>CM036246.1:18837820-19497820 GCA_020698575.1 Bostrychus sinensis
GACTATCCTATCAATTTATTGTGCAGTTTCAAGTGTAAATTGTACAAATGGTTGTTCTATGTTGTTTTTGTCGGTCAGAATTGTAAACTGTTTATCATTGCATGGTTTTCAATATTGTTTCCGTACTCCTTTGATGGTTCAAATAGAATTAGTGCTAATAAAGGTAATTTTATCATCCCCTACACGTCCTATTGTACTGACAGTCAAGCTATTGTCTGGCCTGGTTATATAGGGAGCTTCATAATCTACAACTGCAGTGTGTATTGCAGTTGGGATAATTATCAGACTCGTAAACATAGATTTTAATAATTTTTTGTTTAATATTTATTTGTTGCGTGTAAAAACAGGTATTGTTTAGATTTTATTTATTTATACGACCAGTATTGATTATTGTTCCTTATTCATTCATTAAATAAAATATTAATTTAATAAAAAATAAAAAATAATAAATAAAAGATCATCCTTTTTCTGGCTCTTGTTTTTCAGAATCGTATGGAGGAGAGTAAGGCTCTGTTCAGGACCATCATCACATATCCCTGGTTTCAGAACTCTTCTGTCATCCTTTTCCTCAACAAGAAAGACCTACTAGAGGAGAAGATCATGTATTCTCACCTTGTTGACTACTTCCCGGAGTTTGATGGTGATTTTCTGCTTTGCTCCCCTTCTTTATTTTATGTAGGCTATGCAGTATGCAAAGAATTGTATATTGTATATGGCTACATATTTTTTTTTATATTTAAGAAAACTAGGTCCCTGCTTAATGTAGTAATTGCCTATTAAAATTAGATCAGACGTTTTAAATGTTGTTTTTGGTCTTTCTTTGAATGTGGTGACACCCCATGGCCATATTGATGAATTACATTAGATATATGTTCATATAGAGGTTCAATCTCATCTCAGTGTAATATTTTCTTTTATGCACAGAGCACTATTATTTCTGTAATGATGTCTCTCTTTTACTTAAGATTTCTGTTGAGTAATAACAATAAGAAATACAGTTATATACACACTGACATGTGTGTAAATCTTCCAGGTCCCCAGAGGGATGCCCAAGCAGGCCGGGAGTTCATCTTGAAGATGTTTGTGGACTTGAACCCAGATAGTGACAAGATCATCTATTCCCATTTTACATGTGCTACTGACACAGAGAACATTAGATTTGTCTTTGCAGCTGTCAAAGACACCATCCTGCAGCTCAATCTCAAAGAATACAACTTGGTTTGAAAAAGAATTGGAAGCAAAAAGGGAGAGAACAAGCAAGAGTCCTGCAGCCCCACTAAATGCAGTTACTTATACAAATATACTCATCTGCATGAAACTCGGGCAAAGACGCGTTTGTGTTTCAAAAAGAACGTATCCTTGGTCTGTCCGAGTTGTTGGATTGGCCACTTTTTAAACAATGGTTGTGTGTTATGTGGTTAAATGAATTGCTTTTCTTGCACATAAATCTGTACAAATCTAACACTCCCTCTATTTGATACTTTTCATTTGGCCCAGATGAGGTTTATATCTTAAATTACTAAACACTAGATTATCACCAGTTCTTGAGTGTTTCAGCTGGGTAAGGGGCCTCCTCTTGCTTGATTCTTGGAAAAGGGCTCACCTCCTTACTTTTTTTTTTAAGTCGCTCATGATATACACTACAGTATGAGAGCAAACGCCAAACTGCAGACTTTGGCCCCTGCTCATTTGCTAACAGTTTTTAATGACGGAAAGAATATTCAGTATATTCAGACCCTTGTGTTTGGATCCCCTGGATCTTCAATTGTACATTTAATTTAAAACATGCCCTGAGTGATAGTTCAGTCTCTGTTGAATGTAAATATTTTTCCATGCTCCTTGGCCCAAACAGAGTAACACTTTTTTTTTTTTTTTTTTAATGACTTTATAATGTCACTTCTGTTCAAGCCCTCCTATTTTATTGAAACTATAAACAAATCAAAGAACATTCCTTGCACAAAGTATAGGCAAGGTTGGTACACAAGAACTGGGGTTGTCCCAAAATGTAACATAATTGTCCCTTGGTTATGCCTTCCACTTTCATAAGTCTATAGTTATTATTGCATACCCTCACTAAAAACTAAATTAAAGACTGACACCAATGGTATTTTTATCTAACCTATAATTTTCTAACGTTGCCAAAATCAAAACTCATTCTTTTCTGTAAATAAGTTCTCAGTTGCCAGTTTTCTGTTAGTGTTTTGGATACTAGCGGAACTAGCTGTTAATATGATTGCCAAAAGGAGGTGCTTTTATTTTGTTGGATGTTGAAAACAACAGCTGAGTTAGTATGGCAACTCTTATGTATGGATCACATCATGTATTAGTACTGTGATGTTCTCACTGATGGTGACACTACTCTTTCTGTGCAAAACATGTGAATGATTCTACCAGACACGTACAGTGCAATATCTAGTTGCAGCTCATATAATACTCATGCCCTGCCATTTAAAGTCACAGGTTTGTTGTTCTCTCTAATCATCCTTAGCTTGCCATATTATCTGGCCATTATTTTGTAAACTGTAATAGCAACAGAGTAAATAGTTTGTTTTTGTATGCCTAATTTATCAGTCAGATCTACGTATTATTGATACAGTGACTAACTCTTTCTCCCTAGTTTCAGCCCAAAGTTTTTCCAACCTAGATACGGGAGGAGATTTTATACTGCTGTAAAATATCAAAACTATTTTAAGAACAAGTGTTCTATCTTTCTAATAATACTTCATATATTTAGTTGTTGCTGTTCTGTTTCAAATGCTTGATAATGGAAATGACAGTTCCCATTTCAGGTTTGTGCTTTATGCAAATAGGAAAAACAGACAAAAAAACTTAGTGGTTGAATATTTACTGTGTTAAGGAGGCTTGCATTTTTGTAATTTTAAGGACATGTGATGGCTCTTGGTACCAATCCCATATCGTGTCTCTTGCCTGATCGTTGTTTAAATATTCATTAAGCTGAAAGTTGATAGATTGCTTTTTTTGTCTTCACAATGTGATTCAGGTAAGTTTTTCATAACTTTCATCACAAGGGCTACTACTAGCAGCTATGGTAAGGAATGAAAGGACTCTGTGGATACCATAGGAGAAAAAAGGTGCAATTAATTAAGAGGGTGATTTGAAATAAGTGTGTGATGATGACATTGTTTTAAGGATGATGGCTGTATGTTCAGTGAGGGAGGAATGCAGCAGTCCACTTCTATCTATCACATTCCTGAGACAAGTCCAGTGGCTTTCGTTGTTCACTTTGACCTATCTGTTTGCCTTTTGACGAGGAGAATGGCTTATTTTAAATGTACAGTTCTCTATAGGTCATCTTTGCTTTAAGTCTGTTTCACAATAATTGTCCTTGATAAATATACACATAATTTGACTCTTGTCAGCAGTTGATATGTTGGGTTCCCCTTGGCTTTTGCACTGACAAAGTAAGGAAAAAAGGACCACTACATAGACATGGATTACAGCCAAGCATATTACTTTTAGGATTTCTCAGTTGTGCTATTCTTTTGCATTTTTTTTTTTTTTGCTCAAATAACTACACTAATGTTACACCATGCTCAGTCACTTGTTGCCCGTAGAAGTGATGAGGACCAACACACAAGCTTGGTCAAAATATTTAAACTTATTTGTGGGTCTTGCTTTAGTCTGTATTTTTTTGACGACAATCCATAACAAAAACATTGTGCCAAGTAAACCAATTATTAATGGATTTTTCATTATCTACAGAAAATATAACCTGTAACACTAATGTAAAAGGCTTTTCCAAACCACTGTTGGGGCCTCTTTTTTCAAATGAAACTGCCTCGATGAGGAATTTACTAAGTGAAGGTACTGGAAAGGCCATCACAATATTATGGTGGTTATAATGGCTAGTAAGTGAATATTATGTTCTGTGTTTACATTTCTGCCACTCTCTGCCCTGACTTGATTGGACTGCGTATTCTTTCCCTGGGTCTAAGGCACTGAAACTGCGCCACTGCAATGGGCCTGCATTCATGCAACTTAGTTGTCCATTCAAGTGCGCTCATTGGTACTCCGAGGTGTGTGTGCACGGGCGTTTGTGTGTGTATATATGTACACTTTTGATGGCTATTGCTTATGCTTGATATCCATTCTGATTAGAGGGATGGACTATACAGTGACATTGAAGCTATCTTTGCATTTATTTGTGTGTAAGGTTGACACACCTTAACGTGTATTTAGGACCACTTAAAATGACTTTTTTTTTTTTTTTTTTTTTTTTTTTTTTAAAGAGTTCAAATAAACTTTGTGTAGTGGTGTACAAATTGAAAGTAATGTATTTTTGTTTGATTTTTTTTTTCTTTTTTCTTTAAGTATACCAAATGTAAATTATGTACAATGAGTGTGCCAATCCCCTTTCTTTGTAAAGCCAGACTCTTAACAAGTGCCAATGTTGTGAAAAATCAGAGGACCGGTGAATTTCATGGTCCAATTTTTAAAACAAACATTACTAGATATATGATTAATTAAGGACAATTTATTCTATATCTATGATTAATAATGAACTGCTGTTTTTTATGTCATTTTAATTGCATGTGTTTGTCAGGTTGGGACTGTTGTGGGTGGGTTAGGTACTGTATTCCTGCAGCACCCTCATGAAGGGTCCTAATTGTTATTAATTTACAGTATTTTAGCCATATTTCTCTTTTTGTATGTTTCATTTCAACCACTGTTGCCTGAACCTCATTCAACATGAAAATGATTTTCATAGCCTTCTCCTTTAAATGTTTTAAATTGGAATAAACATGTTCCTATACTCTTACTGTGTCCTTTTTTTGTGAAAATGCAATGTTTTATAAGTATTGTGTCTGAGGCTGTAGTTGTGTTTTAGCCATGTATTACTTACTATATTAACTACTATAAGATTATACACTGATCAGGCACAACATGACCACGTTCCTAATATTGTTGGCCATAATGTGTTAAAACCACCTGCATAAAATGCAGCCATTTATCCAACAAACTTTCCGAACCAGCATGAACTGCTTTAGCAATTTGAGCTCGGTCTTTGCTGATCCATATGAACCACGGTTACTTTTTTGGACCACATTTGATAGATACTGACCAATGCAAACCAGGAACACCCCTCAAGGACTGCAGATTTGGAGATGCTCTGACTAGTGATGGGTCGGTCACGAATGAGTCAGTACAAAGAGTCGGCTTTTTTAAGTGAACGGTGAGAGCCGGCTCCCATCTGCGAGCCGTTTTTTTATGAAAGGATCATTTCAAAAACGGCAGATAAAAACAGAAAGAAGAAACTGTTGCTGTTGTTTTTACTTTTTACTGCTGAATAAAGCCCTGCTTTTTGTTAAAGGTGTGTGTTTAAATTAAAAAAGTCAACATCTGTCCTTTTTATTTTTATACTTAATTATTGGTGTGCTTATATGCCATGTGTAGTAGAGTGGTTCTGTAAGTAAATGAATTAATTGGGTAGTTTCAAAGCATCAGAAATTTTGAATTCTTCATTACAATCCATGTATTTAGTACACAATATAAATCATTTGTCAAAACTGCACTAAATTTGGCTGAAATATAAAAGATATAGGTGGTAAAATGAAGAGCCATTAGGGAGCCGGGTAAGCCAAACCAAATGATTCGGCTCACTGAAATGAACCGAAATTCCCATCACTACCTCTGACCCAGTCATCTAGCCATCACAATTTGACTCTTGTCATACTCACCCAAATCCTTATGCTTGCCAGTTTTCCCTGGTTCTAATACATCAACCTTCCCACCCACTAACAGGTGCCATTATAAAGAGATAATCTCTGTTATTCACGTTACCTGTCAGTGGTCATAATGTTATGCCTGCCTGAAGAATGCACACACAAACATACTAAATAACCTTACCATTACCTAACCAAAGTGTGTCAAATGTAAAAAACAAAAATCCTGTTTGAATTGAGAGAGCCATCTGTATAAGAAATATCCCCCAGAAATCTTTTGTTCGGTGTTGGGGCATTGCTATAACCTTTTGAGACTATTGCAGTAAACTGACCACATATCACACCAGATACAGGCACTGTATTTCAGTCATTTGAAAAAGCTTACAGCAATAGCCTATTACTGCCCTGTATGCCAGTCAACACCGCCTACAGCTAGTCCAAAATGCAGCCACAAGACTTTTAACTGGTACAAAAAAACATGATCATATCACCCCAGTCCTTGCCTCCCTACACTGGCTACCAGTTAAGTTCTGCATTGATTTTAAAATTTTATTATTAACATTCAGAGGCTTAAATGGATTGGCCCCTGGCTACCTGAGTGATCTTTTAACAGCATATGTCCCACCCCAAGCACTCAGGTCTCGTGAGGAAGTCCTGTGGTGGTGCCCAGAATCAAACTTGCCGCCAGAGGGCACTAGGCTTTTTCTGTCCGGGCTCCCTCTCTGTGGAATTCCCTTCTTCCCCGTGCTCCAGCAATTTAAATGTCTCACCACTTTTAAATCCCTTTCAAAAACCTTTTCGTTTACTCAAGCATTTGGCTGATTTAATGGTTGTTTTATTTTGTGTTTTAATTTTTACTGGTTTTATTAATTAGACTTTATTGCTATGCATTTTATGCATTGATTTGCTGTATTTTTCTTTGTAACTGCTGTTTAGAAAAGTTCTATACAAATAAAGTTTATCATTATTATTATTATTATTATTATTATTATTATTATTATTATTATTATTATTATTATTACTATTATTATTATTATTACTATTCACTTTGCATATAAAGTAAAAATGTCTGGCCTGGCGGATATAATTAGTCATTAATAATAGTTGGGTCTGTGTAAAAACAACACATTTTTTAAATATAGAATTGAATATTATTAGTTACAGATAGGCATTACTGTCAGGCACAGATTGAAGTCTTCATGTGAGGCATTGTGCAACCTGTCCACAAGAGGCGCTCTCTGCTCACGCTTGGCCAGAGTGGAGAGATAGATCTGCGGCGTGTAGATGTGTCCGGCTGCGCGTCAGTCCGCTGTGGTGGCTCTGTGTGGGGCGTTCAGCTTTAGCAGCGTCGCGCCTATCGCCTATTCCAGAAACGGACAGACTTTCCCCAGCTCCACCGCTGACAAATTCACTGCTTCTCCGGGACTATTCGCATCAAGGGATAAGAGGTTTTTTAACTCCAGACTGGGAACATTTTGGAGTGAAGTTGAATAGCCAAGCTACGCCACCACACATTTTTTTTCCTGGACTCAATTCTTTGGACCAAACGGAATTCAAGTTACAGACATTTTGTTGTTTCTGAGAATTACAGTGTTAATCTTCCTACTTTTTTTTTTTTTTTTTTTTTTTTACATCTGTAGTTTTGGCTGTAAAACAGAGAGGTGACGCCGTTTAGGAACCACTTTAAGGCGAAGGAAGAAACCATTTGCAGTGACTTGCTAGCTACAAACACGGCTGTGTGCATAGCGTTATTAATTTACCAGCGTTGAGCTCCGTCTCCACCGCCGCTCGTGCATTAAAGCGATGAATCATTTTGACTGACAGCTTTTAAAGAATCCGCTAGCTTTAGCCAAGAGAGCAGCAGTCGTGATGGTGCTTTCCTCTTCACGGGAACAGTAGATACTGGGCAGGGACAGGCACGGCAGCTAAAAGATTATTGTTTACCTCGCCGACGGCTGCAAAGTGCACTGCTCCAGTTCGTCTTTTTATTTTTTGGAGCGGGACGCTAGCTACAGTGAGCTAATCATTTTGCTAACGCTGGACAGTTCCTGTTACAGGCGGCAGGGCTAGCTTTGGACAAAGGACCAACGCGAGGAAAATATACGAGGCACGACCGTGTTTTGGACGGGCAGAACCAAACAAGAAACTGACATGATGTTTCCACAATCAAGACACTCAGTAAGTAGCTTTATTTGAGATTTTCTTATGAATGCGGGGAAGTTTAAATCTGCTCGATTAGAAACACGTGCGGTAAACTAGATTTTGAGCTAGGTGACGTGTCTCAATAAATGTTCAGTTTGAGTAAGTTTCACCTTTATTTGTTATTAATTTTTGGGCAGATGTATTCTATCAAGGTGAAAAGTAGATATTTAGAATTAAACTTTTAGCTAAATAGAAATAAAGTATTGTTTTTTTTCTGATATTTAAATGTTTGTTTTTTTTTTTTTTTTGCAAGCTCTTGACTCAAAAGTATATGATACTGCAGTCTTCCACATAATTCCTTTTGAAAACTTTACGTGACTAACTCTAGTCTAGTGACTGTGAATGTCTAAAATCTATCTACCGACCGTACACTGTAATGTGGACTACTGTGTGCAGGTGGGTGTTTTATTGAGAAAAAAGGCTCATCTAATCTGTTCCCCTAAATCTCAAGTTTCCATGGTAACAGAAACTCGGTCCAGGGCATGCATTCATCAGTGATGAGGACTCTGCCCATTGGCTTAACATCATGTCTAATGACTGGCAAAACTGTACAGTGTGTGAGGAACTGGTAATAGGAGCTCTTGTAGAAATATAGCCTAAATAATGCATGATTTATCCAGGGAAGAACTTGATTTTTTGTCTTAATCTAACTGCACACCGTCTCCAATGACAAAAGTCTCTCTGTAACCAGCATGTGGCACACCTGTGTTTTTCTTTCATTTTTCTGATTCCCTATTCACTTGGCCTTAATGTTATAAAGGGCATAGAAAGTAGTGGACAAAACGGCCTCCTCTCTGGCATGTCCCAAAGCTGCTGGTTCTTGTGCTGCTGAAAGATGCTGTTGCTCCTACCCCAAAGTGTTTTGTAACATGAATGGTTAGCCCTTTCGCAGTCAGTCTGAGGCGGCTGGTTGCACTGTGTTGAGGTGCTGCTGCTTATCTGTGTAAGATTTTGGGAGACTCCAAATGTATACATCAAATGTATTGTAGATACAATTACTTTAGGTTGTAACAGTAAAGAAAACAATTCATTCTGAGGACATACTAGACAGTCTTGTGTCTCCTGGGCAAATGAGATTGGGTAAGAGTTTGCCTTTGCCAGGGCGATAGCAGCTGGGCACCCTGTGTGCTTGTCTGATTCTGGGTTATTTTAATCCACTGAGTGTCCTAATGCTGCATAATTGGACTGAGACCCAGTGCAGAATTAAACTGCTAAATGTAAGTGTTGACTCGCCAAGCTTGTGTAGCCCTAAAACATCCACACTGACCAGAGCAGTGTGGTACAACAAATGTAAAACAAACAGAGCAATATCTTTGAATGTAGCCTCCTGTCTGCTGTTAAGTGAGGTTACAGCCACATAGACACAAGTGTTATTGTGAGTAAATGTGTGGATAATGATCAATCATTGTGCACCATTATGCTTTCTGCACCAATTTAACCATCCAGTCTCAGGAGATGTAGCTTGTGGAGTAAAAGATTACCTTGTTAGTGATGTTTCTATGCCACCAGTTTAGCATGGTTTCAGGTTAAGAACAATAGTGTGGCAGAAAAGTCAGTCTTTAACATTGGGTTGCTCCAAAATGTTTTTTCAGTTACACCAAAAGTCCCATTGTCCCCAAGCTTTTAATCTTTTTATTTATTTTTTTTATTGCCTAGACAATGGTGGGATATTCATTTATTACCTGAGGGCCGAGGCTTTCTCTTGTTTAGATTAAAAGCTTGAAATGGTGACTTGTATGTTTTCATTTAGTTTTTGGGGTGCATGTTAATCCATTGCTGCAGGTTTTGTACACATTGTATTGGTCGAAGTGGAAAAAGCCTCACTTGGTGCAAGTGCAGTAGCTGACCCAGTTGATGGTGTTTGGCATATTGTTTGGGTGTTGATTAATTCTAACGCAGTTTCAACAAAGCTGGCTGTGGCTGGAAAGTGGAGCAACAGAGAGGCATGGTGTCAAAGCCAGAGAGCAGTGCTTGTAATATACAGCAGTCTCTTGAGCCTGAGCTCCAGTGTTGAGATGGCCACAGGTTGTACACTCACACACATTTCCTCCCCCCCGCCTCCGCCTTGTCTCCCTTTATCATGCCTTTCCTCCCAGATCTGATGTAGTGGTGGGAGGGTCAGGGGCAGAGGGTGCACAGGCATTATTAAGCCCACTTGAATTAACAGAACAGCCCCCAGCCCTTCCTCCAAAGCCTCCAGCTAGGGGGTGGGTGGGTGGGGGGTCTTAATCCCCTTGGTCCCCTGTCTCGCCCATTAAACAAACTCCCCCCTCCCAGTTTTTGCCTCATCGCTCTGCTGCACACACGTTTTTGAATGTGCATGGTGGGCACTGGACAGTAGTAGTGTTTTCATACACGCACGCACACAGTAAGTCTGGCACAGAGAGTACACCTCCCTTTAATGCTAATTATTTCTCTAGTACATGCATTGAAATAAAAGCTTTTCCAACAAGGACACACTCAACACACACACATTCCTGCCAGCCTGAAGGGTCTTATCTGCTTTTTGTATCAAGAGAACAAATTGAATGTGGGGCTTGACACACGCAGGCCAGCAGATGTCCGGGTCGTTAAGGTTAGGCCAGCTTATTAGCATGACAAACTGAGCACCGGGGTCCCCCTCGCCAAAATTCAAGCCCTGCAGGAGGCCCAGCTTTGAGTGGACCAGTGGAGGCCACAGGTCACAGGTGATGTTGATTTTTGTAAAAGGCCACAGTGGATGATTGTCAGAAAGCTTTGGGGTTGGTTAATAGGGAGGGGCAGAGTGGTCAAAGTTAGGGCTTCCTGGAAACATGCAAATGTAAGGTGACTTGGGCTCAAAAGGCACAAAAGACACTTGGGAATACACTGTCAAACAAGCTGACCTCCCACCCGTCCATACAAAAGACTCATGATGGGATTTTAGCCTAATTCGTTTTGCCTTTGTCTGCTGTAACTCTGCCAATCAGCTTTGTGTTTGTCTGCCTGATTACGTTTATCAGATAACATCCACACCATTTTCCAAATTTTCACTGTGTTGTATGGTTTACTGTAGAAATCTGGGGATTGGATGACCATGCCTGATCTGTGAGCAAAGCGTATTCTGAAAAAAAAAAAAATCCTACATGTTAACTTTTAAAATAAAACTGCCCACCCAACAAAAGTGAGCAAAGTTAGACACATTCAAGGGCATTTTTTGTTAAAATGTATGATTTATTTTTTTTGCTTGTTAGCCTTTATTTGACAGAGACAGTATTCTGGTATCTGGATACGATGTGCACTACCAGGTAAGCCACCAGGGCACCCCAGGAGTTGAGCTTTTTGTCTGCTTTATGTCAATATAATAAGTCCCCCAAATGTTACCCTAACCCCCTTTTATTATTATTATTATTATTGCATTAAGTTATATCATACCTCATACACTATAATGCATTGTTGCAGAATCTCTTGCCACATTTTTCAGGACTTTGTTTAAATGTAGATGCAAAACAGACCCTGTCAGTGCACACTGCATTTAGAATTCAGTGTAAAGCGACTGATCGTGTAGAGGAAATACTGAATGAACATGACAGAAACATGTCAGTGCTCTGTGAAAGATGCAGCCTCCTGCTGGGCCAATCAGATAGACTCTTCCCACTGTTATTTATTGTTGTGGATAGAGATAAGGGAGCAGAATACATTTTTACATTTGCAATATAAATAGAGTGCTGCATATTTTTAACAAAATGTCACAATACCACAACCTAATGATAATGATGCATTAATTTTATATAGCGCTTTTGTAGACACTCAAAGTCACTTTACATTTTGGTGCATTATTCATTCACTCTTCAGTCACACTTAGTGGTGGTGACAACAACAGTATGCAATTCTGGTAGCAGGGATGGAATCGCCAACCTTTGTGTTAGTTGGTGAACCGCCTGAGCTATTGCCGCCTACACTACACTCTGGTCCAAGTGTACAGAGACCTGTAAAAGTCTTGGGACAGTAATACCAATTTTAGTTAGTCGGACTAGCGCCTGGATAATGCAACTGGCAGTCATACTATTGCTTTGTGTGTAGTCAACTACGTCAAGCTATAAATATAATATAATTCCAAGTACCCCCTGCAATGTGCTTGTGTACCCCGGTTGGGAAACACCACCATCATTATTTGTGTACACATGTACACAAATAAGAGAAGATTATGCATATTTTTTTATCACTCCTGACTAAATGTGTTGGTTGTTTTGCTGAAAAAGAGCTGTTGATGTTGTGCTCATGTTCTCTTTGAGAAGCACAGTTCTGACATTGATGTGTTTGTGTTAGAAGGTCATTATAGTTCAGGGTTAGGGTTGGGTCAGGTGGCCGATATAGCCTATTAGAAAAGTTTCAGCTATCAGCCAAAATCTGCTGTTAGCAAGATAAAATTAGCATTAGTGCTTAGCTTAATATAAAATATATATTATAGGCCACTGGGACAACCCAGCTTCATATCTGTGAGATTTGGGTTTACGATGCTATGGGTAGTCTTGAGAAGCCAACTCGGAGTGTTTTCAAGCTTTTACACTGCAGTTTATAGGAAATGCCCCAAATCGCCTTCTCATGGCCTGAAAAGCTCAAAACGGCAATAAAAATATCTTGCTCATTTCTCTGCCATAGTGCCTCATAGAACAAAAATTCAAAATTTATTCTGTAGTTCTCCCCATGCTCTATTTGCACAGCAAGTTTAAATGAAATTTAAGTTAAACAAACTTAGTTAAAGCTAAATAAAATAAATAAATATAATGCATAATAATACTTCCAACACAAATAACTACTACAACCAACAATCAGCATAAAGAGCAATAAGCAGCTTTCTGCATAAACTACAGCAATTAAAAGATTTGTTCTGTTACTGACCACTTGTTCCTATGCTGTGCCCATCTGAAGAGTGGTGGATATGAGCAGAGAGACAATGGTTCAGGTGTAGACCTGGTTAAGTCCTGGATTAGTTCCTGCTTTGGTTTAGGACAGGTGTAGTCCTGGTTTAGTCCTGGGTGTGGTCCAGGTGTAGACCTGGTTTAGTCCTGGTCTAATGTGGAGCTGTATCACACAAAAGCCATGCGCTGTTGCTAAGAAAGTAACTTTAGCAATGTTAGCTTGTTTGTTGCTAATCCTTCAGCACGTCTCCTCTCATGCTCGCTCCATGGCCTTTTGCCCTGCTCTGCTGTAATGAGCGGACCTGAGAACTGTGACCCCAGTGCAGGGTCTGGTACTGTCTTTGAGCCTCGCACTGCTGCTCTGTTCATGAGCTGATCTGGAAATCCCTGAGAGACTCTGGAGTTATCATTGACATAATGACAACCCAGCGGGGTTAGCACGGTTCAGAGTAAAACTAAGCCAAGAACAGCAAGGAGGACCAGTCTAGGATTTCAACCAATCGCGCTTCAGACTGAAATCGCCACTCACTGAATTTGCATTACATTTCATTTTCACAGACACAGAGAAACATAAATAAATAAATGCGGACATGTAGAAATGAATAAATAAATGTGAAGGTGTAGTAATACATTTATAAGTGTTGAACTGTAGAAATACATAAGTGTCGAAATGTCAACGTAAATAGATAAATAAAAGTGGAAATGTCAAAGTAAATAGAGTTTTTTAACTTTTTTATACCCAGAATGTATGAATATATTTATAAATATATTTATTTCTACATTTATTCATTTATGTCTTCCATAGACCTTTCCTGAGAATTGCATCAAAAACATAAAATGTTGTTAGATGTCAATCTACTGAAACTGCTTTTGTGAAAGTCTGTTCCTCCATTTATGGTTTTTGTGTTTTATTGATTTGGAGGTGGAATATAGACTACGCTGTCATTGTACTATATGCCCATATGATATTAGCTGCTTTGTTTGTGTAGGATTCATTTGTCTCTGTGCATTATTCTTCAGTTTATTGTAGGTGCAGATCTGTGCATATCTGATTGAAAGATGTGCTTGAGAAAAAAAGTCTGAGATAGTAATGAGTTTGTGCTTGTGTTTGTATTCATGTTAACATCTGCAGTCTTCTGGTGTATGTGTGTGCTAGTGCATCAGTATTCAGCAGTGGCTCCCTGCAAGAAGTGTGTGGGAGGTGGAAAAGAGGGAGGCAGTGGGTGGTTCCCTAAAGACGAACGGTGCAATGGGCTGGAACAAAGTGACTCAGCGGGGGACGCCTTGATTGGCCCGACCTGAGCCCTAAAATCTGCCAAACACCAGGCACTGCAGCAGGCCACACAAAAGAAGGAACTGTGCTGTTTGTCGGCCATGGAGCATTAGGACTTCAGCTAAAACAATGAGCTGAATTATTGCCATTGACAACCACAACACAACAGAGAAAACACTACTGGCTTAGTTTGGCTGATCCAGATCATGGTTGTTAAGAACCGCCTTTGGCCTCAAACTGGTTGTTTTTTGTTGCATTCATGACTCTTCAAACAGATGGAATAGTGCAGCTCTTAAAAGTACTATGAGCAGTATATTTTTTTAATACTTAACATAAATTACCCAAGTGTCCCCAGACATGATGTAAACATGTCCAAATCAAAAGTTAGTTTTACTGATAACAATGGGACAGCTGATTTATTCACAATTAAAAAGAATATTTTACATAATGCCAAAATTGCTCATGTTTACATTTTTGTTTTGGTTCTAAAACCCTGCATTGCCGATCGTCCAATCAGAAAAGTGGAAAGACCTTTGTGCGCAGGTTGCCACATAGGCCAATATTTAGATGCAGTTGTGAACACAGCTAACAGCAGAGCTGCAAAACCAGTTCGCAAAAGAGCTCACTGTGACTGGCAACCCACGAGACCATTGTTTTGATTTAGACTGCAGTACCGTTTTTTAAACCAGTACAAGGTCATGCTGCTTACAGTACCTTTTTAAAGAGAATACACATAATGAAAATACTTTTTTGAAATGGCACAGTCCAGTGAAATATTTTTGTTGGTTTACTAGAAAGTAATAGAACTGGTAAAATCATGCTTGCTCTGAGGCATTAGATGAAGGTTTATAAAGTGGTTGAGCTGATGCTGCTCTATCTCTTCTGTCAGCTTCCAAAAATATGCCAGAATTTAATTATGTGGCTTAGGAATGGGACTCATTAGGAGATTGTGTAAATTAAATGACTTGAATTTGAAACCTGGGAAATCTGAGCTTTAGCGTTAGAAACTTGTGGGGACACAGCACAGCACAACTTAAATGTGGGCACCAGAGAGGAGCAGATGAAACCAGAGTTCCTTCGTGTCAGCTACATGCCAGCAGCCAGCCTTCTGCTTACATTGTCCACTTATTTGTTGGGAACTCGGGGACTAATCTTTTTTTCCTTCCTCCTGTCTTCCCTCCTTCCCGGGCTGTTATAAGTAATAACCCCATCTTTACAAGCAGCCATCAATCATGTGCACGGCCGCACTGGGTGTAATCTTAAAGCCCCCCTTGTGCCGAGCTGGCTTTAATCTCAGCCATGGTTTTCAGACCCACAGCCCTGTCGGCTTCACCGCTTTCCCCACTTTTGACAAATTGCCCATTTCCCTTGGCTTTGCAATCTCTGCACACTTTACCCGTGTGTGTGGGGGTCTTTGTTAGGCGAGTCAACTACATTTCTCTGCATCATGGTTAGCAGACCAGTCTGCTTAAGTGTCATGTTTGTGTGTGTTTGTAAGCTTGGCCAGTGGAGCTTGGCTGGCTTTGCACCATGGGTCAAGATAGTTCTGCAGTGGGGGCTGGGGGGGGGGGGGGGGGGGGGGTTAGCCATGCCAAGCCTATGTTTGCAAGGGCACTTCACTTGAAGTGATAAAAGTAGAATAATCGCCTTTAAACCGTCTTAACGAGGTCGTGTGTGTGTGTGTGTGTGTGTGTGTGTGTGTGTGTGAGTGTGTGAGTTAACAGTACAGAAATGGGGGTAAGCCTTGGCTTGGTTTGTGAGCGATAATAATCAAAATCAAATTCCTGGCCCAAACAGGATTAGGCTCTGTGCGCCTCTAAAGCCTCTATCCAGAGCGGCTGAAGACACAATCCTATTCCTTACATCCTCCCACACACACAGGAGCTAACGCAGCAAGGTCTGCTGGTCCTGGGCCAGTTCGCCCTGACCCCCCCCCCCAATCACTGGGCACATACACCATAGTCCAAACACTAATCCAGGATATTTAGATGCAACTGTTTAGACAAAGCTATTCTTAGATGGCCGATGTGATCTTGTTTGATCCAGGCTCAGTGCCTCATGTTGTGTAGGTTTCACACAGGGTACATGCACAACATATGGTCCATGTAGTACTAAACGAACACAATTTTACCTTCAGTATTTGCATAGTCTGTCACTTTCTGCACTTTGATTAGACACCAGAGAGTTAACATTGGTTCAAAACAGAATAGTAAAAAAAAAAAAAAAGGATCTGTATTTACAGCACGAGCAACAGCTGTTTTGGTTTTTGATGGAGTTGGACATGTGACTCTCTTTGGAAATTAAAAGCATTTGCTGTTGACATTGCATTAAGCACAGTATTGAGTAATAAACTGAAGGAGTCTTTTACTTTTGTGTATTGTAGCTTTTCTACCTAATATGCAAGTACAGTATAGTGCTGCTTATATACAGTGGCAAGCAAAAGTATGTACCCCTTTAGCATTTTTCCTTTATTGTTGCCTTACAACCTGGAATTTTAATGGATCATTGAGAGTTTCATGTCTGTCACTTTACATCACATGATAACTATGAAAATGCAAACAAAAAAACAAGTGCATTCATCAGAGAGGCTACAATAAGACCAAAGGTGACTCTGAAAGAGCTGCAGAGCTCCACAGCAGTCTCTGCTGTATCTGTTCACAGGACCACTCTGAACCATACACTCTACAGAGCTGGGCTGTGTGGAAGAGCGGCCATTGCTGGAAGAAAATAATAAAACATGTTTTGTGTTTGCCAAATAGCATGTGCTATCTGGGGCCTCTGCTCAGATACAGTTAAAATGAGCCATCAATGAAAGATGCTATGTGTAGCACAAACCTAGCACCTGACTGTGCCCCCTCTCTAAAGTGAAGCCCAGTGATGGCAGTGTCCTGCTGTGGGGATATTTGTCATTAGTAGGGACTGAAAATGTGGTCAGAACTGAAGGAATGAAGGATCGAGCTAAACACAGGACAATTTGTGCTGTACAATGCATCCAACCTGAAGGAGCTTGAGCTGTTTTTAGATGAATGAGCACAAATCCCAGTGATTTTATAAACCAAGCTCATAAGCACTTATCCTAGAAAAGTTGGAGCTGAAAGTCCTTCAGAAGTTGGTTCTACAGAGTACTAACATGAGGGGGTACAGACTTTTGTATGCTCAAGTTTTCTCTTTTTCTGTCATATTTCTAATTTGCTTCACAATAAAAAATGTTTTGCATTTTCATAGTTGATGTCTT
Organism: Bostrychus sinensis; assembly: GCA_020698575.1. Classification (NCBI taxonomy): domain Eukaryota; kingdom Metazoa; phylum Chordata; class Actinopteri; order Gobiiformes; family Eleotridae; genus Bostrychus; species Bostrychus sinensis. The sequence goes on from CM036246.1 coordinate 18,855,095, forward strand.
GTGATGTAAAGTGACTGATAAAGGTTGTAAGGCAACAATAAAGGAAACATGCTAAGGGGGATACATACTTTTGCTTGCCACTGTTGAACACATCTAAGTTTTAAAAGTTTGATTCAAAGACAATTCATAGTAAGTTGTGGGCACCACCACTCTGGACCTAAAATTAAAAGGCTCTTCAAAGGTAAACAGACTGTATCATACTAACCCATTCTGTATGACACAGTTGAAACATGGCTACAAGTCACATTTTAGGATTATATCCAATATGTAATTGAAACCAGGCATGGCTAAGAAGGAACAATATATTCATGCTCAAACGGTGATGTGTATCAAAGTAAATATTCTAAATCTATGGTTCTCAGCTGGTTTGATTGAAGAACCCAGTTTTAGAGGTCGAGCGATATGGGTTTTCAATGACTGGTGGTGATTTTTTTTTTAAATCCAGAGCAGCCAATTGCCGATAAGCACTGGCAATTTTTTGGGGGGCCAATATGCAGAGCCTCTTTTTCATCATTTTTACCCAGATTATATTATAAAAGACTATTAATCCCTATAACATCCTGTTTGCTTTCCTCATGTACTGTGTTCACATCTTTTCACCCCGGTCACCTAAATTTGTGCCTCACCAAGAATTTGCATTAAAGCAAGTTTTATCCCCAGTCGTTTATTGTGATCCGCCTTTTACAGAACTGAAGTGTTTTTTTTTTTTTTTTTTTTTTTTTTTTTTTTTTTTTTACGCAAGTATTTCAAAATCAGTTTTACCATTTCTTTTAAGGCTTTAAATAAGTGAACCATTTAAACGTCTTTCTCTGCAACCCATTTGTTGAAAATCACTGTTAAACAATGTTTTCCAAAATGGGCCGATCTTTTAAATGATAACAAAGCAATCTCAAATTAAACTGTCTTTCTTGTAAATGAAGATTGTTTTGGTCTTGGTCCTGTTGTTACCGATGGCCTTTATCGCGCAATCTCACAATTACTGCGCATGCTCCTCCCAACTGCTCAGAGGTCCGCGCATGGCACTTTCATAATGCTTCTAGTGGGCGAGGGTCAGCGCCATCACTTGCTGGCACTACACGGTATGGTGCTCACGCTTGCAGTGGAAATATGGGCTTATAGAAGATGTTGACTGTAAGTCATACTTGTAGCAATGCACTTAGCATAATGTATGTAAACATCCAACCTGCACTGTATAGTTACCCTTGAATAATAATGCCTTCGCAGATGTCCTCCACACTTGGATGTGACTGTGATGGACAGAGCAGGCGGCTGGCTCAAATGGCATCATTGGGACTGTTGCTATGGTGCAAACAGACAGGCTGCATTTGAGAAATAGGCCAACTGTTAGCGAGCGTACATCTTCTGCATGCATTTGAAAGTGGGAGTGTGATAACATCCAGTCATTAGTGAGCGATTACAATACCAAGGCTGCCTCCCTGCCCCCCAACACAAACGCACACACACTGACGGAGATGTAAACAGCCAGGCAGTGCTCCGGGAAACCCAATCTCCACACTGTCGCTATACCCTTAGGCAGGGATTTATACTGAGGATGTTTCCTCCAGCTGTTAGTCTGTGTTTACTGTGAGGCTAAATACTCTACTGGATACATGTAGTGTATTCATGCTTTGTTGGTGTGTCTAATCAGTGTGTTTTGTCAGAGCCTTGCATATAAAGCTGAGCCCATGCTGTAATCTCTATCCTTTGCTATTGTCACCTGATAGTATGGAGCAGAAACATAGTCTTAGTGCAATTCTTATTTAAAGCAGACATTATGGTTCACAGTAGATTTCACATGGATTGGACCAGATGATGAGTCCAGGAAGGGTTGGGGGTGGGGAAGGGAGATGAGTGGGCTTCTGGGGGATGGGGGGGGGGGGGGGGGGGGACAGCAATTTCCTGAAACGATGAATCCCATTTATTCGCTCAAGACTGTCTCAATTGCCTCACCAGCGCACAAAGCTTTTTAATGCTTTAATTACGTCTCAAAGGAGCGGGGCAGAATCAAATTAGAGATTGTCCTACATTTAGGTGTGTGTTTGTGTGCACGTGAATGGGGCTATGCAAATTTAGCACGAGAGCAAGCATGTGTGTGGGCCGCCATATACTTGTGTATGATTCATGGCAGTGAATATTTGTTCCTCTGGCAGCCAAGCATCACACTTAGAGGCTTATCACAACCCACACATGCACACACACCCCTATTGACTGTTAAGGCTGTCTCTTATACAGTAACACTCTCTTTTCCTGTCACATTCTCTGTGGCTATCTCACATTTTTTACTCACACAGGACGCACACACCTTTTTTGTCAAAGCAGATGGCATGTGTCACAATATTGCTGCAGTATTTCATTAACATTATGGGCATCCATCTGCTGTGGGCTCTCGGCCCCTGTGGAGCACCTTGTTTTGGTCACTGATGGAAAGAGATAATAAACATTGTTAGCTGGGTATTCTGCTCAGATGTGGGAAAGGTGTTCGTAGTTGGGAGATATCAGGGCAAAACATATAAAAAGACCCAAAGCTCCATAATTTACCATGTCTGTAGTTTTTCTAATTTGCAGTAATCTTCATATAGATTTAAATTTAAGTTGGCATTGTATTTGTATCCTTGGAGAAGAAATAAAAGTCTCTCTCTCAACACAAATGAATAGATTATTGTCTATTTAGAAATCCAATAAATGTGCACTATAGTGTATATATATAGTAGCTGAGTAGCTGTGGTGGTGGTAGATGGTGATAGTGATAAAAAAAACTTTGCTTTGCCCCATCTTGTGAAAACAACAGACTGACACATTTACAGCTCTGAGCAAGGAGGTATGTCTTGGTGTCCATGAATATGATTTTGAGCATCTTGAATAGTGCTTTGTTTATTAAACAGCTGCAGGTGTTCTTCATCTCCTTCTAGTGGCAGTAAGTGGTGTAGCAGGCCACCCAAAACGGCAATTTCTAAATTTTTTTGTAGATGACATACCAGCAAGAGTATACATTAGCACTACTACATACAGTTCTTTTAAAGGCTGAGACACATCGGGCCAATAAGTTTGGTGGTTGACAACGTGAGCTTCGGTGTGTCTGTAGCCACTTTTGGTGCTCACCAGGGGAGATGTGAGGTGACAGAGCGGTCACCCTGCCTCTTCTGACATTAGCTGGGGGGTTGGGTTAGTGTCTCACAGCCTAAACACACTGGATAACAATGTAAGCTGCTCTTATAGGTGGGTATCTTTAGCTTATATAATGTATCAGGTATTATGTACTGTATAGCTTGTGGTCAGAATTGTAACACACACTTTAAAATTGCCTGTTAGAGTTTCCTATAGGGCTTACAGCCTCTGGTCGGAGGTTGGCTAAATAGTCAATGAAGTCCTGGTTGACAAAAATTTTATTGGTTGTTTAGTTGCATGTACATTTTGCATCAACAAAGCTGGTCTACTTTATTACATTTTATATAACTTTTGCATTTTATTTAATTAAAGATAATGCTGAATGAAAAACTGAGTTTACTAAAAGATGCAGTAATTACAAAAATGTTTTTATTTCCGGTATATTGTTGATGGTTTTAATGAATATATCCATTGACTCTGTAGTTCCCAGTACTTTCTCTCCTGAATTCACTGCTCCACAAGATGTCCGACCTGGGGCTGTTGACTGTGACAAACTTTGAGCATTTAAAACTGTTTGCATACTGCGCTACAGGGAGGAAATTGAATCAAGGGCAACAACTTTGGCCTGAGGCAGAGGGGGCACACAAACAGAGTTGTCAGAGTGACTCCCTGGAGCGAAGTGCCTAGTGTTGACTTGGGCTCAAACTCGCGCAGCTGAGGTGATGTTCGGTGAGCTTGGGCTGTGCCGTAATGGCTGCAGAGATAATGGGGAAGGTTATTGTGCTTTACAGTGGCAGCCCCTGTTTCCAAGCAGCACCAAGCTTTGTGTGGATTATGGCTGTCTGTTCACGGTGGCAGCGTGATAATGTCAGCACTTCTCCTGACATTTGGCAGTGTAATGGTTCAAGGCTCTCATCGCTGGTCTAACTGGGGCATTTAGGAATATTTTTTCTTTTGTAATTTGCCTTTTCACTGCTTTTAAAATGGTAAGCCTTCATATTTTTCAGTTGTAGCTACACGTCAAAAATATGGCTTTAATCATGATCTCTAATAAAGGCTCACAATATTTGGAAATGTACTGAACATTTGCCTCTACAATCGGAAAGCAGTCAATTAGAATATTGTAAAGGGAATTTTCTGTCAGTGGTTAAATTCAAAAAGTGAAATGCATATTATAAAGATTCAGTACACAAAGTGAAATATTTCAAGCCTTTATTTTATTTATGTCATATGAAACATTCTAATTTTAGTATGAGCTTCTTATGATATGGTTTCATTAACTGTAACCCATATCATCATAATTAGAATAAATAATACTTGAAATATTTCACTTTGTGTACTGAATCTATAAATTTCACTACTGAAATAATTGAATGTATATTAACATGTTAAAAATATGAGAGCAATTGAACTGTTTGATAAATAACTTATTACTGCTTTATTCTACAATATTTCATGTGTTCCTAATGCTTTGCAGTTCTAACACTTATAAATTCAAATGGCTTGAGGATTATTTTCAAGCCTTAGCCATGTTTGAGCCAAGCAAACCCAACATTGCCACAAACCAAAGCTAATTTATCCTTTGAAGCAAGCAGGTCTATCTTCAACCTGAAGCGACGCTATTGCTTAGCCTATTTTCTGGCTGTGACTTGCTGAATGTGAAGTAGCCTATTTGTAGTTAAAAATGAAGCAGGAAACATGCTGTGGGGAGCAGGGTACAAAGCGACAGGTCTCTCCTAACAGCACCAGTCTAGCTTTCCGTAAGTGCTGCAATCAGATTTCTGATGTTTTTTAATGTTCACTCATTCGTAGTAGCAAATGGCGATTTCTCTCATTTTTTCCCCTTTCTCTTCCACCTGACCCATTTTGCAGCCTGCTGGGAAATAATGAGATTTTGTCCTTATTTTGATGCTTGTCGGGCCCTTACACACAACCAGGCCATCCACCACTGCTTAGGGAATGTAGTGTGGGCAGAATTACAATAATGGCTAATAGCAACGTTTAGACTTGAAAACATTACATTTTGGAGAATTGTCATACAGGCACATAAAACATTTGCGTGGTTTTACACGCAATGATGTCATGCATACTCAAACAGCAAGTATATCGCTGGCCTAAAGTTCAGACAAACAAAACATATGTAAGTGCATAGGTACATTAGAGCTACATTTCTGCCTTACTTGTGAACAGTCTGGTCTAAGTACATCACTATATAATGCACATCATCATTTATGTTTCCATGTTACAATCCAAATTTAATGTAGCAGTGACTTTGATGAACCAAGTAACAGCGTAAATGACATGGCATCAGAATCACCTATAGCCACCAACCCCTGGCTATTTATATCACAGCAGACCGTATAAATACAGTATATATTTTACTTATGTTTTTTTCACTGATGTTTTTCCTTCTGATTTCTCTTTTTGCAGGCTTCATCGCAGCAGCTGAAATTCACAACCTCAGACTCCTGTGATAGAATCAAGGATGAATTCCAGTTTCTTCAAGCGCAGTACCACAGGTGCAGAAAACACACACATGACTGAAGTGAGCAGTGCTCATAACCTGAGTATACAGTATTTTCATATGCTTTGTATTTAGTTTTAAATGGCATAATTTTTTACATAGTTTCTTCACTGAAATATACCATAAGATGATAAAATGTCAATTGTAGTTTCAGTTCCAGTAGCACCTCAGCTCTTCACCATTCACCACAGAGGAAACATCCTCTATTAACTCATACCTAGATCAGTCTCATTTGCCCTCAGCCTCTGCTTAAATACAGTTTCAGTGCCAGAAGTCTGAGGCACTTCCAGAGTGCCTGGACCGACCTCAGCTGATCTTTTTGATAGCAGTTATAAAGCAGGGGGTGCCACGGGGTCTACATCGCAGCAAGAGATCCTCTCTTTGTGAGAGAGTCTTTGAAGGCCTTTTTCCTTCCTGAGGAGCTGGGTTTGTTCTTCTGTACCTGTTCTCCCACAGCTCTCCACATGCTTGCCTTTGCCGTTTACAGACACAGGCAAACGCAGATGAAAGCCTGGCGTATTGTGTGCGAAATCCCTGCTCCGGTCTGGTCGCTCTTGTTTGCAGAGGATTCTGAAGCTGCAATAACACTGTGTGCGTCTTTTTCCTCGCCTTTGGTTTTTGTAATTCCCACAACGATGAGCAGTGCCGTTTAACCCTCTTTAGAGAGCCGGGGCGCATTTGAAAGAATACCTTTTTTGTCTGAGTGTACAGAACATGCATACAGTGCTTATTGACTTGGGAGAGAAGATTGGGGCGGGGGCTTGGGAGTCACAGATGAGGCTTTGTAGCGCTCTGCTGTTGTGTTGTGCCTGACTGTTGCTGAAGCTTAAAAAGGCAAATGTACCGCGGGCGTTCCCTGGGGTATAGTAGCAAGTATCGTAGCTGTCGCTGTCTTCCACTTCCCCTCCTCCTCTCCCTCCTTCACTCACGTGCATAAATAGATCAGGGAATACATAAATCAAAATAAAGATGACAGCAGGAGCGATTTAGAAACGGAAGGATCGGCAATAAAACTCCATCAAAATGTCATTTGAGATCAGCGGAGCAGGCCCGGAGGCTGCCTTGCACCAATCAGAGACACAAAGCCATTCCCAGGTAGGCTGACGGCAAGGAAACTGTTGTCATGGCAACCCACAGCCAAGCCTACACACATACACAATGATAAAGATGGTTTAATGCTTAGTGAAGCATCTCGGCTAAATATATGTTAAAAATGTGTGTATTGTAGGCTCCTGCCCCCAAAGACACAACTCAGGCCCACAGATCAGTCATATGGACTCGTATGGATTTTATTCATGAGTCATAGGTGTCAGGGTCAGGTCAGAGCACAGAATTAGGACACTCCAAAGACCATGTTGAACCTTGTTGTAACTCTACTTTGCACATAGTCTGTGTGAGAATAAATGGTTATCTGTCAGGGTCTGTCACTAAGTGTCAGCTCTGCAACTAACCCGCCATTGTCCAATGTGTACTCTGCCTCAGGCCCATAGGCTTGGCCTTCACAACCCACTGAACCAAATGTTGTTGTTTTTTTAGCTAATTTTATAGGCACCTAAATACCGGTAGTACACAAGTGGCATCACTGCTATCACAGGTAACGTGTAACAGTGTGCGACTAAAGCCATGAAGATTCAGCCAGTCTCCCGAGTGAGCTATCATTCTTGTAGACAGCCGAGAACATCCCAGCATAAAACAATGCTGAATCTGCGCCTATCCTCCTTGTGCTGGCGCATATCTTTATTTGATCTGAGCCACATCCGGTCGTCACGTCGGATAAAGCTTTCTGACACAGGCAGGTTGTAACCAGCTGCTTCAGTAAAACTCACTCAGGGGCTTTTTCCCCGTTCTCTTTTTTAACCTCTGTCGATTCCGTGTGACGATCACAGTGACTTGTTGACGCGTCCTCCTTTGTCCTGTCTCCTCGCATGACATCAGCTCTGACATGATTACTCCTAATGGCTGTCACTGCTATAGGTTGCATGAAGCACTCAAACACTATATTTAGGCAATTTTACCCCCTTTTCACATCTGATTGAAAGCAGACATTTTGACTAGATTATAACGTTCAAAAATGAATTTGACCTCCTCTATCAATTGGCCCATTGTCAGATAAACTACCTCTGAGTGTTGATTAAGACGGTGATGGTAAGCAAGGTAATGCCAGAGGCGGTGTTCAAGCCGATGGTGATTCAGGTGGAGGCAGTGATGACAGGGAAGTGGGAAGTGAAGGTAATGATGATGAAGGGAGTAGGAGTCACCTGATGTCAGCACTTCAGAGCACAAACTGTGGAGTAGACTAACAAGGGTTGACACTCTGCTCCTCTGACCACAGCCTCAAGCTCGAATGTGACAAGTTGGCCAGTGAGAAGTCAGAGATGCAGCGTCATTATATCATGGTAAGTAGAGCATCAGTTGTGTTTACCTAAATTAATATATTTATATGTTCATAGCCATAGCTGTGTCTTAAATGGCATCCTGAACTTTCTGTAAAACTTGCTGCACAAAATATTGCAAACTTATTATCGGCAAACACAAAATCTGTAACTGTAAGAAACTAAATTAGTTGTCATTATGTTATGGCCCTCCATTTGACAGATTTACACAGGTTTACATTTGACCATCCCCATTGTAACCAAATAAAAATGTTTTTTTAAAGGCATATATAATGTTGATTCCTTAATTTTGGCCTGGTTGCCCTGGAATCTCATCCGAAGTGCATACTGTCGTTGTGTCCCTGGGCAAGACACTTCAGTCAAAAAGTATGTGGCTGGTTGTGACAGGAAGGGCATCCGGGAAGGGCATTTTTTTTTTTTTTTTTTTGGTATATCGTGCAGTGCTCAACTTGCACTGAGTGGGCTTAGTTGGTATAATGCTTTTTCATTGTTAAAAAGTGTCCAATAACTATCAAATTGCTTCAAAAATGATACCTTTTCAGGGAAGGTTAGTAGGCCAAGGAACAAATTATTTGTTTATGCTGTGGGTTTGGACTCCTGTCTGGATCCAAAATGCTCCCAGTGCTTTTAGTTCCAGCTGTGACTATAAATTAAAAAAAAATATCAATCCAAGGTCATAATATATAGAAATTGTGTACTTTTAGTGTCCAGTATGTTTGTGTCTCTCTCTTCTCTATGCCTGTGTACTCATTCTGCACACACCACACACACAGATGTGCTCAGTGCTGCACTCGGGGCTAATCTCATTGTTGCTGGCCGTTGCCGTGTAGCTGTCTGATGTTTTGCCTCTAATTGATCCTCTGACTGGCTTTAATCTCATCTAATCTGTACCGCCGCACTGCTCTCTCCACCGTCAGGCAGCGGGAGTAGCACACACAGATATATGCACTAACACACACTCACACTGAGGCAGGCGTGAGCGCTCCCACATTCTCTGGATTTGTCAAGCAAACAAAATGTGGAAACTAAAATGGAGGAAACTGTTCTGGTTTAAACATCTCTTATCTCTTGGCCAGAGAATTTTGAATATGTACTCAAATACCTCCTGGGCAGTTAATCAAATTAAGATCATTTGTTAAATTAATTTTTGGTTAAATGGCAGTGTTGTTGTGAGGTGTTGTTGTTTGGAGATTGTTTTGTGTTGTGATTTTACCTTATGCGAAATGAAAATAGAGCCATATTGCACAAGTGTGTGTCTGATTAACCATGTGACCTTTATGGTGTGTGTGACATATGAAAACACTAAGAGAAAGCAGACAGGCAGTGCAGCATGTGCCAAGACTAACTCTCAGGTTTATGGAAAGTTCAGCTCTGTCAGTTGTTCTGCCTTTTATGTGAGGGGTTTAACCCTTGAAAGCCCACTGTGGCACATCTGTGTGTTATCACTCCACACAACCCACATTTATGTTCACTGTTTACCATACTAGGCAAGAAAACATGCAAAGTCAAGAGAGGCATGAACGGAACATGCAGCTGAGGAGCTTTTCAGTAACATTACCTACTGACCATTATTATTTCAACTGAAAATATTAAGACCATGTAATATTTTCTCTAGACCAGTCAATATTACTGTCTTTCATTTTCGTCAAAATTCTAGCATGCACAATCCCCTTACACAATTCACAGGTACCGGCAGACACACACTGAAGTGTGTGCACACATGTGTGTACAATGTGCTCCCTCCATCAGTGGCTGTGCCCCCCTTTTTTCCTCTAATAGCTTGTCAGGTCGGCCTTCTCCCCCGGTCACTAGCTGCACCTCTATTTCCCGCTGCTGTAATTACTTTAGGGAGCTTCGCGTGGGCTCCAAAAGCAGAGCGGTGTATGTGTGCACTGTGCACATGTCCGTGCACATACATATGATATTGTCAATGTGAGACTAGGCAGAAAACAATAGCTTGTGTTTGTTTGAAAGAGAGAATGAATGATAGAAATGTGTGGTGTGTGTGGTGGGAGAGCTGTGTAGTGTTTGTTTTGCAGTGACAGAGCCAGTGGCCTGCAGACAGAGGGGTGATTAACAGAGGGACGCCCAGAGGGTGGCCCTCTCATTAACACTGAACACACACTCACTAGCAGCCACTCTCTGCTTTTCTCTTTCACTTCCTTCTCTCTTTGGAGCGTCTTTGTCTCTCTCTGTGTGTGTCTAGGACCACATTTTTTCAGTCTTCAGGTTGTCAAAGCCAGAATGGTGGAATTCACATCAGAGAATATGTGCAGAATATGGACAATAGTGTTTAATTCTGTGTAACTGCTGTTTCTGTTTGGTTAGCATGTCTGAGGTATATACAGCTGTAGCTTCTGACTTTTGTAACAGTAATTCATATAATTTAACAATGGGTTGTCTTGTCTTTCTTTTTTTTTTTTCTTTCTAGTATTATGAGATGTCCTATGGGCTGAATATTGAGATGCACAAACAGGTGAGTTGTTATTACTACCAGATACCATTAAGAGACATGCAATCCCATTCAATACTTCAATGATGGCAAATGACTAAATATCCCTTTTGGTCATTTACTGTAGAGCTTAGCTCTAAACACTATATTATGTTGTTGCTTCTGATTGTTTAATTAAATTAAAGACTTTGTTAATGTCATTTTGTATTATGTCGTTCAATATTGTACCCATTGGCGTGTTTAAAAGGTTTCTTAAACCTTCACAATTTATTTTTTTTTGCAACATTGAACTTCTGCTTGTCATTAGCTGCCTGATCATGTCCACATGGAATCTGAATGAAGTTTCAAGGACCTCTCCTCACTGTTGCTTGTTCAGATCATTCAACCAGTAACAGTTTTGTGGTCATGGTCCCAATTTTCAGTTAACTCACATTGTTTATGAAGCAAACGATCCTATCGTGCTCGTCAGTGACTTATGCATGGGCTTCGCCCATTGAGCTACTTTAGCTCTGAACAATTATAAATATGCGTTTTTCCCACCACATACCTATATGCACTGAAAGTGCACGATGCCATGAGTGTGTACGTGAGTGTTTGGTGAGGGATGAGCGCTTCACGCTCTGTTTTACGCGCACTGCTGTTCAATCACAATAGGCCCTACGCCATCTCTGGGGGCTCGGGCCTAATAATTATTAAATTTGCAACAACAATAAGCTTTCTTTGAGGAGAAACCATATCCATACAGTATAGTGGGGACTGGGGAATAATAATGCCTTTGCTGTGTGTAGAAAAGAAGGATGGCCCTCTGAGGGTCTAGTCCATACTGATGACCCCGTCTGTCACCTCCTGTCCGCACATTGCTCTATGATTGACGATAAACACTGACGGCCATATTTGAAGGAACCAGAAAGCGGTGACAAATGCTCACATGAGCACAGGCACACATAAAAGTAGCAGGCGCCATGATTTAAAGACCTCCCCATTTATGCATCCACACAAACCTGAAGTTAGAAAACCCAGGACTACGACTGCATACACGTAACATTAAGTGTGCTATTTGATTCATCACAGCCCTATCCTCTGTCTGATAGCAATGAAATCCACAGTCGAAAGTGTGTGTCCTTCAGTCTTTGTGATATTAAACATTTCTCATGCTTCCTGCTTTTAGACCCCTGCTTATTTAAAACAGACATTTGTGCACCTGTTCACCTCAGAAGTACAGTATGTGTGTGGTAGGTTGCATTTTGTTTGAGAGCCTTCCTGTTATCCTTTTGTGTGCACATTCCCCCTTCCTTTGTGTGCTGTGCGAGAGGCTGTGCTAGTTCTATTAGTGAGTTGAGATTGAAAGGGATGTGTGGAAACGAGTGTCGAGGAGCATTCATGTTGAGGCCTATTGTAGCGAGCCAGTTTCTCTCCCGCTCCTTACTCGGTCCTACACTGTCTCTGTTTCCCTCTTTCTCTTTTTTTCACACGTTCAACCACTTCCTCACTCAGTCCTCCTTCATATAAACTGGCCTCTGTCCTGCTCTCTCATCTTTGTCTTTGTCTTTCTCAAAAAGACAAGTTTAGTTGTAGATCATACATGTTATCATTTAATGCGATTGTGTCGAGTCTGTTTTGTCCTGGTTGTGTGTCTACCTGACAGCTGCCTATGTATCAGTTTAGTTTTTGAAAGTACACTAATGGTTTCCTCATTCGAAACACACCAGCTCATATAGTTCACAGTCAAGAAAATATGGGTTAAGATTTAAAGGTCTTTTCCTAGTTTTCTTTTTCAGGCTTTTTGAAATAATTTTGGACACTTTTTTTATTTGTAATTGACACTTTTTTAACTTAATAAAATGTATATGGAAAATGTCTTCTTTTGGGTATGTTTTTGAGGTAGAAACAACATTATAACATGGTTAAAAGCTAGCTCAAAAAATTTAGTATAATAGGGGACTTGGGAATGGGTCCATTAATTGCTGTTGCCCCTGGATGTAACTTTTCTAGTGCAGGGACAAATTTTAATATGTATATTTGAGAGAAACAGAGAAGGTTTCGAAAGGGTGCAACATTTTAAATCTGCCACTACATAATAATGCAATCAAATCAATTTTGGTGCTTATCTATAACACAAGGCTGTAATTAGCATCAATGCCCCCCCCCCCCCCCCCACTTATCCATCCATCTTCTTCCGCTTTATCCGGGGCCGGGTCGTGGGAGTCTAAGCAGAGATGCCCAGACTTCCCTCTCCACAGACACTTCCTCCAGCTCTACCGGGGGGACCCCAAGGCGTTCCCAGGCCAGCCGAGAGACATAGTCCCTCCAGTGTGTCCTAGGTCTTCCCCGGGGCCTCCTCCCAGTGGGACATGCCCGGAACACCTCCCCAGGAAGGCGTCCAGGAGGCATCCGAAACAGATGCCCGAGCCACCTCAGCTGACTCCTCTCAATGTGGAGGAGCAGCGGCTCTACTCCGAGCTCCTCCCGTGTGACTGAGCTCCTCACCCTATCTCTAAGGGAGCGCCCAGCCACCCTGCGGAGGAAACTCATTTCGGCCGCTTGTATCTGGGATCTTGTCCTTTCAAGTCATGACCCAAAGCTCATGACCATAGGTGAGAGTAGGAACGTAGATCGACCGGTAAATAGAGAGCTTTGCCTTTCGGCTCAGCTCCTCCTTTACCACAACAGACCGATACAACGACCGCATTACTGCAGACGCTGCACCGATCCGTCTGTCGATCTCACGCTCCATCCTTCCCTCACTCGTGAACAAGACCCCAAGATACCTGAACTCCACTTGAGGCAGGAGCTCTCCCCCAACCCGAAGAGGGCAAACCACCCTTTTCCGGTCGAGAACCATGGCCTCGGACTTGGAGGTGCTGATTCTCATCCCAGCCGCTTCACACTCAGCTGCAAACCGCCCCAGCACATGCTGAAGGTCTTGGCTTGATGAAGCCAACAGGACAACATCATCTGCAAAAAGCAGAGATGAAATCCTGTGGTTCCCAAACCAGACTCCCTCCTGCTCCTGGCTGCGCCTAGTTTTTGCCTCCACAACTGCAACGGCATCCCTTACTTCCGGTGTCCACCACCGGGTTCGGGGGTTGCCACCACGACAGGCACCAGAGACCTTACGGTCAGCTTCGAACAGCCGCATCGACAATAGAGGTAGAGAACATGGCCCACTCGGACTCAATGTCTCCAACCTCCCCCGGAATCTGGTTGAAGTTCTCCCGGAGGTGGGAGTTGAAGACCCCTCTGACAGGAGGCTCAGCCAGACGTTCCCAACAGACCCTCACAATACGTTTGGGTCTGCCGAGTCTGTCCGGCCTCCTCCTCCGCCAGCGGATCCAACTCACCACCAGGTGGTGATCAGTTGACAGCTCAGCCCCTCTCTTCACCCGAGTGTCCAAGACACACAGTCAAAAGTCAGATAACACGACTACAAAGTCGATCATCGACCTCCGACCTAGGGTGTCCTGGTGCCACCTGCACTGATGGACACCCTTGTGCTTGAACATGGTGTTCGTTATGGACAAACACTGTGACTAGCACAGAAGTCCAATAACAAAACACCACTCAGGTTTAGATTGGGAAGGCCGTTCCTCCCAATCACCCCCCCCAGGTATCACTGTCATTGCCCACGTGGGCATTGAAGTCCCCCAGTAGAACAACGGAGTCCCCAGACGGAGCACCTTCCAGCACCCCTCCCAGGGACTCCAAGAAGGCCGGGTACTCTGCACTGCTGTCCGGGCCATAGGCCGAAACCACAGTGAGAGACCTGTCCCCCACCTGGAGGCGCAGGGACGCGACCCTCTCGTTCACCGGGGTGAACTCCAACACATGGCAGCTGAGCTGGAGGGCTATGAGCAAGCCCACACCAGCCCGCCGCCTCTCACCACGGGCATCTCCAGAGTGGTGGAGAGTCCAACCCCTCTCAAGGAGCTGGGTTTCGGAGCCCAGGCTGTGCGTGGAGGCGAGCCTGACTATACCTAGCCAGTATCTCTCAACCTCCCGCAAAAGCTCAGCCCCCCCCCCCCCCCAGCGAGGTGACATTCCATGTCCCCAGAGCTAGTTTCTCTGTCCATGGATTGGGCCGTCGAGGCACCCGCCTCTGACTGCCGCCCAGATCACAACGCACCGGCCCCTTATGGGCCTTCCTGCATTCTCCCTACCAGGGGCATTAAGCCCCAGACAACATAGCTCCTAGGATCACTCGAGCACTCAAACCCCTCCACCACGATAAGGTGGCGGTTCAAGGAGGAGCCCCCCTTACTTAATATTTTGTAATAAATTTTTTCAAAAATCATATAATGACACTGGCATTTAAAGGGTTAAAATCCATAAAATTATTTACTGTTTGGTAGTTTTGGGCAGATTTCAAGTAGTTTAAGAGGTTTATGCAACAAAAGCAGAAAAAATATTTATATGAAGATTTTTTATAGCAGTTTTTGAGTGTGCAAATTTTTGGTCAGGACACAAAGGACACAAAAGGGTGCAATATTTGATGGGAGCATAAAGGTTAAATATTGAAAGATACAAAGATGTCTCAATTTTAATAGTAACAATATAATAGTTAATAAATGGCTTGCTGTTCACATTATTTTTTTAAAAAGTAGAGAAATGCCAGGATAGAAGAAACGAATGCACACAATTAAAATGCACACTTTTTAAAAAGCAGAGCAAGAGACTGAGAGGAACATGATAGAGGCCAGATAAAAAGAGGAGACCGAAGTATAAAGGGTAGTGGAAACAAGGGAGTGGCGTGGTTTGCATGGAGCGAGTCCTTTTGAGACATTTCAGAGAGACATTTTGGAGATGTCAGCCGGTGGATGTGTAATGATGAGTGGATAGGAGAGAGGCGCTTGATGGGAGCTGTTCTCTGCATGCCTAATGACTGTCAGGAAAGGCCGCTCTCCTCAGCGCTAGGAATTAGGCTCTAACACAATTACTGCTGCTTTGCATATCTCAGACGGATTGGATGATTACCAACCAAATGTGATAATAGACCTTCATGTGAGAAAGAGAGAAGTGTGTGTGCCTCAGTGCGTGATCATTTGTGTGTCCCCGTGAGTTTCGAGGAGAGTATTAAGTACAAGCAACTTAATTAATGAAGGGAATAAAGAGGGGCTGATCTGTGCGCGCACACGTGTGTGTGTGTGTGAACACGTATGTATGATGTGGGACGTGTATTCCACTTTCAGAAGGTCATAGACGTAGTTTCTCATACAGATGAGTGTGTGGTTTGAATCACTGATTCACACTTATATGTAATGAAGCTTTGAAAGCAAAATCAGAGCTTTCACATAAAAAGTATTTGATGTGTATTGGCACATTTGCATATACCTTTTAAGAACAAGCAACATGCATCACTCACTGAACTTGAAATAATGAACTGGAGAATCTAAAATTGCTTATAGTTTAGGCATGCCTGTGATAGTGAGTGATTTAGACATTGTCCAGTGGATAGCTCCATAACATTTCTAAACCAGTGTCAATGAGGTATCAATACACTGTTCACTGGGAAGAGTCCTTACGGTAATGTAATGAAAATAAGTGAGTAAACTTGTGTGACAATTTAATGTTTATCCAAAGTCCTGAATTTATTTCAAAAAACACAATTTTAGTGTAAATTCACTTGGTGTATATTGCCGGACAGACAGGACCATAAGCATTTCAAGTCACATTTTTATTTGGCTTTATACTGAATGACTTCCTTTCTCTTACCCAAATCTTTTTTTCTTTTCAGGCAGAAATTGTGAAGAGATTAAATGGGATCTGCGCACAAGTGCTGCCCTACCTGTCTCAGGAGGTACGCTCTGTGACACACAGACGTCAGTGGACCGCTGACCTCTGACCCAAGGCCCTATGCCCTATATCCCGGAATGAGCTCACCCCTCATTCCCGCCTCATTACCTCACCCCCTCCCTCCCCCTCTGCCTCATGTCATTCATCATCATGTGCTTCCTGTGTTCCTTTCACCTCCTTTCACTTTATCCCCACCGCCCCCACCTCTGTCTTCATGATTCTCCTCGGCCATATTCAATATTTCCATCCCCCCGCCCCCTCCACCTTCCTCCCACAGCTCTGCGCGGTGCGTGTGTGTTTGTGTGTCAGTGTAATAAATGGTTGTGTGATTCAGATAAGCCATGCTCTTATCTGCCCACCAGGGGGTTGACCTCCACCCATTACAGCGCACCAGCCTCCCATCCATTCTCTGATGCCTCACAAAGCGTGTGTGTGTGTGTGTGTGTGTGTGTGTGTGTGTGTGTGTGTGTGTTTGTGAGTGTGAATAGCAGAATGGCCAGAGGCGTTGGGGCAGAGGGGTACACATCACCAGAGACTCATGTCAGTGCTCTTTTTGGACTATTGATATTGATCTAACCTCTCCACCTCTCTCCCCTTGCTTCTGTCTGTCATTGTCTCCCCCTCTTTGTGTCACCCATCACTTGTGTCTTGCAGCACCAGCAGCAGGTCCTCGCAGCCATCGAGCGAGCCAAGCAGGTCACCCCCCCAGAAATGAACTCCATCATCAGGGTATGACCCAACCTGTGGCGACGACCACACAATTACTGATCATTATCTTCTGGTCTATTGCTTTTTTATCATCTGTGTCCAATGTGGTAAAAATGGTTACTGAGGCTGCCTGCATCTACTCGGGATTATAGGCATTACTATAAATTAACACAAGCCATAAAACACATCATTTACTACCATCCAATGGTTGTAAAGTAGTACCGTGTACTAATTTTTAGTTAACTTTTTAACCTTCAATACAAATATCAGTGTTTTTCTAGCTTTATTTTCTATTGTTCATTACATATTCAGCTCTGATTGTTTTTTGTATAGTTGCCCACACATTGATTTTTATATTTTGCACTTATCCAAGTTAAATGGAAACGAGTTTTAGAGATAAGCAATGAGTAGGTCGAGGCCTTGGCCTGTCATTTTATGAGCCCAGTTTGTCATAAAAATCATCTCACGTCAGGAAAAGACTGCACTTGAAACCAAATGAAATGCAGTTATACATCTATTCATGACAAAGTTATGAGTGGACTTATTTTTAAAATTTCTTGCCTCCCAGTTATTGATTATGGTGATTAGTTTAGTGAAAATACATTAGTCTTTTCTAAAGTTATGGTTAATATAAGCAATAATAACATCTCAGAGTTGATTATTTGGTATAGTACATAATGTCAGTGCATTGTAGATCAGTTGTGTTTGCAGTGATTTGTGCATTTAACCTCTAAGCGCTCCCTGCTTGTCTTCCTACAGCAGCAGCTCCAGGCTCACCAGCTGTCCCAGCTCCAAGGTCTGGCCCTGCCCATGACCCCCCTGCCTCTGGGCCTGAGCCAGCCCACCCTCCCTGCTGTCACCACCTCCTCCGGCCTCTTCTCCTTGTCCTCTCTACTGGCCTCCCAAGCGCAGCTGGCCAAGGAGGAGAAGGCGTCCCGTGACGGAGTGGACAGCCACCGTGAAGAGGATGGAGACAAGTCTGATTAGTGTTCCTTTGCAGAGACCTGAGTCCCCAAAGCATGTCCCTGTGGCCCACTGCCTCTCTGTCTACAGTAAGCTCACACGAGCAACAGCACCACCCACTATAAGTCCTGCCTCTCTGCCAGGCTTCACAGGGAGGGACTCAGCTTCTCTTATTTCACTGTAGTACTAACTTCATTTATTTCTGAGAGCTGGGTCACTGCTCTGTTGTTTGTGATTATGCCTGTTTTTGTAATTTCCATCAGACCTATGTTCTTTTTTATCTCAGTACTTCTGATTAATATAACTTTGAACTCTTCTGTCTTTCTCCTGCTGTTACTACTAAGTCCATATTTAGCTTGACTGATCTGTGAGACTGAATTCTACAGTTATCAAAAAACAGGGATTCTTTTTGACAGTGTATAAAACCTGTCAAACCAGGATTCCTGAAAAACCTATTTTGATAATTCACATTGCATGCATTTATTTGAAGCTGAGAGGTGTACTAGGTCCAAATATTGTTAAAACAGCTAAAGAGAAAGACATCCATTTCCATTCATCCAGTTATATCCTAAAATCTGATAAATCTCTGCTTTTAGTTACTTTGCGCTCCTTGAAACACATTTTAAAAATGTTTCAAAAAAGATGTCTTAGCTACATGACAAACTAAAGCTACTGCATATCAACCTAAATTACATTTAATCTAAACTCACTCTAGTGAGTAATACTTGTATTTCTGCTCCTTGTCTGATCCCCCTGTAAAGCTTGTTAGTTAAGTCCACCAGCCAGATTAACTCCAGCTTAACTTGGGCTTCAACCAAGCTGATCTCAGAAAAAAAACTGGGATTTGCTTCTAAATGTCATATTTTTAAATGTTTCTGAGCACCAGTATTAGAGCACTGGAAAGAGACCATGTGTGTTGTATGTTTGACAGCAGAGGGCAGTGTGTTTCTTTGAAGAATCCTACTCTTTGGCTTTAGGCCTGAGCAGAACAAGGACAAGACAATGACAAAGCACAGGCTGGGTCACAAGGGGGAACAGCTTATTTATCCACTCTGTTGGATACAAACTTAATATACAGAGACTGGGCTGCTAACATTAATCTCTGCATGTGGTCAGTCACTTGAGAGAGCTGGAGCAGCTCCATCAAGAAATACTATTGTACCATTATCTCATTGGAGTCCACATTTCGGGGGGCCCACTCACACCTGCAGAACAGGTGACGGCAGTCATTGTACAAAAGAACATGGAGCCACAGCTGTCTTCACTCTGTTCACTCATTTGACCTCTAATAGGTGTGTACTGGGTGAATTTTTATTGGAAAGTAGTGACTCAGCAGCTGCTGTATTAACTACCTAAAGCTCACAGCTTTTACCCATCCTCTTTAAACAAAAAGGACAGATCCACTCAAGGAAGTTTTCCTTTTATTTTAGTATTGAATTGTATTTAATTAATTAGTGATTTATAGAGACAAACAAATAAAAGTTAAAACTACAAATACGAATTATAAATAACAAACGCAGCTCACCTGCTTCTGCATATTATCTTGTTTTCTTTTGTTTGCAGTCCATGCCCACAGCCTTCAGTAGTTGCTGTCTTTTTCTGAATAAAAGAGAGGCTGTAGTCATTTCCATCTGCATGTGGCAAAGCACATAATACAAGTGTACCAGACACTATGTAACAGTGGTGGTTGTTTAAATGTAGAGCATCTTAACTCTTAATTTATCAACAATGATTTTCTCTTTCACCTTTAATGGCCATAACTGCCGAATACTTCTCTGAAGTGTCAGTCAGAGCATTGAATTATCCAATAGAAACGGTGGCACAATGTATTATTTTGTAAAAAAATGTAATATTGATAAACAAATATGCTTTATTACAACAAATGGTAGGAAAAGAATGGAACGGTGTTGCTAAACAAGCGCACACTGTCTCACAAAGAGGCTGATATGCACTAAGTGCAAACACCTGTGTGAGGAGGGTTCTGGTGAGAGAGCTGCTGCAGCCCAGTGCCCACAGTAACCCGCTATGCAGAACTGACACTGCCCACTGCAGACTCTACAGTGTACACAGATGTATAACATCTGTATGATTAGTCCCCTTTTATAATCTCGTACGCTGGGCCGTGTATTAAATGTATATAGCCCTTGTACTTCTTATTGGTGATAAAACTGAACTTTATAAAAATACAATAAAACTACATTAATTAATGAATTCTAATTGTGTTTAAATTGAGTTTAAATTACAAAGAAACAAACAGGGAAATCTGGGTTGGACCTTTTCCTCTTATACTGTATGTATGTGAATACATAATGAAGTGTTGATACATTTCCAGGTTGGCTTGTCAGTCATCAACACAAATGTGTTGCTGTTCTATCTAAGACCTGAGCTATAAGCTCTGCTGCTTGTGAATACAGATCACAGGACATGCTCCTCCTTTCTTGCCTCATACTGTATGTATCTAGCTACATGTTACTTGTAGTGATATAAAATGCTTGTAGACATCAGCATACACAACACTGCATGTCTGCGAGATAAAAGATAAAGAATGTTTTGGTCCAGTTGTTCTGTGATCAATGCACTTGTTTATTTCTCTTGTTTTAAATTTGATTATTATAACCCAGAAGGAGAGCTCACTGCTGACAGTATAAACAGTTGAATTTCTATGTATTTGTTGAAGTAGTTGAGGCCTTGGCCCCTGTATACAGATATACATAGAGAGCTTTATGTGTAATGGCTGCCTCTTCTGTCTGTCCTGGATGATTGTTGTGCTATTGTATTACATTACTGATGTGACATGAGGGGGACTGCAGTACTTTACCCTTCAACCTCTGACCTCTCCCTGAACTCCTCCATTCTCTTGTTTCCATCCCAATTTCTGGCCCATATCTTACCCCTCCCTACTTTTAGCCCCTATAACGTGATGCATTGTAAGCATTTTGAGCTTTGTAAAGGTCTTTTTTTAAATACTTTTGTGTATAATGTAAAACCTGAAAGTGTGTACTTTGGCAAAAATGTTTTGTGTCTGAAATCATAGCTTCATTAAAACATACAAACACTGTAAAAAGTACAGCAAACATTTACTATAAATAATATGAAATGTTTTGCAGTAAGGAAGGACTTCTGGTGCCTTACAAATAAAGTCAATCAAATTTCAAAAGCCCTTTGTTTATTATTGACTCTTTCGTATCTTTTGGGACAGGATATTGGTTTGGTTAAAACATCCATAAACACTTACGCTGAACACTTTAGTGGTATCTATCCTTTAGGTCTCTGTAGTTCATAGCAGAACCACCAGGAGGAGGTGTTGATGTGCTCTTTGCTGCACCTGGCCTCTGAAGTGAAAACAGCCTGTAATTGCTCCAAGGTATTCTCGCATGTGTCTCGGTGTTTGCCTTTCACATTTCAGCGGGAGCTTCCTGTGCTTTTGGCTGCACTGATTACAGTTTATCTATTCTGCGCCGCACGTACACACAATTGATGTGACATCTCTGAGCTGGCAGATCACGGCCTGTTTGGCACCTGCACATAATCCTCATTTAGTCTATTAGAGCCGAGACATGACTTGGCTTGTTGAATTCGCAGCTACTCTCATTTGTGCTCAAGACAATAGTGCACACAGTGTAGAGTTTATTAAATGTACAATACTGTGCAAAAGTCTTCAAGAAAGGCAATCAACAACAACAACAAAAAAACTACTGAAATACACAAAATTGTAAAAACTCTACAATAGAAGCACTCAGAGCATAGACCTCTGCCAGAGGTAAAGATACAGTGCCCAGACCTGAACTTGAGGATGTTCTAGTTCAAAGGTAAATGCTTTTTCCATTGAGACACAAAATCCTTCTATCTCACAGTCATAAAGAAAACTAATAATTTCACTAAACTAATCAACTTGCTAAAATCTTTGTACAGTACCATATTTCTAATAACACATGCACATTTTATCTCCACTTTTTCTTCCTGTTTGTCTCCATACTGTATTTGCAGAGATAGAGAAAGCTTGCTGTGGTTGCAGTCGTCCTTCCTCTCTTCTCCTTTCCCCACAGACTGCTGGATCTGACACTGTAAGAAATATGAACGTGCCCTATTTTTTTTTTTTTTTTTTCCCTTTTGGAGGATTCACACATCCCCCTTAATCTCTCATCCTCTCTTCCCTGCACCACAGCACCAGCAGCAGAGCCACCGACCAAAAAGCAAAAAAAAAAACAAGTTTTAAATTGTGTTGTTGCTTTTGACTGA
This sequence comes from Bostrychus sinensis, assembly GCA_020698575.1. Taxonomy (NCBI): domain Eukaryota; kingdom Metazoa; phylum Chordata; class Actinopteri; order Gobiiformes; family Eleotridae; genus Bostrychus; species Bostrychus sinensis. The sequence goes on from CM036246.1 coordinate 18,877,269, forward strand.
TCTTCCAACAGCTCTTATGAAGACAACAAAATGATAATTGCAAAACAATAAATGCACGATACATTGTATCAATCTCATTAGAGAAACCACGCTTTTTTCTTTGTTCCTCTTTTTTTTTTATCTGTGTTCAATACAAGCTGACTTTTCCCTAAAGCACACTTTGCTGCTGCAAAAGTAGCAAGTATAGTTGGGCAATTAAAGGGAACCTATTATGTTTAACTTTGCAGAGCTTTCTGCCATGTTACAATGCTGTTTCCTCCTCAAAAACATACCCGGAGTAGTATTTACTATTTATTCACACGTTTGAGTAATCCTGTATGATGAGGCGCTGAGTTTCTAAGGAGCTGAAAGCGCTTGGTCTCACTGCACTACTTAGATAAGTGAGAAACCCTGAAAGAAATCATAGCGCCTCGCAAAGTGGTTTTCCAAATAGTTAAAGTCTCCACCTCTACCACAGCTTGTCTCTTCGTTCCCGAATTCCCGAAGGAGGCACCTCTGCATCCTCCACGGTCTAGCTACAAATTGCCCACAATGCACTGTGACCATGTTCCACTCATAAAAGTGTTGGTTTTTAACACTATTTGATCACGAGACACGATGCACACTCCAAACCATCTTCCAAAAGCATCCACATACAGTATCAATGGGACACTCGTCTTTGCTTCAGAGAGGCTGACTCCTGAGGGAGGATCCTGGCAATGGGGACACAGGTGTTTGCAGCACTGGCTTGGGCTGACGGAGTGAAGGGGGCGTGGCCAGTGTGGGGCAAGAGGGCCTTTAATGGGAATCGCTACAGATGAAATTTTTTTTTTTTTTTTTTTTTTTTTTTTTTTTTTTGAGATTTTAGGCCAGGTGCTCTCAACACGTACTCTTTTAAACTGAAATAATGAAAATGTCAAATCTACTCATAAGGTGTTTTATTTTATTACATTTAATACATTTGTGTCTATAGATTTCTATCTGAAATATAAACTTCAAAGGCTGTTATCTCAAAATGAGTTTTTCTAACTCTCTGAGTCAGATATCTTCATTTCATGTAGCCTATTTAACAATCTTTTGAAGTTTTTTACAGAGGGATTTGTAGAGGTATCAGTCCTAGCCTGATTTATTCAGCATTTTTCTGCGAAAAACAAGACAAAATTGAATTGTTTAAGGCTGCTGGAAGTAGGGCTGAATACCATTCAGAGGTTTTTAATCCTAGTACTTAAACAATACCTGTTTTTTGATACTGGTATACTTTTTTCTGATACTTGTGGTGTGCTAATTCATATTCTGCATTGTAAAACAATATTACTGAATAAAAGATATGCACCTACAATTTTTGGAGCAAAATTCTTAGCCCTAAGTTAAAACCAGTTTTTGTTATTTATTTTGTTGTGATTCATAGATGCAAAGGAACATTAAAGGTCCCACTAGGTATTGAAATTTGGTATTGAATTAAATAATACAATAAAAATTACCAGTAGTATTGTAACTTTTCTTTTGATACCACAAAGGTATCTGTTAATGGTACACATCCCTAGTTTGCAGTATTATCTAGTTTACTGAAAGAGAAAAATAGATATCCATAATTCCTCTGTAAAAACCTTTTAATCTAACATGTCAACAAAATGAATCCAGAATTTTAAACCTGGCTTTATTAAATAATCAGAGATATTTTTTTTAAATCTGTGCTAATGTGTGTGCATTTGTATGTATATAATGCCTAATTTGCATATTTAAACATTACACAAATGCAATACATTTTTTTCCTGTAATGATGCGAGTAATCTACAAAAAGAGTTTCACACTAATATCTCTTATTTAAAATAGAGAAGAAAAAAAAAAAAAAAAAAAGCCCTAACTGCACAAACAATTTAGTGGTGCACTTTGAATTGCTCTGTGTATGAATTGTGCTATACAAATAAACCTGCCTTGCCTTGCCTTGCCTTGCCTTACCAGGATTGTTTACAAGCAAAAATATATAGAAATGATTATTTACTTCAGATACTGATATTTCAGCAGAGGCAGCGGCAGAACCATCTACATCCAGGTGACCAGCTGAGTTTGAGCACATAGGTAGCCCACAGAGTGCCCGCAGTTGTGATGGGAACCGTGGGGTGGGGGTGGGGGTGGGGGGGTGAGGGGGTGGAGGTAGTGGGGTGGCTGCACTGCCAAACAAGCTTTTGTGTGTCTGATGACAGCCATGATGAGTCGGAGCAAGAAGAGAAAACAGAATGAGAGAGATGGAGGGACCGAGGCAGTGCGAGCTAGAAGTGTCTTGATTAATCATGATTGACTCATTCAGAGCCCACTCGTCTTTTCTGTGCGCTCCCTCGCTCACGCTCTCCTTTATGGCTTGATTACGGAGACATACTCTGTCTCGCATTACGTCTCCTCCTCTTTTTTCCCTATCTTTCTCTCCCTCTCTCCCTGTAGTCATCCGTCAGTCCCCTGCTGTGCCGGTTTATTCATCCATCTCTGAAAAGGAGCTTGTCAATCTTTGTCTGCCGCCTTTATATCCTCAAACACATCCCTCCATCTCTCCTCCTATTTATCCATCACTTTTCTCCCTCTTTTCTGCCACACCAAGACTCCTTTATATACCATTTCTCTTTCTCCCTCCTTCCTGCTCTGATCTGTCATTCCCTATGTATATGTCAAAGAGAAAAACACACATTTTTCATTCTGGATGTCTATCTGTTACTCTTTTTGTCCATCTATGTCACTCCCAGCTTTAGCCAGTGTGCATACAGCCTCCTTTAATGCACATGCTCCACAGACGCACCATGGGAAATTGTCTCTTGGCCTGCTTTTCTAATCTGACATGGCCTGTGTACAGTTCCCGAATGCACACAGACATGCAAGTGTTCATGGACAATCTCAAAAACTTGAAGAATGAGAGACATCAAACAAGATCCCACTTCCTTCTTTTTCCATAAACCTACATGTAGTTTATTCTCATCCTAATATATTACTTAAGAATCTGTAACATAAAATGCTCCTTTCAGACCCAGTTTTTTTATTACCTTTTGCCAGTAGCCTAATTAGCTGAAAAATACCCCAATCTTTTTGATATTTGGGCTCTACTTGTTGTGGAAAAAGGCCCTCCCTTTACCAACTTTTGTGAAAACTAGTTGATGGTACAACTCTTATCTTTCTGCAACTGAAAAAGCAAGTTTGTAGTAATACCCTCACAACTAATAATCTTCTTCTCGTCTGTTCTCCACACAGTTTCAAAATCTCTAAATGCACCACTGAGGCAGATCACAGCTAGTCCTAAGTCCACTTGGGTTTCTGCAATGCAAACACTACATTGATACAAAACAAATCTTATTTTATAAACATGTAAAATACAATAAATAAACCAACATTTTTCCTGAATCTTTTTCTTTCCTATCCCCAACTGCCCTGTACAAAGAGGCATTCTCAGAAGTCAGTTTAATAATAGCAAAACAAATTTCCTTCTCTCTCTCCTCTGTCCGTTCCCTGAGTCTATTTGATTTTCTGTTTGATATTTTGTACATTTCATTCTCCTCCATCTCTCCATCTCTCCATTTTCATTCTCTTGTATGTCTTTCCCTCAGTGTGTGTGTGTGTGTGTGTGTTTGTGTGTGTGTTTATAGTCTGTCTTCCCCCAGTGGTAATGTTGTGCAGTGTAGAGACCTCCCTTGTGTGGTTAGTGGGCTGTTACCCAGCTGCCTCTGATACTTCCTGCCTGTCACTTTCAATCCCGGTGACACTACGCCTAAAACACACTCGCACACACTTGTACACACGTCCCCCATACTTCTCCTTCCACACCCTCATTTAAGAACATTATCTTCTCGCCTGTGTCCAAAATGGGTCTAAATATACACGCTAATGCACTTCACACACACACAAACCTGCTAGTCCTATCTTTAAGAAGGTACTTGCACCATTTGCTAATGTATGATGATTATATAACTATTGTGAACATTCATTAGCTGGCTCAGCAGTGAAGGTAGAGGCCACAGTACTTTGCCCTGGAGGTTATGTTTTGCAGGCATTTGTTGTTTTGTAAGATGACTCAAAAAGTAATGATTGGACTGTGATAAAATTGTCAGGATAAGTTAGGAAGGAACCAAAGAAGAAATGAATCTGAGGACAGTATAGAACAATAGAACAATATCCAGAAGACTATGTATTTTTGAGGATGGGACCAAAGTTACTGACTCCAGCCACAAGGGGTCAGTAAAAGATCAAAGTTTTAGTTTTATTGCATTTTAAATAGTCATGCACATCTTGTGTAGGCAGTTTTTTTTTAACCTGTTTAAAGTTATTAATGAATACACAGTTTTCTTTAGTGTATTGTACTGTATGTATTATATTGTAAGATGTGATGGCTTATTGAGTCACATTCACCAAGACCACCTTTACCTGGAATAAAAGCACTGGTATTTGTAATGTCATACTGTCATAATGTGCTATTTTTCCTCTAGGTAGTACTTAATAACTTTTTTCTTTACATGTTTCTTTTTTAAGATATCTTTTTCCCACATTTCATGCTTTATTGATATGATCGATTAGTAGAAAATAAGAGAGAAACATTCGCCAAACACCAAACTCAAACCCACAATGCCAAGGCAGGCTGTAGTTGCCTTGTAAATGCAACACAGCTCTACCAACTGAGCTATACCATTTACATATACATATACATTTTCTTACCTGCATAGTCTCCCTCAAGGATCCATTCTATGACCACTCCATTCTGAGTTAAATGGGAACATGCTTGTTTTTAATGGAACCTGCATATTAATAGTAAGTTATAAGTCGTTTTTACACTTTATCACTGTCACACACTGCTTTTATAATATCGCTTCTTCTTGCTTGCGTCTTTGACATGAAATATCTCTTTAGAGAACGATGTGTTTTATACTGTACCTCAAGAATTCAGATTTTATCACTGCTTTATTATAATCTTCACATGTTGTGCATACACTTTGTTTGACGCAGCCCTTGTTTGCATGTGTGATTTTGTGCATGTTGAAAGGTCAGAGGTTCACCTGTTCTGTCTATACCCGCATACCCTGGGCCTATGTGTCTATCCCATGTGAGTCTGACTCTGTTGATTCAGGAAAGCACTCTCATCCTTATCCTCATTATTAATTCATTCTCCCACGACCTCTATCCATCAGTGGCAGCTCATGTATAAAAACACCTCAGGCTAACTTGCTACAATAGTGCTATCTGACTTCCTCTGTGCACCATGAAACCAGCTCAGTTTTCTTTCTCGCTCCTTCTGATGCACCTGAAACACCCAACTCACACTGGCATTTTTCTACTTTCTTCACCCATAACTCCAAATATGTGTATGCCTTTGTTTTGTCTTTAACAATGTTTATTCTCTTCATTTTTGGTAGTACTCAAAATCTGTGCTAAGTGTAACTAAAAGTAGTCAGAAAGGTTATCACTTGATTAAATTACAAAAAAGTGTACTAATGATTTGTCACCAAGGTAAAAAAAAATTGCAGCAACGCAGAAGAAGAAGAAGGAGGAGGAAGAGGAGGAGGAGGAGGAGAAGGAGAAGAAGAAGAAGGTTTCACTTTACTTTCCTATTTTTTATATTAATTTTTCTTTTCAGCATAGTTTTGTTGTGTAAGCAGACGTAGCCAGTGCTAAAATAGCCACTTTCTCCATGTTATCAACAGCTGCGGGTTCAGAGTTAAGTGCTTAACCCTCAGCCCTCCTGGCTCCCTTTTAGGGCTTTTCAAATGTAGTTTTTGCTCTAATTTTAGCATTGCTTATGCTAGGTTGATAATATTTGACACAAATATTCAGCAATAAATTAATTTTAAAATTTCAGCGTCACAACTGGGGAAAAAAATTAATAAATGAATTTATTAATTTATTCATTTTCTTCTGTCTATTCCTATTGCATTACTTTGAACGGTTGGAGGAAACAATACCCAGAGAGAATCTAAAGTAACACAGGGAGGACATGCAGACTTTACTAAGAGAGACTGTTTGTCAGCTGGCCTGAGGATTGAACCCACAACCTTCTTGCTGAGAGACATGAGTGCTACCACAGTAGACCCTCAAAAATAACATACTTTCACATACAGTCTCACATTCACAATAAATAGCCACATATTTTTAACCAAACCATATCCCTTTTCATCTTTTGTGTGAAGCATGCTGTCTTTTTTGAGTTGTCATTTTAAAACAATACAGAACCTCATCAGCTCTAAATGAACGCTCGGTGGTGCTGTGCCAGTGCCTGTGATTACCTGTGCAATGTAGCGTTAAGGATTACACTTACAGGTGGGTATTAGAATAAATGGTTTCTCAGGAGTGAGTCCTCTGTTAGCAGGCTGACTCAGAGATGTCTGTGGGAGGTATACAGCTTAAACAGGAACTCTATGTCTGAGAGCTCTGATACTATACTCCCAAAATAGATAAACTGCTATACGCCTTTACTTCTTTAATTAGACATGCATGACCTTGAATACTCTCTGTCTGGCAAAAAAAAAAAAAAATTAAACTAAAAAGGTGCATATGCCTATATTCAGCCAGTTAACTTAGGTCATAGTACCCAGTTGTGCTTTCCTTATATTGATAAAGATTGAAACCTCTTCTATACTCTCCATGGCAGAGGTAATTATGGACTATCATCATTAATCATCTAAAAATAACCATTTAACATTTCTATCTTTGGATATTTTGTATTAAAGAAAATTACAAAAAAAAAGCTAGTGTGCATGTATGTCACATTAGAGGGAAAAGTGGGTGAAGCGCAGAGCAGACAGAGGAAGCAGGAGGAGGGCTGCTGCCACAGGCTCAGTGTTGGAACATAGAGCATGCTGTGTTGATTTGATTAAATTCACTTCTGTTCTATTTGCAGTAGGCCTAGTTACTCAGCTATATTTGTACAGTGGTTCTAACAACAGATCTGTAGCGAGCGCAGGACGGGGATTACAGCCGGGGAGCGAGAGACAATCAGGTTCTTTTGGTGAGATTAGCCCCACTTGACAGTTCACCCCAGAAAACATTAGCTCTTGTTAGTCCACAAGCGCAGATTAAATAAATTAAAAAAAGCTCTAAAAATATCACTCAGAAGATTTGGATAGACAAGGGAATGAAAATAAACTTTTAAAATAGCTTATAGTTTTATATAAGATCAAGAAAACAAAGACTTCTCTGTAGATGTCCTGTAGGGCTGTGTTTACCAACCAGGGGTACAGGGCCCCCTAGTGGTATGCGAGCACCTTGCAGGGGATACATGGAGTTATATGATCATTTATAGTGCATTTATATATTTGGCTTTGAAAGACTAAAATTAACCTAAATCAAAGGAATGCAACACTAAAGAAGGACAAAACCAGGTCTAAAACTAGAACTAAACCAGGAATAAACTGGGTCTAAACCAGGTCTTTTAAACCTGGTCTAAACCCAATCTAAACCAGGACTAAGCCACATCCAAACCAGGACTAAAGCACATCCTAGGGGTACACGAGACCAAAAAGTTTGGGAACCACTGTTGTAGGGTTTATTATCTCAGTTGCAGTAATAATACATATGGCATTACATAAACACAAGTGAGATGTGAAGTACAATACACTGACAGAGAAGAGTATAAGAGCAGTAAAAAGTAATATAAAATGCAATACTTTTTTTTATAGACTTGGTTACACAGTGTCACAACCTGTTAACTTACTTACTCTACTTTGGATTTTCCTTTTTTCCATTTTTATATAAGTTAACTGTGAAGCATACAGGATCTCATCCAAATTCAAATGACAAGCAATCACAGTGACAGCATAGAGCACTGCACAACATCTAATCCCAAAAGTATTTTTCTTGTAAAACTCAATCAATCATCTATTAGCAGATTTTAAAAGGAATTATGTGTGAAAAAATAGACCTTACTACATTAGCTAGGCTTTAATATAAGGTAAGGTATACTTTATTGATCCCCGTAGGGAAATTCATTCTCTGCATTTGACCCATCCCTCAGTGCTGCTGGGGTAACCTGTCAGGAGCAGTGGGTGCAGCACCAAGAGACCCTTCTCCAGATCCTGAGCAAGGGTCCTGGTCAGGAGTACCCAGCTGGAGGTTAATATCAAGATTTAATATCAAGATCACATGATAGATATTTGCAAATAGGAAAAAAAAGTGAAATGCAGATGTTGTTGGCAAAGCTTACATGCAGTTTTTAAAGAAGCAGCATACTTTTGTCAAATGCTAAACTCAGAGCGAGAAGTTTAAGTTAAAGCACTAAACATACAGCATCCTTTTAATAAACCTCCTGGCTAAAACACAAACACTCCCTGAAAACAAAGCTTTAATCCATTCAAAAGAAAAAAAGGCAGTAATGTAATTGTTTTTAAGGAGGATTTTAGGATTTCATGTTCTCTCTTCATGTGTTTATGAGTTGCTGTGGGCTGTAGACTGTATAGAGCACTGAGTGGATGTGTGGTGACAGACCAGGAACAGTCAGCTCCAGTCCCAGAGGAGACACACACACACGCACACACACACACACACACACACACACACACGCACGCACACACACACACACACACACACACACACACACACACAATACTGGGTGGATGCTCGCTCAATGTCACTGTGACAATTCCTCTCTCGGGGAATGCTGCTGTCACACAGGACGATGTGTCAGGAAAATGGAAGCAAATTTTAGCGTCTAGTCTGTGGACTCACTGTACACCATTTCCCATGATCCCTGCTGCTAGTATAATCAGTTTACCTCATGTAAACACACAGAGAAGAAGAAGAACTTACACTCATCACTTGTATATATGAAGTTGTTTGAGATGGATTTTTGTGGAGATTCTCAGTCATCCAGATCACAGCACATGGACACACACACACACACACACACACTCTTTAGGGCGGTGTGCTGTGTCCTCGTACACCTGCCAGATGGTATCATTTGGCTTGCACCGCCATAGTTGCTCTGCGTCACTTACCTGGCCAAACTGTGTGTCTCTACATCTTATTTAGAGGATCACTTCACCCAAATCATCCATAAAACATTTTACTGAGCATGTTCTCTTCTTCTCTTTCCTGTGTACAGTATTTAGGAACCATATATGTCTCTAAGAAGTAGTACAGTAATGCACTCATGGGACTACTTTTCTACCACTTAAGCTTAATGTATGACAGGGCCTGGAACCTGTTCTCCCTGTCTATACTTTGGGGTGGCCTAGACCAGTGATTCTCAACTGGGGTGGGTCTGGACCTAAAAGTACATTTAATTGAAATGGTTGAAATTGCTCTTTTTGGGGTCGTGGCTTGTCATTATAGAGTGATGTTGGGTCCACTTGAGAACTACTGGCTTAGACAACTGCCAGTTCATCACAGGGCTGACACTTTTATGGCTGACAGTGACAGATGATGGACTATAGTCACCAGTTCACCTACAGTCTACATACATGTAATTGGTTTTAAACCTAATAAATCTTGGTATGGGACAGTGAACATGAGTACCAGGAGATATTTTCACCTGCAGTGTTTGTTGGTTGGTTGATTTGTAAGTAATTGTCAGATTTGGAAGAAAGGAAAGGAGAGTATTTAAGGAAGAATCTGATCTTGAACGTCATCTGGATCATTTTTAAAGGGTTTGGTACAATTACAACAAAAACAAGTACAACAACAATCAGACACTATTATTATCAGCCTTGACACAGAAAAAGCCTTTTCCTTAAGAGTTAACTGGTCCTTCCTCATATCCACTTTACAAAAATTTGGCTTTGGAGAGTGATTCATTGATTAGGTTAAAATTCTCTACACCACACCAACAGCCACTGTAATTACTAATGAACTAACAATTACTCCTGCCACAAAACAAGATTTAATACTCTTTTTTACCAAGAATTTCCCATGACTTTAGCAAAAATTTTGACTAAATTTCCAAGACCTGAAAAATGACTTCAAAATGTCCAATGTGGTACATTAGAGACATAATTCTGGTGCAATTTTATTTGTTAGATTTAGAAATGAGTCAGTTAAAGAAAAAAAAAAAAAAAACAGTTGGGGCTTCTTCCCCCAGAAATATATTATTCCAATAATTTTACTGACTTACAGCCTAAAAAACAGTGATTAAAAGTTAATTATGCTATATTAGATATTAACTAACCGTCTATGCTGTTTTGAAGCATCACCAAACCCAAAAAAGCCAAAGACCAGCATAAAAATTATTTTGTTCAAAAATTCTGACAAAATATAGATATTGGTCGCTTTTTCCTGCAGTGAGAACATTTACTGTACTCTAGCTGACGCAGGTTTAGTAATGGCCCAATGTTACTCAGATGTTTAAATTTCATACCTTTTCCAAAACTTTACAACAAAATATAAAATTCCAAAACTTTTCCAGGGCCTGGAAATTGCATTTTAAAATTTCATGACTTTTCCAGGTTTTCCATGACAAGGGATCAGTAAAGAAACAAATTATTAGTTTTAGTAGCTTCTTTATGCTGTGAAATGAATGGATAAATCATTTACCTCCAAACTAGAAGATTCAAGTCAAGGTCTGGACACTATATCTTTGCCATTGCGAGATAGGGCCAGTGCTTTGATTGTGGAATGTGAAGAATGTGTTCAAATCACAGAAATCCTGCTATGAACTAAATTGATAGATCAGCACGTGTCATCTCTGCATGCACTGGTATTTCTCTCTAACTTTATTCTCTGGGTTCATCAGTTTAACACACACACTGCTGTCTGTCTGAGAGCTGGGTGTTGTGTGTGGTGCTCTCTCAGGCCAGTCCAACAACAAGAGATCCCCCAGGAATCTCCAAACATGGCATCATGAATTTTTCAACGCTGACATCAGCCATCTGCACCTCTTGGCCAACGCTCACACACACACACACACACACCCACACACACACTCACACACTCACACACACCTGCATCCTGCATTCCTCTCACACACAGGGCATCTGCTCTATTTCAGCGCTCCTCACCTCTCGCTCTTCTTCTTTTTGTGTTTTTGAGAACTCTGCATCTGGACTCACCAACTACTGCCAGAACTTTTTACCTAATACTAAAATGACGGGAAACAGAGGCTATACAGTGCATTATGATGACCTTGTTTGATTATTTTTTGTTAATAGAGCATTTACTCCTGAACCAAATTGTCATTCCAGTCAGGCAATTATACCAAAAACTCAGTAGTGGCATAAAGTCAGTACAGTGAAGCTTGTATTCACTATTTAAAACAAACAAACAAACAAAAACAACTATTTGTGCGTATGTTTGAGGTTATAATGGGATTTAAGTTGTTATTTTTGCTCATCTCTTAAGCTGGATTTATTATCTTTGGCCAAGTCTTGAAAAGGTATAGAAACTGTAATATTAGTTCCACAAAAATTCAACCTATACTCTCACAGACAGAATGGCAAAAACCTCTTTGGCAGAGGTAATAAGACAAAAATGGCTGGTCGTTGTGAGTATGGTTGTCCAAATGAACTTTTAAATAACCTGGTAGTTGCCAAAGTTTACTTTTTCCATTATTAACCTATTTTTATTTATTTATTTATTTATTTATTTATTTGTGTGTGTGTTTTTTTGTGTAGGTTTTTTTTTTTTTTTTTTTTCAGTCTTTAATGAATAAACACAGAGCATATATTTACAAATTACTGTGGCCTGCCATTCTGTAACTGTTAGTTAGCTCAAGTCAGACACTGATGTGGCCAGCCCTGTTCCCTGAGAAACATTAAGGTTAGGATCAGGGTTAGCTTCGGAGCATCAGGACTTAGCAGAATGTTCTTCAGAACTGGGGAACATACTTTTTAAAATGCCCACCTATGTTAAATATGCACTGGGGAACATGGGTATGCACTCATCACTGATAGCATGTAGTCTGTAGCTCAGTGTTTCCCAACCAGGGGTATGGGGACCCCTAGGTGTATGTGAGCACTTAGCAGGGGGTACAATTTAAGTCCATGAAAAATATCAAAAATATTTGCAATCTGTTTATACTGAACAACTGAAAGTGTCTCATGGATAAAAAGGAAGTGAAACTGCTGAAGATTATTAGAATATGATATTTTGTTAAATGTTTTTTAGGTTTGATAGCTTGTTTCAAAGGTGAGTTAGTGATGTTATTTTAGTTTAAGATGATCATTTATTTTTATTTAAGTTAATTTTGAACATTAAAATAGTAAAATAAATGTTATGGAGGTATCTATTGCTATATTTTTTATTTTATTTTATTATATTTGAAAAACAGGCAGATTATTACTTATTTAACTTTGAATTTGTGTTATAAAATATCCTTTGTACTAATAAATGAGGAAGATATTTTTCACAATTTTAAAGAATAATTAACACATATGTGAAGTGGAAGAGGTACTCATGATATTAAAGAAAGTCCAGGGAGTGTACACGAGACAAAAAAAGTTGGGAACCACTGCTTTAGCTGCTGTGGTACTATCTAACCAGTCGCTAATGCTCTTTACCCCAACACATAAACTCTGTTAGCGGCCACTTGCTAAAACCATCTTGTTTATGAACAGTCTGCCAAGAACTAATTTGTCTGGTAAAATATATTGTATATTGTGGTCTGCAGCTTAAATATGTCCACATAGCCGAGGTCAGCCCTAAGTTTCCACAGCCCAATGTTCCTAAGAGAAAAACAAACAAACAAACAAATATATATAGGCTCTATGTTCTCACAGTTCTATGGTCCCACATATGTGAGATAAGGTTTAGTACCAATACCTTTATTTATTGCAGCAAATTCCACTTTTCAGTTATAATACATCTATCTCTCCATTAACATCTACTCTTTTTTTGTTTCACCATCTTTGACTCTATGATATCTTTGTTTATTTTAAAAAGCGTACATAAAACCAACTTAAGAAACAAATGTTCTGCTAAAGGTACAAGCTCAGTGAGGTGTTGTTAAATAAATGACACAGATGTATTTATATCCACACAAGGGAGAGTGAGAAAATGGTGATGCCTTAGACCTAATTAGTCACACAAATGCTTTGTACTTGTGCCTGGAGGAACCATACTTATATCTGTGTAACATAACCCTTACGCTGCCTGACGCATTCACAGTATCAGAGTATATAACGCTATATTGGTAGACTTCTTTTATATGATTCAGAGCGACTGTATTTCAGCGTCTTATCCACAGCAACTACCCTGTACACAGATTTATGATATATTTTTCTACATGTACCTATTGCCACCATCAGTGTGGTATATATGTGGTAGAGAAACCAGTCTGCAGCATGCATAGAACCTGTAACATGGAGGAAACATAACAATCCCTCAGCTACACTGTAGAAATAAGAGCTGCATTCACAAACACAGTTCCAAAAAGGTTGGGACACACAGTAAAATGTAAATAACAAGAGAATGCAATGATCAGCAGTTTGTAAATGATTTCAAATCAGATTTGATGGGTATTACTTGTGGAGTGCCACAAGGATCAATATTGGGGCCAAAATTGTTTACACTGTATATAAATGATATATATGCTGTTTCAAAAGATATGAAGTTTGTGTCATTTGCGGATGACACAAACATATTTGCCTCGGGGAGGAATTACAGCAGGTTTTGGATCGAGTCACACTTGAAATGAAGAAAATAAAGAAATGGTGTGACATAAATAAATTATCACTAAATTAAGAGAAAACTAAAATTATGGTATTTGGACACGGTAAAAAAATAAAAAATAAAATAAAAATAATAGTAAGTATAGATCATGGAAAATAAAAAGAGTTGATGAGATCAAATTTTTAGGTGTGATTTTGGATAGCAAAATCTGCTGGAAACCTCATATAAAGTATATTCAAACAAAGTTGGTGAAAAGTGTGTCTGTCCTGGGCAAAACTAGGTATGTACTTAATCAGAAGGCATTATATATATTATATTGTTCATTAGTTTTGCCTTATTTATGCTACTGTGTTGAGGTATGGGGTAATACTTACAAAACAAACTTGCAGTCAATAACTATTTTACAGAAAAAAGCCATAAGAATTGTAAACAAGAGAGGATATAGGAAGCATACAAATGTTCTGTTTTTAAAGAGTCGAGTATTAAAATTTGCTGATTTGATTAATTTTAGGACAGCTCAAATATTATATAAAGCAAGAAATAATCAACTGCCATTTAATCTTCAAAAATTATTCTTTGACAGAGAAGGAGGATACAACTTTAGAGGAAACCTACATTTTAAATTGAAGAGTGTACGTACAACTGTGAGGAGTTTCAGTGTTTCAATCTGTGGTGTAAAATTGTGGAATAGTTTACCTGAGAAAATTAAGCAAAGCTGTAATATAAAGCAATTTAAGAAGGAATATATAAATCATATCTTAGAATCATACCAAGAGGAGAGGAGGTTCTGCCCAGGACTGTAGCACTTAGTATTAACCTTAAATAGATTTTTAATTAGAAACGTGCAGCATTCCTGGAGTGGAATAGTTTTTTGTTGTTGTTTGTACTTTATATGACTCAGACAAAGGTCTTGTTTACTGTGTGAACATGAGTTGTAATTAAGGGGTAGGGGTAGATAAGTTTTATACTTCTCCCTGCTCCCTTTTGGACATGTGTCCTTTTTGGACATTGTTATTTATGTATTTTTTTGTTGTTGTTGTTATTTTGGTGATGAGTGAAATAAGGTGTAAATGGTAACAGTTAATTTGCCTAATTATATGGATAAGGCACATGCCTCAAAATAAATGATATGAAATGAAATGAAATCTGCCAATCTCATTAAACTATGTGTTATTCACAAGAACATAAACAATATATCTGATTCTCTATTACTAGTATTGGATGTTTTGGATGCTTGTATTTTTCAGGCCTTCAAACACCATTGCATTCCAAAACATTGAACAATGCATGAATCAGGAGCATTTCCAGAAGTCATTGTCAGTGTAAATCCAGGTTATAGTTGCATCACACAGATAGAAATAGCCATATGTAAACATAATCCAGAAACACCATTGTCACCCAAAGAATTTGGCTTTGAAATGCATTCCTTAATTTAATTATCTTCTTCTGCTTATTCCCGTTAGAGGTTGCGGGTGACTGGAACCTGTTTCAGTACCGTTGGGCCTTAGGCGGGGTGCACCCTGGTCAGGGGCCAGCGAGTCGCAGGGCTGACAAACACAGACAGCCATTCACTCTCACATTCATTCACTAGGGACAATATAGAGTCATCAATTCTCCTAACACATGGATGTGTTTGGACAATAGGAGGAAGCCAGAGAGAATCCGCGGTAACATGGGGAGGACATGAAGACTCCACCCAGAGAGTTGGTGTGTTGGGTGCCCTGAGGATCAAACTCACGATCTCCTTGCTGGGAGGTGAGAACACAAACCACTCTGCCACTGATATTGGTTTAAAAAAAAAAAAAAAAATCCACAATGAGGTCTCTCTGAAAGCATTATCTCAGTGAAGTGTTGTTTTGTGGTGGTTCTATTATGTTAATGTTACCAAAAGACAAACAAGCTCAAATGACATTTATTTATATCCAGATAAGGAGGAGGAGATGGTGATGATAATGGATGAGGGGGAGCTATTTATGCACTGCGTCTGCCTCACACATAATTACTCATACTCTTGGCTTCTGCCCAGCAACATATACTGTCTAGCTGTTCTTATAGTGTGAGCCCATCCTGACTACACTGCATTTACCTGTGTCTGTGATTGACACTCTTGTTGTGAGTGTCACTGGTAATGCACATCAACACGATAGCCATGAGGCAGCCACAAGATATTTAAGCAGGTTTGGCTGAAGACAGTAATGATCACATGTAGTTAAATGCTAACCTTTGCCTATAGCTCACATTTGTATACACTTTGTCTTAACTGCTCTTTTTGTTTGGATTTGAAATCAAGAGTATGTAAAATGTATCAATGCATTAGTGTTGCTATTTCATATAAAGTGGACAATTTGCAGAAACACAACGATTATTTCTCTGAGATTGATTGATACTGAATGATTATGTCTGCAATACAGTAAAAGAGATTGTAAGCATTTACAATGTAGGTCTGGTCTACTCAAATATGAAACTAGCCAATACCATGTAAAAGCACTGAAGAACAAAAAGCAAATGTTCTTACCAATGTCTTGTTAGTAAAATAATTCTAAAGTATGAGGTTAAATTTTTATTAACTTTTCAGTAAAGGTCAGTAACCTAACATATTGTCTTGGTCCAAAGTTTTTGGGTTGGGTCAAGGAACAAATTACTTTTTTGAGTGAATCCAGATCAATGTCTGGATGCCTGGTGAGGCTTTAATGCCTTGGTGGAGGTCTGTGTTCTGGCTCATGTTTCTAGTTGCAAACACCTCCAGGTAAGGCTTCCTCTGGGTACTCCTGATAAACATAGGACTGTATATTGTGATGGGTTGACCACTGAATTCGGGCATCAGCAAGCAACCAATAGCATGACCACATAAGCTATAGGTATATAGTGGAACAGTGCATGGGTGTTTCTGATGCATTACCACATACAGTAGATGACATAGCAGAGTCCTGCCCTTGGGTGCAGGATGCTGGAGCTGGAAGACATTAAGGACTTTTAAAGCCTCGTAAAAAGGCTGCTGTGTGAGGAGATGGTGAGCAGAACAACCCACAGTAAAGCTCTGGAACACTGCTTTATTACAATGAAACATCTCCCTCAGGACACAAACTATAGCTGAGTGTAGGAACGTCCCATTTCACCAGGAAGACATATTCACTGTATGGAGTCAGCAGAATCTAGTAATTTATACAATCTAATGTAGTGGGAAGTCAGGTCAGTGGCCCTTAAACTTACCAAAGATGAGTGGATTATAATAAAGCACCTCAAAAATGCAGTTAGATTTGTAGTTGAAATGTGTATTCAAGTAAAATGACACATACCAATACTGTATTACTGATGCAAAAGTTTGCTTAAGTACAAACTATTTTAAAACATTTCATTCATTTCAAAACAACTGCTGTTGCTACAGTTAATACTGCTACTACAACCACTGTTACACAAACCTGTTTTTCAAAGATGTATCTTTCTGGTTGTGAGGCAAATGTGTGTAGCCCAACTTTCCAAAAGGTAAAAACCAACAAACAAAACTTACTCATAAACTTGGAATGTTTTTAAATGGATAAGTATATGAGTCTTTTCTTTAACTTCTGTGACTTGTACATAAAGTAAGTAAATATCTAGTGATATCAAATATGATTGGTCCAAATTGCAGTAATATGTATTATGCTATCCTGATATATTAATAACAATGGTCTACAAATTTTTGGACTCTATCTGCTTCCAAGATAAAAGTGGCTAAATCTCATTTATTTTGATAAGATGAACTGAAAATCAATTAATAACTGTGCTGGTTAGCTAATGTATTCAAGATATTTAATGATATTGTTTCACATCAAAATCGCATCTGTTTATACAATAGATTTAGGCATTTTTGCTTAAAAATAATATTTATATTTTGAAAATATTTAATTTCTCTACATGCATGCATGTTGTCCACTTCCAAGAGAGAGATTTCTGCAAATAAAAACAAAACATTTTATGTCAAAACTCTAGACATATTAAAATGAATGTATTGGAATGTGCAGACAGGCTTTCAGATAGAACTGGTTGCTTGTAGACACTGTACCTTCTGATAAACTACCGTTTTTGCCTTCTTTTGCATAAATTTCCTATTTTGACCCAATACTGTTTCTTGGAAACTATAGCCAATCTGCACTTCTGACTTACTTTTTCTTTATTAGTGACCTAATCCAAAAAAATTTCACTACTTTTGTTCCGGAAGCATTTTGCTTGTTGTCATGTCCCATGTCTTTGTCTTGTTTTCTGTGTTTGCTGAGTTTGTTGAGTATGTTGAGTTTTGTTTTGTATGGTCAAGTTTTCGTGTACCCTGTGGCGTGTCTCCTCGTGTTCGTGAGTTATATTAAATCTATTTTTGAGTCCGCATTTTGGGTCCGTTCCCTCCTGTGTTCCTTCAATCTGACACTTGTAGACCAGTGTAATAGGAGCATTTAAATACAAAATGCAGCAGTGCATGCTTGTACTCTGTAAAAGGAATAGTATATATACCAGAGAATTTACACAGTACACAGGAATGCCAGCAGTCTAACTTGATTTATAGAACAGGTATACACATGTAATGCTGTACAGCTATGTGTGTCTCCCTCTCCCATGGCCATATCAAAAGCAGTGACTGACACAGAATCCATGATGAGACAATGGTTTTACTTTCTGGAAGCCAATATTATCAGGTACAATTCACATAGAATGATGCAAAGTATAACCATTGCAACTCTGTCTTTTAAATTCTTGAGCAATATGTTATGAATGCTATGATTTATAGAACTGGGTTAATAAAAGTCCAGTGCTTTTGCCATATTAATGAAATATAGGATCTTTTAGGCACTGGATTTGAAGATAGACAGGAAACAAGTATAAGTGAATGAGAGCGGATATAGAGTCACTCTAATATAGCTATCGTTGGTTATTGATAATTACATGATAAAAAGACACTCACACATACCAACACTTTTCTGCAGGGACCAGCCAGAGGAATTCAGTTTGATGAAGCTAATTACATTGCAGAGTTTTGCAGTCCATAGGAACCCCAGAAGACACTTAAACCAGGAAGCCACAGCACTCCTGCAAAAACATACACAATCACATATGGACATGCGCACACACACACACACACACACACACACACACACACGCACGCACACACACACACACACACACACACACACACACACAAACAGCAAAGCAAGCAGACTGGCCCATCCATTCGGACCATAGTCAAATTTTTGCACTGGGAGGTCACAGGATCACATGTGTTTGGGGGCGCTGGGGGACCTGTAACGCACTCAGCCCATATACTGTACCTGCATGTGTGTATTCACTGCTCTGTGTATAGACGGCTGTTTATCCAGTGTCAACGTTGTGCAAAGTTTATCCAGACTTCCACATCATATGGATCGGATTTCTCCCCATGCCGTTTCCTGTTACCGCATGGAGTAGTCAGCGCGGGCCTGCAGATTGTTTGGCCATAGCTGACAGTTTGCTCCATGTGCGTTAAGAACAGGTTGGATCTATGGTCTTATGCGTCCACATAATCATTTGTTTCTTTCCTTATAATGGCATATTCGTTACAAGTTGTGCATCATTTTGCTTTGTTAAACACTGTTATGCACATTTCACTTTGCTTCACTTTTCTCTTTATTTTGTTGTTTTGTTTTGGTGTGTAATCAGATGCAGCCAGGGCCAGAGTAGCCACTGGCCGTCAGATTTTTGAGCTACATGTTTCAGCTGCTATTGATTTATTGCTGACAAACAGTATAGAACAACAGCCCAATGGCAGTGCCCCATATCAAGGGAAGTGTCTAGTATGTGGCTGGCCAAAGTATTGAGATGTCCTTTGAACATTTTAATCCTTAATAATAAAGACTAACTGTAGTGTTATTTAAAAAAAAAAGATTATTTCTAATACATTGTACTTATACATATTTTAAAATGTGTCCAATATATAAAAAAATAAATAAATTGAAAGTAATTGTAATTAATATAGAATCTAAATGTAATTAGAAGATAATTGTTTTAAATGCTAATACATAATTTGACTCACCTGATCATTGTAAAATTAAAGATTTTCCAAAATGTGAACTGTAATCATCTGAGAAACTCTTTCTTTCTGCATTCAATTAGCAGTGACCGTGAAAGTATATATTTTACAAAATCAAAAGTCAAATCTATTTTACGGTAGCTATGTCTATGACCTATACTGCAGCCAGCCACAAGATAGAGCTAGCGAGGATTTGTCTTCAGTTTCTACTTGACAACACATGCATCTATACAGTCTATTATATGGTTCCTGTTACCATAAATTAACAAAATAATCAATGAGTAAAGTATTTCACTAAATTCTTCTATTTAATCTCCTGCAAAACTAGCATGATTTTACAACCCGATCTCTCTGTTCCCTGCATAGATCTTATTAGATCTTTCAAAATGCCACTTCCTGGACTTGTTTTCCAGTAAAGAGATTCAGTCAGGACCTCTTTTTCTAACTATGCATATTGCATTCCTTAGCCATACATTCATAAATATGACAGTATCCTCTTCGGGAACAGATGACATGGTCCATAACAGATCCACACAAGTAAAGACAAGACAGGTTTTTATTTTTATTCCGCAGCCGCTATGTTATAAAATGTGGTCTGTGAAGGGAGCTATCACTGCAAAGCATGCCCAGACACAGCAAATATCACTCTGAAAGGAGATACTGGCAATAAGCAGTGAAAAAAGTATAGGTGTTATATACTGAGACAGACAGGTGATCAAATATGTAAACAAAACAATAACGTGTATGTCACAGTCAGTATACTGTATACTTGTATGTTATGATTTATGTTTTTTTCCATATGCTTTTGCTTTGTGTCTGGTCTAACTTAACTTAACTTTAACTTTATTGTCCATTTAATGGAAATTTGTCTTTGGTTCACCATCAATCACACTGTACAACAAATACAACACAGTACGATAAATACAAGACATGGTTGCAGTATAAAAATACCAAAAGACAATTAGTACAGAAAAACACTATAATATAAACCTGTGCTGCTTAATTCTTCACCAGTGCTTGTTTAGTAAACTCACTGCATTAGGGAAAAATTACCCTTTATAGACTTGCTAAAGGCATTCTATAGCGTCGTCCAGAAGGCATTAAACTAAATTCACTAAACAAAGGATGTTCAGTGTCACTGGAAATAGATTTAGCCATCCTGAGCACAGCAGTCCGATAAAGTAGGTCCAGTTGTTTTTGGTCTTGACCAATGATCTTCCCAGCATTTTTGACAATCCTGTTCATCTTGTTCTTATTAGCTACCGTCAAAAAAACAAACCAAAACACTTTCAATCAGACTGACATAGACTCTCTCAAGAACATGTGGACTGACACCAAAGCCTCTGAGTTTTCTGATCATAAACAATCTCTGATTAGCCTTTTTATAAAGGCTGTGATTGTTTTTTAAGTGGAAAGGAGAATAATAATAATTGCTAAATAATAAATAATAAAAATCATATCTAGTTTCAAACTGTATTTCTCTCTTAGGGTCTGTTTGTGTTTGCATTATGTTTCCTGTGAGCGCAGTACAAATATATGGATTGAAATTAACGGTGGAATTTACTGACCGTTTATGTAGCGTGACTGACAGCGTGCGTGTGCAGCGTGTGTACGTGTGAGCACGCGCTGAATAATTGGGACTTCAATGCCCACAATCCCCACAGACTCGCAGCTCGCACGTCCCCCCCCCCCCCTTTTCCACCGCCCACACCCATTCAGCGGCCGGGTGGGACTGCGATTGGTCGGCTCTTATGATGACATCAGGACCCAACGTGGGGCTCCTGGAATGTGATTGGTTGAACTCTGCTACGCTGTTGTCCAATCAGCGCGCAGGATGAGTTCTTAGACGAGGAAGAGCTGTTAAGGTGGAACGGCGGAGATGCCGCGTGCTCGTGTACCCTGCAAATTGAGATGTGTAAGCTTCAACTTTAGTTCTCTCAACTTGTTGACGACTGAAAAAGTACAGCTGTAGTGTAGTTAATTCAGATGTAATATCGTTGAAAATGCACTTTATTTTGACAGCTATTTTTTGGACTAATTACGAGAAACAGGTGTGCAAAATACAGTAGGTTACTTTCTTTTGCTTTAACAGTTTACATCTTCAGTGACATTTAGGGCAAGCTAAATTAGCTATAGGAATGCTATTTTTTTGTATTTTACTTTGTGGCTAGCCTATTAAAACTTTAACACATAACAAAGTGCTGTTGAAATTCTATAGCCTGCAATGGAAATGGCAATACCCATATTGTTTTGTTATTAGAATAATTCAACTTTTACCTTTAAAAGGGGTGACAGTGTTCTTGCTTCCCAGCGAGGAGGACATGGGTTTGATCCCTGGGCTGACCAACACTCGAACTCTCTGGGTGGAGTCTGCATGTCCTCCCCGTGTTACCGTAGGTTCTCTCTGGGTACTCCGGCCTCCTCCCACCGTCCAAAGACATCCATGTGTTAGGTTAATTGATGACTCTAAATTACCCCTAGTGAATGAATGTGAGAGTGAATGGTTGTCTGTCTCTGTGTCAGCCCTGTAACTAGATGGTCCCTGTCCAGGGTGCACCCGCCTAAGGCCCAAAGTTACTGGAATAAACTCCAGTGCCAGCGACCCCTAACGGGAATAAGCGGAAGAAGATAAATGAATGAATGAATGATGAACTTTAAAAGGTAGAATGAGTTGGCTAGTTAATCCTTACTTACCAATCTAAGGGAATAAAAAGAATTATTAGTTTGCTCTATTTTCTATTTCTGTGTCTGATTTTGAATAATTCTTTATCAGCATTAGTGCAAACCTTTAAGAGATATTCTTTTTATCTTGGGAAAATAACAGCAAACATCACCTATAGCTGAACAAAATAGACCAGGGGTGCCCAAACTTTTCCCTCCAGAGGGCCAAAACGGAAATATATTTGCGGGTCACGGGCCAAACGCAATAATCTTTTGCACGTAATGAGATCATATGCAAATGGATCTGTGATTAAAATGTATTTAATTATTACATTATTAAGGTAGACAGACTTGTTAAACTTCCTACCAGCCACTGACAGTCTCTTCAGTGCACAATAGAATCCAAGTAGATACCCCTTATGAATCATAGCACCCCCTCGTGAGCCGAATCAAATTCCTTGAAGGACCAAGTTTGGGCCCCACTTTGGACACCCCTGAAATAGACACATCAGACAAATAAATAATGATATATAGTTAGATAAATATAAAACAGAAATCAAAATAGACTACTTAAACACAGTAAATAAAGCCGTAAAGTATACAGTTTGTTTTATGTACAGTGTGGAACAGGCGCTGCAGGCTATGAAGTTTCTCTATGGATTAAATGCTGATCTACCAACTGAAGATGCTGACTTTTTTTTTTTTGCACTGAACAACTTTATCTATTGCCAAGGTCAGTCAGATCACACTCGCTATGCATGACAAACTACAGCCAGACAAGCCTTATATGTCTGTGGTAGTACATTTGGGCATTTGGATTTGTGAAATATAATGCGAGGAGTCTGGTGATTTTTTTTAAAAATCTCTTCTAGAAAATTAGATATTGCAGATTAGTATAAAAGGGCTACATGAACGGTGCTTTTGGCGACAGAGGTACCTTTTGAATGATCATGAGCTTGTTTCTGTAAAAATTTGATTTTGTAAATGAGAGAGTTGAGGCAGTCAGTCTGCTACAGAAGATAATTTTGTCAGACCATGGTTATCCTGGGTAAATGTGTTACCTTAGAGCAGGTGGCTGTTCACACATCTCCATAGCCTGCTGCAGATTAAACACAGCGGGTCCGATAACTAACTGTAATTGCTCAAAGTGTGATAGCGCTTTAGCGAGCTCTTCATAGTCTACTTCTTATTCAACGTGGGATGATGTTCCTTTTTCAGAATAAATGATTTGTAATTTAGATGACTGCAATGAGTGGTAATTCTCCTTTTGCTCCAGACCCTGAATAATTAGCTACACACAAAAGGCATGATATGTTATTACCTTAAGTCACAGATAGACATCATTACGGCCACAAAGGGTCACAAGCCAGTGTACTTTTTCTTTGAGTCCCAAGCCTGGATAAATTGAGAGGATTGCATCAGGAAACCTATGTCGAATCCCTGTATGAATCAGGGATAGGAGGAAGAAGATTTGCTGTAGCGACCCAAGAACAAAAAAAAATAAAAAAAAAATAAATAAAAAATTAATTGCTACAACTTGTGTGAGCTTGGCAGCGCCCCCATCTCAAAAACAATGTATCGTTACAGTCTAAGCTTGGGTTAAATAAAGAAGCTTAAGTAACCCAAAAAGGATCTGTAGTGTTTGTTAGCACACTGCATTAGATAATGGGATGTCTGTAGGTGACCTTAATTGAGGCTCGGAGACTGCCCTTTGGCTAACCCACTTGTTATCAAATGCAGTTTGTGTCTTACTGGAAAGCCTCCACAGATGCCAGGGTTGACTGTGTCCCATTCAGTGCTGTCGGATTAATGGCCGTTTGATCAAGTTCAAAGGCAAAGCTGCCCTGGATAAACTCATTATAAGCAGCGCCAAAAGACGGCCGGGATAGTCTGGTGCACTGTACATGGAAATACCAAGCCTTAGATAGCACAGGTCCAATGTGGGCAGCTCTGTAAATAACATGTGTACTAGAGCCAGGAGTCAAAAGTAGACTGACAGGCAGTTACCATGTAGTGAGGATTTTCCAAAGTGTTACATTAGTAATTCTAATGCTCGACTTAGTAATTCTGATTATTTTTGGCAGTAAGCAAAATTTGTGCAGCCACATAACACAATTCCTAATTCTTATTTTTATTGACAGTGCTGGGAAAATATTGCCTGGAAAATCCAGACTGATATTTCTCTGTATTATTATACAGAGAAATATCAGTCTGGTCACCGCACTGTCTTCCGTGGTTGGATTCAAATCTCAACCGTACCGTGCATTTTGATTTGCTTATTTAAGTCACGTGTTCTTCATGAGCAGAGTCCGCAACAACAACAATCAAGGTGGCGCACTGAGGAGCCAAGTTTGTTTCATTCAGCGGTAAATTCTGTTTTAAATGACCAAAAACATATCGAGTCATTAAATCCACAGCAGCTTGCAGCACTAGAAGCCTTTATTTAAAAAAAAAAAAAAAAAAGTTTTTGCGTTTCTTACTTTCTTGTCGCTTTGTCAACGTCACGTCCGCCATTTTCTGATTGGCTAACTCTGCTGTCCGTTTGCTCTGCGCTAGAAATTGAATTGATTCTATGGCGACCAGACTCATCCGCTGGTACAGCGGTGAGTCTGGAATTTCCAGGCAAGGGAATTATTATTTTTTTTTTTATTTGAGTTGAATTGATATCTCTGGTGCTTGTGACTTGTGACATGTGACTCTGATCTACTGTAGCTGCACGTCCAGAGTAAGCAACATAAGTCAGCATGGTAACTTACTTGATGTGGTTTCTAGTTCCCTTTTTCCTGTCAAATTAGCAGTTCCTTATGCTATGTAAAACAGAAGCCAGTAAGTGTTTTCACTATTGGTCACAAAAAGGGGAACATCTATCATCACAACATGCAGTGTAGACTTGTACAAACAAACTTAATATAGTGATGTTCAGTACTTGTAGAACTTCTTAGATGCTGCCAAACATCTGGATTCATTGCATTTTTAAGTATTTAGATTAGTATCCGCTGAATATTCAGTGAGCTTACACCTGGCCTTTTATGCAATTAAATGTCATCATAAAGATGTCTGCATGCTGCATTTTAATGTGGAGCATGGAGCTGGTTATTAAAGCTCTTCCTCTGTTATGTATCTATGCATGTGTGTGGCTGCGCTAATGCTAAGTGTGTCCACATAAGCTGTCATGTATTTGTGTCAACGCGTCTGTGTGAATGCGATTCATATCAGTTGGAGCTTTGTGCATGACTGATCGCTTTGTGTGTCTGACCACAATTGAAAATGGATCCATCTCTCTCCTCCTCCCTCCCTCTGCTGCTCTGTCACTGGCTGTTTCTACGTGGACTCAGTTCCACCTTAAGAGGAGCTTTAGCAGCCTGTGCTGTTTGTGTTGAAGCCAACAGGCACAATATATTACAGTCTAGGGCTTGCTGCTGAAAAGCCCGCTGGATCCTCCACTGACCTGCTGTTCTTTCCTGCTTTCCTCTTGCGTTTTTTTTTCCACATTTAGATTAAAAACAAAGCTCTTACTCTCTCTCCCCTCCCTCCTACTTCTTCTTTTCTGCGGCAGTAGTCAGGACTTCAGTGTGTCAGCATAGGTTGAAGAGGAGGTAAAAAGCTCATGAGAAGACTATTTGGACAAAGCTGAGCGAGTTTATGTTTACATTTTGCCTTTGGACGCTCAGGTGAAAGAACTTGCAGTGGAGAGGAAGAAGTGGAGGAGGAGGGGAGCGGAGGGGCGCTCGCCTGGATGAAATTACCCCTGTCATGTCACTACGTGTGGACCTTGACTGATCACAGAGCGAGGAATACAAGGTGAAGAGAGCCACAGCGAGAGAGAAGTCTTTGGGAAACACAGAAGAAGAAGAAGAAGAAGGAGGTCAAAGCATTGCTCCGTTTTATTATGACATTGTTGGATAAAAGCTCAAAGGCAATCCTCAGATGTGTGTCAACAGGAACTCTCTTTAGAGGACACTGAGAGAAAGACTGTCTTCAACCCAGCAACAAGGACTTGGACTTGTAAAGAGTGTCTAAGAGAGTAGTGTAACCAGTGGAGGGCAGAGGAGTGGAGGGCCAGGGCACTAACCTGGCCATCAAACGGACTGGCAGCCTCTCCTCTCCAGGGATCATGTACCCTCAGGGCAGGCATCCGGTAGGTACCTCCCTATGACCCCTTGTCCTTAGTGTCCTGTCTAGTTTATGTCCCTCCATCATTGCACATCCTCTCTTCTCCATTTTGTGTGTCCTTGTGGTCACTCGTTTTAATAGGCGCTCCGTCCTTTCCCAGTGGTTGTTTAGTTATAGACACTCTAGTGTAATATGAGGAGTGGGGCAGGGGAGGGGTGTTTGGGCTCAGAGATTCCCTGTTACACCTCTGTCAGCTCTAGCCAGGTGCCTGTGAGATCCTGTTGATGCTTCACTGTGTAGGTGGCATTCACTAACTACAAGAGTCTTATGGCTTGGTCATGTTTGTGGCATATTAGCATCTGTTTAACATTACATTATGGTCTGTCAGTTTTGCTTATTCTCCGTTGCCAAGCAAACACCACATGTACAGACAAGTTAATGAATAGTCAGGCTACTTCAGTCTTTTCTAAAAGGTCATGAGTGCAGTACGACTTCTCCTGTTAATGCCTCCTCAAAATCCATCTTTAGTTTCAGCCTTCATCAGCAGTGACAATTTGCAGGTCATTTTCCCTTGCAGGCTAAAATAAAGGTTAACCACATGGGTGAAAAAGCACACAGGAGGATGAATGGTGGCTTAGACTGAGCTCAGTTTAGACCACTCATTTCAGAAGGGGGCCCGGTCCGGTTGCTATAATCAGATTTGGTTGTCAGTCTCTTTGTATCTGCTACAAATAGGTCAGCGCACACTTTGCCTCGCAGTCACTCCAGCCAGTCATCCAGTCAGTGAGCCAGCCAGCCAACAAGCTATCACACAGAATTATGAATGACATTTTCACAAGAGGAAGGCATGAGGAATCAATTATGACGTACAGAGGGAATGCTAATAAGCAAGTGCTGCAAGAGAAGGGCAACATAAAGAAGAAAGAATTGGAAAAAGTGAGAGATAAAAAAAAGTATTGGGAAAAGGTTCTAAAAGAAAGCTCGGCTGGGGGTGGCAAGAGAATTGGAAGTGATGAGAGATGCAAAGGAAGAATAGTGTGTGAATGTTCCTGTGCTGTGTGCTATCAGAGGACTTCCTGCTGAGATGTTCTGCATTTGTGATAAAGTTGAGTCGCAGATTGAGCCAACTCACACCGATCGACTCCCCCCCCCCCCCCCCCCCCTCTTTCTCTCACTCTCTTGGGTCCTGCCAGTGGAACTTTACTGGTGTTGCTATGAAATGTGATCTGTGACGAGGTGTGAGGCAGTGTGTGTGTGCGTGCATGCCAGGCTTTTGTCTTTGAGGAAAGTGAGTGTTTGAGTTGTTCTAAACAAGTTATAGTATATCCTGGAGTATTGTTCCCTTAAGTGAATGATTAGCTTTGTCATGCACCATTCTTTTCAATCCAACAAAGCAGTTGACTCACTTATCCCCTTATTGTCTAATGGTAATATGAGTCAAGTTTCACAATGTATTTTTTGTTTCATGTTACTTTAATACACTAGCTAGACAAAATGTTATGTGTCTAATTGTCATCCTTAAGACAGATCTTTGTGCTCTGTTCAATTCTGAAAATGCATGGAAGGACTGTGATGATGACTGTTCTTGTCTGTCAAGAAAAAATAGAAATAATGTTTTTGTAAAGGGCATGGGCAGTGCTTTTATGGTCATTTGACCGTCTCCATCGTTATAGTATGACTAAATGCTGTACATGCCATTCACTGATCACTTACTTGCTAGACCTGTCAGTGGTCATAGTGGTCATATTGTTACCTTCACTGAGAAGGTTGTGTTTTTGCAGCTGGTTGGTTTGTTTGTTGGTTAGACTTTTAGCAAGGGAAAATGGTAATAATGGGATCCAGAATATCATCAGGATCTAGGAAATTTTGGAAGGATTCAGCACCTTTGTGACATAGGGCTAAAGATACTACCTCCAGTTACAAAAGGACAGCAAGGAAACAAATGATTCATAAAAACATTTCTTACTATGAGATATATTGACATTAAACTATAAAGAGCTTAAACTTGAACTTGCAGATCCACAGTTTGAGATCACCATTGTGAGATAGGGCCAATGTCTTGAAAGAGGTCTGGCTAGTACTGTCTTGTGTTAACTTATTAAAAAGAAGACAAAAGACAAGAAAGTGTAACTCAGTAACTCTCTCACTTTTGGTGTCAGTCACTACAGTCCCATCTCCACCTGCAGCTTATTCCTCTTCATTCCCCCTTAACCCCCCTGCTCTTTCAGTATAAACAGATGAAATGGCCATCAAGGCTTGTGCTCCCTGTGTTATTTTTTATTAGCACAGACTTTGTTCTCTGTCTTTGGGAGGAGAGGGTTAAAAGTGGGGGCTGATTTGCCAGGCGAGCAGAGCTGTAATTGGTTCCACTGGATTTTTGTGGCAAGAGCTATCAGAACTGTGTGTCAGGAAGTGTGTCTATGTGTATTGTGTACAAGCTGTGTGCTTTCTTCTTGTGCGTGTCACTGTCCCTTAAATGTTAATCTGTAAGTATATTGTTTTAAATGATGATTTCCTCAAAATGCCTGAAAGTGTAATTTATGCCTGTATGCATCCATGTCTATGTAAATGTGCTTATTGCTTGTCCTTGTATTCCTGTAAGTGTGAGAAGGAAGGAAGTGCGGTGGTAGTTGGTGTGCGACAATAACAATAAATAATGTCCTAGGTTGACCTCGACTGCTGCTGTAAAAGTGCAAGCCCCTGATTGGCTGCCACACCCCAGCATGCAGAAGAACATTACATTTTATACATTAATGTTGCATGCTTTAAAAAAGTGGTATTTGAAGTAATAATCGTGGCAAGGCCTGTTTTTAGGAGTTTGCTCTGAAATAGTAAGAATAGGTACTCTGTTAGTTACTCATACTCTGTTCAGGTCTAATCTTATTGCTATTCATTTATACGTCAGTCCACATAGTTGAAATGTGAAAA
This sequence comes from Bostrychus sinensis, assembly GCA_020698575.1. Classification (NCBI taxonomy): domain Eukaryota; kingdom Metazoa; phylum Chordata; class Actinopteri; order Gobiiformes; family Eleotridae; genus Bostrychus; species Bostrychus sinensis. Next base: position 18,906,544 of record CM036246.1, read on the forward strand.
TTGGGACCTGCTCTTTACAGACCTATGGCTATAGTGAATATGTCCTTCACTATCGTCCTATCCTTGCATAATGTTTTGGTTACGGTCCAAAAGAGGAGTCGTTCTCAAACACTAGATTGAGATCTAAAAGTAGGTTACCAAGGATTTTTTTTTGGGGGGGGGGTCGCCTAAAATGATCAGTTAAAAAAATTAAGGAAGCTGTTAATAGTAGGCTAATCCCCAAAACTTCATCCAAGTGGGTCCAAAGCAGTAAGACTTAGGTGACTGGCTGTGGCAGCTGAAAGGAATTCATCTATCTATATCTGGTCTCTAAAAGGTATGGGAACCACCATATTCAAGTGTGCATAGAAGTACATGAAAAAATTATATACCTTCTTAAATTCAATTTAAAGCAGCAAATTCCTTGTCAATGAGTCAATAAGTTGAGTAATATAAAGTCAGCGTGTCTCAGTTTTAATAAAATAAACTAAACTCAAAAAACTCAGCAGAAAAAAACTATTGGAAGACAACAGCAGCATCTGCTGCAGTCACTTCTTACTCATAACTGCCTATCAACAAATCTTGCAAAATATTAAAGGAAAAATAACAATAATACAGCCTAATTATGGTAATTTGACATTGTTTGTGAAAACATGTTTTAGCAAGTACATGTTTCCAGGATTCATCTGGTCCAATATAAGAAATTGTTGGAAAATAGTTGTAATCAAATGTGCAAGTGTGCTTTTTGTGGGCTTCTCTGACCTTGAGTAGCTTTATTTTTACTGGCAAATAAACAAACTAATGTTGGATGTGGCAGCAGAAGTTACATACACTGGGTTAATGAGCCACACATTTAGTTAAATATAAGACTTCTGGAGGTGTGTCTTTCCTCTCACATTGGACTTGTCCATTTGGCATCCCGCTGCGTCAGGCATTTTGTTTTTGTGCAGCATTTGTAGATGTAATGAAAGAAATGTATGATAAATAGGACCTGCAGATTGCTCCCTCCGATGACATTCTCTTTTCTTGTCTCTGTCCCGAGCTTGTTTACATTTAATTTCTCACAGCCTTTTATAGCATCACGAGAAAATGGCAAAAAGTCAAGTAACAACAATACAGCTGCAGTGAGATGACCCAGAAAACAAGCTCAAGGTCCTGAAGCTCTTCCATTTAGGCAAACCAGACTAAGCCCACCCTATGATTTAAGAAAAACATTTTCTATCCTCAAAACCTGTGTTCTATGTTCTGTTTTTTGTCATTCAAAGAAATGATCAGAGTGAAGCTTGGATAGAGTCCAGACACTCTTTTGGCTGCCAATCTTCCTGTGATTTGTAATCCACCACCAGCTTAGTGGTAGGCTGCATTAATCGACTAGTTCTCGCAATGAGCGCCCGCATGACTTAATAACTCCTGGGCTGACTTTAAGGCAACTTTGATTTTCTTACTGACTTGATAACAGACCTAGTGACATATGCAGATAAGTTTAGAGAGTAGCGTTCTTTCCCATTCTTATTTACAAGGGAGAAAAAGGCAAAAACAGCAAATTGGTCGATTAAATCTGGGCACATTAGACCATTACAACTATTGTTTTTCCAGCATAATATAAAATTAGGAAATTTTATGTCACCTTTATCTTATATGCTAATTTTGGATGCTAATTGCTATGTTAAAAAAAGCGATTTAACATAGATACCTTTGTTAATGTTTTCTAACCAGGTTCTGACATTACGTAAATGTAGTCGATTGCCGTTGGTTTCCAAAATTATGATTATTCAACAATATTGTGTAGCTAATTGTAATCCCTTCATAGAGAATATATTATGGTCTGCTAAGCATGGCACCATTTTGTGAAATGCAGCTGTTTTGTTTACAAACACTAAAAGGGTCAATTGGTTTTCAGGTAAAATCCAAAGTGTGTGTTAGAGAAAAATTATCAAGACTTAAATGTCCTGCAAAAATACAGGTTGAACATTGCATTTGAAGAGAAAATGAAAATATGAGGTAATCAGCAGAAGATGGAAAGTTTGATGGCTGAAGTGTGAATTACTTTTCTCGAACCCTATTCCTCACTGCTTCACTTGCATTTTTCATCTCCACACAATTCAAACCAATGAGCTGTTTCTTAGGCCCATTGCTGCTCTCATCACAGTGCCAACACACACTCACTGATGTGTACACAAGGGGCACTGACACCGCTCTGCCACACTCTGTCTCATCTATTTCTCTGCCTTTTCCTTAATATTTCACCAGCCAATTATTATTTTATGCCCTCTCTGGATGTGCCTCGGCTTGTCTCATAGAGGCACAGGCAAAGGCAAGAACAAAGGCTGTAAGAAAATTAAGGAATAAAAACAGAAAGGATAGTTTAGCTGTTTGTTTTGTGTGGTGTTCAAATAAATGCTGCCATGCCCAGACATGCCTGCACATTTAGTTTGTTGGGCGGAAGTGCGCCAGGGGCTAAACAGATCGACATGAAGACAGCGGTCTGATAGAATCATATCTTTCTCAATCACTCCCAGACTCACATCTGGATCACAGTTTCTCTTGAGGAGACGCTGTCTGTGGTTTAAAACTTGCTTCTGCTTGAACAGCAACTTCCATGTGACACATTTTTTAAACTAAAGTAAAAACATACAACTTAGAACTTGTGTGTAATATTGGGTTATTGGTCAGCAATGAAGTAATGTCAGCAATTGCAATGTCTCTTATTGGCAAACTGGCGTGTCTTAATAAAATGGTTTAATTCATGTTTAGACATTGTTTAAAACTTGTTTAGACCTGGTTTTGTCATTGTTTTATCCCTTGTTTAGACCTGGTAAAAAACTGGTTTGGTCAATGTTTAGACCTGGTTTGGCCCTGGGTTATACCTGATTTAGTCTTGGTTTGGTTTGGTTTAGTCCTAGTTTAGTCCTTGTTTAATTTTGATCAGTGGGAGCGACAGATCTTTGTGACAGATTCAAATTCAGTGGAACTTTTATTTTATCAAAGGGGACACTAATATACCACATACATCTTTTATTGTTAGTTCTGTATTTAACACACAGTAGTTTAGTTTTGCAGCCATATGTCAATAGTAGTAGTTTGTTTTCAGATAACAGGTGATGGTTACAGTGGGTACACCCAGCGCCCTGTGTCCTGTTATGTGATCCAGCCTCTCCCCCCTCTCCCACAGATAATCCCTTCCTAATTCCCTGTGCGCCCTGTGCCAGCTCGTCCAAATTGTGATTGACTTCTGTCCCACATGGTGACACCTCCCACCTCCTACTCCCCTCACCCTCTTGCCACCAGCTCCACACCACCTTCTAGATTAACCAGATCAGTTTTGGGTTTCAAGCGCAGCCCTGTTGTGCTTCTCACTTGTAAATCCACACACATAAACACATAGGAGGTTGTTTTTTGGCCTGGTGACGCTTGGCTATCGGACCCCTCACAGTCTGCGCTGCCATCTGTTACAGTGCTATCCACACATATACATATACTCATACAACAAATGTTTCTCCATCGTGCATTACAGCCAGCTTTGCTTATGATTTTGCCTTTGTAAACACTGCACTGTGGTCCACTCCTGATACAAATAAGAGTGAACTCATTTGACTTCCCATACTAGTCTTTTTATTCTGACAGACAGGCTCAACGCAGGCACAAAATCATTCTGCCATCGCCTCAGGAACTTCTGACTCTTTTTTTGTATTTTTCATTTCCTTCTTGCTCATATTGTATAAAAAGTTTTATTGCCCTAGGCTTGAAGATTCTCTTTTAGTAAGGTACAAGTCGAAAATCAAAAAATAAGACATTTTGTTCAACAGATGAAAGAAATTCAGCCGTCTCCCATCAGTGCCATGTTCACAGAAGCGCTTGGACTCCCAGATCTGTTCTAATCCTGATTTGTGACTATGGGCTTTGTTAGATGACTTAGTGTTGCTGATGTAACGCGCCAGCAGCACTTTGTCTGTGTGTGTTACTGGCAGCAGATGGTGGGAGTGCTATTACCACAGAGCAGTGGACACTGGAGAGACTAACTGTGTTGACTACAGCAGAGATCCTCTCCCTCCTCCCTTCAGGTGTCAGACGGATGAATGGCTGACTATCTCTCTCCATCAGCAGACACTCTTTCATCATCTGTCTCTTCGCTGCTTCTCCCATTTCTCTGTATGGATGTTAGTGTTGTCTATCACTGCCTTCACACTGCAGTCCGTCTGTCCTTCTGTCTGTCACACAAATGTCTGTCCTCTCTGCGGTGCTTGCTTGTGTGGACTCCAGTGTGTCGTAGTTGTGTGTTTATTTTGCCAGTCTAGGGTGTGTGTAGTGGCAAGTGCCAGATCTCTATCTCCTCTCTCTCCCCACTCCCCCCTCAGTGGTGTGTGAATCAAGGTCAGTGGGGATCTGTTGGCAGTCACCCCCAGCCATCCCCTCCCACTAACAAACACCCCCCCCCCTGAGGATGGACACAACGTGCACATCCAGCCATCTCCATGTTGCCGCCATAGCTCGCTTTAGCTCAGTGCGATTCGGCGGATTAATTACTGGGGAACCCAGCGCGTCTCTGACCTCCACCATCAGACTAATTGAAATCTAATTGAATTGTGCTTGTCTAGACTAATGAAGCCCCGCCACTGAAACCGACAATCTTTTAGCCATAGCTACAGGCCGATAACCACCCAGTACTGTATTGGCTGCATGGTATGGCTTTCTTTGGCGGGACTGGGAAATACTGAAGGCATCTATGGTAGCCGGACATATCTTAAAATTTATTAGCCTAACACAAATCACTACTTTACTTATAGTTAATGTTAAACTATTACAATATGTAAGAAATTTGCATCTTAATATACAATCAGACTGAACTCACATAAGAAACATATTACAGTCATTCAAAATGATTTATTACTTCAGTCCTAAAAAGTCTGCTAAGCGATCATTTTGAGGAAGTTCAACAAAAATATTGCATAATGAATTTTGCACCCTATTGTGAAGCTTGAATGGATAAGTCACGTATAAGAGATTACTAATATGGGCTTAGATAAGAATATGTTTTTATGAAAAGCCAGAAGTACCTGAAAAACAAACTTTGAGAGAAGACTGAAGTGTATTATAATTTTACAAAACTCCTAACCCACTGCTGTGATCAGGGTTGGAGAGAGTGGTGTGTTGTGTCACTGGTAACACAAGTGTTTTAAACAAAGTGACAGAGATGTGTGTCCTCGTCATGAATCCTGCAGCACTCGTTCAATTAAAGAACAACAAGCAAATAGGCAACAGCCCATATTTTTTATAAATAAAGTGATCCTCTGAGACTTGTACGGCTTACTCTAGATTTCACTGCTTGCAAACATCAACAGCACTGTCTATAAACAACCACAATGGCCTTGTTTCCAAACTTCACACAGAGCAAGGAGCACAGAGTGGTGCTGTGGGACCCCTGGGAGAGGCTTGTTTTTTGGGTCTTCTTTAGTTTGTAGCAGGTGAGAGACATTACGATTCTCTAAAGGTTATTAATTTGAGTTACCTCTATTCTGAGATCTTTGTAGGATAGAATACATTAGCGATCTGGCAGAGCGGAGGATGCTGATATTGGAGAGACATGAGGAAATGATGGTGCAGAATAGTCAGTAATTAGACAGAGCATGACATGGTTTTATGACATGTGGGAACAAGGACTGACCTTCTTACTTACTTTTATCTCATCTCTCTTCTACTGCTTCTTCTTCCACACATGGCAGTTAAACCAGAGCACATTGGGGAGCAAGTGGGCTCACAAATGCACCTCCTTTTACTCATCTGTCTGTCTGTCTGTCTATCTCTGTTTTTGCAGGTCCCCTTGCAACCTGGCCAGTCCTTCAAGTTCACCGTCCTGGAAACTCTGGACCGAATCAAGGAGGAATTCCAGTTTCTTCAGGCACAGTACCATAGGTAAAAACACATGTACAGTATTGTACAATAAAGATAAATACAATAGTTTATATCTGTATGGCACAGACAAAGCCGAGACAAGTGCATGATACATGGAAGAGAAACCAAGAATCAGTATAAAATTCAAACTCATGGGAGGTTTGCCATTGCTTGCAAGGGAGTGTTGTCATTCAAGTAGGTCATTGGTCACATTTGAAATAAAAACAGGTCTTGAGTTGAATTCCTCCCCTCTCAAAACCACATTACTCTTGTAGAGATAAAGGTAACTACATTTAATACATGTACATATCTTAAATCATTATATTTTAGATTCTCATCAACATTCACTTGTGTTCTCGTTCCATTAGTAAAGCTGCTAAATATATATTTTTACAGTGTTAAGAAAAATTTGAATACCACCACAATTTGAATACTACCAACCCATATAGGTTTTCAATTCAAACTCAACTATGTAATGAGGTGAATGAATCTAATTATTGCCTCTTTACTTAATCAGTGACAATAACCCTACTCGTATGGCACTAAAGCATCCTTTATGATTAACCATCTAAATTAATGACTGACATAGACCTATTGTGATTGCAAAATGGAACTGGAAAATGACTATCATAGATACACTACTGGACCTACAGTATACACACATACACACATGTATGTGTGTATGTGTGTATGTGGATTACTGTGCAGTACTACTACATTTCAGCAGTAATGGGAATCCTGGCTGAAACTAATGCAGGAACCTATATTTTCACACAGTGTAAAACTGTATTTGACCTTAGCAATAGCTTCTGTAAGTCTGGTAAAAATTTTAATTTATTTCAGTGGATGCGAATTAGCAATTTTTATCTGTGTGTGTCCCCTTTGTGCCCTGTGCAGCCTGAAGCTGGAATGTGAGAAGTTGGCCAGTGAGAAGACTGAAATGCAGAGGCACTACATCATGGTGAGTCCAATCAGGCCTTTCCCTGTCTAAATGCTGATTTTGAGCCTGACTGTAGTACTCAGAAACTCTGACTACTCTTTGATGGGCTCTTCTGTCCATATTACAATCAGACAAGTTGTGTATGGGTTTTCAATTAGTGCACACATTTTATTGACACCACTGACAGAAAAAAAAATATGTTTGAACCTCCTTATAGGCATCAACCCTATTATTTCCTCTAATATCTCTTTATAGAAGCAATAATTCAAAACACTGAAGTTTAAAGACAGTTTAAAATTGTACATAGCTGTATATAAGTTGGTTTAAGTCAAGTAAAGATGTGTGTTTAGGTCATCATTGAAAGCACTTTTGTTATTGGAGATGATTGTTCAGTAAGTATTAAGTAAAAATGTGTTTCTCAATCCTTCTACTTTGCAACCAACAAATAATATATTTATTATTATCTTTTTCCTTTTATCTCAAATATTCCAATAACAGAGGCTTAGAGACACCACAGTCAATAGTAATGGATCCTTTTTTTGAGTTGGGCTACCATTACAATATAGGGTTGTTTGATAAATTAAATGATGAACTTTGATGGAATGTTAAACTTAAAGATATTAGGGAGGATTTTTTTCGACTGCTGAGAAACCAGCGACTGTTTGTCCTTTTTTGAATAATGTGCATGCGTCAGGCTCCCCCGCCCTTCACTGCTCCTTTCCAAGGAACTCCTCCACAGCGACGTGCACGAGCGTTGGAACACGAGTGTTTGTTTACAGCCGGCATCAGCAGAGATTCGCCTAAACCTAGACCAGCATTGTTTGTCTGCGTGACCTTTGACCTAGTTCCCCACACATCCCCAGTCACATGCACAGTCCTTAAATGTGAGCAAAAATATATACTCCTGCTATTGGTAGCATTAGCAAACTGACGTTGCTGTACAGTTGAAAAGGTTCGGCAGATAAAGAAAAAAGGCATTTTTTTCAAACGATAAGATAAACGTTCCTGTCCAGCAGAAACTTGGCGACCAATGCATCGGTCTGAAGCCCTTTCTGTTCCTACAGCACACGCCGTCATTTGAAGGAATCGCCAATAACTACATGGGTTTTATTCTGCTCTTCTACAGTTTTTCTCCTCCTCCTCTGGTACACTTCAAAAACAGTTTTTCTTTTGTGACCGCCCGGTTCACGGTTTTCCTCAGCCATTGTGCTCTTCGAAGTCAGGCTGTCCGCGCTACGATGTTAACACCGCTAACGCGGCGCTAATGCCGGACTACATAAACATAGTGTATACGCATGCGCAGCCACAAGAACGCCCACTATCGCCGAAACTAGGAAGTCGGAATGATTGGCGAGTTCGTGGAACAATGGTTAACGTACTCATGACGAAAACGATTGGATGAGGTTTTTTAAGTCCCACAGAGTCCACAGTTTATTAATATTATTATTATATTTTCTAATACACCAATTTATAAGCCTTATACAGGGCAATGAAGGTAGTTTTAATAAATACAGCAAAAAATGAATTTATAAAGATCCTTCCTAATACCTTTAAAATAGTTATATTGAAAAAAAATACTAGACAGATTTAGTTAGGAAAAAATGTGAAAAAAAACTCGCCACTATTATTTTTAGGAATGATTTAAAACATACTTGGAACCAGACAATGTCCAAAGCAACAGCTTTTTCTCACAATGATAAAGACATGCCAGACCTGGATGTGAACTGGGCATTTTCTAGTTCAGGGGTAAATGCTCCTTTACCGATCCTTTGGGGTTGGTGTTAGTATCCTTGCCTTTGCCTTTGCAGTCGTACTTAATCTTTTCACCCTAAAAGGCAAAAAAAAATAAAAATAATAATAATGCCCTTACCTTAAAATTTTTTTAATCAAATTCCACAGATTTGTTATTTGGTTAACAGACTAACCCATCAGTGCCAACAAAAGCATAACCTCATTGGCGGAGGTAATAGACAAGGATTCCCTGAAAGCAAACTCAATACAAAAAGATAGACCACTTTTTTAATATCTTTATCCATTTTTTCTTGTTCAGCCTTTCGCTGGCTCATCTGTTCCCAGTTTCCTCTCTTCGTTGTGGCTCGCGCTAACAGCCTGAGCTCCCCCTGTGTTGGTGTGTCTGTGCGACTAAAGGCTCACATGTATCCTAAGCCTTCATCGGTGCTACACAAACCCACACAGAGCCGACCAGAATACGATATGCACCATCTGCTAAGCTGTGCGCATTTCATAAACCTGGGAGAGCGGTCGGGATCAGGGCCGTAAGCGCGGTAGACACACAGATGGAGAGGCAGAATACAGTGGAGAAAGTGAGGAAAAGCCCACAGACAAGCAGACAAAAGATACAGACTATAGAGAACAGGTAAATAGACTTTTCCTCTTCCACACCTTTATTTCACTTTTATTAGACCGAACCTGACGCGACATGCTTAAACAACCATTTTGTATACTTACAGAGTAAGAAATTAGAATTATTGCTTTGCACTTTTTACTATCATGGTGGATTGTGGGACTCTTGCTGGTTTGTTAGTTTGTTTTTTGGCTTTAAAGAAATTATTAGTTTTTGGTGTGAATCAGGGTTTTTTAGAAGCATTCTGTACCATTGTAAGATAGGGCCAACACCTGGGCAGAGGTCGGTGCAAATACTCTTTCTTTTTATTACACCACCCTTAATATTTATTGTCCTCATTGCCAATGTTATGTATCTTAAGTCTCTATTTTCTATTTGAAAACAACAATTTAGTTCACACAAGACAACAATGTCTGGATGGATGTGGGTACAGCAGCTATAACTGGTGCTTTTAAAAACGACCACAGTTAAAGTTGACTAGCTATTCAAAGAGAAATACAAGATTCTGCTTGCACACAAAATATAGTACAGTGGGAACCACACACAAAGAAAAACCTCAGACGCCTTCAAGCACCCACTTTCCTAATCTCTGGCACTCCCAGTTTTAGCTACGGTTTTCTACAGTAACTGTGTGGAGCAAACAGCACCTCTTACACTACAATGAAGGTAGCCTGCCTAGATCTACCTCTGTCTTTGCATAGACGGGGGCAACGGGTGACATTTGAGTGAACTTTGTGCATATTAAATGTCACGGCCTTTGTGACCACTGGTGAACTACAGAGAGGCCAAGATAACACAGCAGAATCCAGCGCTATATTCAAGTCCAAGAATGGTCTTTTTAACAGCTCCCTTTGGCAGTGAGTGGGCTATGAGGTCAGCGAGCGACCCATGTGGCTCATATACCCATCCATACATGCATACATATAGGTTAGCACTGGAGGCTGTTGTACTTAAACTGGATCTCTGTGCTGTAGTGTGGAGCTAGTACTGCATGGCTCTAAAATGAGAAGGGAAGGAGAGAAAATGAGAGGCTCAAAGGGAAAGTCAGCGAGAGAGAGAGAGAAAGAGAGAGAGAGAGAGAGTGTCAGACCAAAAAAACACTGTGCTGCTGCTGAGGGAGTGAAGGAAGGATACAAAGGAGGCAGAGATAAAGGGAATAAAAGAGGAGAGAAGGATGGAAGAGGAGTGCAGAGAGAGGTGAGATAGGAGGACTGAATAAAATGGATAGAGAGAGGGGAAAGAAAGTGATGTGTTTTTTGGAAAGGATGGTGAGGGGTGAAATAAAAGAAAGGATGAAGGGAAAGAGGGCGCACGCACAGACACGTAAATAATGTGAAGCAACAACGGCCTGGCTGCGCCCACAGAGGAGATAACCCAGAAGGCTATATTTAGCTTGTTAGCCCTGTCACACACACACACACACACTCTGGGGCCTGTTTCCACCACGCTGCACCGCTCCTGCTGTTACTATTCAGCACTGTGAGCCCTTTAAACACTGGGCTTAGGGCTCCACCACCGGCCTGAATTGTGATATTGGATCATACAATATTGAAAAGTCATTACAATCTATAGGTAGTAACAAGAAGAGCTATGTTCACAGCTATGTTTTAGAAGACTTTCATTAATTAAAGCAGCTGTTAAGTAATCAGATTTCAGTTTTTCAGTAAATGTCAGTACAAATGGGCTTCCTATATATTTGGTGTGGTTCTGGTTCATGATCAGTTCCTTACCACTGGCTTATACATATGAGTGTTGGGCTCTATTGATATATGCGAGATATATTTATCATTGCAAGATAGGGCCAGTACCTTGATGAAGGCTTCTAATTTATATACTCATACAAGTCTTTTTTAAACAGATATTCTCCAAAAGCAATGCCAGACTACTTGATGAAGATTTAAAATTACCCTCTAACACAGAACAACACAGGGTGTTTAAGTGACAATGGTTTTTGTCTTACAAAGTAATACAAATTAGGCTAAGCACTGTCAACTCAATTCTGAAAAATGCAGATACCTTATGCATTTATAAAATTTTTGCAGTAGTGGACATAATTTCCCCCTTTTAAACAATCAGCTGCCATGAATTTTTCTTTGTGGCACCAAACTTTTCAAAGTCAGAGAGACTTTTTAGTACTTCACTTCTAGTTGGCAGCGGGTACATTTTACACATTTCATGCTTTAGAGACATGTTGCAATAACCCTCTCAAATTGCGGCTGTCTGTAGAGTGTTGCTGCAGTAAAAATCCAGCCAGGTTTTGGATATCGTGTATTCAGTCTTTGGCAGCCCCACTCTGTGTAGCTTTTTGGATCGAGGAGATGTTTTGTGTTGGCTGCTTTAAAAGACTCATGGCTCATTGTGTGTTGTGTGGAGAGAGCATGAGTGAGACATTGGCATCTTTTGAGGGGAATCTGAAAACACACTTAGCCATCTTGATTTTTGTTGGTGTTTATAATTCATGCCTCTCGTCGTATTTCGCAGCTCTTCTGGAGTTCCGCTGTGTATTTTTAAATAAGGTTGAATCGTTAGCCTGGGTAATCAGGAGGTGTGGACGTGAAGGTTGTATAAGAGACCTTTCCTGCAGAGCTGCATTCACCTCTGGCAGCCCGAGAGCCGAGCTGGGGTGCACTAGAGTGTGAATGAAGAAGAAATGAAGCCGTCTTGCATTATAAAACCCCAAAAGTCAGGCCTTTTATCCAAACAGACCTTTTTTTTTTGCTGATCTAACATTGAACACCTTGTCTTATTTTTATTATTGATTGTATAGTAAAGATAGTACTGTGTTTTCCATAATAACTGTAAGTATGTTCATTTTAGGTTTGTTTGGTAAAGCACTTGTTAGGTGCCATATTTACAATGGCCACGCCATTATAAATGGGTTAAGGTGAGTTTATGCTTTCATATGCGTTGGTTTGTTGTTGGTCTCTCTGAGCAATGATTGTCTGAAAAGTAGTGATCAGATTTTGACAATTTGATTTTATTGCAGATTTTTGATTACCATCTGCATCCAGGAATTTTTTTAGTTTTACCACTGTCAGATGCAAGGGTGTTGGACTGAATGGACCCCTGAGCAAAGATGGAAATACTGCTTTGTTTTATCTTAAGTATATATGTTGCATTTCAGTTGTCACTCTAGTTCCTCAATATCTTCTTTGTGGTTAAATGTTCTCAGAAACCCATTTTATTTCTATCAATGTCCCAACTGTCAGACACAAGACAGAACCACAGGAAGCACAGAGCCCACCCCATTTTAATATAAAGTATAAAGAAGACGTGCGCTGAAGGGTGACAGCTCACAGTTGGAGACACATTAGGTGGCCTTTCTAATGCTGTGTGTTTTAGGGAGGTGCACAGGCGCAGCAGGAGCTCTGGTCTTAATGAACGGACATACTGCTGAAAACACATTAACTGATATCTTACACTAGTCTAGGATGTTTTTTTTTAAAGGCTTCTCTTAAAAATTGTCTTTCAGATCAAGTTAATTTGTATCTTGTTCTCTCTTTTCCCATTCTCTGACCTTGTAAATGCATTTTAAAATGTATCATTAATCTATTTATTTATTTATTTATTTTTTCATTGTAAAAGAATTGAGACAATTCTTTGGATATGCAATGAAAATTAGTGAATGACTGTACACTATGATTTCCTTTATGAGGGTTCACAGTGGCAGAGTGGTTAGCACTCTGGCTGACTTGTAGTCTCTTTGTGGAGTCTGCATGTCCTCAGAGTGTTAGGTTGATTATCTCTAGGTACTCTGGCTTTCTTCTACCATCCAAAGACATGCATTTGTTTGGTGAAATGGTAAAAATTGCCCAGTGAACAATGTTTTAGTGAATGGTAAACCAGAGTAGTCCTGCTTCAGGCCCATAGGAGAGGCCCCAGACCCTCATAATCTCAAACCAGAAAAAAACAGAAGAAGAAGAATTCCTTCTTTTAGATATACACTGTGCAAAATGTTTAATGAGGTTTGAAAGTGCTTTAATAAGTACAAAATATATTTTCTACTTTTGTTATAAAAAATCAGGAATGATCATTAATGGGCCAAAGACAAAATTATAAATTTGGGTGTGGTAAGATCAAAATCACTGTTTATATCCAGAACTCTCTCAGGGATTTTGTATTATTTTGAGATATGGCCCGAAGATATACAAACTTCACTTGCTGAAAGAACAGATGATTAGTTTTTGTAGATTCTTAACCGTTGTGAGATATAAGGGTTAGTGGCACAATGGAAACAGCATTATCCCCTGAACTAGAAGATCTTCAAGTCTGAGTCCATTTCTGGGCACCATATCTTCACCATTGCAAAATAGGGCCAGTGGCTAGGCTGAGGTCTATGCTCTCAGAGTGCTTTTAGTTTTGATTTTGCCGTTTTTTTTTTTCCTTCCTTTTAAAAAATAATTGTGCGTATTGTTGTACATGGACACAGGCCTTGTTCATAACTTTATTCAGACTTTTGCACAGTACTCTAATTTTGTGTAGTGCTTGTATTTGCGCAACAAAACATGTCAGTAATAAAACAGACATTTTCAGGTAGACATGAAATTGGAAAACTAAACTCCAAAACATATAACACATAATTATGCATGCCATTTGATTTTGCAAAATGGTTCACACCATTGTCCCGTTTGAGTGTCATGTGATCACTTGCAGTTGTGTGTAACTGTCATATAAAGTGTGCTCAGTGCAGCCCTCAGGTGCAGATATCTGTGTGTGTGTGTGTGTGTGGATGTGGATTAATGTGCTGCTCTCAGCCTCTTCCTTTGCTCCTGCTCATCTGTCTGATTCAGCCTGACACACTACAGTCTCCTCAGCAACATTACAACCACACACTGCAAGAGAAGGAAGAGGAAAGGATAGGTGTAATAAAATGAAAGGACATAAGAGAGGGTATGGCGGTTTTGGCAGCAAAATGGTAACAGTACAAGGACATTGGAAAAGAATATGGTGACATTAAAAATATATATATACACCTGTATGCAAAAGAGATAGAGGACATTTTTTATTGAGGCTATAATCAAAGAAATGTGTATCAATGTGCAATAATATACACAATTCTGAAAATCGAAAATAGAAGCATAACAAAAATCAAAACAAGACCTCTGGGAAGGTACTGGTCCTATGTCACAATGGTAAATATATTGTGCTTTCTCAATTTACCCAGACTTGGCACACAAAGAGTACAACTTGGATTGTGACCCCTTGTGGATGGATTAGGTGTGTCACATAAACTATAATCCAAAAAATACAAACAAATCCAAAATAAGACTAATATGACCTAGCGGGGAAGGCACAGTACATACTAGGATTGCCCTATGCTTAAGCCGCACACTCCTTTGCCATCCAATAGTGGGAGTTGTCCAAGGGATTTAAAAAGGGCCAGATGTAGAAAAGGATTGAGTCTGTTTTAAGAGTCTTAAACCTGTCTGAACTGTCTGGAACCGTTGTAATAAACAGCTACAAGGATTCATAAAGATGGACTTGGCTTCTAGCTCATAGACTCCAGTACATTTTTTTTATTTTTTTTTTATTAACCTTTATGTATCCAAGATAAAATGTCTTTGAGAGGACAGAAGTCTTTGGCAAGCAGTACAATTTAGGTTACAAAAATAAATACAAATAAATAAAAGCTTAAAAGCTAATAAAAGAGGCCAGTTAAACATTATCTAAGTGTCAAGTGTATTAAGTGTCAAAAAGTGTTAAAGTGTTGCAGATATGGATGGAGCAGTCTAAGGTTTGATTAATAAATTAAAAAACACCAATGTTTCAGTGTTCAGAATGATAGAGATAACTAATCATCATAGTAATACAAATACAATTTTATAATGAACTGCAATGCATTGGTAAACGGTGACCAGACTAGGTAAGGTTTCAGTTGAAGAATTCATATAAATGAAAAAACAAGACTATGTAGTATTTGGACCTTAAACTAATGTTTCAGATGTTTTTAGTGGTAGACCAACTCTTGACTGACTGAACTGTGTAGGTCACTCAATGAACTGCTAAATGATAATGCAAATCAGTAAAATGGCGGGGTTTTTTGTCATTACTTTAGTTCATTTCGAAAAATACAAACTTTGACATACAATACCTTTTCTTTTGATATGGTTGTTGAAATTAGGCTTTTGGAGATTTTTTTCTGCTTCAAAAGACAGGAATAATTTAATAATAATAATAATAATAATAATAATAATAATAATATTATTATTATATATATTTAAAAAAAAAAAGTGTGTGGTTTATTTGTGTTTACAAATGTACTGCTGCTTCAAGCCCAGGTCACCCATATCCAGCTGCAGCACCTGATGAAACTGGCTGCAAGAGAAGCCATGGTGTAGCCGAACGTCTACCGTGACTGATTTAGCCGCCACCCGCTGTCAGGACACAATAGAGAAGTCAGAACCTGCTAACATAACCTCTGATGTGGGTTCACTCAGAGTACTAATAAATGTTTTAACACCGACGGTGTGTGTGCGAGAGCGTGGGCGGGCAGATGAAAGAGACAAGTTCACCCAAGAGACGCCCATGAACAATGCCTCTGTTAAGGTCCTATCCAC
Source organism: Bostrychus sinensis (assembly GCA_020698575.1). Taxonomy (NCBI): domain Eukaryota; kingdom Metazoa; phylum Chordata; class Actinopteri; order Gobiiformes; family Eleotridae; genus Bostrychus; species Bostrychus sinensis. The sequence goes on from CM036246.1 coordinate 18,922,274, forward strand.
ATCTCTCCACACATACAGAGACAGCAATACAGACTGTAAACACATGCAGAGAGAGACAGCCACACATTATCGTCCCATTTAGATAAATCACCTTGGATTAGACCCACTTCCTAAACCTGATTTTAAAAGTCTCTGCCAGCGTTTTTCAGAATCCATAGAAGAGAGAGGAGTCTGGCACTGTTGTCTCACACTCTCTCATCTCTGTAGGGAGGGGAAGAATGGAGGAGTGTATTTAGGAGGAAAGAGTTAGGGACCAGAAATTGAGAGCTGAGAGATATGTAGGAATGCCTTTTGTCTGCTCCAACGATGACAGTGCAGCATGTGTGTGCTATTAGTACAGATACGCACCAGATATGGGCTATGTTCACGAGAGTGGAACCATACAGCGCCATCAGATAAACAAGGATTACATTGGACCTCATTAATCTAAAGTAGCCCGCCTGTCGAACACACATAATGAGCTAAATGTGAGCTAAAGCACAGGTAATGGAGATAGTAATTGTTGTTGTTAGTCTTCATATTTTGCTCCTCTCGTTGTACATCAGTGGGTTTCATCTTACTTTCCACCAAACAATTTAGCATGTTTGGTTCCTGAAAGCCGATATTCTAATGCTATATAGTGTTATTATTACCTCTGCCAAGGATAAGGAAATAATTGTGTCTGTTGTAACCCAATTGTTAGTAGGGTTTTTATTAAATCCTTGAGAGGATTACTATTTGTTGTGGTTCAGGATCTCTGCATAGGTCTGCAGTCTCCAAATGTCTCTACTTGTGTAACATTTTGCTGAATTAAAACTCACATGCTACTTTAGCTATAGTGCAAGCAAGCAGTGAGTTGACTTCTCTCTGTGGATGGCTGGTGCTGGGTGTTTATGCTAACATATAGGCTTTTGGTCTGGTGTCCCTTTGCCAGGATACATACAATGCAAACATACAGCTGCGGTGTACAAAAACTTCAAACATTAAGTTTTGTTGCACTAAATGCAGCTAAATAGTCTGATACACTACACACCTTTGCAGCTGCACCAGAACTTGCACATGGAAAGTTGGCCACTACAGAAAGGACAAAACAAAAGATAAAAACTCATTTCACAAGTAGGCTTCACGCATACAGAATAGTTCTTAACCACATTCTATCATTCTATTATTCAAGATGATTTGAATATGTGGGTAAGATGTTAATGCAAGGAGATCATGGGTTAAGCTCCTAGGCCACCGGACAACAATCTCTGTGTTACCTTTGGGATACGCTGGCTTCTTCCCAGTTCCCACTATTCAAAGACATGCATGTATAGGAGAAGTTAAATAAATATGAGAGTGAATGGTTGACTGTATGTCTCCACGTGTCAGCCCTGTGACTAACTGTCCAGGGTATTTCCTATTTCTGGCCCAAAGTAACTGAGATAGCCAGCCATCTGCAGCTCCTAACAAGAATAGGTGGAATACTGGGCTGAAATAACTTTTATTTCACAACAGTAAGAAAGTAAGATTTTAAAAGAATAGGAATTAAAATGGTTGCTCAGTTACAGGTCACACAACTTGACAGAATCACTTATATCAGCTTATACTCTATCACCTTCAGGGTTTATAAAACTACGTGGAGTCTAAAAATCCCTTTTTCGGAAAGATGTAGGCATAAGCAAATGAGTGCACTGCTAAGTTTAAACAATCCTGGTGACACTGCTCTGCATCTTAACTACTGTGACCCAGCATACAGTGAAACAAGCTAAGAGCAAACGATGCCACAGGGAGCCATAAAGAAGCAAAGTATAATATTTATTGTTATCAGTGTAGCGCTGCATGTCTCCGGTGGCACAACAATGAGGACAATTTGTTCACAAAGCACTAAAGAACCTTTTCTATTTTGTTCACTTGCATTTTTGCTAATGTGTGTTTTAACATAGATCCAAAATTAGAAAGGCAAGGCACTGTTTTCTTACATATTCACCTTAGTATTGCATGGCAAAAAGGAAGATATGTCAAACTCCATACAATCTGTGTAAATGATTGGTCACAGAAAGCAATAAAAAGACTAAAGACCAAAATAAAAGAAAGAAATTGATCCAGAGTTGCAGTGTGTAATTTCTTAAGAATGCAGCTCTTCCTTATTCCATGGTCATGTGGGAAGCAGAAACATGCTACAAAGCAAAGTCTCTCTCAGTGAGGACAAATGCACTGAGCTGAATAGCATTTTTAATTAAACAGTTTTGATGTAAGTGGACTGAAGACTCTTTCAATTCATTCCACTGCCACATCAAGGCTTTGCTAGCTTTGCCTGTAACCTGTGCAAGATAACAGCATCATTTCTATCATGACTTATTGCATTCCTTTTCATAATGTCACGTTGGTCATAAAGATTCATTTTAGCTTGAGATGAATAGCTGCTGAAGTGAGGCAAGGTTTTATACTGAGAAGCCTTGGTATTGGTGCTCAGGTGTAAGTGGCAAAAAAGCGAGCAGAAACAGAGATAGGAGAATTAATATAAGGAGACAAGCGAATAAAAAAGTATTAGGGATGAGGGGGTATGGTGACAGAACAAAGAGGCACTCTTTCAAGCCAAAAAAGTGTGTTTTTACAGGCACTTTTTGATGTGTTACCACCAGGTGCATAGAGTACAAGATACATGTACATGGGAGATTTACTGTACAGTGCAAACATCATAATTTCAAGAAAGACTATGAACAATGAAAGGTAACTTAATGTACAAAAATACACAAAAGTAAAAGAAAAAAGAAGAAAATCATAGACCACAATATCTCATAATGGTAAAGAATCTAACAAGTTTGGTCCATTTGTCTAAATAATACAGAATCTAAAACATAACACTCCTGTATCTTAACAATGATCTGGATCCACACCAAGATTAATAAATTTGTCCCATAACCAAAATAAAATTCTGTATTTATACAAGCAGTCTTAGTTAACAGAATTTTTCACACCTCACTAAAACTTTGCACTGTATTTTATGTCTGAATATGGCAAAGGGAAGTAGATAAATACACCGCGGCATGCCAGAAAGGAGAAAATGCACACACCATTCAACAAGGATGAGAGAATAAATACATAGAGCAGAGGAGAAAATGGAAAGGCAGAGGAAGAAGGAGAGTGAAATGGGACGGAAGATGATTGATAGAAATAGCTAAAAGGGAAAGACGAATGCAAAGATTCAGACTGAGTGAAGCGGACAGAGACAAGATAATATGAAAAGAAAATTAATATCAAGGTAGAAAGGAACGACAATAAAAATAAAAATGAAAAAATACATTGACAGTAGAGAAAGGAAACATGAATAAAGTTTGCATTTGGTTAGGTTTTTTGATTGTGGAATAATTACTACTGCAAATTATGAAAATCCGACACACAAAACATTACTTTACCACTTCAGGCGGCGAACTATGTCAGCGCTGCCTGAGGGGAATCAACAAATGAGCCTACAACGCTTCTATGCAAAATCAGCTATTTTTAATTTTTTTGTTTTTTGTTCTAGCATAATATTTCCAAGCTGTTTTTTTATGCAGTCTTTATACTATTCCCAGCAGCGCGGCTTTTCAGTACAGTCTAATTTGAGTTTTAATTGGATCGATAGATGGAGACAGTCAGATACCGAATGAAATGGGAGATTGGTGCGTAATGAAGAAGGGCTGACAGTTTGGAAATGAACCGAGAGCATAAGTGAAAAAGGAAGGAGCGAAAAATAAAAGATGGAAAGATAGACAGGAGCGAGAGAGCAGGGGATAAATGGAGGGAAGAGGAAAGTGATGGAGTGAGTGGAGGAGTGAGCGGTGTGGGTCTGTCTCATCAGTCAGAGAGCTGCTCATCCGACGACGCAGTCTGCCTTTGTCACAGTGACGGATCCTCGGTGCCACTTGCCATCAACACCATTACAGAACATTACTGCTGTATACACTCACACGCTCACACAAGAGGAGACAGCAGTTTAACACGTACTACAATACAGAAAACATTATCAAGACAAATATGTACCACCAGTGGTACAGATATTAAATTTATCTTTATGAGGAAATCAAATGGGTAAACTAGTTTAGAGGAGGGCCGCAAAATATGCTGCAAATGTATTGTTATCACAGTATCATCAATCATTATATCTCTATCTGGTGTTAAAAGTGAAATATTTTGCCATTTAATTAAAATGACAGCACGTCTTGTTTGATGGTAGCAACACATCTGTGGGGTAAAAATGTAAGAATGTTAAAAAAAAAAGTTGTGGTACATGAGATATTATCGAGCTGCCTAGAGTGTGCTCAGTGTTATTGCCTCGCTCGCCCTGTTTCCTGTCCATCTCGACTGTCTCTGCTGATGAAAAGCTAACCACAATATACTCAAAAGCATTTTGCTAATTAGCAACAGTTCGGTATTTTTCAGAATTTTTTGCAAACGTGTTCATTCTGTTTTTATACAGTTTCACAACTTTTCCAGATCTTGGGTTGCATTTCTGTATATCTATAGTATATCTTCTCAGACACTTACCAACAGTTGTGCAGTGGTGGAAGAAGTACTCAATTTGAATTAAGAAGTACTAACTTTTAAATGTACTTGTGAGTAAAAAAGTAAAAGTATTTAGCACAGACTTAACAACTCATTAATATAGTAAATGTGAAATGTTACTGAAAAATTGTGACAGTTACAGATGAAATAAAGAAACCAGAGCAACAGAAGAGACTGAATCTGTGGCTGAGGACTTCTGTCTTTATTATTTTGATGTTTCTAAAGAAGTACTACTTTACTGGATCTTTTATATTTCAGTAATGTGTGTCTTCAAAGAGGGCACTGCAAAAACACATGATTTTAACCCAAAACTCAAAATACTTAGTACTTAGAAAAGTAGTGGAGTAAAAAGTACTTGCTCTAAAATGTAATGAAATAAAAGTAAAAGTACCCTAATGTAAAATTTACACAAGTAAAGTACAGATACATGAAAATTGTACTTATGTAAAGTAACTAAGTTTTTTTACTTTGTTACATTCTACCACTGCAGTAGTGTCATTTTTTCCTGTGTTGTCCTCCCTCTACCTCATATGTTCTATTAAGAGAGGCTCTTATAGTTCTGTTTTTGAAATGTAATAATCTTGTGTGGCGTTTGTAGGGGATTTATTCTGCATTATTAGTTATACTATACACAGTGCCTTGTACTAAAATAAACTATAGATTAAACACAGTGCCAAAGGTCACAGAACAAATGTTATATGTGGTTACAAATAAATACTGTATATATTATTTTAAAGAACTGACATGCAGTATGCTGCTTTGTACGGCTGCTAACTGAAAACATTTACTAAATATGCCACTGTTTTGATGGACATAAAAGCAACAAGGAGGTCACAACAAGAAGAACAACAACACAGTGCTTGATTGGCTGTTTTTAACAATAGACCTTGGTTCACAATGACATTGCCACACTTGGTGATTACACATTGGGACATAAATGCCTCATTATTGACACACACTCTCCGGCTATTTTCTGCCTTCATTAAAACTTTGCCAGCAAATGGTGGCATATGTATCTGAAGCTGTGCAACAGATGTTCAGCACACTGTGGAGAAAATATTAACAAACTTCTCTGTATTCTGTCTTTGTCTCTGCAGTACTATGAGATGTCCTACGGCCTCAACATTGAGATGCACAAACAGGTAAGAGACAATAGTTTGACTGCTGTATATATTGTATATGTTGCACATTGTGTGACTTTCTATGAAGAAACTGCATTTATGGAGTAGGCGGCGAATGGTAAATGTCTTATTTTTGCCTTCTAGTTTTTATGTGTGGGTGGTGTGCGCTTTCATATTCCCTGTATATGCAAAGTGGTGGATGGAATCACTGGAAACACATTTAGTGCCTCACACAGTGTCCCTTTTACTGAAATATAGTATCCATTTACTGACACAAACTGTTTCTTCTTAAAAATGAAATTGTAGCTGCCATGTTGCACAGGTGTTTCTTTGTTTTTGGGTAAGATCTCATATGTTTTTTTGGTCTAAATGAGGCATTGTAAAATGATCACAGGCCTGACTCACACATGCACATAGTTAAAAGGTTTTGTTTTATTGGTCAGACTAATAATGAGTATCAAGAGCCTTTAACACCGGCTAACTGATGAGCCAACAAAGCTGTTTAAATAACTGCAAACAATAAGTAACGTAATGGAAATGTTGGTGATATCAACTCTGACTCCATGTTTATTTGTTTGGCCTGCTTAAGTTATTAACCAGAAGAAAACAATGCAAAACAAAATATACTGCTGGGCAACCACTGGGAAGTCGTGGTTTATTCCTGATTCCTATTAATTTCTTGTTTAGTTCTGGTTTAGATCTGGTTTAGTCCTTCCTTAGTCCTGCATTAGCCCTGATTTATCTCTTGTGTAGTCCTGGTTTGTTCCTGATATAGTCCCCCTTTTGTTCTTATTTAGTAATGCATTTTTTATCTCTAAATTTGATCCAATGCTTTAGACCTGGGTTTGTCAAGATTTATGCTTATTTTAGCACATTAATAAGATGGTCATTTTAAAGCCAAATATTTTCTAAGATAGTACTTAAAGACAAAAGTTTGAGAGTCAGTGGTGTATGTTCATAGCTGTGTGAACATGCCTGACCCTGCATAGGATCTTGCCACTTAGCTACAGTGAAGTTAGGAGTGGCCTTTCAAATGGAAGGATCAAATGGCAGCTGGACATCATTAAGATGACGCTCGCTTGAAACAGAGAATTCCAGTCTTTTTCCAGTTCAGACAAAGATAAGACTTGTTCAACAAGCTGAGCATGTAGGTCTCTCTGCGGCTGCCTGGTGCTGGTTAGTCCCTGTCCTGCTGCTTACTGAGGGGTTCACATTGCCCACAGCTCAGACAGAAAGATGGCGGGTAGATAGACATGAGGAGTGTGCGTTAAGATGAAATATTTTAGTACTGTGCAAAAGTTTTAGTGAGGATTTACCCCTGAACTAGCCGATCTTTGAGTTTCCAGGTGTAGGCTTTGCAAGCTAGGACTGGTGCCTTGGTAAAGGTCTATGCTTTCCAAGTGCTCCATATTGATATACCTTTCTTTGTTCATAGCCTTACCTAAAAACCTGTCTAAAGCTTTTGCACAGCACTTCAATGACAATATACAGTCATTATCCAGGCCTGTGGCATCTTTCTTTAAGGTAAATGTCTCTCTATCCTTTTCTTTCTCTGTCTTCCTAAATTGCTCTCTGTGGTCGACTCGTGCACTGTCATGGAAAACAAGAGGGGGCTTTGTTTTTTTTAATACATTTTACATTGCTCTCAGCACGTCCCGCAATGTCATTCAGAGAATGCCATTGTTTGATTTTTCATAAAAACACCCCTAAAATGACAGCCCCTGCACTCTGCACTTTAACCCTTTAATCATTGTGTCATCCCATCATCGAGGTAATTATAGCACACAGTCTGAACAGCAGGGTTTTGTCCAAATATTCTGAGCGCCCATATAAGCTGTAGCATTCACCACTGACAGATGGTATTTCTACTCTTTAAAACTATACAGCTCTGAAAAGGATTATTTTAGTAGAACATCATATCCTTCAACAAGGTGACCAGGGCTGTGTGTTGGCGATACAATATTATATATATCACTATACTGGTGTCACGATATAGCAACGATATCAGCAATATTGATTTAAAACTGTCACAACAGTTGATTTATTTTACGTCATGATATATCAACGATATCATTTAAATTGATTTAAAACTGTCACAAAGATGATATTATGATTAAAAAAAATATATAATTTTGACAAACCTCACCCGTATACTAGTATACCACAACATAAACAAACTTTTATGAAAAACATTTTATTTAATAATCAGACTAGTGAGTAATGCAAGTGTCTTTTACAAACAATTAGCTTTTTTCTATTTAAGCAACAAAATAAAAGTGCTTGCAGGATTTTATTTGAACAAATATTATAATTTAATATATAATGTTGGATACGTGTTTATTCTACAAAATATTGTTTAAACCAGGCCTACAAAAATTGCCTCTACCAATAAGAAGAAAACTTGATATGGCAATTTGTTCAGTACAGTATAGCCCAATAAAATATAAACATTTTTTCCATAATCAATATTTTCTAAAACCCTTAAAGGTGACCATTTTGAGGAGTAAAAAATGTTTTGTGACTCTCATTGTTGGACTTATTTGGACCCAATGTAACATTTTTGCACAATGTTGAACTAAATACAGTGTTGAATTTTGCTTGCAAAAAGTTGAAAATAGCTGAATTATAAGGTCAAAAGTATAGTAGATTAGAGTAGATTAGTATTTTTTTTTTAAATAACATATAACATTATTATAATTATAACATATTGATCTGTAATGGTCTGATGTGAGATTGCAGTTGCAGAAAATTCTTTACTAAATCTTGAGTAGTTATGCAGTGTTGCTTTAACATACACATAATCACTTGTGCAGCTGTATATTTTATTTCTCCTCTTAGTGATGTGCTATGACACAAATTTTATTTCTTCAGCTTCCCAAACTCAAATAGTAATATCTAGGTTTAAGACGTGATGTTTCTTGTGGGACTTTGCTACCCAATAACACTGAGTGACGAATGAGGCAGATAGATTTTTTGTAAATCCCACAGCAGAATTATTGACAGAGCAATAATCAGAACAGGAGGTGGAAGACAGAGAGAGAAAGGCACATACATAAAGCATATAGCAGTTGAGGAGAGAGTCAGGGGAGAGGGACAAAGACCAAGGGAGATGGAAAACAGTTGAAAAGGTGCAGAGCTGAGGTGGAGGATGTCAGAAGTGGGTGTCAGGAGCAAGGATACAGGAACATGAACAAGAAAGTAGGAATTGGAATAAATAGACGCTTATTAAAGACAACTAAATGCAGTTTAATAGACATACAACTTATCAGAATTTAGAGACAACACAGGAGATGTGTATTGTAACTCATTTTTGCTTTTAATGCACATTAGCTCTTAAACACTTCTAATATATTTCATATGTCATTATAAACTGTTACATTGGGATGAAATATAGTGTACAGTTTGTTCATGATGAATTTATAGAAGACAGGACATAAAGGCCCCTGAATACATTCAGAGAGACAAACCCCAGAATTTGGGGGCCAATATCAATATGTGCAGAATGAACAGCCTCTTGGCTAGCACAACTGGCAAAACATACAACCACTGAGAGAAACTCTGCAAAATCTCAGCTCATCTTGGAAATATTGTTATGACTTATTGGTAACATCTAACTCAGCAAAAGAGTGTTGCTCTGATTGGATAATGGATCATGTTTAATTATGTATTGTATACGTTCACCTTATCAGCAATCTAAAGAAATTCTGGCACTGACTTATTACAATTGCATAAACCATTTAATAAGTGACATATTTTCATTTTGCAACACAATTTTACATTTTTCATTCCAGACAGGTTTGCTATATAAAACACGTTTGCTAACACTACAGTAATAACACAAAAAGAGGCAGAAATCTGCTCCAAAACAGACAACTTTAAAAATTTACATGTAGCAGTAGCTTCAAGTAGCTCTATTAGCTATCTAAGTTTGGCTGTTCATTTCATTGTTTATTACACTCATTTTAAAGCAAGCATAACAAATTCACATTTAAATTAAATATGAATGAAAAGGAGAAGAAATACAAATAATATATAACTTATAATATCTTCCCCCATTCACAAATAAATTATCATTTCTTACTACTAAGTATTAAAAACATGGCTCACATATGCAATGGAATAGCTGTAGGAGTATGTGAAAGTTGACAAGACCAGTATAAATAGACACATATAGTAGAGATAACAAAAACAAAAAAACGATTTAAGAAGCTATAAATGTATGAAAGTGTATAACAGAAAATGGCTGGAGATTAATTGTGAGGATGAAAGCGGAGAGGCTAAACAGGAAGCCTCAGAAGCGACAGATAAAGACCTCCAGAAGCGAACGATGAAGCCAAGAAAGGAAAGAGCTACGGAGGGGCAGAGAGACATCAAGAACAGGGCGCTGCTGTAAGACATAATGAATCATAGATTTAACACTATGTGCTCTTGTCCTCCTCACATCCTGTTGAGATCACTGCCTCTTCTTCTCTCTGTCATTATCAGTAGCAGGGCCATCTCGTGTCTAGCCTTTAATTGAGCTGTAACAGTCATCTTCACCTCTCTCTGGTGATTTTAACCAATCTTTGGCTTTCACTCTCTCCTGCCATATTCCCTTCTTCTCCTCCTCCTCCCCTGTCTTTCAGAGATGATTACTATCTGATGTTATCGTACCTCTTTCCCCTCAAAACTATATGAACACAGTGACGCACACACAAGCATTATCTCACTTCCATTATCATATCATATAGACTCTGTGTATTCTCAGGAGGAGGGAGGCAAGCTATAAGGACTTTACACTCCTCTCTGTGGTTGTTCTATATTCATTGATATAGCACTTCTGGGGCTGACACTATTATTGCCTATATCCACTGCACAACATGTATATTCAGTGACAGGCTCACAGTGGTTGGCAGAGAGATGCTGATGTGCAGATGTGAGGTGAATAGGATGGAACTGGTCTAAAATAGTGATTATTGTAGTGAGACAAGATGGAGAAGACAACAGGGGACCAAGCGCTTGTGGTCAAAATGCAGCTGAAATTATGAAAATGTGAAACAGGAATAGATTTTTGTTCACAAAAGTGGGACAGTTTAATCTCATCATTTGTATTGTAGTTTAATTTTTTTTTTTATCTTTGTTGAACATTTTTGCTGGTGTTGGTTTGTTAGCAAGCTAACTCAAAAAGTAATTATTTTTATGTAGTTTTCAGGAAAGGTCAGTAATAAGCCATGGAAGAAAATAATATTCTGTACCTTTGCAAGATAGGGCCAAGTATACTAACTTCAGCCACACAGGCTCGTTAGTGGCTCCATTATGAAATACAAGGACTTTGCGGCTCTATGGATTGAATATTTACCCTTGAAATAGATGGTTTCAGTGGAGGTCTGGGCACTATATATATATATATATATATATATATATATATATATATATATATATATATATATATATATATATATATATATATATATATATATATATACTGTATTTGTACCAGTGCGTAATATGCCCAATGCCTTGATGGAGATCTGAGTATCAAAGCAGCATAATTCAAAACATACATTTTTAATTATATTCTACACTAAAATCAAGAAGTCCTTATAGCCCACATGGAAATGAAGCGTCCCAATTGAAATATGTGTATTGTTGGTAGTGATACATCCGGCTATTTCCTTATAATCACTTTGATTATTGAAAGCCATGTGTTCTTGTGCTAAGACTCATCACTTCACATATATATATATATAGCACTCCACATGCGCTCTCCCCTAATTGGCTGTGAGATGCAAAGTAGCCTGTACCTAGTGTAGATTTGTAAAATTAAACCTCTCGTTAAAAAGCCATATAAGTCCTTAAAACATAATACAGCCAAAATACTTCCAAAAGTCTTTTATTTGTATAACTTTGGTGATGTCCTGTTATTGACTCAGTTGATGCCAAATTTGTTTAAAATGTCCTGGATACCAACAAAATGTCCAGAATAGGTTTTGAAATGTTCACTGCAGTTGCCCAATGTCATCCTGAGCAGGAAACTGACAGTGTGGTAATTTGATAGCTGACATGTGGAAATTGCCTCGGTCTGCACACACTATTTTACTCTCTAACCTGACCAAATAATATTACCTAGCCGAATAGCCCCCCTCCCATTTCATAACAGACGTGAATGTAGACACATATATACGCTGTGCATCTCATTTTGAATTTAGAAATAGTGTCAATTTTTCTTTGGTGACAGCGGAGCCCATCAGTGGACCCCTGGGGCCAGCCAGGAGGCATCTGTACAGCTGCATATGTAAGCAATTTTCCACAACTGTGCTGGGATCTGTCAGAAATGGTCATATGGCTGCCAGCGTTCATCTTTCCAGTATATAAACCACATCAGAAATGGTAACAGCATGCTCTGGTGTGTCTGTATTTCACCTGGTACATAAAGAACATATGGAATTAATGTTGCATCGTAGACAGTCCTAGTCATATCACTGCAAACAGAAAAATCTGCATTGTGAGAGCAGTTTGTTATGATCGTGTATCTATTGCCAAATGGCAGATTTAAGTAAGCAAAAATGTCTCCCTGATTTATTTAGAAACTGATGAAGGCAAGTGGCAGCTTGTCTAAGCTGCTTATGTGTGCTTGGCTGGTTGAAATATGGTGAACTCAAAGTTAAAGTCTTTAAATTAAATTGTATTTTTGTGTCTGCTTCAAATGAGGACAGTGACTTGTGAGAAATCCGGAATTATTTTATATTTGTAACATGTATACAATGAAATGGGACTGCTTCACTACTTTGTGGAAATTTATTGGATTAAACCACATTTGTTAAGGTGTGATTAACAAAGATTTAAAAACTGTTGCTGTTAAAATCGCAAATAAAATTGTCACTAGTCAAAATATGGTAGTATAGCTACCCCACAATAATACTTATGATGATGGCTGATGCTTTACTTTAGTAAACAGTTACTCCAGTAACCAGTTTTCATGAAAGTGGATAAAAGCTAAGGGTGTGTTCACAGTTGCTGGTCCGCAGGACTCTGTGTGCTTCGGGGAGAAAGTCCACACCTGTGTTGGTGATGTCATTGGTCTGGTTCGAGTTCACATTGAGCTCTGTCAAACAAACTGAACTGACTGAGAGAGCAGTAACAAACCTCGCCTGTAGAGAGCAGCATGTCAGAATTTACAGAAAGAAACTGGTGATGAAGAAATCCTGCTCACCTATTGGTAAAAAGTCTGCCTCTTCAGCTGAATATATCCCAATAATACCATACGACGCACTTTAATATTTAATGAAGTATTATGTTTAGAGCAGCGATCTCTGCTGAACACAGCTGTGGATTCTCTTCTGTGATTTATATAAAATCTGTGTAGTTTTAGCAATGTTTTCACATATGTTTGCTAATGTTAGTAACCTTTTAAATACATTTTATTTACAGTATATTTGTATTTTTCTTATAGTTACGTTAGATGTGCACATGTTTTTCTGCCCTTGGTAAACAGCGGTGTAGTCCACTCCCTGGCGTTAGTCTGTGTTGCATTTGCACTTCACCCAGACCAGACCAAGAGCACACCAGGGCTCAAGCTCCGCACCGAGACCTCTGATTTCATGCGGACCAGAGTTCACTTGTTTGGTGTGCGCCTGGATCTGATTGCGCGTTCACACCTGCTCAAATGAACCGGTCTTGGCCAGGAAGTGCACCAGAGTTTGATTGAAGCGAACCAAACACGGCAAGTGTGAACACACCCTAAGATAGCAGACTTCCACTCAGGCATTTGGTGGATGTCTAATCCAGTTCACCTGTACGTTTTATAAATTCCTGGTCTGACTGAACCCCTTTTTTTCCTCAAATATAGTCATTAAGTGTGGTAAAACATTACCTTTTATTCAATATTTTTGTATTTTACTTCAATATAAATTCAGCAGTGGCTCCATTAGACCTCAAGCATTGCCCTTTTGCACCACTGCTGTATTACTGAAGCTCATTATTTATCATAAGCCAATGAGAATGTCTGTGGAGACTGTCAACAGGATATGATAAGACCATGTGTGTACATATAGTCTTTACTGGGTTGGAAGCATACATAGAGGCTCTGTGTGTTCCTCAGAGCAGGCAGGATATGATAGGAAGCTGTGTTTGATAGTCAGGATGCTCGGCAGCCAGACTGTTCCCCCTGTGGACTCCCGAGGACAGATGAAGCAGCTGGCTGTCCTTCCTTCCTGCTCCCTCCTTTCATTTCGCCACCACCACACATACATACACCACACACCCACCACTGTGACAGAAAGACTGAATAGCCCTCTCCTTTCTTTGTATCCTTTTTGCTATATTGCAAAACACCACTGGCATTTGCAGTCGTCAATAACATTGTCATTGAGCTGAAATGGGTAGTAAATAGAGAACATGAGGGAGTGTTTGTAGAAAAGTGTATGTGCTCAAACTAATCTTGCTGCTTAATTAGCTGAGCTGTCTGTGTGTGTCCTTTTTATGCATGTATTTATGTGTGCACTGCATACATTGGTATATTTGGCTGGAGTTGTGACCTGAATCCTTATTTTATTTGGAAGAAATCACAGAGAGAGAGACAGGAAGTGTGTTCATTTTCAACTCTTTAGTTCATAATAGGATTGGGCTCCTCTCTCTTCCCCCTTCTCACTCAGCCCGGTCTCTTTCTCCCTGTGTCATCCCATCACACAGCCAGTCAATAATCCGCGCCTCTATGGTTTGAATTTATGCAAACTGGTTTTATTTAAAGGACGGGATTAGGATATGGCTGCATATGTGGGTCAGCGACAACTGGCTTCGCAGAGGTCAAATGACTGTGTGTGTGTTTATTCAAGTCTACGTCTCTATGATCAGTAATGTGCACACATTTAGAGGCATCTGTGTCTAGCTTTGATGTCCCCTCTGTCTATGGGGTGTAGGTCTACACATACACTGAGCTCATTGGTGTATAATGAGGCAGAGAGAGAGTGTGAGACATGCACTGATAGAAAATATGTCAAAGGAAGGGAAAATAGTGGCAAAGTAGTGATGTGAAAAAAGAGTGCTTAAATCTAAGGGAGAAAAGCGTAGAAAAATACTACTTTCTTTTGGTTTATCTATGCTTTTGTCTGCAAGTCTCAGATGATGCGTGCAGTTTTACCTCAAATAAAACAGTTCACATTTGTGCAGGATACCGTAGCAAATCTGTAGCAAATGACAGGTCATTTTAGGATATCCCAATTTGCATACTTTAGTGCACTAGAGTGTTGGCATTGATGAGTGTGTTGAATTGCACTGTACCTCTTATATTCAATGTCAAAAGTAAGTTGTGCAACAGTGAGTGGCGAGCGCAGGTGTTTTTTATTAAAATGTTGAAGATTTGACAAACAGGCAGAGTTGTGTTGCAACTTTTTATAAAAAGGCAATCACACAATATTTGAATAAAAATGTTGAACTTGGTTGGTGGTATTTTTAAACTCATAATAATTTACTAATTACTACTACTATTGCTATTTTAAGAACTACTTCAAGAGAGCAGAACTCTGACAAGGCTTCGCTACCTCACAGCTATAGCTCCCAGACCTGGACTGGAACTGATCTTCTAGTTCAGGGGTAAATTCTGTATCCATTGTGCTTCAAAACCCTTAAATCTGACAGAAGTAAAGAATCCACTAAAACTAATCTGCTGCTCCTTTACTGACGCCATGTGACTGTAGTTGCTTTCTTTAGCCCTGTCTCACAATGGTACAGAATCATTTTAAAATTTGTTCAAGATTCACACAAAAAACTAATAATTCCTGCTTTGGTCACCATGTTCAGAGGCCATGCCTTTGTGTACATGTTTGCATATTGTGCATCTTTGTATCTCTACTACTTTGTGGCTGATTGCGTTGTGAACAACATGAGTGTGAGGCTGTTTGCAGTCTGTCAATGCAAGCTGGTGAGCTGGCACTGTGTGGCTATGACTAATAGCTCAGTGTAATATAGAGAATGTGTGAAGCCAGAGAGAGATATGGTTGGTAGTTAAACTATAAATTCAGTTGAGAGATACTGATGAGTAGAGCACTGATGTTTGATCGTTCATGTACATTATTGCATCTAAAAGATCTGACTGTACACAGCACATCTCACTTCCTGTGCAAAAAGTGCAAAAAATACAAAGCATTTCTTTTAAACTTGCTTCTTGTTGAATTACCACATTGTGTTTTTCAAAAATGAAAGAAATATGCTTTATTGACCAGTCATCATGTATTATTAATCCAATGTGCGCATGGTAGCCAGTGAGGCAGGTGGCTACTGTTATGTGACAGTTTTGTGAGGGTATTTACTACCTGCCTGTGAACATAACAGCAAAACAGCCAAGTGGAGGTGGACAGTGGCTCTGCTTATCTAACAGTCTAACGTTCATATAGTGAAGGCAAATTTTTGTAGAAGTATTGTAAAAAGAATGTAAGGAGACAATCGTAATCCAAACCCAAATCCTAAATAATTGACATTGCAAAACTGAATGCAATGCAAATCTCATAAAAAAGCGTCTTATTCACATTTCCCAAGTGAGAATTACCATTTAAATACTTACTTTAAATCTGTTAGCAGCAGCAATATGTCTCAAAAAGGCTGGAAAAGTAAGTAGTCCAGCTGGAGGAGGAGCTTTTTGCGTCTAATTAGGTTAATTAGTAACAGTTTAGTAACATAACAGGGTATAAAAGGAGCATTTCTGAAAGACAGTTTCTCATAAGGAAAGATAGAGATTCAACAAAAACTGTGTATTAAAATTGTGGAGGTAATTTTCCCTTAAAGTAAAATTGCATTGAATATCTCACCACTTTACATAATATCGTCAAATGATTCAGAAATTGCTAATGTCTTTTATATATTGCACAAGACTTGTTCATTCTTCCAACACAGTCTCTGTGATGTCCCCTCAACACATGAAAACCCAGTGTGTGTGTTTGCCAGTGTGTGCTTGTTGGTGTGTTGCTGCGAGGCTGTGCTTGCTCTGCACACAGCTCGTCGTATGTGTGCTCTGCTCTGTTTAGATTGCCTCTCTGTGTGCCCTTGTTGCCTCTCTCTCTTTCTCTCTGTGATTTTAGCAGCGTGCACATAAAGGCCATGTCTGCGTACGTGCATGTGCAGCTTCAGCATACACTAGAATGTGTTGTGTCGCTCCTCTTTCCTCTCTCTCCCTTTCTCTCCGCGTTTCCCTTCCAGAATAGAGGGGCCATCAATCAGAAGGCAAGGGGGATAGAGAAGAGAAAGGAGGGAGGATAGGAGACGGGGTGCAGTTGGATCAGAGCCAAGGAAGACAAGCTGGCACGCTGCCCAGAGGAGCGAGGGATAAAGGAGGAGAGATGGAAAGAGGAAAGAAAAGTGTGGCAAGGCCATTCTTAGAGAAGGAGCAGAGCAAAAGAGCAAGGGCAAGTGTACTATGGAAAAAAATTCAACATAGAGAGAGACATAGTGTGGAAGTGGAGGAAGTAGGAGGCTGAGAAGAATTTTCGGAACAGTAGGGGTTTGAAAAGGCAGGAAGACAGGAAGCAAAAGCACTCCAGGGCAATCAGCAGGTGATTAGGACATCACCGGATGCAAATATTTACATTAAAGTCTTCACATAGGGAAGGAATTTGGGATGGGGATAAGCTCCATTGTGGCCTAATGCAGCTACAACCTCAATCTCTAAAAAGCTGGGACACTGAAAGTGACATATTTTACCATTTCATGACAAATAATAGTTCATTTGAATTTGATGGCAGCAACACATATTAAAAAATGACAAAAGGCTTGAAAAATATTTTATTATTTAAAAACAGCTGGAGGATTTCAGGATTTTTTTCTGCTCATGCAGTGATTTCCAATATAATCACGATTGTTTCTGATGCTGTGTTGCTTGAAGACCTGAAGATCATGAGCATCCAACACAGTCAATACTAATAATACAGACTCTGCCTTTTGAACATGGTCCTTTTATACTCAGACATCTGAAATGAAATGTTGCCATTACCATTATTAAATGCAAATTGGTCCTCCAGCTGTTTTTATGTTGTTGTTTTTTTTTTTATCATTGTCCAGCCTTTTGTTGCCCTCATCCCATTTTTTGTGGCATGTTGTTGCCATCAAATTTAAAGTGAGCTATAATTATTTATTTATATTGTTTATATTTTAAATGAGATTCTGTTTTATGTACATTTTACACACGATGTCCCAACTTTTTCAGAATTGGGTGTCTACCGTAAACTCGTAAATAGGGAAAGTATAGGTGACAGGGATGAGCTCCGTGCACTATGGGCTGATGGGTAATACAGCTAAAATAGTGGCTGTGGAGGAGGACATAAATTCTGGGAGAACCCTTATTACACATACATGTTTATTGGATGCAATAAGCACAACACTGCTACTGCATCAAGGGAGTTTTTTATTTGTAGCGACAAATCCAGACAATATCAAGGCTAGAGCATCAGCACTTTCCTGACACCACCTTTAAACTTTTTTCTTTTTTCCACAAAGTAAAGTTGGCAAAGCGTGCATCTTTTTATATATTAACATCATATATCACATTCTTGCTGTGGCATGCAAGCCCCTTAAAGTTGGCAGTTTCTCTTTATGGGCTTCCACTGCTGAGGGTTAAGTGGTTTGCTGAAGCATTGCTGATTGTAATGTTAAGGTCGGTCCAAGGTAGGGCAGCAGAAATATTAGGACTAAATCATGATATTTACATTGACCATTTGAAAAGTTTTTATTTTTATTTAGTCTTAACATAATTTGATTTAAGACTCCAGACATTGTAACTATATAACTTATTTTGACAGGCTACATTTCTGTCAGGTGGAAAATCATATTATTATTGTGATGCATTTAGTTTCTTATATGGTAATTGTGCTTGCAGATATCACAATAACAATATGTTTACACTATAGAAGGACAGAAAGCAATAATGACTTTAGGAATGAAAGAAAAAACAGGTGACTAATACAACATGAAACAGTTAAAAGATAAGTGCGTCTTCCTCCGTAAACCTGGCATGCTTCTCCATTGAGGGGGAGTAGGACACAGAGTCTGGCACAGCTGGCACAGACTACCCTCACTGGGCACGGTCTCCCTCCATCAGTGCCAATCTCTGCCCATGCTGATCACATTCAAATTCAACCGAGCTTTATTGGCAAGACGATCATTGTTGCTTGCTGTCACACTGGGAGACCAAACACGGCACTGATCTGACACAGGGAGGTGGCTCACTCAGTGTTCCACTTCAGTATGCAATATGCAAATGACCAGTGACATATTACACACTTTTAATACCTGGGCTTAAATGCTGACTGGTAAATTGATGGCTTCCAAATACTATTCTTGCCTTAATACATAACTTGACAAATTGACAAATATTAGCTTAGACAAAGGACAAACATACTGGCAGATTAAATAGTAATTGTGCACTTAACAGCTTTTTGTCCCTCATTTTCACAGTTGTTATTAACTTGCTTTGATTATAAAGATGTTATCCTAATTACTTTACCCTATTACTAATGCTAGCTATGTCCACATGGGCATTTTTGGGCATTTTGCGAGCTAACCTGATTTATGCACTCATACAGAATGATCCTGAACTTGATTATTATAACCTGGATGACTGATAATGTAGATGAGTGTTATATTCCAACTCATTCATTGATTCCCAAGATATCTCCATCTTGTAGAAGTGGAAAGTCAAATAATGTCAAAAAACAAGTGTGTCAATTAAAAAAAAATTTCCTTGTCATTCCAACATTAAGCTATATGCAATATGCAGACAATATGCTAATAAATGCCAATAAAACCTCATTATTTCAGAGAATTCCACACATGCATGATTTGATTTAAGTAAATCATTTGTCGTTTTGATGCACCCACTGCATCCACTTTATTTCATTATAGTTTGAGATCATTCAGTCATTCCCTGAATACCTTGACAGCTTTTCTCAGAAACTTGCAGCCTGTAAACCCATGTTGTGGCTTAAACATGTGCAGAGAAGAAACAGCATTCATAATTACAGTGCAGAAAATAGATTTTCGGAGGTGTTGAGATTTTGGCTTCATTGTCTTCTGGTTGGCTGTCTTCTGATATGTGCCCTTGTGTGTTATGGATTTCTGTGTTGCCAGATACATGAAGCTCTTTGATTGAAGATAAATTGGTTGCACTCAAATCAAATATAACCTTATGTAGATTTAGATTTACATAGTAAAACTTCTTTTCCTTGTCCTTGTTCTTAATATTTCACTATTGGTTTGATGCTTTGACATATTTGGATGCCGTGTCTTCTAGATACAGTACTATCTAGTGCATTTAAATTAGAAACTAAAGTTTTGATCAGTTCTATTATGGAAAAAACAAAAACAGTGTTTTCATATCTGTTTTTGTGTGTTTAAAGGACACATAACTCTGAGCTCATTACTGTGCACACACCAGCTGTCTTTGCCTTTTATATAATGTAAATCTATACAGATCAGACATTTACATTCATTGATATACATTATAACTTGGAAATATAATAGTTTTTGTCTAGTTGTCATCAGAATCAGAATCAGAATCAGAATCAACTTTATTGTCCCAAAGGGAAATTCGTTTTGGGCTAAAGTGCAATGCAGCAGCCAATGTCACATAACAAATACAATGAACATAACATAACATACAACATTATTGCCACATTTTATAACTTTGCATTTTCCTAGTTTTAATCCCTCTGTGTTTTTGTGTGTATGTGGGGGGTAATAAATGTTTTTTTTGTAATGAGTAAAGTAGATGTACAAAATTCCCTCTGATTTCCATTTTATCCTCTCTCTCTCTCTCTGTCCCTCTGTAGTGGTGCCACTTGGCAGCTTATCGGCCCTCAGGTGTTTAGTGACCAGCCCCCCTCTTTTTCCTTTGTCTCTGCCCATGCATTCACCCCGCTTCATCCCTTCATCCGGCCGGCCTTTGCCAGTTCTCCCTGATGGCAGCGTTTTGGCACTGTGGTGCAAAGAGACCGTGCCTTGTTTTGTGTGACACCTGGCTCGGCGCATACTGCTTCAGCCAGATCACTCCATTGATCCATTGCAGTGTAAAAGCTGTCATCTGATTGGCTACTTTAACATACATTGCTGTCCAGAAAATTGTATTGGAGAGCACACAAGTTATATTTCAACCAAGAGTTTAGTCAAGCTGTAATTGGTCAAATGTATAATAAAACAATTCCATTTTTTTAAAGGTTCAACCAGTAGAAATACCAATGCAACTTGCAGAATAACACTTGGTAACCATAAAAACTGGGATTACACTGTTTCTCCATGCAAAGTGATATAGATTCATTCCTACACCCCGTACTAGTTATTTGTTCCTTCAATGTTCATGGCCTTTCCTGAAGATATGAGAAGACTGCTAACAGACAAATCTTGCAATTGTAAAGCACTTGGCACTTGCAACCCTCTGCCAAAAGAGCACTGGATTTATTTTTACTATTGCCTGCATCCCTCTTAAAGAACATGCATTACAACATCTGTCAAATGTACTGTACAACACAACTGTCTATATCTACTTAGCCTATGGCCCGAACTCTGTCCCTACTGCCAGAAACATATAACAATGAGCATAGATGAAGGCAGAGAAATCAGCAAACAGGAAACACACTCATGGTGACGACAACAAAATAATAAACTGCAGCATACATGGTGTTAAAAAAGTCCAAAGGAGTAAAGGTGGCAGAATGAATTAACATCACACAAGGAAGAATACTACAGAGAAATAGAAAGACAAGAGCAAATCAGACAGTGCAAAGGAGATAGAGAGAGAAATAGGAGGAAGCATGAATAGGGTAATAATGGCCGCAGTGTGAAAGCTGCTGTAGAGAACGGCTGAGTGAAGAAGAGAACAGAATGAGGCTCAGGGCACTCACAGATGGAATTAGACACACCACATAGACACTGTATGTATGTAGGAGGGTTTGTGTGCAGCCAGCTGTACTTTGAGTGAATACCAGGTTTGTGTTATGTTGCATGTGTCTATGTCGTGGATGTAGGGTCTAAGACAAAAGAATGACCGCCTGAAAGTAAAAGCCTTTTAAAAGATTATTTACTTTTGACCTACCTACATTTTTCTTGTCCATTTTATTTTTATATCATTTCTGGCAATAGCACTTCCCTCTCAAATTACGGCTGTCAAAATGCACTGTAAATGTATTTGCATGATACTGTCACAATATAGTGTACATATTACATTTACAGCATCTCTTAGTTCTTCACTTTGAGAAAGTGATGGAGGTCATCAGTCATACTCACTATCACAGTTGTGTTACCCCTAAACCAAAACTAGTGTTTTTTAATGTTATTGATTATATACAATATACATCCTTTTTCCATTCATCTTTTCCTTCTGGGGTCTGCCTCTTAGCGTACAGTGACTTGCATATTGATTTGACATAGTTTTTACACTGGATGCCCTTCCTGACGCAACCTTCTCTCGTACACTGGCTTGTTGACTCCCTGTGGCTGGATTATACAGTATACATACATCCCTATGGAGAATCCATACAGAAATATTTCACATTAAATTGTTAATATGGTGCAGTTTTTTTCCAGTGCATGATAAGACTTAATGTGATGTAAAGATGGATCATATGCTCTGCTCATCATTGTGTCCTCATCATATTTCATCATTTAAATCCCTTTCTGACTCCTTCTGCCTCTCTTTCCTCTCTCTCTCGTCACAGGCGGAGATTGTCAAGCGTCTCAGTGCCATCTGTGCTCAGATCATCCCATTCCTCTCTCAAGAGGTAAGTGTCACCACTGCCACACACACACACACACACACACACACACACACACACACACACACACACACACACACACACACACACACATTAAAGCACACAGTCAGTGTTCAGGAGACCACTCGTTACACTCGTCTGTGTTGTGTTGGCCTGCAGTTAGGATTGTAAATACATGCACTGTAAACTGAAGTAGGTTCTGAAAGAGTCACTAAACTTGTCCTTACGTATTGGCCAGCTCAAAGGATGCTGCATATATTTACTGTGTTACTATTTGGAATAACAAAAATATATAAGCAGCATTTAAATATTACTGTGTAAGTATGGTATAGATAAGTCTTTTAATGTTATCTTGTTTAAAAATAATTGGAGATATTAGATGTAACATTTTAGTCCTGGTATAGTTTTGCTGTTCTATAATTTACCCATTTATTTTCAAAGATTATTTAGACATGTTTTCACATATTGGATTTATTGTTAAAATGTTGATTAGATCAGAGATGCCAGGTAGCATAAGGTCTACAAGAACACCAAAAAGAAGAGATTTATGGATATAGTGAAAGAGGACATTAAGTTAGTTGGTGTTAGAGAAAAGGATGCAGAGTTCAGGGCTAAAAGGAGGTATGATTTCCTGTAGACGGGAGGAGCCAAAATGGTGAGGAATGGTGAAGATGTCAACCTTACAGACCTGGAAAGTAAATAAAATCTATTGCGCTTTATCACTATGTTGTCAAGTCTATTGCCATAGATAATAATGGTATTTTTTAATGATTTTACAGTTAAATTAAGCTGTTCTGTAAGCATACACAACACAAACATCTCATCCTTGTGTGAGCGTGCACAGAGGAGTGCGCCCCCTAAGGATTAAAATGTCACATCTCTGTCTGCTCAATCAATATTGACTCAGGCTGTGCACTGTGAAAGACACACATGCGTGTTTGCGTTTGTGCCACTGATTACACTGGGATTTAGTGCAAACACAACAGATTTTTGTGTGTCTTTGAGCATACATACATGTCTTAGGTCTGTGTAGACAGCATGGCTCTTTTATGTTTTTCTTTGTGCACTCAATGCATACTTGGTCTACCAGGTGTTAATATGTACACAAACTCTTTCAAAACCCTTATTTTAAAATGTATATATATATATATATATTATTGAAGACATAAAAATTATGCTTTATGCTTTTATGATTCTCTCACTGACATTACGTGTTTGTCTGTAGCACCAACAACAGGTGGTCCAGGCAGTGGAGAGGGCCAAGCAGGTCACCATGGCTGAACTTAATGCCATTATAGGGGTGAGTCATTACTATTCTTCTCCATCACACATTTGCAAAGGTTTATGTGTATTATTACTATAATCTTTCTGATAATAATAAAACGATTAAATAAATGGGTTATACAGTCATCACTCGGAATGTGAATAATTAGGATTGCTTTAGTAAGATGGATAAATTCTCCTTTGTTAAAAAAAAAGTTCACATAATGCACTGTATCTTCACAAATATCCTTTTGTATAAGAGCTTACATATTCTAGTCTTGTAGAATAATATTGGATGAATGGCTGCTGGCAGCTAATGCTTTGTTATGTAGTGTAACCCTTTCTCTGGATTATATTTCCAGTGTTTGGAATAATCTTGGTTAAAACAAGTTGTGAAAAATGTATTTTTAGTTAAAGTATTAGTTACATTGAAACATTGAAGAGATATAGAGTTGAAGTGTAATAATAAATGTTGCCAGCATATATGGTACATTATTAAACAATAAAGTAATGAGCCTAAAATTTCTGCTTCTATCATACTCATTTTCTTCATAACATTGTGAAAATTATATATATACAATCGTCTGACACTTTAAGAAAACATCTCAGCAGATATACTGTACATTATATATGTTCTTCATTCTCATATGTGTGCAGTCTTTGGTGTTGTGTGCATGTACAGACACAGCAGTAAGTGTTGTGGATGGTGCTCTCCGGTGTTTGTCAGAGCTCTGATCACATTACTGTCTACTTAAAGCCCTTTGTTCTCCCTGCACTACAAACACAGCTGTCTCCAAGGTGTGTGTGTGTGTGTCTGACACAGCCCAGCTCCACAAAACACATCATAATGTTCCCCTCTGGATAATAGCCTTTCTTTATCTCTTGCTGCTGCGTTTTGTCTTTTCATTTTCATTGTGGGTTTTTCCTCATTCCTTCATTTGTAATCTTCCATCTCATTCTTACTGACTCTCTTTTCTTATTTTCTCTGTTTTTGCTTTGACCCCTGAACACTTTCCATCCTCTTCTGCCTTTTTTTCTATGTTTATTTGCTTACATCTTCCCATCCCTGCCTGTTATATCATGTATTTTCTAACCCCTATCCCGTTGTCTCGCTCTCTTCCTCCCTCTCCCCACCTCCCGTCTCCCCTGTGGCCACAGCAGCAGCAGCTCCAGCACCTGTCGCACCACGCCCCCGGCATCCCCCTGACACCCCACCCATCGGGTCTCTCGCTTGGCGCTGGTGGCTCGGGTCTCCTGGCGCTGACGGGTGCTCTGGGAGTGTCCGCTCACTTGGCTTCAAAAGACGAGCGCAACCACCTTGACCCGGAACACCTCAGAGGTATCAACTTTTTGTATTTTTAAAAATGTCAAACTTAAAGTTTAGAAATGGTATCCTGGAATCAAAAATAGAAAATTGTATATATTATTTAATTTAAACAATACAGACATTTGCTCTGTGAAACTAAGTGCTTCTAGTTTTTAAGCAGATAGCAGCACTTGAATAGATATTTCCTTTGTATTATTGGCAGCCATTAATTCATTATTGACCAGCAGCCAAAAGGAGCATCGATTATTGGCACATGTGAGCACAGTAAAATTTTGCCTATGGCACCCTAAATCCATTGATGGCTTGGGGTGAGATTGGAAAAAAACATTGTAAATATTGTTTGAATATAGGAGCCAAACTGTTTATCAGACTCTTTTTTTCTGCTGGGTATATTTATGGCTAAACTAAACTGTATTGTCGGGCTTTTACAGCAGGGTCTGACAGGTACACTCTACTGTGGTCAATATCATAGAAGCTGTTAATTTCAAACTCCTAATTTCCCTGTGTTTAACATTGTATTGATGTAAGCTTTTGTTTCTAGAACAAAATATGCACGAGTATTGAGAATCAATTTCACTATGGATAATTTTAGACGGCGTTAGCAAGTTTAGCTCAGTGTGGCTAAGTATCACTTTCTGGGAAATGATCCAGATTCAAACCATTACACATCCATCTGCATTTTTAACTTGAACAGAATTTATTTCCTTTTGGAGTGGACACTGAACAGCTGCACAGCGAAAGTAAATCACTTTACCATTCCAGAACATGAATGCAAATCAATTCTATACATTTTGAAGCAGACAATTTATGAGTAATTTGCACTGCAGACACCTTTTGGACTGAATTTGTACTTGCTTGCTTAAATCGCTGTCATAATATGGACAGAAGTATGCATGGCACTTGTAAATTCAGGAGAAACACTTTCTCCCAATGAACTTCTTTTCACCCCGATAAAAAATCTTATCTCTATGCTCTGTTCAGGCACCAAGCCAGGAGAGACTTTCTCATGAATAAAATGGAAGTTTGGAAAAAAAGAGCGATGAGCGGAAAGGAGGAATAGGGAGCGATCAATGTTTTCATATTGGTGTGTTAGGCTTCAGTGAGAGTGAACAGCGTGGATGTGTGTTTCTGTACGTCCAGACAAAGAAGGAGTGAGTGAAAAGATAGTGAGGGCTGACAGAGGCAGTGGAGGAAGATCGTGTGCTTTGTCTAGTGTGGGATAGAGAGAGAAGCATGGCCCGGCCAGTCTGGGATCAGCACAATAGCTCCTCTGTATCTTTATTAGAGAGAGGCCTGTTCCTGGGCCTAACCTTGACCATAACTGTTGTTATTATTATCAAGACTGACGTCAAACTTTTCCCCTCTTTCTTCTCTCTCATGAACTCGGTCGGGTCTGCCTGTCCCAGAGGGAGCCCCCAGCAGGGTGAGTATCAGTATGTTTCAAAAAACTGTATGCTGTGCTTTATTATCTAAATGTATACAACACTGATAAACTAAGGAAAATTGATACTTAGTTTAACCTGTATGTATTTTTGTATCTTTGCCAATCGTCTCACAGCTCCACACTGCCACAAAAGTAGCTCGCTGCAAATCAACCTTGAGCCGCTCAAGGTTTCCAACATCACTCTAACATCTGAGCTCACAGCGTTTGACTGTTATCTAAAAGAAAATACAATCTGAGTAAATGGATGAACAAGAACTGTTTGTTTATTGGCAGAACAAATGTTTCTAATCTCAGAGACTTACAGAACAAGTGAGAGGATTAGAAGACGGTTAATGGCGAACGCTGCCCAGAACACACAGTTTGTCTTTGTTAAAATGACTCTCACTCAGCCACGCTGACTTGAATTAATTTTGAAATGATATTACTTATTACATTATAAGAACCATACAGACACTGAAAGAGCAATATGATAATATGAATATATATTTAGCTAGAAGTATACTAAGCCGCAGTTGTACATTCCTGACTGAAGAGCAAATGGACTATGTCAGTCCTGACAAATATATATCCTGTCTGTCCTGGCAGTGGATCCCTCCTTTATGTGGTTCTCCTTGAGGTTTCTCTCTTTCCCATAGCTGTTCTTTATTTATTTATATTGTTTGAGTTGTTCCTTACTGAGAAGGAGGGTCTAAGGACAGGGGATGTCTTTTTGCCTGTTTGTTTGTTTATGCCTATTTCTGTAAAGCAGCATCATTGAGGAAACTGTTACAACTGTTACTGGGCTACTGATACTGATACTGGGCTATATAAATAAAACTGAAAGTACTACTTATTACTAATTAACTAACACTGCAGACTGCTAAAGACCCTATCTGCCAGTGTGGTGAAAAGTAAGTAGATACTTTTACTCAAGAAATTTAGTTAAGAGGCAAAATGTTTTACTCACTTACTCACTTTGCAATCAGAATGTCTTGGCTTCAACCCTGGTTTGGGATAGTAGTAGATTTTACTGTGCTTACAAATACAGTACTTAAAGGTACTGTAAGCAGCATGCGCTCATACTGCTTTAAAACGGTACTGCAGTTCTAAATCAAAATAATGGTCTCTTTTCTTTTTTTTTTGTACGATAGGCAATGCAGTTTTAGAACTAAAACAAAAAAATGTAAACAAAAATAACTTGGCCATTATGTAAAACATATTTTTAATTGTTAATAACTCCACATTGATATCAGTGAAACTAATATTTGATTTAAACATGTTTACCTCATATCTACGGTCACATGTGGGTAATTTTTATTAAATATAAAAATTATCTACTGCTCATAGCGCCTTTTATGTAATGTTTCTTCTGTTTTCTTTACGTATTTTTTGTTTTACTTCTACTTGAGTAATAGTATTTTAAAGTAACAGTACTTTTACTAGAGTACACATTCTTTGAGTACTTCTTCCACCTCTGAAAATATACGCAGCAACAAATACTGCTGTGTCTATGGTGGATGCTCTCTCTCGGTTTCCTCACTGTTGTTCAAAGTCCTTGTTAATCACATGGAAAATTAATGACAGCTAATGGGCTGATTGTAATTCAGCATGAGCTCGTCCTTCTCTGTGGCTTTAGATCACTGTGCTTTATGGAAACAGCATGAACACTCTCTCTCTTTCTGTCCGGGCTGCACTGGACAGCTGGCCTTCATCACTGTAACTGTTGATGAAACAGAGAGAGGGGAAAGAGGACACGGCCGCAGCGAGGGCAAAAGTACAAAGAAAATTACCCTAAACAGTGAGGAGTAGGAGGGAAAGCGTATTAAAATGATTTAGGAGAGCTACTGGTTTAACTTCCCTTTCCTCGATTCATGCCCGCTATGAAACCCTTAGCATAATTTAATTGCTAAACACAAACTCCAGGAAAATATCCCTCTTGTGAGTTTGAGGTTTGAGCTGAACCGTGGAGCATCTCAACAAGAGAAGAGATGCACATCAGGAAAGGCACATCAGTACATTTTTTAGGCCATCAAGAGAAATGAAAAAAAAAAAAAAAATCCCCACACTGAGGTTTATTGTGCGGTGCCTTCAATGTCTGTGTCTTTCCGGTCTGACTCATAGCTGTCCTAAAGTCTGTTCTTTGCCCACTCCCCACAAGGGACCGACAATAACAAGTGGCCCCCACCAAACCTCTGGCCCCTGCCCTGCTGCTAAACAACACAATGCTTTGATGGGTTCTCTCCAAGCCCTGGCTGTATTGTAAATATGTCGGCACAGCTTTATTACCCATTAATGAGAGCCATATTTTACACAAGGACTGGGGTGTCGAGGGGAGAGCACTAATTAGCTTTATAGGCCATCCTGTGTGTAATATGTACCCTGCTGCTTACGTCTGCTGTTCGTATTGTATGTGTGTGTGAAATTACATGTATGTGCACTTTTTGCGCGTCACTGTTTGATTTATCATGGCCTTTACCAAAGCTTGCATCTCCAGATTGTGCGTGTTTCTATGTGTGTCACTATACATTATGCCTAACTTGCTGGCCTTGTAGAATGATGACTTTAATTATCTATTTGGCCTATTTTCCCACTCTTAAGCTAATACTCTGTCTCCTTTGGCTTTCAGAGTAAATCAGTGTCATCGACAGACAGCCAGCCGAATGAGGAGCGCCAGGGCCCGTCAGGAGGATACAGCTCTTCACAAGGAGGAGCTGAGGCCAAGAGGAGGCGCTGTGACGACAAAGAGTCCCTGGCTCCACACTCTTATGTATGGATTAACTGACTTATCAACTATTTACTACTTCATTTTGGTGTTGTTTTCTGGAGCAATATAAAAGTTTAAGGTCTTTTGATTATAAAGTATAGATATAATTGAAAATATAAAAAAATCTAATACTACTTACATTCACTTGCACTCAACTAAGCCAGGGCTAAGTAACTAAACAAAGACTAAATGTAGGGCTAAAGAAAAAAGAAACAATGACTAAACGGTTTAAAATTAGGACTATAAAACATGAATGAAACACTTGTTATTTGGCCACACCACAACCTAGTTAAAAGCCTGGCTTGGCTGACTGGACTATTATTTTGTCATGGCATGCTATGAGTTACATAGAAGACCATACCATGCAAAATCTTTGCAAAGCAGATATTATGATTGATATTATTATGATTGACATTATGATGATATTGGAATAATATGTGTGTGTTATATTGTGCGGCCCTCGGATAAACAATATTTCAGTATGAGAAAATAACATTTCTGAATTAAATAATGTACAATAAGATGATGAGATTTAGCTGTTTATTATGGTCTTATAATACAAAGTGATTAAAACTGGATAATGTAAGTATACCATAAAATTACCTTTGTAACACATACATAGCACATTGTTACACAAACTAAAGTTGTGGACCGTTAGCTGGAGTATACAAAAGTATGTTTTCGTATTACCTAAAACTGCAATTTGCATGTGTACAGCAGCCCAAAATGCACAAAAACACTTATGAGGACAGTCCAAAAAGATGAGCGATAATGACATAACGACATGACATATTTAGTGGCGGATATCAATATTACATTTCAATGTTTTGTGACAAAAGACACAATGGGAAACAAGGGTTTTACAAAAATGTGTTAAATGTACTAAACTAAAGATATTCCATGAAACACAATTTAATTTGAGGCATGTGCTTTGTGACAATGATGTTTACCAAACAAGATGTCATTGGATATGAGGGATGTGTGCAGACAGTGACATTGCCTGTGACATTTTAGGCCACACTGGTGTGGGGGGCCCAGGGCCAATTAGAGCCGTGTTTGGTTTGGATTGGTCCAATAGGCAGGAGCAGAGAGCCAGAGGCGATGTGATGCCAGAAGAAAAGACGGCCAAGGCAGATAGCTGTAATGAATTAGATGACTGTGTTTGCAGTCTTGGGGATTGATTGACAGTGGGAGCCTGTCTGTGCAAAGATGGCCTACAGCTAAATCAGTTTGGCATCAACAACAGCAGTCAAAATCTTCCCATTAGTCCAGTGTGAGAACAAGCACAGATAGTTTCCATTTGGTCCACTTGTTGTTTTTTTCTTTCTTTTTGTCAAGCCACATTACAGTCCTTCTTTCTCTCTGTTTGCCTTTTGCTCTACAGCTCTTTCCCTATCATCCCCCTTTTACCCTTTATCTTCTGTGTTTTCTTTCTCTTTTAACCCAGCTCTAGTTCCCAGTCACTCCCTTCTGTTTCTCTGTTCCAGCCCTTGTACATAGCCTTGTTTTGGCTGGGTATAATTAGGTGCTGATGTCACTCTACACTGATGTCAATAGAAATATCAGGCCATGATCACATCAAAGCTCTGTTGCCATGACAACTAAGTGCCATCATTCTCACCCCAGAAAAACGGAGAGAGAGGGAGGAGTGAGAGAGTGCCATGGATGGAGGGAGAGTGTTTTTATGTGTATATGTGGATATTTCTGTGAGCAGCCATTTTTGAGCGTATGCAGTATATGGTGTCTATGTGCTAAATGTTGTATAGTGAACAGACAGTCCAGGGAAGCAGAGAGCTGCCCGGGATATCGACAAATTGATCTGTGTGCACTTGTGCGTGGGTTTCTGTCTTTATTATTCTGCGAGTATAGGTACAGTATACGGTACATCTGTCAAGAATAAAAAGAAAAACTGGCTTGTTTTATTCTAAGAGCTATTGACAAATCCTATCTTTTTTGTGTTTTATCTTTTTCAGGACAGTGATGGTGAAAAGAGTGAAGACAACCTTGTGGTGGATGTCTCAAATGAAGTAAGTATATATTTAATTACACTAAAATACATTTTCTAAATAAAGTTTCTGTTCACTTTTGCTGTCAGCATGTTTGAACTTGTAGACACTCTTATACAGTATTAGACACACAAATGTTTGGAGTGGACCTTTAAGTATTAATACAATTATAGTGCAAAGAGAGAAGTAAGCAAAGTAATAAAAACTACTGTATGTGGTACGTGCCTAGCACATAGCACACCTGAAATTGATTAGTTGCAGTTTTCTCATGTTAAAAATAATCAAGAGGTGTTGCACACTTTATATTTGCACAGTCCAACAATATTAGAATTGGATGTAGACTTTAGAGAGTTTAGTGCAGAGAGTCTACCTGACTTGACCATTGTTCTAATAGGATCTATGGTAAAGAGTCTTTACAACTCACACCTGGGACAGCACTTCAGTCATTAAAAATCCCACCTCTGAAGTCAGTTTACTAATATTAAGTGTTTGGTGTATTGAATCTTGGATTATCAAAATTAATTGATTTACTTCTCCGCTGACCTGGTTCAGCTTACTAGGCACAGGTTTATAGTAAGGCTAGCCAACAAGTGCACTATAAAACAAAGCAGTCTAGTTTAGGCAGGTTCTCTTCTTATAGAAAAGAACCACCTCTGTGTCCATTTGGAGCTAATATCTCCCCTTTCCCCTGAGCTGCATGGCCACCACCAGTGTTAACTCACCATTTCCCTTTTCCTTTCCACTGTGGAAAAAATGTTAGTCACTCACTAAACTCACACTTCACTCTCTCTCTCGCCTCTCACAGCTACGGCCTTGTGTAAAAGCTCTACATAGCTGTTTCAGAAAATACCTCCAAGAAACCACAAGTTACAAGTAGCCTTTATCCACCAAAGACTTTCTGACATACTATGGCCCACAAATGAATAAAGCATGAATCCAGTGGTAGAATCCAGTGGGAAGACCTAAGTCTACACTGATCAGGCATAACATTATGACCACTGACAGGCGAAATGGCACCTGTTAGTGGGTGTGATTTTTTTGGCAGCAAGTAAACATTCTGGCCTCTAAAAGAAAGCGAGTTTAACAAGAACCTAATTGTGATGACCTGATGACTGAGTCAAAACATCTCCAAAAGTGCAGCAGTGGTGGTGTTCCCTGTCTACAGTTGTCTGAATCTACTGGTAGTGGTCCAATGAAGGAGCAATGGTGCGAGGCTGGCCCATGTGGTACGATCTAACAGACGAGTTACTGTAGCTTAACATGCTGAACTTAATGCTGGGTCTGATAGAAAGTGTGGGACTGCATATTAGTCATGTAGTCATAACACATTAAATTATGACCACTAATATTGGTCAGGTGGTCATAATGTTATGCCTGATTGGTGAAGAATTGACAACAAGAACCACCCTGTGTCCTCTCCATAACCCTTTCTGCATTTTATTGCTGTCTTAATTATAGACAAAAATCCCAAACTTGTAATATCTAATAGCTTATCAAAACAAACCAATGTCACATTTTTTGGCTGCTGCTAAAAACTAATCCAGTATTTGTGTCAGCTTTACGCTTTCAACCTTGTATTTTGTGGCTGGCTTAATTTAGTGCTTTTAATATAGAGCGTAGTAACCTTGGCCTGTGTGAGCTTGAGCGGTGATTGTAAAGTGTGTACAGAGTCAGCAGGTAATTCAGCTTTCTCCTTCACTTTCCTTGTAAATAAGAAGAGCTACTAGTAAGCTTGTTATCAGTCAGTGTTGAACCATAAGCACGGAAACACACTCTTTTCATGTTTCAAAGCAGCATGTTTTTCCATCGTCATAAAACATCTCCATTGTCTTTCCCGCTCCCCTCAGCTGGCACCAAGTATTCCTTTGCACTTCCATTCACTAATTAGATAACCAGAGTCTTGTTCTTTTAATGTATGCAAAGTCGTTTATGCCCATGGACCATTTAAAATGTTGAAATACTTCATACCAAAATATGTTTTATCTGTTCTGTTTTGATACTGCACACAAAGGCAGAGGCAGACTTTGTGTGATTTGCAAAACTGGTACAGTAGAGAGAGTGAGAGAGAGAGGAGAAATGTGGGTAATGGAAAAATATTGTAGGGTCTCTAGTGAGTTGTATGGGTTTCTGAAGCCCAGTTTCCAGACTTACTGTACTGTTGTTCACTATGTCAGACTTTTATGTTCATATAAGTATACTTACCATTTTATGTGATTCAATACCAAAATGGGCACTAAACAATAGGACTAAAAACAGGAAAGCAAAGAGAAAATAATGTATATTTTTAAACAGCGCTTGTCTTGTTCTTGGGATAAACAATTATACACAATACAAGAAAACACTGCTGACCCAAACAAACATGCTAGGCTATATCAGTGTCTAGATTCATGTATCTTTTAGATGGCACATTGCAAGATAGGGCCAAAGATACTAAATCCAGCCTCAAGGGCTCAGTAAAGGAACAATATAATGGATTTTTACTACTGTGTGATTCAGCGGCTTTATTGTTTGTATTATTTATGCAGCACTTTGGAAACTGTGTTTGTTTGTAAAATGTGCTGTAGAAATAAAGCAGATTGGATTTCTAGCTCAATTGATTGAGCATTTACCCATGAACTAGAAGATTCCCTGTAACTGTACTGTATGTGTTGTTTAAGCTGCATAAAATAGATATAAATGTGTTGTATGACATGTCATTTTAAATGTCTCTAGATGTACATAAGAACTGTATCAAACAATCCAGTGTGCTTACTTCAGCAACCTGCCCCGGCAAAATGTTGTTTTCACATTGTGCAAAGTTTCAGTGATGAAAATAGTCTGCAACAGCAACACCATTTCCGCTCTATTCACTGCTGCACCAGCCCTAATGCTTCATGTGGTGCACACTGGGCTCTCAGCTCTTTGAGCCTCTTTACCAATCCCAATACAAACTGTGACATGGGAGGTTATGTCCTATCTATTACACTGTGTTTAAAACAGATGTTGTAAGAACCTCGTGCTGGATCAAGGAAGAGATGAGAACTTGTTTCCAAAAGAAGAAACTGCTTCAACAGAACAGACTATGTTAACAAGTTTAACAGAGCAGCAAGGCCAGGCTTTAATAGTGGCTCAGATGTCATAATGAGTCATTGCACTAAAAATATTATATATATGTCACAAAATATGTTACAACTGAAAATATTAATGTCAGGATTAAAGGCCACCTCAAGGACATG
The DNA here is from genome assembly GCA_020698575.1 of Bostrychus sinensis. Lineage (NCBI taxonomy): Eukaryota > Metazoa > Chordata > Actinopteri > Gobiiformes > Eleotridae > Bostrychus > Bostrychus sinensis. The sequence continues at coordinate 18,956,629 of CM036246.1, forward strand.
TCCAAGGACCACTTTGTGAAGGTAAAATAAAGTGCAATGTGGCTGGACTGTCAAAGACAATATTACCATAAGAAAATAGCTGGCTTCAAGGGTGAATAGACTGGACTCAAAACATTCTGTTTTGGTTTTTTTTATTTACTATTTTTCATTCAGGAGCCTAATTCTCCAGCGGGCAGCCCTTCTCATTCTCCACACGGTAATGGGCTAGACCGGGCCCCCACCCTTCGCAAAGAGTTACCAGGCTCCTCAGCCACAGGGGATGCCCCCACCACCCCAAACCCACGCAGCCCCACCCCAGGGAAGGCCAAGGACCCTGCACAGGTAAGATAATTCTCTGAAAAAGAATTTTCAGGATACATGTAAAAATGCCTCACAGCTAAATGTCTCTTCTTCTAATTCCTTTCTCATAAAAGTAGCATTTTTTATTCTTATTATTGTCATAATTTCCTTTAAGGCTTTATCACATTAATTTTGCTATATTTTTGTATGAAGATGGATAAGTCCCAGTCTCCGTTGTCTAAGTCAGGCACCCCATCCCCGTCCCATCGTGAGGCTCTTACCCCTGGAGCCCCAGGAGCTCCTGGTCCCAGCACATCCTGCCTTCGTCTGGTTAGCAAAGCAGCCTCAGCTGCCGACCCACTTGGTGAGATACGCCTAGTAAATTGTCTTAATACTATGCACAATGAAAAAATAGGAACTGAGATAAATGCATTCGCCCAGACTTATAGCGGATTTTGCACCTTGAACTTTCTTGTCCTCTGTTCCAATCCTTGAGCCTTTATTTTTCCGGTTTTCCCATGGACACCGCAACATTAAGGTTACCCTGACCCAGACTAGAATAGTCTTATTGTTAGATTATACGATCTCTGTTTTTTATTTAGGTTAAAAAAAAAAAAAGAATAAAAGAAAACACATTTTTCTTTTGAGTCGCTCCTCTGTGACTGTGATTTTGTGCCCCTCCTCTTTCTTACTGTTTTCACCCTACCTTCTCTCCTGTCCCAGCTCTCCGCAGTCCCATGTCTGTGCCCCCTGGTTCATACCCGGCTCATTTTGGCGTGGTGTCCCATGCAGGACTCAATGGTGAGCTTGCCAGTCCAGGAGGTTTTGGAGGGGCTTTGACTCTCTCCCCCCAGATCAGCGCAGCAGCCAGCGCCTACTCCCGGAGCCCCATGGTGAGTCAAAGCCAACTTTTTCATCTCGGTCCAGCAGTGATGGTTTATATGTCAGACATCACGTACTATATCAGCCTTTTCTAACCATTACACTTTGTAAATTGTCCTTTTGCTATAAAGTACTTTGTTACACTCAAAAACACAGTAATTTAGGTGCATCTCTTTCTATGCTCCTGTAATAGTACTTTTATTTGAGTATAAGTTGAATTTGCCTATCCTACCTGCTTTTTGGACATACACATAAAACAATTATTGTCTCCATTTCGCCCATCCGGTTCAGCCAAGGCATTAGGCATGAACACCAACTGGTTGTACCATTTTGTTAGTCTATTGGTTTATTGAAGCTCCTCATGCAGTTACATTTTAGCTCCCATAAAACTTTCACATACATCAGCCTCAGGGCAGGATGCTCGCTGCAGCGCCGCATTCACCACCTTGTCATCAGTCTGGGGAAAACCAGAACACTCACAACATCACTTATTATTGTCAGTACACACTGCAGCACACATCAGGGAGACAACCTGGTTTTGCGCTGCTTTCTTCAACTGGATATCATTGTATACAGTAACTCACATTTCAATAGAAAACAATTAGTTAACCCAGTATTTAAAGTTACCTTTTATCACACTCTTCATTTAGGTGGCTTATGACTCTCGATCTCATCTGAGGGCGCCTGGGCTGTCTACATCCTTACCCGGTGCATCCGGTGGCAAGCCGTAAGTTTCCATTTGTATTACATGTTGACAGTATATTGTTTGCATACGCTATATAAGCTACAAAATGCATTTCAAAATCAAACACCTTGCCATTGTCGTGTTTACATATCAAATCACCTCATCAATCACATATTTCTAGCCTTGTTGCAGGATTGTGTTGTTTCTGTCATTTGTGGCAAAGTAGCACATCATTCTTGCAGTGCTAATTTGAAATCAAAATACTGCCTTGGCTTCCAGCAGCTACAGTATTGATCAGCCATTAGTAACAGCACACTGACTCTGGCCAATCATGCATTATGCTGTACAACCAGTACCACCATATAAAGGACTATATCAGGATCACTGTGTACTTCATCCCTATTGTAACTTTTTAATAGTGATTGTTATTTTTGTCTCTTTTTCTAGTGCATACTCGTTCCATGTGAGCGCAGACGGACAGATGCAGCCCGTGCCCTTCCCTCCGGACGCCCTGCTGGGCCCGGGGATCCCTCGACACGCCCGACAGATCCACACTCTGAGCCACGGAGAGGTGGTGTGTGCCGTCACCATCAGCACATCCACACGCCACGTCTACACTGGAGGCAAGGGCTGCGTCAAAGTGTGGGACATCAGCCAGCCGGGCAGCAAGAGCCCCATGGCACAGCTCGACTGTCTGGTGAGTCGAAAAGTCCTGATAGACACTGGCAGGTCTTTTCAAATCAGAGTCTTTTTGGCTAACTTTTTTGTGTAAGGAAAATGTGATGAGTTATTTTAAGACATAAGCTGTGGGTTTCTAACATAGTTGGCTTCATACAATATACAGTACATGTTTAAATATCAAGAGTGTGTGTTTGTGTGTTATTGTGAAAAGTGAGTTTCTAAGACATGTCCAGCTTTCAGTCATTGTGTCTGAGTGGTTTAGAAGGCATTGCTCTGTGTATATGCCAATACATATGCGCTGCTGGGCTGGAGTAACACATTTTATTTATCACGTCTCTGTCTGAAGAATTAAAATAATGGCCATGCAGTTTTGTAATTTTGCAAAAGTAGCCTGTGTAGCAGTAGTAATGCAATCTTTATAACATTACAGGTGCCGAAGTACAGACCCAATTCTGAAAAAGTTGGGACAATGTATAAAAATATAAGTAAAAACAGAATGGAACAGTTTGCAAATCTTATAAAACAATATTTTATTCACAATAGACCAACAAAAGAAGAATATATAAATAATTGCACATTGTTCAAACATTCTTCAAATTAGGTTTGTATTACCAAAACCTCTACTTGTATTTCACCAGTTTTCTTCCTTGGGATGTTTTTGAGTATGCCTCTTAGCCAATCATTGGTTACAACAGATTAGAAATTTGAAAGGGAAAAAAGTTAATTCATTTAATTTTTCAGTTGTTTTCTCTCGGTTATTCTTTTTACTATGATGTACATGATGGTTATATTCAATTTATGTATCACCAAATACTGATAGTTGAATCTTTTTCTTCCATCAGAACCGGGATAACTACATCCGTTCCTGTAAAATCCTCCCTGATGGCCGAACCTTAATAGTTGGGGGTGAAGCCAGTACACTGTCCATCTGGGATCTGGCCACACCCACTCCTCGCATCAAGGCGGAGCTCACGTCGTCCGCTCCAGCCTGCTACGCTCTGGCCATCTCCCCTGACAACAAAGTGTGCTTCTCCTGCTGTAGTGATGGCAATATCGTGGTCTGGGACCTTCACAACCAAACTCTTGTCAGGTGGGACAGTAAGAGGATGTGGGAGGCCAAACAAAAAACTATTTCTAAGAAAGGAATTGGCTCCACAAACAAACAAAGAATTGAGTCATGAGATTTTGGAGGGGTCAAAATGGTTTGAGGGTAGAAATGTATTTGATAAACATCTAAGAGACAAGGAGGAGGGGAAAAGTCAGGGCAGGATATTTGACATGAAATGAAGAAGATGATTGAAAAAAATATGTGCAGTAAAGCTCTATAGAACGGTAAGGTAGACGGAAGAACAAGGGAAAGTAACCACGCCTTTAGGGATGCATGAAACTGACAGATTTCAGCAAAATACAACTGTACAAAATAATGTTACAAGCTGGACTAGGGACATAGATTATTAGATTTTGTAAAGGCAAGGAGAGAAGAATTAAATTTACCTTTGTCCCTTACATAAAAACAAAGAAGTGTCTTGTCTGTGTCTGTTGTCTGCAGGCAGTTCCAGGGACACACAGATGGAGCGAGCTGCATTGATATCTCCAATGATGGTACCAAACTGTGGACAGGAGGACTGGACAACACTGTCCGCTGCTGGGACCTCCGAGAGGGACGGCAACTCCAGCAGCATGACTTCACCTCACAGGTACAGTAATGTATAGAGAAATGCTAAAAATACCACAAAGGATAACGATATACAGGTCATAGTAAAATCATTTTGAAAAATGACTTTGGTTTTGTAAAAAAATTGCGACAATTACAAGAAAATATGTATAAAAGGTCCCTTTGGGGCCAGGACTCCCCTGCAAAGAAGATTGTTTATCTCAGTGGGACTAAAAATATTATTAAATACTAATTACTAAAATACTAAGTTAATATAATTTGAAGTAAAACAAATATCAGTCAAAGATGTTGTATATTCTAGACCAGATATGTCCTAGCGTGCCAGATTTGAGAATGTGAAAAGGGCCAACATTCCCTCCAGATGTTATTTTTATTTAAATTATGTTAGTTGGTGTGAGATAAGAGGATGAAGTTAGATAAAAGAAGTGGATTCACTGCGGAAACTAAGAATAGGTTTGAAAACCATAAGTGGTCTGGTTTGTCAGAAAGTTGTATGTGTAAACATGAAATTACTAGGTAAAATGTGCAGAAAGTTCAGTATTCTCTAAAAAAACGCTCTATTAGAGACTTTGGGATAAATAATCTTTTGGTGTAATTTCATCCCTACAGTAGACTACCAGCATACTCCTAGTTTGGAGAAGCAAACCAGAGTAATGCCACAGCATTGTATGGCTTGTAATTGGGGGCAGTGAAATCACACTTTTATAACAACCAATTTGCTCAAAAATATTTATTCTCCTATTCTTCTGGTTGTTTCATGGCTACAATCAGACACACCGTTATAGTCTTGTTATTGTTATTGTCAAATTTCATCCAAACTTGTACTGACTCATCTCAATTGGGCTCTCTTTTTCTTTCACTTCACTGCTTTTACTTAATCTCAAACTGGCTTTCTTTTATCACTTTGTGCCTTCCCCTTTTTTGCTCTTCTCTTTATCTTGATGTTTTCTCTTACGCCGTTAACCACACACCATTCTGTCATCACCTCTATCCTTCCTGCTCCGTCATCCCCTATTCCTCCTCTCATTCCAATTTTGTTTTCAGTCATATCTCTGCACTTTATCTTCTTCTCTCCCTTCTTCTTTTTGTGTTGTAGTTGTCATTTCTTGCTCATCTCACTCACTCTTTATTGGCTTCTTTCTGCGTCTGCAGATCTTCTCACTGGGCTACTGTCCCACTGGCGAGTGGCTGGCTGTAGGAATGGAGAGCAGTAATGTGGAAGTCCTGCACGTCTCCAAACCGGACAAATACCAGCTGCATCTCCACGAGAGCTGTGTTCTCTCGCTAAAGTTTGCCTACTGTGGTATGTACACAAATAACTGTACCTATACTGTACATGTGATAGTTCATTGAGAAGCATTCTGTGTCTAAAATGCTCTGTATTAATGATTCTCAAACATTTCACACCAAGTAATACCTCAAAAAATACTGTGCTTTCCAAGTACTATTTTAAGAACTGAGCCTAAATCCCAGTCAAAACAGGATTTAAACCAGGTCTAAACCAGGACTAAATTAGTACTAAACCAGGACATACTGAAAGTACTCTGCACTTCAAGCTCAAAGTGAACTACATCAGAACATAAACAGCAAAAGACTCCTGATTAAACTTGAGGAGGCCTGTATAACACCAGTGGTAGAACCAGTACCACAGTTTGAGAGCTAAACTATTTATATTAACTATACTGCACAAAAACCTGCTTTGACTTAAATAATGTTTTTTTTTTTACATTTCAGGCAAGTGGTTCGTAAGCACAGGCAAAGACAATCTGTTGAATGCATGGCGGACACCTTACGGAGCTAGCATTTTCCAGGTGAGAAACTAGAGCTTTATGTATGCTAATATTGCTTATGCAAACATTTACAAATATATACTTTATGCAAGTATTTTGGGAGCAGTGGGGCATTGTCATGTTTTTTTACCAGGAGGAATAATTTTCAAAGCTGTCCTCCTGTTCTTTAACTCTCTCAGTATCCTAAATACATAAAGCTGAGTTTTTGAATGTGTGTAGCGGTCATATTTGAGTAAGTTGGAGTGGGCAGTGGGGTTGGCAGATCCAGTCTCCCGGCAGACTGATAGGAGAATGCTGGCTATCTTCTTTGTTATCCCAACGCCAAGATTTTGTAGTGCCAAACACATCACACATCTCTCTGGTGTCTACATACATTCTTCTGCTTTTGTCCCATCAAAATCTCCTTTTCACTGCCTTACTGTTTATTGTTGTCCCTTTCTCCTCTCTGTGCCTCATATCTTTCCTTAATCTATCTTCCTCCTTGTATTTTCTTGTTCTATTTTTCACTCTCTCCCTTTCATCATCCTTTTATACCATGCATTATCTTTTACTACTTCTTTTATTGCTCCTCTCTTTTATCACCCTTTCTAAAATAGACTTTATGTGCAGTAATGCTAATGCTACATTATTTATGTAAGATTTCCTCAGCAACACAGGGACATTGAATATTTCGCTTTTATGGCCAAATAACAATGGCATCCAGTCAGTTTTTTATTTATTTATTTTTATGTTAATACTTAATGAAAAGAGAAGTGGAAAAATGAGTGATGGAACTACAGTGCTTTTCCATTGCACCTGTTTAATGTTATATTTATAGTACAGCAGATTGTAATATTGCATGAACCAAGCTTGTAAAAACCTAAAGTAAATTACTAACTAGAAACACTGGAAAAGTCCAGACCAGACACGCCAAAGACATTGACCCTATCTCGCAATGGTAAAGGCATGAAAAAAAGAGTAAGCTATTGTCTCCTGGGTAAAAAATCTTTCAACACTTATAAAACTTTATTAAATCATGGCTTTCAAAGATAAAACATATGCACCAATGCGTTTCGGCTCAGCATGGCCTTCTGCAGGGTGCAAGGGAAAACACAGGTAAGGGAGTACTTCCTTATATAGAGAGGGACCAAAGTGACCACACCTACACTTGTTTCTAACCCATCTCAAAAACTGAATCCACAGATTGAAATATTGCAAGCGTTTATTTAATTTTTATAATAGCCATTATAATATCATTAAGTAATATTTTGTAATATTAAATTTTTTTGAGATATAGATTTATTTTCATCAGCTTTAAGCAGTATCATCACAACTAAAAAAATAAATGCTTTAAATATTTCACTCTATGAGTACTGAATGTGTATAATGCTATGTTTTTACTTGTGGCCAGACTCTGACTCGGACTGGAGATCTTCTAGTTCAGGGGTATATGTCACAACTGCAAAGAATCTACTAAATCTAATCATATGTTCCTTTACTGACCTTCTTTCACACAATGGTACAGAATGCTTAAAAATCCTGTATTCAGAGTGTTTTAGTTCTTTAAAAAAATGAATGATTATCCTGCATTGAGTATGCAACAAACCAGCTCCTGTGAAAACATAACTTCCTTGATGAAGGTAAAAATCATAGATCTATATACCATTTACAGTCATTTTGCCGCTGTGAGAGTTTTTGGCTTGCTGCAAACTATACAGCCACACTGTTACATCTCAGGGCAGCTCTTTTATATCTTTTATCTCTTGGTCACTTTCCAAACTCATCCTTTGGCTTGTCATAATGTACCTCCCTTGTGAACGCCCTTCCTCCTGACATCCTCTTTCTTGGTATAATATTAGGAATCCTGTGTGAAATGGTCTCTCACCGGCAGCTGCATGATTGACAGGTCTGCCGTGCTACAGGCAAAGGGAGGAGGGATAGGGGCTTGGGGGAGCAGGCGAAAGGAGCTGACACAAGAAAGGGAGTGTGGGAAGTAGAGAGGGAGGATAAATGTAAAGGTAGCTTCAGATCCTTTAAAGCCAGGTGCCTGGGTCCAGCTTCAAACACAAGAGTAGAGAAGAGAAAACCCAAGACTGTGCGTTTTGTAGCCCTTCAGTGAAGCTTAAAGCTGGAGTTAATGAGGCTAGATCTCCAGAGAAACACAGGGAAATAAAAAGCTGAAGACGAATGACTCAGCTTCCCGGAGTGGTGGAGTTCGAAATAATTACCGCTTGTTTTGAAATGCAAATACGTCTCGTATGATTGAGTATTAAGTGATGAGTCATATCTCTGCTAACAACTGTGTTTTTGTGTCCGCTGTCTGTTATCTGCTGCAGTCCAAGGAGTCCTCGTCTGTGCTGAGCTGTGACGTCTCTCCGGATGACAAGTACATAGTGACAGGCTCGGGGGACAAGAAAGCCACTGTGTATGAGGTGGTGTACTGAGGACGAGACCGGACGGGGCAACAAGAAACTTTGCCGTGGCTTTTTTTATTTGTTTCTTCTGGATGCTCCTATTCTCATTGCATCAGCAGAAGTCTCAGCTATGCTTTGCTTTTAAAGAACTGAATCCCTCTGACCCTCGACCCCCTTTTCATCACCCTTTTGCTGTGATATAAGCTACTGCAGAAGCACCCAAATCCCAGCCACCCCTTTCCACCTTGTTAGCAGCTAGATAAGAAGGACAAAGGAAGTGATAAAAGTAGGGCTGAAAAAGACAAAAATGAGCCGAGGAAGCAATAGGAAGGAAGTCAAATTAGAGGGAGGAATAAGGAAAAGAGGAGGAGGGGGGAGGGTAATTAGGACTGTTTCCTGATTAAGAGCTCAGTGGAAGGAGGCCCCAAGAGGAGGCACTGTGGGAGCGTCAGCCAGGAGCACTGATACCACACAATCGATTCATTAGGCAGACAGTGGAGTCTTAATGAGGCCGACGCCACAGCACGCTCTCCCCAGCGACAAGTGTCAGGAGGCGGGACGAGATGGAGGGTACACACATGCACATATGAATATACAGTCAACATATGCACACTATCATAATACATGTGCTACTGTAAATGGCATACAGGACACCACAAACTGAATACTCTGTCATACCCATCATACGTTAGGTTACCTAAATTATTAGTGGAAACAGTACTAATAACAGAAGTCAAAATCATGTGTATCTATTGAAGCAAAGTCAGGAAAAACAAGGACTCGGACTCTGGCTCGGGTTCTTAAACAACACCACAGCAATGTATTGTATTATAAATTTGCATGTTGCACACATACATGCTATACATACATAAGGAGTGTGAGATTGTAACCTCAGAAGACATGTTTAGGCAAGAACCACTCCTTGTTATTTTTAAGAAAACCTAGCTGTTTAATGTCATTGCAAATAGCCCACTGAACACTAATGTGAAAAGGAGCAGAATGCTAACTTTGTGCTGGGACATATCATTTGGGTTCTGTTAGAAGGTTTTTCGAGTTTATTTGTTTCATCTACCACTCTAGCCCACCAGTTATTTTACATATTCTTTTGTTAGGGAAACTGATATCCATAGTGATATCCATAGTTTGCTGCATAGTTTTAGTATGGCCACATTCAGCACAGTACTTCTTGTTCAAATCAGTATGCTAATAGTAACAGTAAATGTCATTTCTAGTACACACACACATACACACACACACTTGGCTAGATCCCAGAGGAACAGTGAGAAACACACATGCACAAACACACTGTGCACCCAATTAAACATTCATGGCAGCGCTCCCCGTCTCTCTGCTTAATATCTATTTTATTTTGCTCCGACAAAGGCAGCGTCTAATGAGGCGCCGAGTCAATGGGAATCTCCCAGGGCCTACAGACACAAACACAGCACATCAGGAGCTGTTCTCTCTAATTCCTCAGGATGGTTCTGATACTAGGGCTGCTCTTTCTCTCTCTTATAAAAGGTACTGTCATCTACGCACAGTAACAACAAAGGCACCAATAACATTCACCTAATCCTGATCAAATAGTGATCAACTAGTTCATACAACATAAGATTACATGTTTACCTCCATCGCTGGTATTCACATAGTGTTAAATTGTTAGATGTGCAATGGATGGATAATGAGCTCGCTAAATTAAACCAACCTCCTATCATATTTCAAACATTGCATTAAACTTTCTTAAGCATTATTTCAAATATGTATGACTAGTGGTTTCTATATACATGACATGTATTGAGAGTTGCCTCTGAAGGTAGCAGTTGGGGAAATCACATTGTTCCTTTCCTTTTGCTACTTTAGTTTGATTAATGCCCTTGTATCCTAGGTGACAGATTAAGGATGTGAAGATAAAAAATACAGACCTTATACACAGAAAAAGACTTCCTCTGTTCACTTTGTTGGTTGTTCTTGTTTTCTTGACCTTATCCATGAGGTTGTAAGTCGCTCTGTTTTGGCTTACAATTATAAATGTGTACAATATTTCTGTTGGGTCTTCACGGCTGTCATGCGGACATACAGGTTCTGTCATCAAAGATGTCCCACTGTTCCACTGCATGCCTGTTGCACTAAAGCTCCACTTAACTGAACAAAGCAAGACTCTCTCAACACTTTTTTGGTCCCACTTTAGGTTATTATTTGTGGTGTTAAAGTTTAGAATTGTACACTTAAAATCAGGTTGTTTTGCAGTATGTGCCTCATTTGTAATAACTCATGAAACAACATAATATTGTTGTATATTAAATCATAATGTAAGGCCACATTTAATAATTAACTAGTAAAATGTGTTTTTAAACTAAACTCAAATCACAAAATGTATAACATCTATTTTGATGTGATAATTAAAAAAATGTTAATGAAATGTAATACATGATGTGTGTTACATATTTCTATATAGTTTTACATTAATTACAATAATTATGGAAGGGGGTTATTAATTATTTTTGGAATATTTTAATACTTTTGTCATGTTACAACATAATGCATTATTCTTTACAGATTTACAAGCAGTAATATTTTCCATTTTTCCATACTGTTATTAAAAGCATTAAGGGACTTCTACAATGGCTGATGTACTAATGCAGAGATACTGTGTACAGTTGAATAGGATTGCCTGCCTCTCTCCTTGTCTGCTTATAGGCCACAGCAGACCTCCAGTATCCTCCAACACAAGCTTGTATACTCAGAATGACGCTGTATAATGGCTATGCATCTGTTGGTATAGCGTGAATCTTTTGGACATTGTATTTGATACTCTTCATTGTAACGTCTGTCTACTGCCTGTGCTTTCACTTCTACTTTTTATGTTAAGTTTTCTTTCAAAAGCCAAGGAACTTTGTTTTTATTGCACTGTCTTCCCTGATGCGTTTCCCATGTGCTGTACATGAAAATCTATGTGTAAAAAATAAACCAAACTTGTGTTTATCCTTTCATTTGGCTACAGTGTTGTGTGATTTTTTTATTACCATCACACTGAAAGAGGCCAGACCAAAGATGAATACTTTATTCACCAGGTATGTCTGAAAATTGCTTCTCGAATCATTTGCAAATGCCCTCTTTCACCAGGGAGAGTATAAAAAGTGTGAATCCTTTCAAATCTATCTAATATGTTTCTTCCATTCATTCCTTTACTCACCTCATGAATGCCAAATGTATAAATGCACTTTGTTAAGCCTGACTAAGACTGACTATAACATCAAAATAAAAGCCTTGAATAAGTAATTAGATTGAATGTGATCTGACCAAAGCAACAAAGCTTTTAGTTTTGTTTTGTTTTTTACCTTCAAGTAGGTTATGTTTTTACAATGTGGTGTGTGTTGGTTTGTTGATTTGTCAGTCTGTTAGCTTGATAACTCAAAAGGGTCGGGTCATATTGTGAGAAAATATTTCTTCCTGGGCCAAGGAAGATGAGAGATTCTGGTGTGAATCTAGATCACCACATGGACTTTATTAAAGCATTGTGAATATGCCACAAAAATGCCAACTCCAGCCACAAGTAAAGAAACAACTGATGGATCCAGATTGTTCTTAGTGAATTCTTTAAAATTGTGCAGTGGTGGGTAATGAGTAGCATTTACCTCAGTAACCTTTTAAATAAATTGTACTTCTACAATTAGTTTTATGGCACTATACTTTTTACTTCTACTATGAGTAATATTTTGAAGTAGCAATACTGCAGTTGAGTAATATTTTTGGCTACTCTACCCTGCTTTACAATTGTGAGATATAAGGGCCTAGTGGACAGAGCATTAACCCCTTGAACTAAAAGATTCAAATCTGGGCACTACATGCTATCATTGCAAAAGCCCAGTGCCTTGGTGGACGTCAGCCTCTAGTTTCTTTTAACTTTAAATCCTTTTTTTTTTTTTTTTGCTATTTTTGCAACAATAGCCTTGAAGTCTTTCAGTAGAATAGGTTATGCCAAAATATTTTCCCCACTTATCTGTACACCAGCTTAATTTAAAAATGTGAATTGGATACAGATGCTTTCCTCTTTTTATGGTTCACTTCTTCCACTTAAACCTTTTTGTCTTTTGGCAGTCACTACTGTAGCTATAATCACTGCAAGACTTCCCCCTGGGTATTATTGCTATAATAACGAGTTTCATTGTCTATTGTGCTGCAGATCACCTTTGTCTTCACTCACTTTGGAGCTAGCTCAGCACAGTTCAATACATTATTTACAGAAATCCTTGGTTGCAGTAGAGCCATAAACCTAGTCAGTCATGCTGTGAGTTTGAAGACAATTTATTTTAACAGCCTCTGCATGCACAGGGATGACAATGCAGACTTTTTGTGCTACTGTTCTCCCCAGAAAGACAGCAATGTTTCCATCACTGGGGAGCACAGGCAGTGTGTACTCACCATTCACATCCTTTATTCTCCATCTAAATATTTTAAGATCCTCTCCAGCACCTTGCTGTGAACACACTTCTCTGGCTGTGAGAGTTTAAACAAATATTCAACAAATGCTCTCTTAGATTTTCAGCTTAAAAGTCAAACCTGGCAAGTCAAAAGCATTGGAATTGTAGCACAACTTTGGCAAATGGTGGAGCTGGATATTGCAGTTCACCAAGAATATGAAAAAACAAGCAACACTTTAGTTCGGTTCACACTGATAGCCCAAGCACTCAGTTCAAAAATAAAGCAAAAGATCTTTTATGGACATACCCTCAAAGATACTGCCAGGTGGGTCACACCAAGCTAGCAGCTTATTTCATTTAACTCCACACTTTAAACAGTTTAAAACTGTTTTTAATGTTCTACTTCCCTACCGTATAAGCGACATAAGGGAACCTCTAAATTACATTTAAATTCCAGTTTGGGTTTATCAGTGTTTTAAATGTATGCATATTCTTAAAAGTGTTACACAAAGCAGACTGGGACCTTTGAAAATGGAAGACCATTACCTTACAACTTACAATTCAATAAGTGCAAAATTTGAAATAAAAGCTCCCACTATTTTCAAGCTTTCTTTATTTGTAAACTACCAGAACTAGCTGGCATGTTGGCCACACAGGCCAATTTTCACTCCCCTCGTGCACCACCTGTCGCTGGTTCATCACTGTTCCTTCCTTGGACAACTAATTAATGGATAGTGACCATTGTAGATCACTAATTCCCCACGAGATGCTCTGAACCAGGTGCCTCACTATCACAATTCGGCCCTTGTCAAATCCTCAAATCCTTGCCCATTTGCCATGAAGGAGATAATCTGTTGTATTCACTTGACCTAACTGTGGTCATGATGTTATGCCTGATTTTTGTAAGTTCCCTGTCTGTTCTACTTTCCCTCCATTTGCCAATCAAATCACAAATAATGGCACTGTCTCGCTTTAGAGAACTTTATTTACATGTCCATAAAGCAAAGTCAAAGTTCAAGGTGTAATTATGCAAATCCCTGTTTATGTGCCATAACAAAGACAATAAAAACACATTTAATGTTGAGGATGAAGATAATGATTGGAGGTCACATCCCCAAAACCCCCAAATGTCTGTTTGATTTGTCCTCTTCAGATGTGGATTATCTGTCCATAAACATCTCCATAAGTCACTTTAGAAGAAATCATGACAGCAGACAGTAGTCATGTTGGACCATTTGAACTACAGCAACATGACCATCCCAGGACGTCTACAGTACAGAACATAAGAGGGGTTATCCAGCTGGAGTACATGGCTCCTTCAACACTTATCCCACAATTTCTTAGTCTGTTGTCTTGCTTCTCTCTCTCCATTCAAAGTGGTCCAACCATTTGCAAAAAAAAAAAAAAAAAAAAATTCAAAGGCTAAAAAAATATTTATTTTGCTAATTTCATGTTCACTACAGAGGTTTTATTTTGTTAAAAAAGGAAACGAAAAAAGAACAAAAAAGCAAAAGTTCTTTGGAGGAATCCCACAGTTGCACAGCTATAGTCTAATCAGAGCATTAAATGTTTTTCTTTTTCCAGCGATGTCACTTGGTGCTCCTGTCTTTGTCTTTCACAAAACAAAAGTTGAATGTCTCTTGCTTCTGAGCCATTGTTTGCTCTGTACAGTCATTGATGCAGGGGGCTTATGTCCCGCCCACATGTTTATTAGTAGCTGTTCAGTAGATGACTTCATACACTGTTGCTTTCTTGTCTCCTGAGCCCGTAACAATAAACTGATCATCAGGAGAAATGTCACAGCTGAGGACTGACGATGACTCCTTTGACTGAACACAAATAGAAAGCCAGATTAGATACAAGCAACCAATAGTAATAAGAGTTAGTTAGTATTACTTTATCAAGGGATACTGAACATACAACGCATCTGCCTACCTGGAATATGCTGGAACCGTAAGGGGTCCGCCATGCATTCAAGAGGTTATCTTTGCCTGTGCTCACAAACCATTTACCTAAAAGGACAAAACACACAGCCGTTAACCGATAAAGCCTGCAGGGAGTTGAGACACAGAGACGGCTCGGAGGAAAACTAGTTTTTGTGAGGAACAAGGAAAGTGAGGAAAAAAAGTGAAAACTGTGTCTGAATAATGAGAGGAGCAGACATTTGTTCTGCTTTCTTGTGATTAAATACCCCCAGGTAAAGTGATGTAACCAAGCCATCAATTCGACAGTGTGTACATACCACAGTAGGCGAACTTTAGTGAGAGAACACAGCTCTCGTGGAGATGCAACTGGTACTTGTCAGGTTTGGAGACATGCAGGACTTCCACATTACTGCTCTCCATTCCCACAGCCAGCCACTCGCCGGTGGGACAGTAGCCCAGCGAGAAAATCTGCAGATACAAAGAAGCACAGCAAAGACGAGATGTCAAGTGTGCTACTAGTAAATAAAGCTGACCTTCTTCAGCAAAAACAAAAAGCTACATTGAAAGGCCAATATTTCCTGATAGTGTTACTTGGTGCGAAAACTTTGAGAAACACTGTTCTACAACATGTGGTCTGTGTGTACTTGTGAGGTGAAGTCATGCTGCTGGAGTTGCCGTCCCTCTCGGAGGTCCCAGCAGCGGACAGTGTTGTCCAGTCCTCCTGTCCACAGTTTGGTACCATCATTGGAGATATCGATGCAGCTCGCTCCATCTGTGTGGCCCTGGAACTGCCTGCAGACAGCAAAAAAACAGTATAACCTTGTTGGTGATAAATGCCTTTTAAAAAGACTATAGCTTTCCTCATGTTGAAATACACCAATGAGGCATAACATTATGACCACTGAGGTGAAGTGAATGACAGATTATCTCTTCATCATGGCACCTATTAGTGGGTGGCATTTCCTAGGCAGCAACTGAACATTTTGACCTCAAAGTTGATGTACTAAAAGCATAAAAAATGGGCAAGAAAAATGGCCAGAGAGAAAGCTGGCCAGTGTGGTCCAACTGATCAGACGAGTTACTGTAGGTCTAATTGTCAAGGTTAATGCAGATTCTGATAGTCAGAATGCAGACTACACAAGGCAGCATCGAAGGTCGGAGTACGGGTGCATATTAGGAGGGTGATCATAACTTTAGGGCCACCAATACCAGTCAGATGTCCAATCGGTGTGTAAATTCCTAAAATTGTTCACATTCCCTTTTTTATTTAACCAGGTTTTCTTCTTCTCCATGTGTTAACTTTTCATCTGAAGATTTTGCTGGTCTCACCTGACAAGAGTTTGGTTGTGAAGGTCCCAGACCACAATATTGCCATCACTACAGCAGGAGAAGCACACTTTGTTGTCAGGGGAGATGGCCAGAGCGTAGCAGGCTGGAGCGGACGACGTGAGCTCCGCCTTGATACGAGGAGTGGGCGTGGCCAGATCCCAGATGGACAGTGTACTGGCTTCACCGCCGACTATTAAGGTTCGGCCATCAGAGAGAAGTTTGCAGGAACGGATGTAGTTATCCCGGTTCTGATTGGACAATAAAGAATAAAGATGGCATTCTGTTTATTGATGATGATGATCAGTTTACTGTGGGGCACTGTAATGGTGACAAGGGGATAAAGTCAGAGCAGAATCAGTACAATAAATAAAAAAGTTACAAGCTTTGGCATGAGAAAAACTATGTAAAGCTAATTCATCATATTAAGTATCTGAATAACAGCACCTGGCAATAAAGCAACATTATTGGACAAGATATCCACAAACCTCCCATTTCAGCCACATGCATCCATCTAACTCACCAGACAGTCGAGCTGTGCCATGGGGCTCTTGCTGCCCGGCTGGCTGATGTCCCACACTTTGACGCAGCCCTTGCCTCCAGTGTAGACGTGGCGTGTGGATGTGCTGATGGTGACGGCACACACCACCTCTCCGTGGCTCAGAGTGTGGATCTGTCGGGCGTGTCGAGGGATCCCCGGGCCCAGCAGGGCATCAGGGGGGAAGGGCACGGGCTGCATCTGTCCGTCTGCGCTCACATGGAACGAGTATGCACTGGAAAGGTGGGGAGGAGATGTTATATATGTCACTAAAGTTTCACACTTTCACAATGCAACTGGGTGGTTTTTCAAAGTAGTAACTATACAATAACTCTGATGCAATAACATTATTATATCCTACATCCTCTTTTGGTTTATTTTAACCTTTATTTGATACAAACAGTATAGAATGACAGGAAACATGGCAAAAGAGCGCAAGGAAAAGACGCTTAGCAAATTGACCCAGGACGGACTTGAAGTGATGTGGTATTTGCTTTACCAGGTGGACCACTTAGGAGCTCCAAGACTAGACATTATGATATAATCCAATTTACTTCCAATATCATTAGAACTACAAAATGTATATATGCACTCAAGAATGTGTTTATTTTAACCTCTCCCTTCAGCTGCAGCCTGTAAATAATTCACGAGCGGGCTATTCTACTCTCTACAAATTAGATTAGTACAGATTAGATCAGGGTTCACACACATTTTACCAGGAATTTTCCATGACTTTTCCAAAACATTTGACTAAATTTCAAAGACCTGACTGAATAGTATTCAAAATGCCCAGTGTGGTACATTAGAAACATACTTTTGCTGCAGTTTCATTAGTTTAATTCGGAAATTAGTCAGTTGAATAAAACAAAACAAAACAAAACTGTTGGGGTTTCTTCCCCCAGAAATATATTATTCCACAAATTTTACTGACTTAAGCCTACACACCAGTGATTAAATGATAATTATGCTATATTACACATTAACTAGTCATCTATGCTGTTTTAAAGCATTACCAAAACTAAAAGAGCCTGAGACTAGCATAAAAATTATTTAGTTCAAATATTCTGACTATAAATAGATACAGGTCACTTGCAGTGAGAACAAGAAGAGGCCAAGAAGACAGCGTTTCCACTGACCACTTATATTTACTGTATTCTAGCTGGTGCAGGTTTAACTAGGAGTGGCCCAATGTTACTGAGATGGTTTAAATTTTCAAAACTTTTCCAGGACCTGGAAATTGCATTTTAAAATTCCATGAATTTACAGGTTTTCCATGACTGTATGAACTCTGTTACATTAAAATAATACAGGCTCTGTGGCATATGTTATATGTGGCATATGTGCATAAAGTGGTAGCTGTATGAATTTTACAACATTAAGGAAAGTGAAACCTATTTTCATCTATTATAAAATCTGTATACTGTTATGTGGTCTTATTTACATTTTTTTTTACAGCTGTGTACACTGATAAGGTGAACAACAGAGGAGAAAACGTACGGTTTTCCAGATGCAGACTGAAGGCTGGCAGGCAGCCCAGGAACCCTCATATGTGGGTGTGGAGACTCATAGCCCACCTGCAAGACATAGAGATAACCAATCAGACAACAAATGTATAAAGCCAGGAATCATTTCTAGAAGAGAAAAGATGAGGAGAAAACTTAGGGAAAAAGAGAGAATTTACTCATAAAATGAGCATGATTGAAACTATGTTAGTGCAGAGATCTGTACAGTGAGTAGATAATAAAGAAACATAAAGCCAAGGTCACAGATGGTGAGTGGTGATACAGCACCAACATCTCCACAGAAACACTTTTACCTGCTGGATGGTTGTATATGCTGAGCTATTGCACATGACAGTGACACTGAGAAGACAAATGCATCGAACATACCACAGGGGAACGGCCATAGCCCGCGGCGGCTGCTGCTGCTGCTGCCGCTCCATTCATCTGGGGGGAGACCAGGTGAAGGCCAGCACCGTAGCCAGCCGCCCCGGGCAGCTCTCCGTTCACCCCTGGAGGGGGCAGGCCGAACGCCCCAGGGGGATACGCTCCCTGCACTGCCAAAGGGTTCCTCAGACTGAGCGCTGCAGCAAGGTGACAGAGAAGGAGAGAAAAAGAGTGGAAAAGAGTGTTAATTTAGACTGAATTATTTAAGTGAACAAATTAACATAGAAATGTAAAGTGTGTGTCTGTCAAGTTGAGAGCTGCATATTCAGAATTGCTCCAGAAAAGGCCGGACTTGGTTGAAATATTTATCAAAGTGACTCCCAATGCAAAGCCTTTCAGAGTGAGATGTTGTGACTGACAGACTGAACAAGCTGCAGCAAACTACAAAAAGCAGAATAAGCTCCCAATGCAGCACTGGACCACCACTGACCCCTGCTGGTCACGGTGCCGTCCTGCAGTGAGAATCTGCATGTGCGCTCTAGTAAATATCTGTCCACTATCTGAGTGCCATACGCATGCGTTCTGGTATGTTCACTAAACAGGTGATGTGAGGGAGCGAGATACAGTCGAATGGATGGAGGCTCATTATGAAGCAGCTCGCAGTCACAGTCCATCACCTCTCCTAATCTTTCCATTTAAAAAGTGAGGCGCGCTGAATATTTTTGCCCACAGCTGCTTATTATGTCCAGATGGTGGTCGGTAGTGGGAGCTGGCTGACACCCATACCAACTACCGTGGCCCGGTGCTGATACAATCTCTTCATGTTACAAAGCCGTTACACACTGAGAAGTCATTCTGGCAAATGCACATTCAGATTTATAATTGATCCCCTGTGTGCTGTGAAAGCCTCAGTCCTGAAATACAAGCATTTTAAGCATTTGTCTCCTGAGCAGCATAAAAATACAATCACTGTAGATAGACTGCCTTCAAAATTTAACAAAGTTTCACTGTCAAGCAATTTATTCTTACCAAGGGGATCGACTCCAGGCTTGCCCGGGACAGGTCTGAACTGTGGTGGTCCGCTAGGTCCAGGGGTGTTGGACTCTTGAGACATGGGCGTTCCTGGTTTCATTCCTGGAGTGCTGGACTTCTCCCTCTGCCAAAAGGAAATAAGCATTAGCAGCAAATGGAAGTAAATCTAAACAGACTGTAGTAGAAGTCGATTGATGGGTCAGAGACAGAGACAATCAACAGTGAGGAATGGTGCAAAGGAGAAAAGGAATGGCAAAGAAAAGCACATTAACTAAACGGGAATAACAATGACGATGAATGAGTGCCAGAGGGGGAGTGTGTGCGATGTTAAACACACAACTTTGAGACTACTTATTGACCCTGAACTAAACAGAGTACAGTGTGCGTAACCGTGGAAGATTTAAATATTTGTGTTTAGTAAGCTGTAATTGTGTTGTGCGTTAGGAAACCAGATGTGTACCTGTGGGAGCTCTTTGCCACGGGACGGGGAGGCAGCACTGCTGGATGAGGCAAGAGAGGTCGGACTGGCCTGGGGGGGCCCTTCCTTACGGGATGGGGGCATTTTGTCCAGGCCATTCTCTCTGGAGGAGTAAGACTGCACACTGCGTGGAGATGAGGGGTCCTGGAATGACAGAAACAAAAGTTTTTATGGGGTGTAAAAGATGTTGTTAACTAAGAATTCTTAGGTGATGCTTTTATTTATCTTTTTAAACCAATCTTGGTCACCTCTAGAGCAGCACTGCATGTTTTACGACCTTTAAAAACATTATCTGACAAAAAAAAAAATCTTTTTCTATAATCACTTTACTACTGCCATACTGACACAGGTGAACAGACCAGCAGAGTGCAGCTCTGTTACACTCTTTTGAACAATATCAGAGAAAAAAAAGCTTTTTATTGCCTTAAACTTTTTGTATGATTTTTTGTATGCCATTTTACTACAAAATGAAAAAATAGCTGAGGAATCAAAGGAAACAGAGCTGTACACTGTTTTTTTGATAAATGAATGAGAGCAGACTGGATGTAGAGGGCTTGTTGCTTCCTGGAGTGAGCGGGGATTTGTGGGAGAGGCCGATGTTTATAGAACTGAGCAATCTGAGGACTCAGAAACTCAGCACCAGAGAATACAGGATTACTTAAACAGGCGTGAATGAAACAAAACAACTGCAGTTATGTTTCTGATGAGAGAACATTACAACATGATAGAAAGCTAACACTGATTTTGCATAATACAGCCACTTTAATAAATACATAAATTCATAAAGGTCAATAATGTGCCAAGAACAAAATGGCACATTTTGGTGTGGATCCAGATCACTGTTTAAATCCAGGTGTGCTTCTAGTTTAGATTTTTTTTTTTTTTTTTTTTTTTTTTTACAATTTTGCCTTCTTAAAAACACTTTTGCACAGTACTGTATATTTATTGTCAGGAAGAGCAAGTGTTTTTTTTTCTACATAAAGACACTACTGCAGCCTATTTATTATTCTTATGTTAATTGAGTTTGATTTTCTGTAGGTGGCAATATACTATTAGCTTGCCATCATTACTTTAACTGCTTCTGCCAACCATCCAGCTCTTCCTCTATTGATTCCACACTTGCAGCAGTGCACATAAAAGCTATGAGTTTCTGGCAGCTAAAAGTTTTCCCATAAAGACCCACCCAACAAGGAAATTTAAAAGCTTTCATCACAACGATTCAATTACCATTATCCAAGGCACAACTGACACTTTATTATTATTACTATATTTTTCAGACCAGCCAAAACTTCAAGACAAAATGACTTCGAACCGTATTTACAAGCAAAAATTATTTCATTTCTTTCTGCACTCAAACACGCATGAATAAATGGATAGCAGAAGTCTGTCTGTGTGTATATTTATTGTTGTATGTGCTGGGAAATGAGGGCAGTCGCAAGTGGAGGCGGACCGAGGGGGTATTAAGGTTATTATTATTCAGATGGTCCTGCTGGGTGTGTTTACATGATGTATGCAGATGAAAGCCATCAAGTGAGGCCAACAGAGTCCGGCGGCCGCCTACTAACCTCATCCACAACCAAATTATCATCACTCTTATCCGCATCACTGCCCTGAATAGACAAAGAGAGAAAAACATATCAGACATTCCCATCTGCCATGTGCTGTATGAGGATTACATGTACAAATATACAATATATAAAAACAGATAGATTTTGATTTTATTATTAGGTAAAAGTTGGGAAACCTGGCTAAAACATTTTTATAATTCTAATAGATTACAGTTGAGTTCCTCCTACTGCGGTGGATCAAACACTGTTGGCCAGACATTTAAAAAAAAGAAAAAATATCTTGCATATTATCTATACAAGAAGAATATAATTTTTTATTCTAAGTCCATTTATTTTATTAGTGCAATTCAAAGTGAAAAGTATGTATATTTTCCATAAATTGAGCATATACAAAGTGAAATTTCAAACATATTTAATTGAATTGTAATAATTATGTTTATAGTTAATAAAAAACCAGAATCTCATAAAATTTGAATATTTTATAATACATAATCATAACAATTAAAATAAGTAAATGCTTGGAATATTTGTGTACTGAATCTATATAATATGAGTTTCACAATATTCTAATTTGTTAATGTGCGCCTAAGACACACATTTTGCAACAGGTAGGAGGCCCAGTTTTATAAAGAGAGCACATGTCTATACAATGTCTTTTCTCCTACATTCGAGTGAAACTTTTCATTACTGAAACTTGTTACCAAAATGTGATCCTCACATAGTCTGTCATGAACTCCTTCTCATCAGCTTTCCTCTTCTTGCCGTTGCTGAGGTAGTCTGAAGGCCGACCCTTATCCCCATTGGACAGAGAGCTCTGCGAAGGGAGGAGAGATTGAACTGATGTTAGCAAGTGAGGCAAAGTGCCAATGGGAGGGGCAAAGAGGACAAGTGAGGAAAGGAGTAAGGAGTAAAGAAAGTGGGGTGAGGGCAGAGGAAGGAAGAGGTGATAATGAGGTGAGAGCGACTGCATAAATCATGTCAGACTCATAAGACTCTGAGATGAATGTGATGGAATATGAGGCGCCATCGATCGCCTGACTCACAGAGGAGAGAGAACTAGAAAGGATGCTTCATGTTTTTATTGCAGTAGAGGGGACTGTGGACACTTTCTAAAGCAGTGTCAGAGAAAGACTTTTATTTAACATACATTTAACTGAAACTGTGGCCAATTTTAAAACAACTTTTAATGAGCATCTTTGGTATTTCAAGGACTTTATTTTATTCTTAGTTGTTTTGCTACCCTTACTAGAAATCTATTCTTTAGATCCTTTATTTCTTATGGGTATGATAGCTCTAATAAATCTAATGTAAATACAAAGAGAGGACAGCTGTGTTTAAACTGTACTTACTGGCCCAGCTTCACGGTCTTCACATTCCAGGAAACAGTTTTTGAGCATTCAGGTACCAGGCCCCAGGACAGCCAGAGCAAACAGACACACAGAGACACACAAAAGCATGATTAGCTCCCATCACTTTACATCACTCTAACACTGATGACTCAGTGGAACAAAATCCCTTAGGAGTGTTATTATCAGCAACACTACAATGCACTGCCAAAAATCCACAGCAAAGCCAATCATCAGAATACACTGGGCCAAACTCTGTTGTTTACTTTTCCTTTTCCATTTTCAACTCTCTCTGAATGCAGTCAAGTTTATTGACTGTAGTTTTCTAACTGGTTTAGAGTTTTACACTTTTTAGTTTGTTATAAAAACAAAAAAAATACATGTTTTATTCTCCCATACCTCTGTGGTGCTCTGCGGCAGCAGCGGCGGCGGCTGCTGCTTCGAGGTGTGCTCTCTCATCTTTGGCAGCGAGCTGAGCCCCCAGTGCTCCAGACAAAGCCAGCAGACCTGAGCCTCCGCCCAGGGCCAGGCCGGGGTGGGGCAGTCCTGATGGGTGTGGGCCCACAGGCAAACCCTGGGCATGCTGGGAGAGGTGCTGTGCCTGGAGCTGCTGCTGCATACAGGAAGAAAAAAATACAGAGACACAAGAGGCAGAGAAAGTTCTGGGTGACTTTAAAAGAAATGGCAGTAAGAAAGAATCAAGATGGTGAAAAGAAGTGGTGAAATCCTGGGAGGCGCAGGACAAAAGGCTACAGCTACATTTGTCTACAGTAAAGTCAAACCAAGTCAG
Source organism: Bostrychus sinensis (assembly GCA_020698575.1). Classification (NCBI taxonomy): domain Eukaryota; kingdom Metazoa; phylum Chordata; class Actinopteri; order Gobiiformes; family Eleotridae; genus Bostrychus; species Bostrychus sinensis. Next base: position 18,980,324 of record CM036246.1, read on the forward strand.
AAAAAGCTGGTTCACCTTCTCAAATATATGTTAAACTTTTAAATAAAATGTCTAAAAACGTCTATTCTATCAGAAGGAACAATGCCTAATCAAGAGAAAAGGAAGAACGGGAGGAAAAAAAATATGGGAGGTAAGGTACACACGCTATGTGGCAGAGGGGGGAGCCCACGTACCCCTATCGAAGCATTTAACTCCCCCATGGTCACCTGTTTGGCGCGCTCCATGGCCTGGACCACTTGCTGTTGGTGCTATGAGAAAAAAAGAAGTAGAAGTCAGACAAATATATTTGGACAATGAACATTTTCAGTGCAATCAAGCCAAGTATTAATACTGATGTCTGATACACAGATTCTTCTCACATTGAGAATGACATTAACACCATTTGGCCATCACTGAAAATAAATGTGCTTTGATCGCTGGTCCATCTGTAGCTCTGAGTGTGTTAATATGTCTTATGGTGTGTATGCACATGCACGTCTCCACAGTAGGCTGCTGTTAGTGCTGTTAGTGATGGGCACTGCTGTAACACTTTATGTGTGAGTGTTTCCTACCTCCTGCGACAGGAATGGGATGAGCTGTGCACAGATCACGTTCAACCGTTTGGCGATCTCCGTCTGAAAGTAGGAAAGGTGCTGTCATTTCTGAATGAACACAAATACACAGCTGAGATTCTGCTCACACTGGAGGTACACAGGTAACACACAGACAGACACACAACTGGCTGTGGCCTGCTTCTCCCAGGGCCAGTGTGGTAAATATTTCAGCTGCTTACATCTGGTCCATGCAAATGGAAACTCTGCCAGGGAGTTGGGCTAAAATATTCATGGCCAGCATCTGCTGTGGCCACAGCCAGCCCACACAGAGCGTGTGTATGTGTGAAAGAGAAAACATGGAGTCACCATCCTCTGTGTGGAAAATGTGTGTGTGCGGGGTTGTGTGTGTGTCTGGATGGTGTGCATATGGCGGGGTTGGAGCTCCTGCTGGGGGGGTCACTGATTCTTGCTGTGGGTGTATGTCTGCCTCAGACTGCTCTACTGCCAAGCCAACTCATCCCTCCTTATTTTATCATGGCTCTTTCCATTCTTCCCGCTCTCTTTCCATCTTACAGCAGCATTTATCAGTCTTTCCATCCATCTTTCAGCAATATTTACACAATCATTGTAACCAGCTCTGTCATGAGAAAATACACAAACATGTTGCATCCAATGAGGCATTCCTGAGCCAGTAATGATATGCATGCAGAGATCATGACAACATCATTACAGCCGGGGGCTGTTTGTCTTGTTGACAGCTAGACTCTGCTGTGTGTATATGCTCACATACACCCTCCAGGCTTGCTCTTAAGTGATTTATTAATGCCTTTTTTTCACTTTTCCTCTCCCTTACTCTTCCTCTCACACTCCTCTCTTCTCTCTCTCTCTTTCTCCATTTTACAGCCAAGAATCGTGACCCCCTCCCACCCCCTTCCTTCAGCCTAGAATCCCTCTGCAACCTCCACCCCAGGGAGACACAATGATTTCTTGTTAGAGAACTACTACTAAATGACATCTTCAAGAGAGAGCGTGGAGGACGAAATGGAAGAGAGGAAATGAAAGTAGGAGGCAGAGGATGAGAGGAGGAGGAAAAAGAAGAGGACAAGGGCAGATTGGGTTGAGGAGATGACAGCAAATGAACACAGTGTATGGGGGGTAGATAGAGAGGGCTGGAGAAAAGAATGAGATTGGTGGTGGGTGTCAGGGAAGTGACGGGGGGGGGGGTTCCCAGAAAGAAAAGCGACTGAAATGGTGAAATAAACAGAGGTACACAGACAGAGGAGTGAGGAGATGCAGGGAAAGCAGTGACCTGAGTTAAAGTAAAATTGGCACAGACTGGGTGTCTGGGAGTAAGAGAAAGGACAATCAAAAAAAAAAAAAATTTAAAGATAAAAAACAAAAAGAAATCAATGTAAAAGAACAGAGGCAAAACAATGGTCACTGGGATAGAAACAAAAAAGTGTGATTCTGAGCAGTTAGAATAAAGGGTATGACAGTGATAAGAGGTAAAGGAGATACTGGGAGAGGGCAGAGGGGTGGATAAATGAATTGAGGTAAAACAGCAACAGTAGCAGGAATACTCACCTGTTTGTGCATTTCAATGTTAAGGCCATATGACATCTCATAATACTGCAACATAGAAAGAGATCAGTTAAACAATGCATATATTTATTTGGTTTGTTATGAGAGTTGTACTATAGCTTTTAAGGACTATAAACAAACTCAAATGATTAGTAATGATTAATGATTAGTATTCAACAAGAATGTCACACATGGCAAGTGAAAATTAATGTTAGATACAATTTCTTATTGGTTATATTTTGTGAGTGTCTAAATACCCAAGTAGGCTAAGTATTCTGTAAGGAGGATGTCTGTAGAAGTCATATGCTCCAAAAGCACAGAGAGCTGCCATGCAGCAGCAAGTGAGTGGCTCAAAGATGAGCCTGGGGCATGTTTGAAGAGCCATGTGCCCAGAGTGAGGCGGAAAAGGTGACAGACTTTAGCAATAATCATGTCTAATGTGAGCTCTTTGGCCCAGGCTTTAATGTGAGAGTACAGGGAGCAGCAAGTACACAGAGGAAGAAACGCCTCACAGAAGACAGGTGAGTCTCCTACTCTCAGAGATGGACGAAAGGGGAGCATTTTAAAGTCAGATTGCAGGAAAAGTGACAGGCTGACATTTGCTTTTCAGCGTGGCTGCTTGTGGAGAGGAGATTGGCAGTCGGGCAGCCAGAACTGGCTGGCAGGATGGGAGAGGGGATGGCAGGGGTGCTCTCTCTCCAGACATCTTTCCTGGCAGATAGCAGTGTGGAAGTGTGTAGGCGTGTGTATCTGTGTGCTTTGTGTGTGCTCGCTCCTTTTTCTGTGTGCCTCCATAAAAGACGCCTTTGCTGGCAGCTGGCAGCTTTGCTTTGCAGTTGGCGTGCCAAGTTTTGCCTGTTGCCTAGCAACATCCAAACTCCCCCAAATCAGCAGCCAGCAAAGGCGACCTGGCCCGTGCTTGATGCCAGCGCACCCCCTTCCCTCCAGCACTAAAACTTCAATTCCCCCAAGTCCTAGCTTCATGCCAACATCACCACATAGCTCTCTTCTGGCTCTGCACTGGACACACACTCCACTTGGCCATGGGGGCCTCTCAATACATTACATCAACAAGGAATTCAAGTCTCCCAAAACAATCTGTTTTTCTTAAACCTGGCCATTTAAATCTTATAGTTATGTATCATTTACAATCATACAGCAGGTATTCACATATTGTCTGCTTTTGCTGACCTACAAAAGGTAGCAGATTCATACTATAAAATGGCTGTCCAAACGCTACGGACATTTATGATGGACATGTTAAAACTGCAACAATGATAAAATAAATATAGTTTATACTTATCTTATGGGTGTCACTGAGGGGGCAAAGTAAATACCAGTAAAAGATAGCCTTTTCTATAATGTAGTGAACAGTGGGTGGCCATGGCACACACATCACTGAACAAGTGGTCTGCAACAACACTCCTAGACTTCAAAAGGTCTCGGACAACCAGAGATTTACACAAAAAATTTAATCACATCTAGTTTTCAGCCTATGATATTTAATTCACACAAAGTTTGGGCTGGATACGTCAGCAGTGCAGCCCAGCGGGATGTGCTCTCTCAAACATGAAAAGAAAGGCAAACAAACAGACAGAAGGCTGCACGCCCATGTAAACGCTGTTTTTTCTGCTCTCCTCTAATATCTGTGTGCGAGTGTGTGTGAGTGTGTGTGGTCTGCTCGGGTTTTGGTGGGTGTTGTTTGGCAGCTGTAAGCAGATGAAAGGGATTCAGCGGGCTTGGCAACACACTTGTTGTGAGTGAACTAGAGTGTGTGTGTGTGAGTGTTGTATCTCACCATAACATAGTGTCTCTGGATCTCCGTCTTCTCGGTGGCCAATTTCTCACATTCCAGCTTTAAACTGCAAAGAAAGGAGAGAAACAGTTACTGATTTGCATGTCATTGCAAAAATACAAATGCATAATAATATAACAGTCTGCTGTATGACCACTAATAGCACTGCTCCACTCCTTCACTCAGCTGAGGGGGGCAGAGGGTGGGGGGTGGTGCTGACAGCCCATTATCACCTTAGACCAGAGCAGAAATAGACAAAGTCATGCTCCCAGCCTGAAATGCAGCCAGGACTATGGGCCGTCACATCCAAGGTGTCCCTCCTTTTGAGCGTTCACTCACTGGACATTTTTCAATCCACCTCTGTGCCCACCACTTCATTTTGTTGCTACCCTAATTACTAGTCGGCCCGTCTGACCATTTCACCTTGTGAGGCCAAGCTATTCAGTTTCACAGAGTGCCCAAAAAAATTAAGCGAAGAACAGCTGGTTAAATCACAGGATTCTGTCTTTTTCACCATACACTAATAAGGCATAACATTATGATCGCTGACAGGTGAACTGAATAACAGGGATTATCTTTTCATCATGGCACTTGTTAGTGGGTGGGAACATTTTGTCCTCAGAGTTTGTGTTAGAGGCAGAAAAAATAGGTAAGTGTAAGTAATTGAGTGAGCTTGAAAAGGGCTAAATTGTAACAGCTAGACAACTGGGTCAAAGCATCTACAAAACTGCAGCTCTGTGGGGTGTTCCCAGTCCACAGTGGTCAGTATCTATCAAAAGTGGCCCAAGGAAGGAACAGTGGTGAACCACATTGTTGGATGTGGTTTGATCAGACAACAGAAGTTATGCTGGTTCTGATAAAAAAAAGTGTCAGAATACACAGTGCAATGCTGTTTGTCATGTATGGGACTTAGGCAGGTGGTCATAATGTTATGCCTAATTGATCCATGTACTTTGTGTAGATGTGTCGCACATAGTTGAGTATTGGCACAAACTACAAGATACAGTCTTTGAGGAAACCAACCACCTCAACCCATAAGTATTTGGACACTGACTCAAGTTTTGTTATTTTAGCTCTTTTACCAAAACTATTCAATATACAGTTATATAATTAATGTGTGCTTAAAGTGCAGACTCTCAGCTATAATTTGAGAGTATTAACGTCCAAATCGGACAAAGGGTTTAGGAATTACAGCTCTTTAATATGTAGCTGCCTCTTTTTCAGGGGCTCAAAAGTATTGAGCTGCATGGGCTGTTTCCCTCATTAATCCATCATACACTGAACATGTAAAAGCTTTGTACTTGATTCCAGGTATCACATTTGCATTTGATTGCTGTTTCTGTGAAATCACAACATATAGTTTCTCAATGGAAGTGAACCTGACCATCCTTAGGCTGGATCAAAAAAAATTGAAAAACCCCTTCACAACATCCACCTTAGAGTAGAACACTCTCCAGGAAGTAGGTCTATCAGTATCTAGGTCTACCATAACCAGAAGACTTCATGAGAAAAAATACAGAGGGTTTACCACAAGGTGCAGACCAGTCATCAGCCTCAGCAATAGAAAGACCACATTAAACTTGGCTAAAAACTTCTAAAGAAGCCAGCCCAGGTCTGGAACAGCATTCTTTGGACAGATGAGACTCAGACCAACCTGTACCAGAATGATGGGCAGAGAAAAGTCTGGAGAAGGCTTGGAACAGCTCATGATCCAAAGCACAGCACATCTTCTGAAAAACATGGTGGAGCAGTGTGATGCATGAGCGTCCATAACGTCCAGTGGCACTGGGTCACTGGTGTTTACTGATGATGAAACTAAAGACAGAAGCTGCCAGATGAATTCTGAAGTGTATAGGAATAAACTTTCTGCTCAGATTCAGAGAAATGCCACAAAGTTCATAGACAGTGCTTCACAGTACAGATGGACAGTGACCCAAAACATACTGCAAAAGCAACCCAGGAGTTTTTTAAGGCCAATAATAGAAATATTCTGCAATGGCAGAGGTCAATCAACAGGTCTCAGCCTGATCGAGTATGAATTTCACTTGTTTAAGACAAAACTTAAGGCAGAAAGGCCCACAAATGACCAACGACTGAAGAAAGCTGCAGTAAGGCCCTGGCAAAGTATCATAAAATAGGAAACCTGGTGTTTGGTGATGCCCATGTGCTCCAAACGTCAAGCAGTCATTACCTGCAAAGGATTTTCCCCAAAGTATAAAAAATGAAAATTTTATTCATGGTAATGTTCATCTTTCCAATTACTTTTGAGCCCCTGAAAAAGAGGCAGCTACACATTAAAAAGCTGCAATTCCTAAACCCTTTGTCCGATTTGGATGAGAATACTCTCAAATTACAGCTGAGAGTCTGCTCTTTAAGCACATATTAATATAGCTGTATCTTGAAGATGTTTTGGTTAAGAGCTGAAATAACAAAACTTGTGTCAGTGTCCAAATACTTGTGGACCTAACTGTATGTCAATAAGTGTCTTTTGTATCTCTAATGTCACCACGCCACTCCCCAATGCCAATGCAATCCTAATTTGGCTGGATTAACAAACACCCACCTTCCTACATGGTTTCTCCAAGCTTATAGTCACTTGCTTGTTATGTCTACAGCTTCCCCCATCTCTCCCTCCCTGGTGAGCTAAGATATTTGCACAGACTTGTTTGTGGCCAGCCCATAGATTGATTGAGGAGTTGGGGAGGGGTCTGTGTGTGTGTGTGTGTGTGTGTGTGTGTGTGTGGAGTGGGGGGGTGGGGGGGGGTTACGGTCATTTCGCAGAGGAAAATTAGAATATGATTAATACCGCAACATTACCCCCAACCGCAACAGGTAATAACAGCCCCTTTCTGCAGCTCCACACACACACACAAACCAATAATTGACTCATTTATCATTGCCAGCCAGTTGAAGAGGAGAGGGACGAAGAGGGAGAGGAGCAGGATGGAGAGAGCGGGGAAAGGGGGTGGATTAAGGCTCCCACCTAATAGATTTTATTACAGTGGAATTGGGTCTTGGGCTAGAGTCACTCACAGCTGGGGTGAGGAGTAATACGAGCATTGCCGGCGTGGGTTCGACAAACAGGCCTCACATAAACAGATGGCTATAAAAAAATAAAAATAAAAAAACAAACATGAGAAATAGCTATTGATGGCAGAGAGATAATGAAAGTGATTGCTGTTTGATTTTCGCATGTAAAATGTTTCTGCCTCAGACTAGACATTTTTACCAGCCGTATAATTGACTGATTTTGTTTTATGATTGACGAATTGCGTGTTTGCACTGCCAAACGTTTAAAAATGGCAATCACAATCACGCAGAGGCAATTGCAAAAAAAAAAATTCCCGTAAACAAGGAGTGAATGAGGAGAATGATTGGCATTTTGTTGCGTAAATATCTATCATCAATTACTTGTCAATATAATTTACTCCATAGTGGTATTTAATGATTATTTCATCTCTAGCTGATTAAATGATAACCAAGGGATATGCACAGTCAAGTTGGTCTGACGGTGTAAACAGTAGGTGGGCTACAAGGACATCCAGCATAAAACCTATGCCAAATCAATATGCAATTCAGTGCAAGCTAGGAGGCAGATCATTTGCTGTGGTGACCCCAAAATAAAAAAAAATGAGGAAGCCACTTTAACGAATGACAAGACAATTTTTTTTTTTTTTTTAAATAGGCCAAAGTGATATAGTGATAAAAGTAAAGATTTTGGATGTGGACAAAAAGAGAAGTATATTTAACCAATGCTCCAGACATTGCACAACAGCACTACAATGCTGCTTCACAGACGGACACTTCTTGTGCTTACAGCAAAGACCCCAAGGTCGCACTCAGAAAGCAATAACCGTTCCCCACAAAATGGACTTCAAGGAATGAAATTACTCTGTGTGTGTGCCATTATGTGACTGTAGGAGCATAAAAGAGTTGGAGGGGGTAGATGAAGGGTGGGAGCGGGGAGGAGAGCGGAGAGCAGGAAGTGGGTATTTCATGTTGAAATGATTGCCTGTAATAATTAGTCTTTGGCTCGGCACCATTTACTGAGAGATGGAGGGAGGGAGGAATGGCTAGGAGAAGAAAACAAGAGTGAGTGGCAAGATGGAGAGAGAGGAGTAGCAAAGGAAAGGAGATACGCGCGTGTGTGTGCGTGTGTGTGACGATGGGCTCGCTTCCTCCAATCTTTCACTGGCGCTGACAGGAGATAAGATGATCAGCCCATTGCGCTACAAATCTGCAGCCTGCCAGCCCTGAGACAGCTCTGTCAGTGCTACACTACCACTGAACTCACAAACACACAGGAACCATTATACATATACACATAGCCAAGCCTCACTGTAGCATGCTAATGAGACACACATGAATACACACACTTACACGAGTCAAGAGACAGTGAAGCATCTAATTAAGACCCCGCTCTTTGCAGATGCATAATGTGTTTTACCCCGGCAGGATTCAAGATATTGTAAAAAATGTCAATGACTTTTCTTTTTTGGGAACATTTTTACAATACGCATCTTCATTTACTCTGGCTGAGTTTATACAGCCTGAAGAACAAAGAAACATGCTTTTCCTGAAAGACTGCAGAAGATAACAGAGACCCTATGTGAAAAAAAAATTATGAATCTAAATTTCTATCAAACTAGATTGTAAAAATGTATAAATATCATGTATAGTTCTAATGATTGTCTGCAAGATCTCCTTCAATAACCCCTGGCGGTGGTGCACAACCTGCAGCCCATGTAATTCTATATAGTCTGCGGTATAGGAGGTTTGCCTTTTATTCAATTTTTTGGGAGTTTTTCCTTACAAAAGAGGATGTAAGGACAGGAGATGTCCTGGGACTGTTTAGTTTGGTGATTGATTGTGTGACTGTTTTCCTGTAAAGCCCTATGAGGCAACTGCTGTTGTGATATTGGGCTATATAAACAAAACTAAATTTATATATCTTTTTCTGCTTATTATTGTGACGGTTGGCTGGGTACACCATGAAGAGACAACCATTCACTTTCACATGTATTAACTGGGGTGATTTAGTTTCAGCAATTTACCTCTATGGTAACAAGAAACCACGCTAATTAAAATATAAAGCAACAATTATTGTGAAAGAAAGAGCATTGTCCAAGATCTAGATGTCCAGTGGTGCCATGATGTGACAACAAGTTGATTATCATCATTTTATCTAGGTTGGTGGTTTTCTGGAAGTCTTGGTCTATTATTGCCGTGCACTCGGCAAGACATGACTTAATTCTTCCTGTCTTCAGTAGGCTTCACATCCACTGTCCTTAGACCCTCCATCAAAGCAAAGAAGTAATTACTGCACAAAATACTGCTTTGCTAAAAAAAAAATAAAAAAATAAAAAAATTTACACCTTCTATTTCAAACTACAGTCAGAAGCATCTCCAGGCTGACCACCATCCACGCACCAGAAGACAAGTGCTGGTCAAAGATGTGCACAAGGCAGTAGAGAACACACACTTCAACACTCACAAACTGACACAGATGGGATGTCGCGGGTGTGCCAGTGTCGTGCTTTTACAGTGTCAGGACCATTTAGCCCCCAGCCTCCAGGTATGCCACTGTTCACTTTACATCTCGTTAACTATTGATCGGCCTTTCCCTCTCCGCTCCACTGGAAAAAAAAAAAAAAAAAAAAAAAACGGCTCTCCATCTTCACTCTACAAACACACTCACGCAAACACAACAGGGACCCACCCAACTGGCCTGTGTACTCTTTCATCATCTCTCAAGGGCGGAGAAGGGAGCACACACAAAACAAAGCCAGGATCTTGTCACTAAATAGCAGAGTGTCCATAGGGTGCTTTGCTGCCTTTTACCCCACACACACACATGCTCGCACAGGGAGAGGCTGGCTCACACACAAAGCAAACCACAAACTCTTATGCCGCCTTAAAGCAAACAGAATGTTATGTTTGATGGCTGCGAGTGGGTATTACTTAAATTATTGTTTTTACTTTTTGATTTAATTTTATATAATGTTGTGACAATCAAAGATTTGAGCAAATGCCTTTATGCCAGATGTCTTTTATTCTATACAGTACAATGAATAAATTTCAAGCAAATAAGATAAACAAAATAAAATAACTAAATAAATTAAATGGCTTTATTCCATCAGCTGATTCTTGCACTTTTATGCCAATTTTCCAGCTTCCTCAACCATCTTTTATCATTTTGGACATCTTACACTGTGCACGTCATAGGAACCATCTAAAAATTGCTTTATCTCGGCTTGAAAAGCCCAAAATGGTAATATTTTGCTCATTTCTCTGGCAGAAAACCATAGTAAACATTAATTTGACTGAGATTGCCTTGGTATTGCATTGGTTTTCTGAAAAAAAAAAAAATAAAAATAAAATAAAATAAAAAATTAACGGTTCTCACTGACCAATTCTAACACATTTTTTTCCATTTTAATAAGCATTACTAAATCAAATGGCTATATTATATAGATTTCTCAGCTAAAAAAATCAGCCCTACATATGGATTTTTAAAAAATCTGCAGTTTATAGGCCATAGAAAAACCCTTATCAATTGACCTCTAGAAAAAATTATGGAAATCATCCATTAACGTTTAGTGTTATGTTGGTAACAAACAAAACTGACCCTATTTCACAATGTAAAGAATATTTTTTCCTGAATCTAGCCTGCAAAACAGACCCACACTCAGAACTACCCATCTGTTCCTTGACCTTTACTAAAAATTGGACCATAACCATCAGACTTACAAATACACTTATGCTGGCAAAAACAATCACAGAGATAAGAAATACCTTGTAGCCATTAATTTAAATGGATCAGTAGTGGTTCATAATGATCTAATAAGTACGCTGATATATTGCTAAGACTGATTTTATATATTCTTTCTATAAATTTAAACAGCTTTAACTAATTAAGATTTTGAGTGATGCATGTCTTCAATAACAAGAGGCTTGCTTCACACACAGAGCCACTCCTGCGTGAGGCTATACTGCTGTGGTGTAGTTAGCCACAGACAAGAGGCAGAGCTCTTGAGTGATGAGTGGCAGTGTACGAGTGGGTGAAAACCTATTTCACTTGACAGACCACACACACACACACACACACACACACACACACACACACACACACACACACACACACACACACACACACACACACACACACACACACACACACACACACACACACACACACACACACACACACACACACACACACACACACACACACACTGTACACATACAACAAGCAGCCTGCCCTCACCACAAACGGTGTATGTTTGTAAGAATTACAATAATGAGAGCTCTGTCAGCAGCTTCTTCTGTCTCCTCTTTACTGATTACATAAAACATATATAAAACACCCAGCAGCTACCCAAACAATGCATTTTAAATTAAGATCCGTGTTATTGGCAAGAACCTGGTGATACGACCACAAGATAAGCCATGAATGTTTGCATAGAAGTTTATACTGATACTGTATGGGCCAATAAAATACCACAAATTTTCAGAATTAATGTTTTATTATTAATTAACCCCTCCCTGTCATTGTGGTACTCCCTGTCACTTATACCAGTCTCACACATGCCTTGCCACTGCCACAAAATTAGAAACACACCCTTCCTTCCCTCACACAGTTGCAGCTCATCAGCACTAATCCCTTTCCTCCATCTCATTCCTGCCATCTAATCCAACATCTATCAGAACGCAGCCACCTTCTCAGCAGTCAAAATACACTGCTAATCCCTGCTATATCGAGACATCATTGTGCGCATATAATTGGGAAGGCCTGTACTCATGTCTCGAGTCTGTCACAGTTTGGTCAATCCCTGCGGCTGTGCCACACGGGCAGTGTACAAGTAGGTCTGATTCGATGTAAGGTGTGGCCTGCAATCACATGTGGATCTGAGAGTTTGACCTGTCTGCTTGTTGGACTAAACAAAGCCACAACTAATCCTGGTGATTCGGAGCTGTCTGGCCTGTACTAACCGCTGCTAAATGTATTTATTTTAGGTTTATTTGTGGTGTAAAGCCAACACTACTGATGGAATTTAAGGCAAAAGTGTTCTTCTATTCTTTTGGCTTTTGCTTTCTGGGTCACAACTGCAAATCATCTGCATCCTCGTGTGTGCAGTGATTCGCACATTGATTTGGTGTAAGTTTTATGCCGGATGCCTTTCCCGATGCAACCCTTGGGCTTGGGACTGGGACAAAAAGTAGACTGGGTGATCCTTTGTGTCTGAACTACCTTAAGGCAACAGTATAGATGATGTAATGGAAAGTGGAACAGGTGGAGGTCTTCAAGTACCTGGGGGTTCTGCTGGACACCAAAATGACTTTCTCCCAACACACATATGCCGTGTATAAGAAGGCACAGCAGCGCCTGTTTCTGCTGAGAAAGCTCAGGAGCTTTATGGTCTGTCAGGACATCTTAACTGTTTACAAGACTCTCATTGAATCTGTCATCTCATACAACATCACATCCTGGTTCACTTTCACTTCTGTTAAAAATAAAACCAAACTCTCCAGAGTTATCAACCAAGCAAACAAAATAACAGGAAAGACACAGACCACTTTGACTCAACTCTACAGACAGGCAACAGAGAGGAGAGCTAGAGCCATCACTGATGACCCTTCCCACCCTCTGAACAAGTCTTTTCAGCTCCTCCCCTCAGGACGTCGCTACAAAGTTCCCCAGGCCAGGAAAAATGTCTATAAAAACTCATTTGTTCCCACTGCCATAACAATCTTAAATAAGACTGGGTAGTTTTTAAACCTAATTTATATATTTATTGTATTTACTAGACTGTATTTCTGTTTTGAAAGCTAGTTTTTAATGAATGTATGTTTCTGGAGCGCGTCAAAGAAAATTTTCTGTTTTTAAACAGACATTAAAGCTTTTTTGAATCCTCTGAATCCTTTGAAGGCACAATTCCTTACAAAACAAATAACTAACTGAAAGTGAAACTGAAAGAGCTGAGTTCACAAAATGTCAAGTGTGTTATTAAAGCAACTACTTGCACAAGCTTTTAATATGGCAGATGCTAGGGCTGAACGATTTCGGAAAATATCTAATTGCGATTTTTCTGACAGATATTACGGTTGCGATTAGATTTGCAATATATGCTGTAAAATCAATGTTCATTTGACAGTTTACATTTTAAGCATATGATGGAGCACTGACACTGAAATATTCACTCCAGAACTAAAACAAGGAATCACGGGCCTTTCAGATCATGTCTGTAGAGCTCTAAACTACAGCTGTAGCTAGATTTATACAGATTAAGACCATGTGGAGACGAGATATTTTGTTCTCTACAGAGGACATTATATCACCTACCGTAAATAATTGCAGCATTTGCCATTTGTGCCAGTTTAAATTGCGATTTTAATTTGATTTTGATGAATTGTGCAGCCCTAGCAGATGTCCAAACAAAATACTTACACTGCAGTTAAATAAAAATTTCACAAAAATATGATTGGTTCAATAAATACGTAATTATTGCTGAGAATTTTTTTTTTTTTTTTTTTGAATAGTAGATGCTCAAACTCAGTTCATTCAGAAAGTAACTCCTTTTCCTGACACATTAGCAGCAGCACTACTGCTGCTTGTATGCCAATTATCAGCGCACTAACACAGCCATTCCAATTAACAGGTTCATTGCTACTTGCCAGATTAAACATGCATCTGACAGCTATGTGAAGACACGTTTGATAACACAACCTATTCCACTCACTGTTGTTATTGTCTTTGGCTAGTTACACATTTTTATTTGCAGTGGTAACAGCCTTTTGGCATTTCTGTGGTTGATTCTGGTGCCTGAAAGCACCTTGAGGCTGTGTCAAAGTTAAACCTGTCCTAAAAACGTATCCAAATTTGCCCACAGAGGACTGATAAATTGCAATCTCAAGTTTGCTCTTGTTCCCAATCTTTTCTTTAATCTGGCCACCCATTCATTGTTTATTCTTCTTGCTAGCTCACTGTGTCTGGGAGGGCAACACTCTAGGTGTTTTGTAACCTGAGGTGTGCCACTGAACTGATGCCAGAGGAGCTGATAAGAGTGTCTCAATCACAAGATTCACAGATGACTCACTGTGTATCTGGATCTGTTACCAAAAATGTCAGGGGGTCCAAAAACCATTCGTTTGTCCCCAAGATAAACAACAATGTCTTAAGTTTATCAAATGCCATAATGCTAGAGTGTATAAAGGGAACGGAGCAAAGTATAATTTATAGCAATCAGCAAAATCTAATTTCATGTCACTCCGTGATAACCAAAAGAGAATAGTTTATTACCTTACTGCCTATACGTCTGGACATAAAACATCAGTGAAAAAACCTAAATCACAAATTCAACCTGCAAATACATCACAAGCTCATACTAAGTTTATCCAAGTTAGAAATGCCAATAGACTGAATTTGATAAAGGTGGTCATAAAAGTCTAATGCACGTGGTTATTCAGCAGTGTTTGTTCAAAGCTTGGCCAAACAGAATAATAAGGACACACACGGTAGCCCAGAGGTTTGAGGGGATGTGGACTGAGAGGGGCTTACAAAAGAAGTTTGAAGTTGGATAGCAGCGAGGGAGGGGAGACTCAAGCCAGCAAAATCAAAGCCGAATGAGAGCAGAGGATCCAGGGAAGGGGGGGCAGAGGACCCTGTGAAGGTGTGCCAAGAGATGAAGAGAAGGGGGAAGAGAGTGGGAAAGGCTGGGACTCCAGATCCAGCCCAAATCCCAATTTCAAAGACTTTGAGGCCACTCATTCCTGCACATGAGGAATGCAGAGGAGGAGCCTGCATACTTACTACGCACTCATTTATAGAGGTTGATGGCCAAAGACAACATTTGCAGAGTATCTACTGGAACCGGGCCAAGGGAGTTAGTCAAAACATTGCATATGCTTGCCCACATGCATGCTCACATTATCTCAGGCGGAGATTTAGGGGTTTGTGTGAACAAGTGGACATGAGCACAATAAAAAAAACTGGAATGGAGAAAAGTTGATGGAAAAAAAAACACCTATCTCTTTCTGTGTGATGGCTAAGCCTGCATGCCTTTTACAAAAGGCGATATGAACAAGAACTTGATTCAAAGCAGGCCCCGTTTTGTTAGATTAGACATTAGAGACTCCCACCTGTGGTACTGGGTCTGAAGGAACTGGAACTCCTCCTTGATGCGGTCTAGTGTTTCCGGGTAGGTTAATTTCAGGGACTGGGGTGTTCCTGATGCTGCGGCTGCTGCTGCGGCTGCTGCCACTACAGAAGCTGAAGACCCTGGGGGTGGCTGGAGTGGAGCCTGAGGAAACAAATATGAGAAAAACGGTCAAACCTTTTTTGACATATGATGATAAAACTAGTAGGTAGATAGGAGTGTGAAAGTCCAACATATTAATAATCTCACAATGGTGCAGAATGCTTTAAAGAAATTCTGCAGTGCTAAACCCCATTTTAAATCGCATTGTACCTTCCGAAGGCACCAAAATGTATCATAAGCTATGGCAGTCACGCTTTCTCTTATGTTTACAACAAGCAACCAAAACATTATTCAAACATTCAGAGTTCTGCATTAACAACATTTAAACCTCATTCAATTCAAATTTCTCTACCTGCATGTAAAGGCACAACACAAGTCTCATTTCAAGCAATACTAGATTTTATCAGCCACCAAAAATGTAGATGCTCTGTTTACAACCTCTTAAAAACACACACATTTTATTTTTAGACATTCTGGAAAAATAAAGCAATGTCAGGTATACAAAAAAAATAAATAAATAAAAAACTGAAGCCCGAATGGCTGTACCCCTTCCAAAACTCTGTGCTTAGTCTCCCTTCTCTGCAGGGTCCAGAGCAATTAGGAGCCTACAACCATAGGGGTAATGCTGTGAGACAGGCAGACAAAAGAGGCTGAGAGGAGGACTAGTGGGGCGGTGAGGGGCTGTACGTCTGTCTGTCTATTTGGCTCACTGTCAAAATAACAGGCTGAAGAATCCAGCGGGGCCTGGGACCTGCTTCAAGGGGCAGCAGCCTATGGTCAAGAGAGACATTGAAGTTCAATGACAGGCATTAATGACTTGCACTCTGGAGAATGCTCTGTTCACAGGTTAATCTGATACAAATATCCAACCTGGAAGGCTGGCCCACAGCAATAAAGTGTCTTGCCAATGTCAGTTAGCTGCAGTTTTTCCTCCTCTCAGACAGTAATGGAAAATGAAAGAGGCATTTGTTTTCTTGTTGTGTGCATTCTTCACAGGTAGTCTCCGAGCTCTGTCTGGCTCCCTGGTGATTGATAATAATGTAGCCAGCTTCCTTGGGCAATTTTTAGTCATTTGCATTTAAAGAAAAGGCCGTGTTCATTTTCACTAATTCAGGGAAGGCTCAAACCAGACTAAAAAGCTGAAAGAAAAATAGTTTTACCTCAATTTGCACTGTAAATCAATTTCCATTTGCTACTAGATTCTGTGTATATTATATGGATTATAATACAACTAATCCACTCTATACTGCCAAGTGATTTTAAATTATATTAATTATGATTAACAAACTTCTGAGACAAATGTAAACATGTACTTCATAAGTACAAAAAAAATAGGAATGCAATCTGTATTACCAGTGTCTAAAAGTTAAAGTTAATACTTAAACAGAATTTAGTGTTTGGTTTGACAAAGCAGGTAAAATAGGCAATACCTATTACATGCTCCATGCAGAGGTGGCAGAAGAACTGTTACTTAGGAAATAATTTTGCTGAAGTAAAAGTAAAAGCATTCAATAAAATTATTAATTCAGTAAAGGTTATAAAAAATCTTAAATAAAAATTTGCCCAAGTTAAAATTATGTTTGAACAACAAAAACTACCACTACCACTACAGTCATTTCCCATCTGGTGCTGCTACAGCCCCTACAGGACTTTGCTTGTTTTTTACAGTTTCTTAAAAAAATGTACTGACTAAGTTACTTAAGTAATAGTATCTAGTTAATTTCTACTTATGGTTGAGTAAATGTACAAGTGGTACCATATTAGAAAAAAGGCATTATTCCTCCAAAAAAAAGTGTATCAGAAATATACAGTCCTGTGTATTTTCTTTGTCATCTTGCTTTTATTGTCGACATACTCTCTCGTAAACAGACATCTCAATAAAACCCATTTAATACAACTGTAATAATTAATTTGGTTAAAGAAAGGAGCACTCTTCTCCATGTTCTACACTGACGTCTGTCACACAGTAATGATGCTTAATTAGACACTTAATCACAACAACTCGAGTTCACTGGAGAAGGGGAGCATCCACTGTTCACTGGAGGGAAAGAAACGATGTGATGAGACAGGAAAATACAAGCAAAGAAAGAGAAAGAAAAGACTACAGGAGCGGGCTGTGGCCTCTTTCTAACAAGCTGCTCTCAATCTGTCGGCCAGATCCCCCTCCTGGAGCACACACAGACACGCACTCTCCCCATCTATTCCCTTCTATTACTCACACACCAAGATGCTCTCACAAACCTCTGATTAAACACACAGCTCCTCTCTCCTCTCTTTCTCACACACCAATTACTCTTCACAGGAGAGGGAAAAAAGAGCACTAGGCCATTTTATAGAGGATGGAACCAAGAAGAAAGAAAGGGTTCTCCATCACTCTACTTTTTAAAAATTACTTCCTTCCGCCTTCTTTTAGAAGTTTGAATAAAAGATGATCACACCGCTCATCACATTAACAGAGGAATGAATGTGTATAGTGCCCCAGAGGGTTGAAAGATTAGAAACAGAACAACAGGCCAAAATGGCAGATACAAACAAGATCATTTAAAAGTGGTTCATGAGATTTTGACTCTGCCACATTTTTTACATGTTCTTAACAAAACTGGTTAGGGGGGCACTTGTGTGACAACTCTGGTCCGGAAAATGCAACAGTCATGCAAACGTTGATTTGCATTGACACAGAGACGATCAGGTGTGAATAATCTGTAGTAAGCCTATTAAGAACATAAAATACTGCTGTATACACAGCTAACAAAGTCAAGACACAGCAGAGAAAGCCATAGCCCAGGTATCCAACTTTAATTACAACTTTTTAATCCTGTGGTTTTCTGGGGCAGTGCTGATAAACTCTAAAGGACAGAGAACAGTAAATCATCAAAACATGAATGTAAAAAACATAACATAATCATTGCATTTTTGGGCAAACACACTGTTGTGTAAAACGGCCCCTAAGACTTATGGCACTTTTTGACCTATTATGGTACTTTACACAGTTGAACAGAAAATCAGCCACTGGGGTAAAAGGAAACTATTTAATTTCGGTCATCTTGCATTAGCCACTTACACCACCGACCCATATAATGCTCCCAGCAGAAAACACTTTGGATTCTCAAAAATGCAACCAAAATGTAACTTTGTCCCCAGCAACAACACCTTACACCTCCCATGAGCTAACCCAGCCCTAGACCAGCCAAACAGCTGAGCAGGCTTTCAAGTCAGAGGTCAGCCATCGGTCTGACCTTGTGGCCTCTGGCAATGGATTCAGTTCCCGAGCCTGATAATCCCAAGTCATGTCTTTGCTCAAAACAGAAGACGTGGCTTCTGCCCTTGAACAAAGCTTACATAGACAGAAATCGTAGTTACACAATTACACGCTAGATCTTCTGTGGCTCATTGTAATGTCAAGCTATCCTCTGTGTTAAGACAAAGAGAGGATTGCCTGAGATGTGCCCACGTGGAGAGAGAAAGCCATCCTCTGATATGATTAGAGAGATCATCTGATTACTTAACTGTTTAGACAAAATCAGTTAAGAGATGTCTACAGGCCCAGCCCTGACACTGCCAGGATCATTTCCATTCCATGCCAGCTGGGAAAGTCTCTGGCAAAGTTAGACATTTAAAAATACTAACTGTACCAATCTAAAGAGGGAAACCCAATTCGGGACCTGTCACATGTGATGTCCAGGCACGCAGACACACACTAATCTGCTTTAACCCAGAAAGGCCTAAGTCAATTGCAATGATTAAATGAGGATCTGGTGATGAAGGGATGAGTGAGTATGCAGAATGAGTTGTCTATTGGGATTTTAACCAGAGCCCACATCATGGGATACAGCGGGGAAACAATCCAATCAGCACTTTTTAAACTAGTGGTTATCAACTGGTCTGGCTTCGGGAACCACCATCACCCTTAATGTCAATCCGCGACCCAAATAAAAATATATTTTAACGTATCACATTTATGAATTTTAAAAAAAGTGCAATTTGAACCTGAGATAGAATAATATTGGAATATCAATCTGCCAACACAAAAAAGAACACATGATATACCAAGTAATGAGAGCGCCGTGAGCCCAGACTGCCCTCAGTGCTCCTCAGCAGGCCACAGCTGCAGCGAGGACCCGCTGCTCTTTCTGGAGCTTTGCTGGGGTTCTGCACGATTCAGCAGATCAGGCATCATATTAGGGCTGCACATTATATCGCAAATTTACAATTATTAATAACGGCAAATTCCATGTTGTAAGAAACTCTCAGAATCATTGTAATCAATAAAACCAAATAAAACATTTATTAAAAAGATTTAGTTTTGATTCCCCAATTTAGTCCCGGTTAGTCTTGATTTAGTCCTGGTTTAGCCTTATTTTAGACCTTGTTTTAATATTGACCCAGTTTTGGCTATACAGAGATTTGTATTGCAGCCTAAATTGAATTAAAATTATGTCAGAAAGTATATAAAAACTGTATTATTTTATTGTTACACCAATATTCCAGTTATTGCCCAATCTGTTGGACCTTAACCTTGTCCAAACCGCTGTGTTTTTGTAGACCTAAATTGATTAAGACAGTACCAAAACCTAAAACATTACAGTTTTCAAATGAGGTACCTCTAATTACACCACAAGAAACAAACTGCCATGACCTCACATCCTTTTCTCACTGCCCCGTTCCCTCACTCACCCACAATAGAATGCTTGCCCCCACATGTTGTAAACCCTAGAAGGATGTATGTGTGCTCCAGATTTCCCCAAGTATTTACAAGTACACATGCACTATATTCTATGCACACATAAAAGGAATGTCAACAATATCAGCATTGATGGGAAACCACAGGATGTGTTTCAACCCCACTGCTTCCCACACTGACCCACACTGGTGCATAATTTGCTAAGGGAGCAGCTACAAGTCCATAGGCATTTAATGTGGCCTAAGAAATCCATTCCATGGCACTCCTGTCTCTCAACAAGGAGGTTGTGGGTTTGATCCCTAAGCTGGCTGACTCACAATTTCTGTGACTGAAAACTGCAGTTCATTTCATGTCATACTACATCAAAAAACACATTGGATGAATTGGGGACTCTAACATTGCCCCTAGTGAAATAATGTGAGAGTGAGCAGTTGTCTTTCAGTGCCTTTAAGTGTCAGCCCTGCAACTAACTGGCCATTGTCCACAGTTTGCCTTGCCTAAGGCCCATAGTTGCTGGCTAGACTCTTGCCTCTTGTATGGTAATAAGTGCAAAAAAAATGAATTAATGAGTAACTTCTTTCCTTTGGACTTTTTCACTTTCAGGGCTGGGACAGCAAATAATCTGCCTCTAGATTGCAGTGATTTGAATATTAATATGGCGCAGGTTTTGTCTCAGATGCCCTTCCTCTCCATTTTCCAGGCTTGTGACCCACACAAAGAGTACACTGGATTGTGATTAAGTTAGTACTCCGTTGCATTTGTGTCCTTCAATATAAACAGTGACTACTTCCACTGAAAGCTTGCACTAAGATACAAAGTGGAACATGTCATTATGTGTGTTGTTTACAGTCAAAGATCCCCCATGCCTTTTTCAGAGTTGTATATTAACACTATTTTCACCAGCTCTAAATTTTAGTGCCCTTCAGCTGGGAAGATGCCGTCTTTGCTGCTTGTTCGATGTAGCGCAGCCCATTAGTCAGGCCACTAATTACACTGCTTACTCAGAGTCTAACATCTCAGTAAACACCCACCAAGCTAAGTCTCTCTTCTCTCTCATCTCAGTACCACCAAGAAGGCAGATACTAAAGCTAACCCAAAATAGCGTCCTTTTAATGACAACTAGGGCTAAGCAATACATGCATTGCTATTGTGATTTCTGCACATTTGTATCATGAGAACCTAAATGTATTGCAATAATGTTACAATCTACTACTTTAAAAAAAATGACTGGAGCCTTAAATAAAATTAGATTATGGCCAATTAAAAATCTTGATGAGCAAGATTTCAAGTAATTTAGAGCCAATTTCGGCTATATCCATACGGAGACGAAAATGTTTTCCATAAACACGGCACTATTTCTCAAAATATGTGTGTTTTCCACACAGATCCACATTAAAACTATTGAAAACGCTGTAATACATATGCCAGACCTGGTAGTGGCGCTGCATCGCTGTCATAGAAACACACCAAAAACAGACAAGAAAAAACAGGACATGCGCAGAAATCTGGTGCGATGTAAACATAAGAACATGGCAGTGAAAACAGAATGCGTGAGCTGCAAAGGGGACCTTAGTCTGTAATGAGAAAACCAGAATATTTTGCTGTAAAAACCATAAAAAGCTCTGTAACGTTTGCAGCTAAAACCACTGATATATTATAGAATTGGATACTGAATGATGTCACAACCCCTGTGGTTTTCAATAGCCGTGCTCATTGGCACGTGATGCCCAAAAAGTATTTTACTTCCGTGTTTTGCGGTCCATAGAGCAGGCGCACTGTGGCTAATGAGTTATTCTTTTAGCGAGCTGGTATCATCAGCCCATATTTCAAAATGGTACAGAATCTCTTAAAACACTCCTGGCTCTAAATTGTGATCTGAATCCACACCTAAATTAATAATTTTATCCATGACCCATTACCGACAATACCTGAAAATTTCATAAAATAAAATTCTGTCTTCAGTGCACGCTTAACTGCTTTTCCCAACTCACTAAAACTTTTGCAAAATACTATAGGTCTAAGCCCTAACCTTGGAGGGTATCCAAATCATATTATTGCAATATTTAAGTTATAGTATTGCATGTTTTTTCTAACACTGTGCAGACCGACCGATGACCTACTCACTTGACAGCCATATTCTTTCTCCCTATTATATTACATTGTTGGAAGTGAATTGTCAATGTGGCCAGGTGATTTGCATTGTTTAAGTGGCATGTGGTGAGGAATAATGACACAGCTCCATAGCCCCTGCCGTTGTCCCCTGCTGCTAATCTCTCAATGATTCCTGCACTTAGAGGGGAGGGGTCTGCCAGCCAGGCACCTGTTTTCATTAGCGCACGTCTTTTTTTTTTTTTTACCTCACCACCGGCTCATTCCTCTCTCCTTCCCTACCCACAAGCCTCGTTATTCAAATTTCCCTGCTGTCACCCCACATTAGCGACGTGCCACAGTTTGCCTGTCAGCTGGCTTAATTGCTAGAGGTGCTTTCTTTTTATTAGGTAACCCCCACACATACACACACAGACACCTAACTGCTTGCTTGTCCCCTCCATCACTGTGCACCTTTGCAACAGCGCCAGTTACTTCCAGCCTAGTTCTACCTCCATTTTCTACAACCTTTTTCTTTTTTTTCTAGCAGTAGCTGATCAATAACTGCACTCAGATGGCTGGTCAGTGACGATAAAGACCTAAAAGTGGGTTCGGAAAATGAGAGTTTGCTTTTTGCGAGCATTATCTCTATAGATTCACTCCCTGGCGCAACCCTCTGTATTTATCCTGGCTTGGGACCAGCACAAAAGTGCACTTGTGACCTCTTGCAGAATTGATATGGTTAAAATGTATACAACTCACAATGTGTATCATGAAATAGTAGTGATAGTCAAAAAAGATTATTTAATAAGAGAGAGTTTATCTTTATAGAACAAGGCAGTGGTGTATTCTGTCCTTTGTTATTACTTCCTATGGAGATGGCAACTATATTAAATTTTCATTAACAATTGCCTAAATGCCCAGTTTTATTGATGTCAGCATATTGCATTTTATTGCCGCTGTTGTTGGCAAGTGCAGCATTCTAGGTCTTTCTGAATAAATATGAAGAGAGAAACATTATCAACCTTTAACAGTATTGTCTCACTCCCAACTACATGATCTATTCATGTGCTCCAATGGTTAACTAAAATAATAAATTTAGCTAGTTTGTAGTTCTATTTATGTTCAGAATTTATATGGGAAACTTTTATGAAAATTGTATATAGTTTTAGACAGACATTGCTATATGTTTTCTCATGTAAACATCTATTATCTTTTTGCACAGGATATATGAGGATAATTAAATGTGGGTCACACGCCTCTATAAAATATGGGTCACCTCCTTCCCGACACCTCTGTATCCAGTGATGACAGTTCACTGCCAGTGGATTGCCAGCATTTCAGAGATGTAGCGGCTCACTCGGCTGAGTGGCACTGGCAGGAGGTGCAAACAAGAGCTGGAGAGATGGCCGCTGCCTTCTTCTCACATGGTGCTGTGTGGAGATGTGGCGCAGGGTTAAAACAGGGCCACCGCTCTCTCCACATTCCAACCGGACCACAGTCTGCCCCCCTATCGCCCCGGGACGCCTGACCATACATTAAGATGTGGTTTGGAGCTCTCACAGGGAACACAGGCTAGATGAGAGGGATTGGGTTTACAGTGCAAAACCACAGAGCCACAGTCTGCAGCCTCCTCCTGCCCTGCCTCCCTGCACTCCAATACATACACACAGAAGCATGTGCGGAAATAACAGGCTGCCTCTATCACAAGGAAGTGCAGAATGGAAATCTGGCTATCAAGCACAATTGTAATGGAATTTTAGCATCGCAGCCAACACGCAAAGTCTTTAAAATCTTTAATTTGTGTGAGGAATTAATTATAATGCCATCTACTTCACACTGTGCCTAATCTGGTTTCTGTATGGGACATGAATGTCAAAACACCATTAGGGGTGGTGGAGGGGTGCAGGGGTGCCAATGGCAGAGGGATGGAGATGAGGGTTAGGCAAATGAGCAGGTCTTAATTGATACTTCATACTGCTGGAGGACCAGTGTTTATGTATTTCAGTGGGCTCAAAAGCTCTCCACCTAACTCCACTGAAACAAATTAAAGCCATGGGGGCAGAAATTTTACTCACAAAACATTTAGAGTTATTAATGAAAAGAAAAAAACAGATCAACCACACTTTCTATGGTTGAAAAGACTGCAAATACTAGATTTCTGAAAAACAATGAGTGGTACTTAAGAAGGGCAGAGTATTGAGTGAGGATGTCAACAAGCTGCCTCACTTTCCTGCTCTCAGCCTGAAAAAATATGAAAAACACACACTTCATCAACGGGGTCAACTTTACAGTGTGTGGAGATAGGAGGAGGAGACGCTACGGTGGCCACCAAGGACATGGGCATCACGCGCAAAAACACAAAAGGAAAGTTGTTGGGGAGAAAGACTAGACCCAGGGCAACTACCTGTCTGACCTTCATATGAGAACGATTACAGCATAAGTTGCACAAAGAGGAGAGAAGTGCGATATTGTTACAGTAAATGTTGTGATCTTTCCAAAGAGAAGAGCAAGTTCAGTGACCAAAATGTAAATAAACTATAGATAAATAGCAAAGGCACTGAAGTCTATACTTACCGGTGGTCGGTTTTGAGGAAACATTTTAGCCGCCGACTTGTGTGTCTCCCTATGTTTTTTGTCCTCCTTCTTGCCCTCCTTTGCTTCGTCGAGAAATACGAGCAGTGGCTTCACTATTGTTGCCTTTCAGAGAGGCATTTGGCCTGGTTTCAAAGGTAAAGGCAAAGCTAGCCTCGACTCGCTCATTCCTTGCTTCAAGACTCCTTTGTTCTGGGTTGTAGTATCTCCAAGCGCACACCGCACCGCGCAGTAGTAGGGCGAAGGAAGAAACAGCCGGTTCGGGGCGAGGAGGAAGCTAGCTTTTAGTTTCACCCCCCTCCCTTGTACCGCGCCTCCTAGTCCTTATAACTTCGCGCTTTTTGGTAGTTGTGAGAGCACCGTCCTGCCTTGGGTTGGCTGTGTGAGGCGAACAGGCGAGAGGAAGAAGAGACTGTGGTTTCCTTGTGGCTTCGGAGACGGACACAACAGCGGCGGCGGCGGCACACTGAACGCAGCCTCTTTTGTCTTGCGCGCTGGCCTGCGCTCTTTTCACACAGCACTCCCCAGTCCCTCACCGCTCTCACTCCCCCCGCTCTCATCCGAATGGGACATAACATATGAGTAACCTTAAAGGAGGAGGGGGGATCTAAAGAGGGTCACTGCTTTTTCACCGCGTATTATATATAGACATTCTCGGCTTATTCCTGAAATAAATGTATTCCGATCAAAAATATTGTTTATGATGCCTTTGCGCTAATGGCCTGGTTATTTAAGGGAGAAAAACGTGGTTCTTTTAGCAGTGTGTTGTATTTAGGGTTGTTGTTTTTTTGCAACTAACAAAACTAAGCAGAAATTTTAATTTAATAAAAAGGGAAACATTAAGCAGAAAATGGGAGCTTAAGAAATGTTCGGCGGTTGAATGAAATCTCCACGTGGGGCTCGGCTTAGGCACAGTAAACACTGGTAAAATAAGCCAATGACTGTCGAGAGCGCCCACGTGGGGTGCGCTGACCGGTTGCTGATTGGTGGGGACAGGTAACACAATGCTGCACACGTCAATCAAGCAGACTACAGGCACTCTACGGGGTTAACCCTTTCCTTGGAGCTGGGGGTGATTGCCAGGAGTTGTGTGGTGGTAGTGGCTGTATCAAGATTCAGTGGTTTTCCCTTTTTTTACCACACAAACCGTCAGTGCATTAACAGAATGTACATTTCTCCGAGCTCAGCTGCTCGTCGTCGTACAAACATTCGTACTGTACAGTAGTGCGTAAAGGAGATAAGGTGATCATGGCCAAAGGGAATTCTCTAAATGTTTCCTGGCAAAATACAGTGAGTGCTTTAGAACTTACAGCAGCCACGAAATATGTTTGCATTGATTATTATAGAAAATTATATGATCAAGGTTGTTACCAAAGAAGAATTATTACAAAAAATGAAGGAAAAATTGTGGAAAAATTGGTATTCTGGTGGCACGACCCCTTTAGCGGGGCTCATAATTAGAGAGAGAGATATTGAAAAAGCAATTTCTGACAGTGGAAATCACAACCTGCCAGAGGTGGAGTTGGAAAATATAGATGTGTGTGCGTGTGTGAGTGTGTGTGAGAGAGAGAGCGAGAGAGAGAGAGAGAAAGAAAGAGCCAGAGAGAGAAAAGGCAGCTTGGGGGGAGGGAAGGAGGGAGGAGGAAGAGAATAAAGGATGAAGGACAGCGGGGGGGATGCTGAGAAAGACGAGCCGGTAGGAGGGTTAGAGATTGAACGTGCACATGGTGATGAAAAAAGTATGTGCGTGGGCTCGTGCGCGCGTGTGTTCAGCAGACAAGCGAGGGAATGGAAAGGCGAGAGGAGAGCGAGTGGAGGAAGAGAGAGAAAGAGAGAGAGAACGATTTTATTGCCATTTTTTTCTATGAATTTTAATGCACGGCGCTGGTCTCCCTCCCCGGATTCTGGGATCACATTTATTAGAAAAAAAAAAAGTCACGAGGAATGCAGTGCTTTGCAGTCTGCTGCTGCTGCTGCTGCTGCTGCACAGGGAGATGCTTCATGTTGTTGATGGGGTGGGGAGTGCTTGGTCGGCAGCGTGGCGGGGGGTTACACAGGATGTATGAGGCTGTTTTGCTGAGTGAGGGCAGGCATAATAATATAGATGATTGAGAATGATAAGACAAGGACACATATTACAGCTATTGGCAGGTCAGATGAAGAAGTGGGCCAGAGATAAGAGTACTGGCTGATTCACTAATTAAAGATACTTTCTTCTAAACTGAGGTGGAAGATGCCAAAGTTGTCTGACAGTGGGGGAACACAATACTTTTAAAGACAGGGAATTCTGTTTTTTGCCCTGTTGTGTGAGGTTGTAAAGAGACATTGACAAGCTCATGATGCTTGTATGCTGAGCAAAACTACATGCATGTTTACTATGCACACACCTGTCTCAGGAAGTACAACAGTGGAAAATGCCCAGAGGACATTTTCATCACTAAAGTGAAATCCTAGACATGGAACCTGAGAACCACAATTGTACTTGATCCTTTGTCAGATGGGGCTTATATTTTTCTGTTATGAATAACCCATTACTATGTTTTTTTAGTGGTTCATTAGTGGTGACCTTTGCTGTTCATGTTTTAGTTCACACCCGACCAATCACAACAGTCTTTGGGCTTGACTGAATATTTGCCTTTAAAGAATCTTTTAACTGTATTGTTGTATAATTGTGTAATTTTATTACACTGGTTTAGATCTTTTACAATAGTTTACACAGTTATTAATATATCATTTTAACAACAGGTCTTTTTAATCTGCAAGGTTGCATCCATACAGTCAATTTTAGGCCTTGCAGTAAGGTTACAAATTACAAATAGGACCACATTGTTTAATTTTATGCTTGGTTTTGGATCTTCTCAGGGACAAATACCACTAGCCCACTCACTAGTGGGACCTGTACACAGTTTGAGAACCACTGGTTTAGTCTTGAGTTTAGTACGTTCTGGTTCTATTAGCATTGTTTTGACCATAATACAAAAGCCCATTTTAAATGAGGTGAAAAAGCTGACATTACTAATGTTTAACCACAATACCTTAAATAACATCACACTATAAATTTAGCACAAAATTATTCAAATTCTCCAAGACAAACACATACCAAAACATCAATTGTCATTTATTACTCTTTTTTCTTTTGTTTGCAGGCATCCATCCCAATAAGAGCTGCTATTACAGTACTTTGCCTGGATCAATAGTTTTGTGTCTCTGAAGGCACAGGCAGATGTGAACTGTACACTGAAATTCCACCAAGCTCTGGAAGTCATACCAAAACCAATAAACAATCTTCATCAGCATAAGAATGGAGCCCCTTTCTTCCCTCATCTGCCTGGTATTTTATTATTCACATCACTCCAGCATGTTGCCAGTGAAACAGAACAATAGAATTCAAATGCTAAAAGTGTGGTGTAAAACATCTAGAGCAATCAGCTTTTGGAGATGCTCCATTAAATCAAAGAGCTGTTGGGGGCCGTCCAGGCCAACAATCTGACAACATCATACCTGCAGAAATATGCCTATTCATCAGGGAAAGACTTGTCTGGAATGGCAGTCTCGTTTGGAAAAGGTTGGATGCTTCACAGCTGTGCTGCATGCTTTAGTCATGTTTTTCTGTTCACTCACTCACTCACTACATTGCCATAAGTACAATAATTTATTTGTAAGCCATTATTAACATGAAATTATGCCAAAATACAAAGGAAATAGGGAATACAACAAACAAACAAAGCAATGAAAGCACAAGATCACAAACATCCATCCATTTTAAACTACACCTTTTATACCAGACACTGAAATGTTGCCTATTTACTTATTGCAAAATGCTGCCTTTTTAACCTTTTGTTGTCCTGTCCTATCTTTCTGTCCCAAGATGTGTTGCTGCCATTAATATTACAATTAGCAGTATTTTTCATGACATTGTGAGCCATCTAGAACTCATATGCTATTTGTGCTGTACTTTTACACAGTTTCCCAACTTTTTAGGATTGGAGTTGAAATTCTGGAAATGCAAATGAGTGACCCATCTTTTTGAGAGTTTTCCTCTATTAGTTCATCTCTGTACATGTTGAAGTCAGAAAGGAAAATGATATGGGGTGAAGAGGAAGACACTTTTCTTGTACATTTTGGCGTTTGTGTCCCCTCCCAGACAAACCGACTCATGGGTAGGGGTCAGGAATGGCTCCTTGGCCCAGCATGAGCTTGAGTGACAGAAAGACAAGGCCACAGTGTTGTATACCACCCCCCGCCACCACCCCGCCCCCTGCCCCCCTGTCCCCCTTCCCCCCTCCATACTCATTCACTCTGCACCACCTCACTTCACCCCCCCAACCCCCTACCTCCCCCTGTCCCTCATCAGACAAGCTGGGAGACGGCACTGTGATTTATTGGTCTCTGCTCCTCTGGGACGCCCCACAAACCCCCAGCACCACCACCACTACATCCACACTCCAGGACCACTGCATCTCCTCCCTACCCCCTCCTCTCCTTCCTCCCTCCTACCCCTCCACCACTACCAAGGCCCCCGGGGGAACAGAGGGGTAATGACCCACATCAGCAGCAGCCATACTCATGAGCACATGCACACAGACCAAACACACACTTCTCTGCCTGTTGCAGACAAACACAAATAAATAGCCTCAGAGTCTGTTACACACAAACACACACATTAAAGAGATGCTGACACATTTGTGCCCACAGCCATAAGGACCTGGGAAGGCCACTGCTGTTGTACCACTGTTGCTTTTCTCCAAACTTCCTCCACATGGATTACATCAGTACTTCTCAACTGGTCTGACAGTGGGACCCACTTTTATCCCTGTTCATTTGATTTTTATTTTATTTTTCATTATTATTTGAGTACAACCTCTATAATCTCAAGGACTTACAAGCCAGTGTACCTGTAGAATTTCTTTGTGACAGTCCCAAGCCAGTATAAATGGAGAGTGTTGCATCAGAAAGGGCATCTGACATAAAAACCTATGTTAATATGCAAATCACTGCATGTTTAGAGGCTGATGATTTGCTATGGGGATCCCAGAAGGGAAAGCTGAATGACAAAGAGGATTTTACTACAACCTCTATGGCAAATAACCTTGTAAACACTGTAAAATATTTGTTTCACCATTTCATGTACAAATTAATTAATCTTCAAACAAGCTGAACCCACCACTTGGGATCCACCTGGCTACATAATACTAGTAAATTAACATCCTGACAATAAACCATTTTTTCAAAACTAGACTAATTTAACAGTAGCCTCTTTTCACACGTCATGTATGTAACAACAGTAACCTTATTTATTTAAGTATTAGTATCTGTAAAAATGACTGTAACACAATCTTGCAATGCAGTCCACACATTACGCTTAACGTCATAATGAATCCCTTAAAACAGTTTCCTCTCGTTATGAAAAATACATTTATGTATGCCTGCAGAATCTCTAGACAAGGTCAATGTGGAAATTTCAGAGGCTGATTTTGAATTCAGACAGTCTATCCACTCAGAAGGGAAAGTGGAGAGGTTAAATCTGAGCATTGACTTGCAAATGCTACTGACAGCTCTCTGCGTGCGCTGTCACTCAGTCCCCACAGCCCAGTGACGCTCCCCTGCAGAAGTCTGAGCCACAGGTTCCACTCCTCACAAGAGCTGGCAAACTGCACAGTGGAGGCCGGGGTTAATGTGTGTTTTTATGAGTCAAATGGGACAGTTCTGCATTAGGTTTAGAGAGAGATCAGGAATGTGTTAATAATCAGATAATAAACAACCATCATAGAACTTAGGCCTAATAAGAAATGTGACTGAGAAATGGTTACAAGAGAATAAGAAATAGTGAATATTTAGCCTTAGGGTAGCATAACTAAAAAGTTAAAAGTCAGAATGAAATGGTACTATCCAAACCAGTGGCAAAAAATAACAAAATGAGATACTTTCAAGCAAGAAATTTAATTATGGCGGCAAAGGGGTCCGTTGTCCCCTATTAACGGACTACTGTATTTTAAAAACCAATGTCGTGGACAGAGTTGTCCGCACTACAGTCAGAATCCCTGCATTAGAATGCCATCTGCTGGCCCCTAAAATTGTTGCACCATTTCAAGGTAGACCTTCTGCAATGAAAACAGAGGTTTGACGAACTCAAGTAATGTTCATGTCCCAGAACATGATTATACCATTTATCATATTTTATTATGGTATTTTCCAAATTTACTATAGGCCTATGGGTCAAATATTTTATTCAGCTCTAAAATGCCGGTTTCTTTAAAAAAAATTTTTTTATTTATTTTTAATTTTTTCCCAAAAATTGATCCAAAAAGCTACTATTTATCTTCGACGCTCACGACACTGGCTTTATCTTATTACAACTTGACGTAATGACGGCCATTTTCCATCGGCGGCCTGCAGTTTCAAGCCTCGACCACAAGATGTCCCTACTGAACCTTCTGCAGCTGGAGTGAAATACAACAGAAAGAGACAATGTGCTGCTATTTACGTAATTTAAAGTTAGGCCCAAGTTAGGCCTCCTTAATTTTACTAGCCTACTTAATTACTTAGGCTACTTCATTTATTACTTACTACTAGCCTATTTAATTTTGTTGCTATGTTGGTTAGGCCATCAACTTATGCAAACTAAAGGGATTTTGTAATGATCAAAGAAAAGAAAAATGTAGTAAAAAAGAGCTATTTATTTATTTATTTATTTATTTTTTTATTTATTTATTTATTTATTGTCACAGTGCTGGGTAATAATAATAATTAAAACACACACGCACGCACACACACACACACACACACACACACACACACACACACACACACACACACACACACACACACACACACACACACACACACACACACACACACACACACACACACAAAAATGAAACAATTGTGTAATTATTGTAACAAAAATTTATTATCTATTGCTGGCAATATATGAGCACCAGGATAACTAAGAAGAAAAATAAGAAAGATAAGAAAGAAAATAAGAAAAATAGTCTTTGGACTGCTTTGTCGTCCATTAAACCTAATAACACATTCTTGATTTGCTTCAGTGGTTTCTTGCCAAGAGTGCTGAATTATGGTAAAATGATCCACCATCTCCATATATCACATCTTTGGTGGTTACATCTGCATGATCTTTCCCACTTCACATCTTTGGTGGTTACATCTGCATGATCTTTCCCACTTCCTCTTTTGGTCACATTTCTGACACATTAAGCTGTCTGCTTGGTAAGACTGTATGCATGTAGTCTTTTGGCCCTATAGGTGAATTAAGTCTAATTTGCCTAGTGAATGAGTACCCTGCCTCAGGCCATTAGTTGCTGGGCTGTATCAATATCTTTAACCCTTCTTCTCGTTAATCTTACTTACAAGTGCATCCAAAGTGCAGGTCAAAGTAAATGTACAGAATATTTAACATACACACAGACTTCAGTTTAAAGTGATCCACAGCTCAGGTGTCTAACGCTGATTTATTCCTGTCAATGGTCACACTGTTGAGCCTGTGTTGCACACATGTAGTAAAAATGTCATTAATGCATATGTATGAATTATAATTTGCAAACCAACCAAAAGCTATACTCAGTGCTTTTGTGTTGAGATTGCAACCCTTTGTTATGCTAGGCCTGCATATTTTAACTGCCCCCAACGGGATAATATAGATCTATCATACTCTAATTTTGGAAACTCAAACATATAAGCATTATAAAAATGTCAGCTGTGGGAAAGCCCATGTCTTGGTGGTAGATGAGATGGGTGGTCTCTGTATAGGGCCATATAAATAAGATTGTATATTAGTGTCATTCTCTTGTGTAAACACATGACACAGAAAGGAATCTCTGATCACGTTTTTTGTGCATTAATAACTGAAGCAGTATTCCTTCATGTGTCCTGGGACACGCACCACTGCACTTCTGGAATGACATCATTTCGAACTAGAACAGGACCTGGGGCTGTTCCCAACAGAGGCCTGTCACATAGGGTCCCGGGATATAGACTAGAGGTTTGTTTACCTGTGCTTGTCGCTACTGTTCCACAGCAGGACACTTTTCCCCTCAGCTATAAATCTCTGAGTCTCCTGACTTGTAGGGAAAAGATGTGGACATATTGGCTAAGGTGAGGGAAATGGTGTGTGTGTAAATATGAAAATATATAAATCCCCTCCTCAGGGCCACTAGTGGCAGTGGTGAGGATGGCCAGCAGCCAGATAAGCTGCCTCTGCTCTGCCTCTCTGTGCCGTCTGAATGTGCCATTATTTTCTATGGCCCCTACAGCCGGCCCCTGAGCACAGAATCTCTGTCCAAGACAAGTCCAGACCAGGAGCTTCAGGTACCTCCTGGACTGTTTATGACTACCTCCGCTTCTCTGGCTGTTCTTCATTGCGGCATTTTCCAGTAGGTCACCAGCACTGACTGACTTCTCAGTGCACTGTGTAGTTCCATCATACAATCACACTGATGTGTGTATAGATCATGACTACTGCACTGCAGATAAAGTTTACTGTCAAAGTTTAGTGCAAGTTTAGTTAAAGTTTAGTACAAAAGCAGACAAAAGCATCTCAATTATTACTGCAATCATTTTTGATTTTCATCTCACAGTTGTTCATCAAACTGCTTATTAATATGCAGCCTATTACAACTATGGGAACTCTCTTAGAGGATTGATGCTAAATGTCTGGGAATACAAGACAATCTCATAAGATAAAGTCCTATCCAAAGCTTGAGTATTGTTTGCCATTATGACAAAAATGTACATAGTTTTATAATGACATGAACTACACAAGTAGCAATAGGAGCCTCTTTTCAATATACAGTAAATATGTAATATACTTCTAACTAAAAAGCTGCACAGAGGATTTTCTGCTGTTCGTATTGAGAAGAGAAAAACAGTAGAAACAAGCTGTTGTGAATATAGAGCCAAGTTAAAAACAGCTCAGCAGGCCTATGGAATGAGAAAGAAGAAGAAAAAAACAAAACAAAAATTAACCCACTGTAACACCTCTGAACTTTTGATCAAACCCTGACCTGAGTATAACAAATACATCCTTGGACTTGCTGTACTCAGACTGTCAGTGAAGTAGCTGTTCTGAGACAAGAAGCCCTGGCTAATGTGTACATGTCTGCCACTGTCTGCAGTGGCCAGAAGGGTTGTTGTCAACTGCAGCATCAAAAATATTGGCACATGGCTTGTTTCAGTCTTGTTTTACTGCTCGCATCACTGAGGTTTTTCCCTAACTGCTCATCTTAGGGGCCACATCTCACCAGGGTACATGTCATTCACAGAAATACTGTGCATTTTTGTGTATGGAGCCATTCATGATTTATAATGTGCTTTGTGTTTTTTCCTGTGGTATCCAGTGATAGTCAGAGTTATGAATGCATCCATAGTTAAACTAGGCTCTAGATAAACAGACCAGAAAATGCTACTGCTTATAATGTAACAAGGTATCATTAGACCTTAAGCATGATATATTAATCATAGAAACGCTATCTCTCCACTGGGCCACTGAATTAGGGAGAGGCAGATGAAGCTAACTGATCACATACAAAAATAAAACTCTCTTCTTTAGCTGCAGTTGTTTTGACGCAAGAGTGAAGAAAAAGACCCAGCGTTGACAACAACAACAGTGCTGGTGAGTAATATTGTTTTAGATGAGTGATGACAGTGGTTTATAGTGCCACTGCCAACAAAACTCCACAAATGTCCCCACGGGGCCACTGTTTATTTTGTTATAAATATACAGTATGTGTTTATTTTAGTGGAGCGCTCCATTCTGCAGCAGACACACCAACAGCAGCCTCGCTTAACCTCTTCAGAGATAAGCCTTATTCTTTTCTTTTTATCAAAAATGCATTGCACTAAAAAGCTGGTGTAATGCATCATTTGAAGAAGTTTTCTGTAACTTAAGTTGTATTTGGGATTTTTTTTTCTTCATTTTTGTAGAATACTGTGATAACTCATCCAATGTGATGAATTTATTCTATTTGAGAGTGTGAATTTTGAACATAACAATTAGATGATCAGGTGAATAATTATATATGTTTACAGTACAATTGACAGTAAACATCCATATAATATAAAATTTGAATTGTAGTCAGAATAGTGTGATTTAATGTACAAATGATGACAAATTTAAATATAAACATATGACAAACCAATCTTCAAGTCAAAGAACCACAAATAAATTGACATTTACAACCAAATATGGACAATCTCTTTATTTAAAATCCTTAGATATGCACAACACAACTGGAATCACACACACAACATCTGATATAAAAGTCGACCATACATTGCTTTGGAAGGCACTAGTCACTTAGCACTATAGTAGTAATAAAGCTTACAACACATAGAGCCACGTCACCACTCTTGAAGGGACAAACTCCACCTCGTCCTACACCAGTCTGGTTCAGGGCCGTGGTCAGGCTTCAGTAACACTCTGATGATTTAGATGTAAGGCTCAGGCATGGGGGGCTCACACGCCACTGCACCACAAGCACATGCAGCTGTTTTGTGTTAGAAATCTGGTTTAAATGTGCAAAAGACCCCAGGGACTAAAGTTCATTATGGGATAAACCTAACCCCGCCCCGTAAAAGCGCGCTGCCTTTCCCCAGTCTCTCTTAAAGGCCTCACAATCATTACCAGGTGAAACTGGGTCTTCCTCTCTGACCCTTTCCGGACTGTATTCTCCCCTGTCTGTACTCCTTCAGACTCAGTACAGGAAACACTGTGCATAAATGAGCCTGATGTATCAGCACAGGAAAGGAAGCACACATGGCTGCTCTTTGAAGTGGGACTGGGTTAGTATCTCCAGCTTAGGCTGTGTAACTCTTAATCATTACAAGGTCCTCTTAAAAGATCTGCCAAGGCATCTGGCTTATGTTTGGAATAGGAAAGCATTTTTGTGGTAGGTACTAAAGACTAGAAAGAACCAATGTAGCATTTTTCAGGCCTGCCCAGGCACACTTTTCTGTTTAGGTAAAATAAAAACATACTAGCATATAGTGCTAGCATAGGTACACATTCTTCAGAAACATGGAACATGTCTCATAGCTTTCAAAGTATTTTTGGCTCATAGTGGCAAGCAGTGATTGCACATACATCTCAACAGCGCTGGCATTTCCAACTAAGAAGCAGATCTTCTAATATTTTAAATAAATTAAAGACCACTTTAAAAATGGCAGTCACATCCTTCTTTGATTTTAAAATACATAGTATAAAGACTAAAAGAAAGAAAAAGCTACAGTAAAGAAAAGCAACAGAGTGAATTTTAGTAGTGGTATGTCTTTGTATTATAGTAGCAGTATGTAGTATTCACACAGGAAAACAAAAGCTGATTGGATTTATGTCTGAAAGACACTTGCAATTTGAGAAACTGAGACATAAGACATCTAATACCAATACATATCCACAAACAGGCACAACCACAGTTGGCTACATTGGGTAAAATAATATATAAACTGGTTTGAAAAAAATAGAAATCCATCAGTACTGAAAATGATAACAGCAACATGAACCACATGAGCTTGGTTAATAAATGTGAAATATGAAATGAAACTAGATAATGCTTCTCAAAATGTACAAAAAGATGTACAAAAGTCATGTCATTTTTCCAGTAGATTTGGTTGTATATTTAATATGTCTTAGATGACAGCAGATTTTAAAAAGCAGCTTTTAAAGCTTTGAAGTATTTCAAACCTTTGTGAATGTGAATGTCTCAAAAGTGCACAAAACTATAACAAGCTGTGCTTTTAAACCTGTGTTTTCATTCATAGGATTCATACAGAGTAAAGTTACAAAATATAAAGCTACTTTCGGCAAAAATGTGTTAATATCAAAACAACTTTCAAGTTGCTAATTCTTCAAAACAGAAACTGGGTAAATGTTGATGTGGACTGATATGCTAAAAACTGGTGTCAGTAAAATACCCAGCAAAACTGCTTTCAGCCTCAAACAAGAAACAACAGCAGCAGCTGCTCAAGGCAAAACTGTGACTGTCAAAGTCTGAGCCAGTTCTGCAGCTGAATTCATGAACTACTGATCAAGGTTATTGTGTGTGTGCTGCAGTGTAACCCTCACACTTCACCAACATTGTGAATGGATTCTTCAGCTTTAAGTTTATACTTAAACAAAAAAACAAACAAAAAAAACAAAAAACAAAAAAAAGATAAAAACATGTCCTTTTCTCTCTGAGGGAAACAGGCAGACTTTGTAGAGTCTCTGGAGATATTCTTCTCTCAGTCAGTCCAGTGGTTTGAGATAGGTGGGTTTGAGTGGCTGACATAAAGAACCACACACCAATAAGTCAGATTCAAACTGGTATCACACATTAAAAACCACCACAAAAGATTTAACATGTAGGTATCTATATGAACAGGCCAACCAGAACCATCCAGATTTCTCTCACAGGTTGTTGTGTGGTCTGCAGGCCTTGCGCCCCAGTGTTACCCGGTCCTACACAGGCCCAGGGTTTTGGTGGTAGTTGTAATGGTTGCCGTGGTCTACATCAGCGATCTGGAGGCTGGGTTTCCTCTCCCGCTCCTCGTGCTCTGCTGTGTTTGGAGTGGTGTGATGAGGAGGCCGTTTCTTGAAGAAGTCTGACACAAAGCGCACCTGCAGAGGAGTTAATGAGGAGAGTCTTGGTCACCAGGCAGCACAGAGTGTTGTCATGTAAGGGATACGGAGGAGGTAAGGGCTGGGCTGGAAAGTGTGATTACATACGTCTGCCCAGGTCCATGTCTGCACAGTTGTTAACTAACACTCTCACACTCAAACACACTTTTCTGAAGGGAACACACAGTGTGCAGCCACAGCCCTGCTATAGGCTATAAAACATGATCCCCAGAAGGGGCTGTAATTTCACAAAAGACTGCAAGGCCAAAGGCTCGGACTCAGTTCACAATTAATCATACCCCATAAGCACATCTGTGGTCAACTGGTCACTCAGGAATTTCCACATGCTGGTGCTGACAGAGGTAAAATCCAAACAGGAAAGTGGCTGAACAATAAAGACGCCCAGCTGCATCAAATGAGGAGAGTGGACCTTTGCCTAAGAAGCTGCCAGAGCTGCTGTGTGGCTTTCCATCAGCTAACACCACACAGACGCACTTGACAACTTCCTGTCAATGTGGAGTTTTTACTGTCTAAAATGGTTCCATCAGCTGTGTTATATATTGAATAATGCCCATTTTTGGTATAGGAGGGTATGCAAAACTGATTAAATACAAGATACATATTGTAAATATAAATGACATCTTGTAATTATGCAGTTTATTACAGGAAATAGCATAACCAGTAACGAATATAAGATACACGGTACTGTAATTACTGTATACTTATTTATAGAATATATTATTTTAATTTTTTTAAAGTTAAACCTTTTTCATTAGGGGTTGCCACAGTGGACGAGTTCCAGTGATTTGGCTTTTTTTTTTTTCGATGACTGCCCATACTGTGACTGTAGTCAGCAATGTGGGTGAAATGTCTTGCCCAGAGACACAACAATCTGCATCAGAAGCAGGATCTGCTTTGAGCGAGGTTTGAACCACTGACCCACCACTTAAACCACTCCATCACTGTCACCCCTGCATACTTATTTACAGTATATTATCTAAATCATACACAATAAAAGTGCTGTAAAAACACAGTACTTTATTGGATCTGATGCTCCCATGAGTATAATGCTGTAAATTTATGTACAGGTAAAGCTATAATCAAATGTCATTGCTAGGAAAATCTTTAGGGTCAGGGCTGGAAACTGTAAATAAAGATCAGATAAAAAAAACAAAAAACATTACTGGGCAGTTGGTACTGGTAGTTTTGGCCCTGACATGTCTTTTCACCAAAATAGTTATAGTTGTCAGCTTTGGGTACCCACATTAAGCACGGCGATCAGCGCTCCCTGCAGCAGTCCCACCAGCACATCGCTCCAGTGGTGCTTGTAATCAGAAACTCGGGTGTAACCCACATACACCGCGAAGGCCACCAAGAAGAACTGGATGGTTGGTCGGAGAAGTCTGGCCCACTTAGCAACCAGTCTGGCCTGCACATAAAGCTGCAGGGACAAGAAGGCAATAAAATAAATCATGCTGTGGCAGAAGGAAGAATGAGGCAAGAAAGGGAATAAATTCAAGTTTATATAAGCCATGAGTTTAGTTTGTACAGACAAATTATTATTTCACCAGATACGGCTATGAACAGCTTTCATGTAATTGCCAGCATGTATTTACATAACACAGAGAATCATATGATTTTCCCATGAAACCATGCTCCATTTGCTAATATACAGTTGATATCTTACTCATAAACAAATAAACTCATCCATTGGCATAAGACATGTGTTTGAATTGGGTCTTGGGTCAACAGTACTATACTTAAGATAGTGTAACTAAACCTAGAGTTAACAAATGTAGCTGCAGGAGTACATCTTTCCATGGGCATTGCCTGGATACTCTGCTAGGTGTACAAACTGGAACTGCATCTCAAACATTGAGATTTGAAACTTTGGGGCATGTAACCCAGTCATATTTGGAGTAATTTTGTGTGGACTTAACAGTGTCATGAATAGACACTTGCTGGATATAGACAGATCAGGAATAACATCATAACTCCCTGAATGCAGCCCCATATGCAACAAACTGTGATGCATGGTGTATTCTGACACACTTCCATCAGAACCAGCATTAACTTCTTCAGCAATTTGAGCCACATTAGCTCGTCTGTTGGATCGACCACATGGGCCAGGATTTGTTCCCTACTGAACCCACTGAGCTGTCCATTGAAGTCTACAGCCTTGGGACAGACCAACTGCTCTCTTTGGATTCTCCATCTTAGTCTCATACCTGGCTTTTAACACAAAGCCAACATGGCCAATCTAAATGATCTGAATAGGGTTGCAGACAGAAAACATCACACTACTAAGAAACAAGGCCATTTTTCTCAGCATTCATTCTCCTCTGGACTCTTGCCTTTTCATTTTAAGTCCACAGCCACAAATTTGGCTCCATAGTCCTCCTCCTAGTCAACAATTAGCTGATCCGAATGCCTGGACCTAGACCAGCTCATCTGGGAACTATTATGGATGGTTCATGCCTCAGAATATTTACATTGACATCACATGAAGACGTTTCCAATATTTGCTCTACAAAGACATTGGTATTTACACAGTGGTGTATTTTCATTTGCACTACTCACCGCTAAAAAGAGCATGCAGTACATGCCAAACGAGGAATGGCCTGAGTAGAAAGACAAACTGGAGGAACAAAAAAACAAATGCAAAAAATTATAGCAATTTTGATGTTCAGTTATGTTAGGAAAATGTTATAAATACAGTACTATGCAAAAGTCTTTTCCTAAGTCCTATGAACAAAATGGTGTATAAATGTGAAACAAAACACAAAAAAGCAAGGAAGAAAAATAGAAATTGAAGCACTGTGAAGACTGTATTTTTGAAAGCACTCTTAGTTAACAACATTTTTTTGTCTTTTCTTTTGCATAGAACTATACATATGAATATTAGAGTCATATTTGTACCTGGACTCTGTGACGTCCTGTGGTCTCCCAGTGCAGTTCGCTGCTTGTATGTAGCTTGTGCAGACCTTGGGTGCACACACGGTCATGAAGTTTGGTCTTGGCCGGCCAATGGTGTACTTGGCCAGGTCTGTGAGAGACTGACTTACAGATGCTCCAAACAAAAAGGTCCCCACTACCTTATAAAGAGCAACTACGTATTTGTTGAAATCTGAATTGGAGTAAAGCTTATTGCTGTAGACCAAATAAGCTTCACCAGAGGAGATCTACACAAAGGTGAAAAAGTAAAGGTTATTATTACAGTGTTTGTATTTTGGTAGTAGAGGTGATGAGTAGAACGTACTATGATGATGATGCAGGGGATGGTGACAGCTGCCAGCGTGGCATGGGTGATTGTGTCAGGTTTCAGAGGGTACTTGATGCTCTCGTCGTCGCAGTAGATGCGTCGGTGATACGGCTTGGACACAATGGTCATGATGATGAAGGGGAGTGCCGCTAAAGAACACACAATGTTTACATTAAGTAAATATTTACTACCATGTACAGCGGTGGAAGAAGTTCTCAAAATCTTCTACTACCTGGTTTCAACACAGAACCTGTTAAATACCCACTTTGACACTGAGGTAAAACTAAAAAATACATTTACTTATTTAAAAACTTTAAAGTAAAAGTAAACACATTTTAAAGTAAAATATTTACCCTCAAAATATTTACTCAGATAAAAGTATGTTTTAAAAAAGTTTTTCTTTTTTTTATTTATTCAGAATGGGTTATCACTGGAGCTTTAGGTGGGGTGCAGCCTGGACAATGGCCAGTGAGCTGCTGGGCTGACAGAGATACAGACTGACAACCACTCACTCTCACATTCATTCACTCACTCAGGGCA
This sequence comes from Bostrychus sinensis, assembly GCA_020698575.1. NCBI lineage: Eukaryota > Metazoa > Chordata > Actinopteri > Gobiiformes > Eleotridae > Bostrychus > Bostrychus sinensis. Next base: position 19,021,267 of record CM036246.1, read on the forward strand.
ATTGAGAATCACAATTTCACCCGTACATGTGTGTTATTGGATGGTGGAAGGAAGCTGTAGTACCCTGAGAGAACCCACAACCTGGTTGCTCAGAGGCAAATGTTCAAACCACTCTGCCACCAAGCACCACCCAGTAAAAAGTATTATTTTATTTGTGTATTTTATTTTATTATTTATTTTTATTTTTTACTTTGACTTTTAATGCTAACATTATCATGATGAAACAACCCACAAAAACAAACACACATTTGGCTGGTTAAATGTTGGGGCAGAAATGTACAGCAATGAATAACCAAAATAACCTGCAGAGGTGTATTTATACAGAAACTGCTACAAGTACAGTCAATCACACTTTAGCAAGAGACACAAGAGTCTAGACTTTCATGTGGCTCAAGAAAAACTTATGCAGATTTATGTCTAGACAACACCAGAGATGTGAAAGATGTGGTGGAGACAAAATAACCACTCAGGGATATCTGGGTGCAAAATATGTTTTCAAAAATACTTCTAACTATTCAACTTTACTATTGCTACAACTCCTCCTAATAATACTTAGGCACCAACTATTACTACTACTGCCACTTTTGCTACTTCGCTCCTCGTACTTCTACTACTACTACCATCTGTACTTCCGGCACTAATAGCTACTACTGCTACTCCTACTATCCCTAGTACTACAGTACGTCTTACTGTCTAGTTACTTTCCACCACTGAATAAAAGGTTAATAACAAAAATAGTTCTAAAGCTCTCTTCTATGTAACTGATGGTGACTGTTTGAAGAGAGAATGTGTTTATAATATAATATAAAATTAAATTGTTAATATATATTTATATTTATATAGTATGGGCATGGCACAATTTTATTTCGCTTTCATTATTTGCAAATGGCAGGAGAAATGTACAGCCTCCACCTCGATTCTGTCTCCTCTGGCTGTTGACTGTCTCGGGCCGCTTCAGTGCCACGCAGTCACATAAAAATGTCAGAAAAGCAGCACTCCAGACTCACCACTGGTATTATATTTCTGTGTAAATGATTGGTGCACCGCTCCCATTCTCCCAGAGCTGTAGCTGACATAATTCCAGAAGAGTTTCCAGCAAGACTGACTGATGAGAGAGTAAGAATCTACACCACTGAAGACTGAGACTGAAGCAAAATATACAAGAGGATGTGGATCAAAATTCAGGGGATGAGGAATTTTCAACTCCACCCTTGTGAATGACAGCACACTGTACATTTGAAAAATAAGAGCAAAACTCAGCCTTTTATTGAAGATATACACAGCCCAAATATCCCAAAATTAAGCAATCCAAATTAGCAAATAAGCCAATCAAGTGCTAACAAGACAACAATAGGTTAGACCATTGCACCTGAACAATGAGCAATGTCTGGAGGTAATGGTGTCAGTACTGGTGACATGTTACTGTGAGATGAGTAGTGCTGTACAGCTCACACTGTCCTAAAGGCCCACATGTGCACAGACACCACACAGACAATAGGAGTCTTATGGGCTCAGTGTGGGAGAGACATCAGTACAGGAGCTTTTTGTCTGGAAAAGAATAAACAATAGTGTCTATAGCACAAGCACATTACCACATATAATCCTGGAAAGACAACCTTAGGGAGACAGAACAAGAAAGACACAGACTAGAAACACTAGGACAGCACAAACCTCCATTAATATCGAAGAAGTAAAGATATGGATTCAAACCATGGATCTTCTAGTTCAGGGGTAAATGCCTTCTTCATTGTCCAACTCCTCATAAAACACAGTGGTAAAGAATCCTCTACTATCGCTACTGCTATTACTACCACTACTACTCTGACTATTACTACTATTTTCAACAAACGGGTCAAACCTAGGACCCCCTGACTGTGGTGTACCAAAGTCAAAAATACCTTTACTCAGATTAAAATTTTACTGGAGTAAAAGTTAAATTTTCTCTCAGTACATGTGGTCTTCTAGTTCATGGGTAAATGTTTCATCCTTTGAGCCTCAAAATCCGTATATCCGTATATTACGTAATGGGAAAGAATTCAATAAAAATAGTTCCTTTACTGACCCTCTGTTGCTGGAGTTTGTATTTTTGGCAGTATCTCATGATGGTATGAAAAAATTACTGGATCTACACCAAAAACTAAACATTTCTTCCTAAGCCCATCTATGGCGATTATTTGGTCTTGCTAACAGATAAACAAACCAAATAGCCAACTTTAACTCTGTGGAAAGTGGTGGTGATAGCACTATTGAACAAAAGCAGTATACTGGTTCAAACTGGTCATGATGCGGTGGTCAGACATTATGTGAAAATGACACGATGAAGCAGGTGGTGATCAACAAGTCTGCTTTTCTTCACCATTATGTCTTTGTGAGCCACAGCAGTTGCTCACCACCTGCTTCATCATACCACCTTCACATGATGTCCCACCACCACACCATGACCTGTAACTGCTTTTGTTTTGGTTTTTATCTTCTTAGGGGAACACACTGGTTTCTATTTGGTGATCTGGCAATTGGGTGGCATGTTTTGCATCTGTATCCTGCTTCCTGCATGGACAAAGAACAGCCACTTGCCAAAAAGCACAGTTGCTTCATAATTACTCTCCTTGTTACAAACACATTATTTCATTACATTGTCATAGTGACTGTAACACTGTGTTATATATTATATAAATTACTGACTTGGTTTGAAATAAAATTCTGACAAAGTTGAAACAATGTGTGAAATGTAAATAAAAACATACAAATATACTTAGTTCACAATAGACCGTAAACAATATATCAGATGTTGATATTTTATCATTTCACAAAAAAATATTAGCTAAAGTTTAATTTGATGATAGCACAGCACTAGCAACACATCTCGAGGCATAACAAGGCAAAAAATTAAGTTAACTGGCAACATTTCAGTTAAGATGTCTGAGTATAACAGGATGATTTTAGAAAGAGAGTCTCTACAAGTATCTATTAGTATTGGATGTAGTGGATGATAAATGCTATATCTTACACATTTCCAGAATCCTAATTTCTTCAATACGGATCTGACTGAAATTTACACGGTCTGTCAAACTCTGTGATTTAAATACATAATATTATCAGAGTGTTTGCATTGCCTGGTACAAAAACAAACTGTCCATTTAGGGTCTGTGGTGGCTGGATCCACAATTACAGAGAGACATGGGGGCTGAAGTCTGTTTCCACTCCACATTACATCAGCCAACTCAAACTCCTGCTGCAACGTGGAGCATTTAGTACAATAACAGTTCAATGTTTAGAACCATAACAAACAAACTGGCAAAGAAAATACAGCTAAAGGAAATATTGATGGAAGACATAATGGTAGAATAAGCTATACTACAAGATTACCATGGATAAAGTGTGTTTGTGGACATAGTGTGCAATGGTAAATTCCACTTTTAATTCCCATAGAGCAAATCCATCAAAGCATAACAAAAGATATAAAAAGATATTATATAAAGTAAATTAATCTAGTTATTTTCAACCGCTACTGAAACTTTTTTAAACTGCAGAAAAAAACAATGTGCAAACATAAAAACAAAATGCTAATTTGCACCAAGAAACCATATAATATAAGGTCAACTTTATTGTCCTTGAGAGGAAATTTCTCGTGGGCTACAGATTCACTCAGATCTGCATCCCACACACACAACTGTACTATCACACAGACAAAAAGAGTGAAACAAATGAAATTTGTTGAAATAAATTGAAACAAATTTGTTACTATGAAAAGAGTAACAAATAAATACTGCACAATGTGCATCATTCTTCATGCTTCCTGTAATATATAGTACAGTACTGCACTGTACAAAATTTTTTTGGGAAATGGAATATTTGCTTTAATACCAGAGTAATAAGAAGATTAAGTACACCTTTTCTCTAATAAAGAATAGTTAGCATAATTTCTGTTTACAGGCGGTGAAGTTGTCATTTATTAACAGTGAAATCTGGGGCACTTAGATAACGCTCAGTACAGACTCTCTTTTGAAAAGCAGAAGCGCAGATATACATACAGTGCTCTGAGGCAGAAATAGCCCATCAGTAGACAAACTAGGTCTGGAGAGGACCACGAGACAAGCCCGCAGCCCGGGCTGACTCTGCTCCAAAACTCAAACACACAAACACTATTTGACTTGAGCTAAACTCAGATGTCCATGTTATACTGCACTGCATTTTTCACTCCAAGTAAGGACACACAGAGAAAAAATGTCTTGGAAGAACTTACTGCCAGTGTGGACTGTGGCCAGGAAGGTTTTGTGCAGCTAAAAAATGTCCCTAATATACCAAGGCACTGTACTTAACAGCAACATAAGAAAACAAAACAAAACAAAACACAAATGAAAAGTGTGAATCTGTGGTGACATGAGATGTTGAAAACACTGTGGCGTGTATGCCAGGCCAGTAGCCATCATTTTTAACACTGGCAACAGTGATTACACACAAACAAGTTTGTATTGTTGAAGTGTACGGCAGTGTCAATGGGCAGCTTTACCTCCTGCAACGCCCCTTAGGTGGAAGACGCTGTTCCCAATGTGAGTGCAAACCAGTATGGACAAACTGTAGAAGTCTGAAAAATACTTTTACTTACTTACGTACATTTTTGTCTGTTGCAAAGTAGGTAACACACTCCTCTTCCAAACAGAGGGTTAAGGGTTTGAGTGAGATTTGGATACCACTACTAGTACAAAGAAGAAGTCAAGTAACTTTTACTCAGGTAATCATTTTGTTGATTACTTTTACTTCTACTTCAGTAATATTGTCTTAAAGAAACTATACTTTTACTTGTGTATAGATTTGGTGAACTTCTTCCACCTCTGCAAACCATAATCAGCAGTTAAGTTAAAAAGTTGTAACGTCATCTTAGCTATTAGCTTTACAGTGAAAAACAGTGCAGTACTTCTTTTTTATAATAACTGTAACAAACTCTGAAAAATGTTGATTCTTTTGTTTTTTATTCTGTTGTGTTGTAGATGGACAAAAACTCCAAAGCTGTTTTTAAAGAGTTGTTTGTATTCATTCAACAACCACATTAGTTTGACATACCCACAGTTTGTGCGTACATGACCACTGCCACTGTCAAACCGTCCACACACAGCTCCTAACCTTTTAAGGCTTCTGATTCTGCAGCCAACAAAATGACATACGACTAAAGTGGAACCTTAGCGTTTCCATTCAGCTGAAATGGCATTACTGTTTGCTGTGAACAACAAAAGCCAAAAGTAAGAGTCATCCATTACAGAAGTTATTAGCAAAGATACTCCACTGACAAAGACACCAGTGTTATGATGGGACTTCCTCTCATTTCTTCCACCACAACTAATTCCCATTTTCCATTACATTATGCTCTTCCAAAACAAAGTCGTTCTTTCTCTCTATATCCTTTAATCTGACATTCTCATGATCACGGCATCCTCCCACACACTTCTTCTCTTTTTGTAAATATAGATGCCTTAATGGTGTGCTGCTTTATTTAGCAAGCTGATATGCAATTATACAGAAGACTGTGGACCACAATCACACACTAAGAGGACATTGACTGTATTTGTATGGCTGTATGTGTGTTTTATTCCCTTATCCCTATTTCTGTGTTGTTTCTTTTGCAGCTTGAACATACTTTACCTCCTATCAGGGCCCACAGAACTATGAAACCAGACTGGCAGTTCCCTTGATAGTCTGAGTGGCCAACACCTACTTACTCTTTAACCCACTGCACCTGCAAGTGTAATTATTCTCCTCGATGCGAAAAACATACAGTGTGCATATTTGTGTGTCGTGCAAACCGTGTGAACGTCTGTGAATGTGTGATGTAAGGTGGAAGTCATGGCCCAGAGGTGCCCTGGCCACTCTCAAACTTTCCTGCCGGGTCACACTTGGAACAGCTCAGCCCACTTCTAATTTCTTCCACTTTCTGACAAGTTTTCCAGCTTCAAAGTCCTTTTGCATTTTACCTGTATATTAAAGTTGACGTATCATTGAATTGATTTTAGTATAAGCCACAAACTTTCAACATAAAACCTATGGCAAATCTCTGCCCTAAGTAGCCTGGAAGGGAAAAGCTAAAAGGAAAGAAGACACAGTAGTAGATGATAGTAGCAGTACTGCCACTTGAGTATTACTATTTTTAAGTAACAACACTGAAGTACAGATGAGTACTTCTTCCACCTCTGCTTCATATAGATAGGACATACTTAGCATAAGAACTCAAAATCCTCAAGATTCACACTCATCATAATAAGAAAAGATCTTTAAGGGACGTCTTGCAGTAACAAAACATTGAACCCTCCCTCAGTGTGACTGTCTCAACCCAAGCCACACTGACTCATGTGGAAGGTATGTGCTGAGCCTACAAGCTGCACCGGCCTCTGGAATTCTAATTCACAAGAGGAACGCCCAACTTCACCAGTCACACCAAATCCTACTGCCGCTGCAGCCCATTCTTTATTTTTAATCCCGCTGTTACACTGTGTCCATCATTCACGCGTGCTTAGCTCCAAGCGGGGCAGAAGCAGAAGGAGAGGAAAAGCAGGGGAGGTCCGGGTAGGGTAGCAAAATCTGGGGCACCAATCAAATTTGGAGTGGATCAAAGACACAGGCCACACAGGTTTGGACCCTAACCATAAAAAAAGGAATTAAAGTCAGACCATACCAGTATACTGCTCATCTTGAATGAAGCTCTTAAGGTTTGGTGTTTTTAATACCTCTGCATTTCAAACTAATAATTTGACAAAGTGTCTTGGTCGAGAGAAAGAAACTCTACAAATTTCATCCACATTACTTCTTTATTTGATTGTTGCATGACTGAGAATTTCCACAGACCACATGATTATTTGCAATGTCTGTCAAATTTGGACCACCATACATCCCATAGTTTACAATTCTGTAAATTCAAAAAGGTGACTATGTATACGTCTGGCCAGCTATACCCACTGACTTGTGACACTGTGAACTTAAATACAATGACTCAATATAAAGCCTTTCAGACCAGTCAGAATGGTTGGGATCAGCTTTCGCAATGCTTAATTTGTTTGGACAGTTGGAAGTCTGTTTAGTAAAATGAAAGCCTGTTTATTTTGCACCTATTGGTACAGCAACTTGGAAATCTAACATGAATCCATAGTGACCAAACAAACTAAAGTCATCACAATACCATAAAAATATTAATGGTCAACTTTTCTTTTTATAAGATTGTTTACATTGAAGCTGTATCCTTTGAGAGATGTGTCTCTAAAGGAGTTCAGTTTCCAGGAGGGAGCTCTCTGGAGGGAAACCATGCCCATTAAACATCTTCATTGGTTTCTGTGAGAACACAAGACAATCAGTCTTCCCAGATCAGTCACAACAGAGACCACGCTCCCTGGAGACACGGTAGCACTGTACAATCATGTACTGTACAGGAGCTCAAAATACACAGACAATGTTATTGAGTTTCCAAAATATAATATAGATTATATATTAATTGTGTTCACACACAATATGACCCTGAGTTTTGTTCTTTGGCATCAGTTTGTTTACTTTCTATTACAAACTAAAGTTGCCCTTGGGGTGACTTGAAGTGCTCCATGTTGTGCTCACAATCCTGACACTGAGTAAGAACCAAGGTGGAGTCATTCTGACAAAAGCTATGGGGTGCTATCATATATATATATATATATATATATATATATATATATATATATATATATATATATATATATATATATATATATATTTGAGACTAGAATTTAGTGACCTCTAGTGGTAGTAGCAGGCGTTGACAATACAAAAAAAAAAGTCCCTTTCAGTGGTCACTAGAGGGTACTTGAAGATGAATCTCCTTCCTGGTGCAATTCTCACCGTTTATCCGGGCTAGGGACTGGCATAAACTGGAGTTTTATGATCCATGTTGGGGAACTGAACCCCTTACCCACTGCACCACTGACCTTTGCCTTTGTTACAAAAACTTTTGAAATTCCTTTTCTACGAATGTAACTGCAGTATGTGTACATTGACTGTCACACTGCTTTTAGGTCATTTAGACTATTTTTGATGCATTATCCTCTCTGTACAGAATGAAAAGAGAGTAAAACAGGGTTGTCAGAGTGAACTTATTAGAACAAAAACACACAACAAAAATATGTTACATAAGCCTTCTGTATTGCATGAGTGCCTTGCCTCAAGGCCTTTTCATCTAAATGGAGTGTGTACTACATCACTCACAGCTCATTGCCATTCATGTGGCCTCCAGTCGTGGACCAATCATAATCTCCTCTGAGTCTGACTCAGCCTTCACTTACAAATACAAACTATAGCATGGAGAGGTTAATCCTAAAATCTGCACTGTCAACCAACACCCACTGCTTTGTGTTACTAAAGGGAGGAAAAGAAGCAAAAGATACAGCCAAAAGATTACTGTACAAGTTAATTTAAGGGGAAGGCACTATCCTATTACATTTCTAGCAAATGTTTCAAGAGATTCAACACTTTACTCCATTGATCCGATCAGGCATTTGACTTTTACATTTATTTTTAATTCAATCATTGAAAAAAAAAAAAAAAGAGTGAAAAAATGCTTTTTTATGTGACAGCACGTTGTCAGTATGACTTGGGATTGATGGGAGTGTTAGGAACAAAACACCTGCTAAAAAAACTCTAGAAAGTAGAGAAAATAAATGGGTAATGATTTTGAAAAGCCCATAACTTGATGCCGAGTAGAAGTGTGCTTTCCCGTCGTCTAATGTCGGGTATAATGACAAGCTTGAATGTGCTGTTATTACATGTCTAGGCTGACCTGATAATAATGAGTGTGGGCAAACGTGGGTGGCACACGGGAAGGGTGAGGCTGATGGTGAGATGGAGCCATAAGGACCCAGAGGCCGACCCACAGACCAAAAGAGAGACCAAACCCAGACGCTAATCCCTAACTTGTGACAGGCTAATGGTGAGGCTTATCAACTTCAGCAATCAGTGACTGGCACAGAGACAAGCAAATCTGTACATTCATCATCTCCACTGTCTCCATCCTTCCTTCCTGCCACTGCACCACTCACAGTCATCACAGCCTTACACAACGCTGTCAAGGATGTGTGGCATTACTGTACACAAAACTGTGGTAGATTCAATACACATGAACATTGTCTTTGGGGTTAGAACTGGATGTATTCATGATATTTAACATTGACTACAGAGGGACTATAAAGAGAGAAGTGTAGTGCAATATTGTGGCATAGTGGCAGGGTTCTGGTGCTCTGGATTCCCCCCTCAACCTAAAACATACACAATAGGCCAATACTCCAGCTAGAGTCTGTAAGAATGGGTCAGTAGCAAAGAGACAAGAAAAACTACCTTTCGATAACACAGTGACCATTGGGATTTTTGGCAGGCTGGTAAAGTCTTATTTTAGGAAGATTTAAGTAGCAATGTTACAGTCCTGTAAAAGTGAACATTTATTACAAAAGAATTGCATGTTTAATAAATGATATTCAGGCAGACATCTTTAAATGCCTTGAACTGAATAATATCACTCCATTAAAAGGGACTTTACCCTTGGGTAAAGTACATAGTATCTATTAAAAGTGAGACATTCTTGGAAGGATTCGTGGGAGACAAAATGATGAAAAACTGAGGAACAGGAGAAGCACACATATGAATATCAGATTTCCATAAACAAACACAGAGCTTCCTGAGCATGTGTAAAAATCCTGCAAAGTTATGGGAAGCAAAATGCTGCATGCAAGAGAACCTAGTCATTATGTTAAGCTTATTTGCTTAGTATCACAGATAAAAACAACTCTTGCTTGACCAATTGTGGACTTCCCACGCGCTTGAGTTATGGACAACCAACTGCCCATTTGGCATTGGCACATTTTTACGCATAAACAGAAATAAACAAGATCAAGTGGCACAGCGAGCGAGATGTTGTTACCAATTTAAGACAGACACCTGTCACATCTTAAAGACACGACAAAAATCTTACTGACAACTCTCCAAAGTTCCAAGCGATCCCTGCTACACACTGAACAGTGCGAAATGTACTTTTGCCACAACTTACCCACAAAAACGCACAGGACGTCCACCACCACGTACAGCTTCCTTTTCCTCAACTCCTTCATCTTTTGTGTATTGGTAAGTTCTTCACAGACAAAAATAGTTCTTCAAAAAGCTACTCGTGACTTCCATTGACGCTCTGTTGTTTTGGAATAAAAAGGTGCAGACTGTGCAAACAAGTTGATAACCTGCCTTACGAGTTCTTCTTCCGGGATTTTCCGAGCCGCTTACCTGTGCTGACATCGAGGACAGCATAGGTAGGTGACTTTTCAAGAACGACTCGATCAAAAGACAGGCATCGCACGCACGGACGCGTTCAGATCAAAACTAGAAGTGGACAGATCTTCTGACTCCAGAGCGCTGAAGGGAACTGACTCAGCCCCTCTCTCACTCACACCGTGCCAGTGCTGCGGTCCCTCCTCTCGACTTCCTCGTGGGCAGCCTTTGCGTTAAATCCCAGCCTACTTTCCGTGTCAAAAACGTCAAAACCCAAGGATGAAAACCAGGAGGAGCTTTGAAGTAGATCGCTTTACAGTTTTCTGCTATTACACCTGGCCATACAGGATAAAAAGTGGCGCAGTCCTAACGATGGGAAAAGGGAGTTTAATGGTTTTGTAGTACAGGATACGCCTTTAATTAAGCACTCAACGTTCATTTTAGTACAGTGTGTATCTGGATCCAACTCTGATCCAACTTTTTCTATTGCTATAAGTGTTTTACTTACATTTTAAAGAATATGTTCTCTTTGAGTAACCCCAAACCCTAAACTACAAGCATTAGTAGTAGTAGAAGTAGTAGCCTAGTATTAGTAGAGGTAGCACTAAATAAAAAAGTGGTAATTATAGTAGTAGTGGTAGTAGGATTAATTAAATACACGTTACACTCAGTACTTTGAACTTTTACTCAAGTAACAATTTGGTTGAGCACTTTTACTTCTATCGTAGTAGCCTACTAATATTCAGCAATATTAAGTAGTAATACTCTGACTGGAGTACCGATTTGTAGTACTCTATTTCTTCACCTCAACTTAATACTAATTTAGAAAAACAAACAAACAAACAAACAAACAAACAAACAAACAAAAAGAAAAAAAAACATAGGCAATGGGCTAATTATTTATTCTATTTATAGGAAGTGCTTTCAGTCTACCTACTGTCCATCTCCTGGGATCCAAACATTATTACAAGTTATGCTCTCAGTGCAGTCTTAAGATGACTAACTGTAGGCAATAAAGATCTTTATCACCATAACTGGTGTGGATGGTCATTGGTCACAACTGTTTTAATCTAGTTTGGATGACATGCTTGCTAATTTCATTATTCTAACTTAGTATTTTCAATGTTCAAAATACTAAATTAAATGCCTTTCTTTGTGTGAATGTTTATGGCCGACGTACATCTTGTCTTGACTATGGAAATTACTTTAGATTTGAACATCCTGCCCCCTATTGGCGCTTCATAATATCGCAGCCAGTTTGTTAATAGAAGCTGCATCCTTGTTCTTTCATCTTTAATCTGGCATCTTTAGGATCCAGTTTATATTCAAATATAGGCTTATTTAGATTTATTTTGTTTAATGGTATGGTTCATTTACTTATTTGAGCTACTAAAACCCTTTCTTACTTGACTGTCTCCATATCTAGACTTGACAGCAAGAAACAGACCAGAGAACCCTGTTACTGACAGCCCTGATGTTGATGTTTATTTATGTTCAGTTTTATTAAACACTTCATTTATTATTTTATCTATTATTTTATATAATTTACTATATATAATTTTTTTCATGTGGTGCCCTTAATTATTGTTTAACTACATTAAAACTGTTCAGTATATTTATACTTTTCATGAACACATGTGCCATGACTAAACCTTGGCTTCAACACAAATGTAAGTTACTACCATGCTCTCCCTGCACTGTGATGGTTCAACAAGTGTGAACTGAATTCTTTTTAGATATCGCAAAAGCTATAATTTCTTATTCAAGAGAGCTACTTATGTTTTTATAAAATTTTGCAGTCAAATACTGCTTATCAGTTTAACAATAGTCACCTTCAATGCTCTGTTCTTGTGCTCGTCCAACACATATAGCCAGACTGTAGAGGGGTTGCAATCAGCCAGACCAACGTTGAGTGTAACACAATAACAATTATAATAACAACAATAACAACAATAACAATTGAGGAGATAGGGGCCCATTTTTAACTTACCACATGGCTTTTCTGTCAATACACACTACCTTTTTACTTTAGGACAGTGCTGCTCACTCACTGTTTCCACTTGACAGTTCACTTTGCCAATGTGTTGCTCTACAGACCCCTAGAGGCCAAACTTGACTACCACAAATACAGTACACTAAATGAAGAATTTATGGCATTATTTCTGGTTGTCATTGATCACAATTACTATTGGTCTGGTGTCTAAACATTTGAACAACATATAAAAAGTCAAACTGACAGATTTGCTTGTATCTAACAATGAGATGACATTTCTATGATTATAAAAATATGGTGTTAGGGCACAGTATTTTTCTTTTCTTTCAGGTTTTCTCAAGGGTTACCACAGCAAACTATCTGCCTCCTTGTGTGCAGTAATTTGCATACTGATTTGATTGATTTGGCTTAAATGTGATTTCCCTTCCCGAAGCAACCCTCTGGATTTAACCAGGCACAAATTTATTTGGGACTGGCACAAGTAGTATACTGGCTTGTGACGCTGTGTGGATGGATTATTTAGAGATAATCTTCTATTGGTATCATCACTGTACAGAGATAAGGTTAGGTATACTTTATTGTGCTTGTAGTGAAATTTGTTCACTGCATTTGACCTATCCTTCAATGCTGCTAGGGCAACCTGTCAGGAGCAGTGGACGAATGCACTGGGCGAATGCAGTGCAGCACCTGGGACCCTTCTCTGAGTCTTCCGAGTCCGGGATCTTAGTCAGGAGTACCAGATGGTTAGCCTATTGTGCATGTTTTAGGTTGTCTAACAACGGATGAGCATCCATTATTAGACAACATTTAACATATTAAACCTAAATCTTTAAATGAGTATATTGCTAATGTCTGTCACTATTTCCACCAACCTCCTGCCCTAGGACGAATGCCTTAAATTGCACACAACTTACCATAGTTCATTTATTATATATTTTTTTACAAAATATAATAAGCAGTCAGGACAGATGCCAAACATCTCACTTGTGAAGAAGAAAAGTAAAAAACAAACAAAAAAAACTCAATTCATTTAATTTTTTTTTGCCTCCTTGAGCTCATACTAACACGTAATGTAAACAGTCAAAGTCAAAGTGATTTGCTCTTAGCTGGGATCGAGCCACTGAAACGTCCACAGGCAATATTTTAGGTTTTGAACCTTATAAGCAGATAATGTTAGAAACTGTATAAATGCCTGGATGTTATAAACCTAAAAGGTGAGATGGGAAGTGCAGAATAAGTCATCTTTCTAACAAGAGTAAATCTCTGTACAACAGAAGATCTGTCCAACATTAAAATGAGTATAGTACAGTTATGTGTGTTGATGATGACCAAAATGTGGAAAATGTGGTAGATAAAAAAGAAAAAAATAATAATTTTGTGGATGTATATGTACATTTGGAGGACATACTGCACATTGTGACTTCATGGTTGTCTTGGACAGCATTAAAGTTACAGAACCTGAGAAACTGCTTGAAATCACATAATCTTGAGTTTAAATATCCATCATTGTTCTTCCACAATAAATATGTAATATAGCAAAAAATGAATTATGACACAGCATTCGAGTCTACAGATCATTATGAATGAAAAAAAAAAGAGAAATACAGAAAACTCCTAACAGTGCAGGTTTAAAGGGTTTTTAGAGCAGAGGGGGGCCATGTGTGTACTCAGTAGTAAGACTACCAGTGACCAAGTGGATTCAATGCAAACTGATGAGCAGTATGCAAAACAAAAGCAACACATGACTTTTGTTCTGAGTGTACCACTAGCAACCTCTCAATTTCACATTTACTTTTCCTGCTCATTTATTTACATTATAACAAGACATAAGCATTGCACTTTGACTGGATGTTATAACTAATGATTATAGACACAATGAACTCATAAAAGAAGAAATGGTAGTCCAGAAAATACAGGATTTTTACGGTTTAAGTTTAAAAACATGTCAAAATGCTATTCATTCATTGCAACCATATCCACTCAAGTGGCAACAAGGCTGACAGGAGAAGGTCCTTCTCAATGCAATCCCATAATTTCAAGTGCGAAATGAAATAATTTATTTTTTCTTTTTTTATATAAATAGTAGACTCAGGTATAATAACAACCATGGTCAAGGTCCATCATTTACTGTAATGCAGGCCTCTTGTGTGCTAGTCTGGCTCCAAAAGAAACCACAGTCCTTTGGCTTCAATGAACACAAGGGTTGTCGCTGCTTCAACCATCATTCGGTATTACAGTCTATAAGTCTACAGTCCCAACCAAAATAGGTCCACTCTCTTCTTACAAAATTAGGTAATGCACGTGTAGTCTTGGTTTTCAACAACAGTCACATGTTGGACAAACCACAAACATTGTGTGTTTGTGTCTTTTTACTGTGTAAGAAAGTGGTGATGCTGGACGGCATGCATGTTCAACAGGCTGCCAAAGCCCTGGTGTGACAGGAGCGCAGCAGATGAGGGCTGTGGGCTGATTTCCACCTGGAGCTTTGGTGAAGCACTAGTCCCATCCTGCTCAGGATGGTCACAGAGAAAGGCCTCACCTCCCTGCATATGCAGCTGGTAGAAGCAGGAGCATGTTGGGTCGCCATGAACGGACGGAGGGCTTCCACTCAACCACTGGAAGCACTGAGAGGACGACTGAAACTGCAGCTGGACAGAGGGCAGGCAGCAGTGGTCTGAGAGAGTATCCTGTGGGACATCAATAGATGGGACAGGATAAGGATGTCCAAACAGCCTCTGAGGACAACGCTCATCGCATAGTTCAGACAGCCCAATGACCAGGTCACCATCTACAGAGAGACAAAATGTATTAGAATGACATGTCAAAATGATTTTTGTACTCAGGATTCACATCAATTACACAGTATAGTCAAAATCGAAAATAACCATAAAAACTAAGAAGATGTTAAGGGACAATTTCTGGGTGAATGTATACAGTATTCTGCTTGGATTACTCTAAAACTACAGTTTTCTGTGTTGCTTTCCATTGTTTACCTGCAGGCCCAGCCTGCTTTCAGTGGCCTGCCTGGACCATTTCATGGCTTTAAAAGAATGCGAGGAGTTCTTCTGCGCCGCGGTCGCCTCTCCTCCTCTGGATGTCATGTCAAAAGGCATGCATGAACACATACACACATATGCACAAAACATATGTAAGTAAAACACAAGAACTTGACATGGGAGACAGAAAAATAATAAACCAAAAATGTAATAAAACTTAAAATGCTTTATGAAAGGTTTCAGGAATAAAAGTACACCATACAGTTGGGTCCATGAATATTTGGACACTGACACAAGTTTTGTTATTCGGTTCACCAAATCGTATTCAACATACAGTTATATAATAAATGGCCCTGTTTCAACAAGCAGGTTTAGTCCTTACTCAAAGTTTGTTAACCCTGAAAAGAGAGAAACTCAAGAGTTTTCTGTTTCACAGAGTTAACCTAAATTCTGAGCTACCATGGTAACTCACTCTGTGACCCTAACCTGGCCTGGAGCAGGTTTTATTCCTCTAACCCTGAGTTTAACCCAGAGTCTCCCCCCATTTCCTCATTTACAGGAATAATGGGAACACTTAGGAAGACTTTAAAGGGTCATGATTTAATTTGTATAACTTCTATATTGTTATAGTGTGCATTTATACTTTTACGTGATACAATCATTTCTCAAAAACATTTTTGATGTCATGCAAATAAATTTATTATTTTGCTCAATTACTTTATTGAATTCGATCAATGTCAGTTAAAAAAAAAAGAGTCAGGTTATACTAAAAAACACTATATTTAAAAAAATTTGCGGAAAAGGTTAAGTGAGTAATATTACTTTGATATAAATAAAGAATTAAAAAGATTTTTAAAAGTATTTTTAGCTTACTCTATACTGCACAATATTAACAGTCTATTGTGTTCTTCTAAGTGTGTCATACTTATTATTCATTAAACAATAACCTGTGCTCTTCATCACTTCTTCAGCCTTCAGTCACGACTTCCTTTCACTCTAAAATGGCCGCCTCCTTAGGGTTACTGTTGCCCTGGTGAATCCTCTTTTCTTGGCTCCATTGATAATGGCTTTTCCCCTTTAAATTCAATGTGAATAAATTTAACAAACCTAACTCTAAAACCTTTTTTCTCAAACAGAAAACTCTGAGTCGGCCTGGTCTGAGTAGGCTAACGCTGAGTTAGTTCAACCTACTTTGTGAAACAGGGCCAAAATGGGCTTAAAATGCAGACTCTCTGATGTAATTTTGTCGGTGTTGTTCACATCCAAATTGGAGGAAGCCTTTCGGAATTACAACCCTCTAATGTGTAGCTGCCTCTATTTCAATGGGCCAAAAGTAATAGGACAATTACCTCAAAAGCTATTTCTCATTAATTCAACATAAACTGAACAGGTGCTGTTGCTGTGAACCAATAACATGCAGTCTCTCAATGAAGTGGACCAGACCATCCTTAGGTTGGATAAAAATGGTGAAGAAAAACCCCCTCACAACATCCATCCAAGTACAGAACACTCTCCAGGAAGTAGGTCTATCTAGGTCTACCATAATGAGAAGACTTCATTTGAGCAAATACAGAGGATTCACCACAAGGTGCAAACCATTCATCAGCCTCAACAATAGAAAGGCCACATTAGACTTTGTCAAAAACACCTAAAGAACTCAGCCCAGGTCTAGAACAGCATTCTTTGGAGACTAGGGTCAACCTGTACCAGAATAATGGGCAGAGAAAAGTCTGGAGATGGCTTGGAACAGCTCATGATCCAAAGTACAGCAGATCTTTTGTAAAACATGGTGGAGCAGTGTGATGGCATAGGCATGTATAGCTAAGTTGATTGGGCGCTTCCCATTAAAGATGGACAATGACCAAAAACATACTGCAAAAGCAACCCAGGAAAGGAAACCTGATCGAAGAAAAAAATGTAAGGCAAAAAGACCCACAAACAAGAAACAACTAGAGACTGCTGCAGTAAAGGCCTGGCAAAGCATCCCAAAGGAGGAAACCTAGTGTTTGGTGACGTCCATGGGTTCCAGACTTCAGGCAGTCACTGCTGCAAAAGATTCTCAACAAAGTAATAAAAATGAACATTCTATTTATGGTAATGTTAATTTGTCCAATTACATTTGGTCCCTTGAAAAAGAAGCAAATACATTTTAAAGAGCTGTAATTCCTTCCTCTGATGTATTTTGAATAATATTCAAATTTTTATTTTAGCAAAACATATATTGTTTTGCTAAAAGAACAAACTGTGTCAGTGTCCAAATATTTCTGAACATTACAAAAACATGAAGAATAAAATAACTAAATTAAAAACACAATAAATGGTCCTAAAGTGATGTGGTGATGTGTGACATGATACACTGTAGATAAATATAAAAAAATAGTGTGATAGAGCAAACCTGAGTAAAACCAAATAAACCAGCTGACATATATAGCTATTTTCTTTACTACATTATAGATCACGCTTTGGACAACTATTGTCTAGAGCAGCCACTTAAGTGTGAAAAGTCAGTATTGAACACAATACCTTGGGGCAACTTTGTGTCAATTTTGTTGCCACAAATCTATTATCTTATATTCCAATAACACAAGTTTTACCGTGTTTGTCCAGGTGCAGGTTTGACTGGGGAGGCACCAGGGGCTTTAGCTGCCCAGAGCCTAAAGAGCTGTCAGACAAGTCACTGTTTCTTGTCTCCAGTTCCACAACCTCCCCATCCTGGTCTCCATCCTCCCTGTAACACACAACTCAATTAATTTTACTGTAAGAGAGTGTGTATGTCAGCAAAGACAGCATCAGTATAAAACACAGGTTGAAATAACTTATGATGAAAAAGAAAGATTTTTATTCAGTTCAGAACACTCGAGGGCCTAAAAATTATGGGAATCCAATACAACCAATACAGATTCTACCAAGTTAAATACTAAAAAAGACTGTACTTCTTTAGGAAAATTAACACTTTTAATGTTCCTTCAGAAATTATGAGTCTATTTTATCATGCTTTTATTGAATCAGTTTTATCTTTTTGTGTTGCTGCTTGGTTTGGAAGCCTCTCCCTGACAAATAAAACCAGACTTAGTAGTCTGGCCAAAGTGGCCAGCAATATTTTCTGGAGAAGTCAGGCTCAACCTGGGGAGCTATTCAAAAAACAGGTACAGAGGAAGGCTAGTGTCATAGGTCATTCACAGGATCAACAACACATTTTGAGTTATGTGTATACTGTACATGTATAAATATATGATCTGATTGTGGCATCCAGTTTTATCCATAAGTTTAATGCGATGCATTTTAGGTAGGGGTGGGAATCTTGGGGCACCTCATGATTCAATTTCGATTCAGAGGCCCACAATTCAATTCAAAAGCAATGCCTCAAGTTATTGTTACATCAGACACCTTTGTAGTTCATGTTGGCATAAATTCACTGATCTGACGAAGGCTGTTGAGCTGAAACGTAATCAAATAAATATCTTTGACATGGAATGACAGAGTGTGCAATGCCTTTTTTGAATTTGAAGTTTTCCAGCGTCTGCACCTCTATAAGAACATTTTTTGGTTTGGGTTACCTCTCTATTTTCTAGCATAAATTTTTCAACAATAAATCAGTTTTAATTAATTTTATCTGAAACGTAATTTCAAACACTTCCTACTCCAAAAAACAAAAGGAGAGAACTAATAACGAATATGCTGCAGTAGCAAAGTCTGTTAGCATTTGCCAGAGCTGCCAGTAGCATAAGATTTGTATTGGACATAGACTATTTTAATAATCTGTAGTCTTTACAAAATTCAGATTAATAGCTTTTCTGAACTGATTCAAAATCTTTTTAAAAGAAACGATCGATGCACCAATAAATTATTTTTCCGCCTCTAATATTAGGGAACAACTCTAAATTATTTGACTACAGCTTATATACTTTAAATTTATCTTCACCATTTAATGTAAAGAATTAGTACTGGGCAGCGATTTTTAATCGCAATTAATTGCATGGATGTTTTTGCGATTATTCACAATCTTGCTATCTATTTCAATCAATAATGCATTCGGCATTCTTCATTTGACTACTTATAGCTTTTAGAATTCAGCCAATACTTGCTGTTTTGACTTATAATTTTAATATTGACTTATAATTGGAGTATATACGGTGTATTTAGCACAATTTCAAACATCTGTAAAGCCCAAATAATAATATTAATAATCTTTATTATTTTGCAGATAAAGAGCACTACAGCAGATAGAGCTACATTTTCATTGCCTCTGTTCAAAACAGACATTTATGATTGGAATGTTTTTTAACCTTTGGAGCTGAACTCTCTTGTGGCTCTCATGTCAGTTCTGCTGCTGTCTGCTCACTTCTCTCTCCCTTATGACCATCAAAAAAGTTATGGGAAGTGAATTTCTCTATTTGGTAATTTTTCAAGTAAAACATAATCGATATGATCTGATTATTAATGGTTGTGTATTAGTTTTTGGTTTGTATCTCAGTGATGCCTGAGTCTATCGACATGAAACACTGTAAGGAAGCTAAACATCTTCTCTGTCAGGACCACTGTCTCTCATGTCTCTCTACTATTCCTCTGTCCTGTGGGCACCCATTTTCAAACACATCCCACTCCTTCATGATGCATGTTGCACAAAGAGAGAGGCTCGTTCGCGACCGACCCGTCACTTGTGTTCAGGCACAATAAAATCATTGTGGCGGGATAATAACATGTTAATGCCCAGCCCTATAAACAGCATTTAGACTTCAAATTAGGCATACATTGAAACTATTTTTATCCTTCCTGTAACCAATTTTTGTATGCCGACCCAATAGTTGAGAGTGACTGCTGTACATCAAGTCCGATTGTTAAATATACCAGTACTTACATAGTTTGTAGGCTGTACTTCTTGCGGCTGAGTCTAGTGGCTTGTTGTGTAAAATACTCATGGCGGTCAGACTTCTTCCACATGTAGTAATAATGAACACACTCCCCAACAGAGCGGGTGCGTACCTTGTTACAAAAGTTACAATATTTATGCATTCATAATTTTGTTGCTTTTAGATTTTTACATAAACAAGATTTTGGGAAAAGAAAAAAAAAAACAACACCTTATTGGCCTGAATGAGGTGGAAGTTTTTCCCATATGCGCGATAGCCATGCTCAAAGTTTCGACACTCTTCCTCACTCCAGCCACAAAACTCCTCTACAGAAAGAGAAAGGAAGAGAGGTGTGACACAATATTAACCTAATCTTTATTTTTTGCCTGCTTAATCAGCAGAAGCACTGCTAGTAAACGAGAAACTGCTTACCACTTATCACTTTCACATTGAAACGTAATCGCCTTAGGGCTTCATCTGCATTGAAGTTACATTTTACTAGTTCATACAGTGCCTGAGAGTGAGGAGAAGAGGATACCAGTAATGTTTTTATCTATTTTCAAGGTAATGTCCAAATCCAATAATAGTAGGAAGAACCACTGGCTGAATACATGTATCCAAAGTAAATAAATAAAGTAACATACTGTAACCTACAGACATGGACAAAATGGGGTACCAACTAATTTGTTCAGGCAAGGATCATTAGTTTGTGTTTTTTAAACAATGCCTAATTTTGATTAATGATTTTTTTAGTAAATTATTATTTACAATTATAATTTTTGTCACTTTCAAGTTATTTCAGTGAACATTGCGTGCATTTCTTTGTTTCATAAAGGGTACCAACAATTTTGTCCAAGTCTGTAAAGTCTGTTTTTGAGCTGTCCAGTCATCTTGCTGTACCTGCTCATTGTCCCGCACAAAGTCCCCTGGTGTATAAGTCTCCTCCTGGCCATGTTGTTTCTGGGTTTTTAACAAAAACTCCTCTACCTCTTTTGTTGCGAGAACATCTGGCGTCCAAAGCAACTGGTCCTCACGGTTAAAATCTGTAAAACACAAGAGCAAAATCAAATTCGGCTCAACACTACGTAAACTCACAGCACAGAAAAAAAATAGTTTGAAATGTATAAGTTTGTTAATGTAACAGCATCAATAAAATCATGGCAATTAAAATATTTGATGACTTACCTCTTTCTAGACATGTGTATGGACAGAGCGAAGGGATTTTTGCTTGATACACTGAGCCAACCATAATAGCCTGTGAATATAACACATTTTTATAAGAACTACTCTGACATGCCTATGTTTGTTATTCTACAAATGAGTGTGACAATATTCCCATCCATGTGTGTGAGGGCAACGTTTAAAATAGCAAAACTGCCTGTAACAACAGAAATGTGTTGTTGTGTGGTGCCAAACCTTGTGTTCATCATTGGAGGGAATAGATTCATCATCATCAGACTCTTCATCAGTGTCCTCATCAACTAAAGTGTCTTTCTCACCACCTTTGAAAAAAAAACAATTGAAAGAAAGTACAATAAATATTTTTGTTAAAATTAAGCATCAATAATAGTAGGTACAGTCATATGTAAAAGTGTGGGCACTCTTCTGAGGTTGCATTATAATTTACTCTGTCCTCACAAAAAAGATCACAGAGATATGTCATTCCTTTTCTAGTGAAATCTGAGTTCTAGGGTGTTTTCCTAACAACAATTTTTAGTGTAACAGTATTTAGGTATATGAAATGAAATGAAATGTGAAAAAAATGTCTGTGCAAATATTTGGACACCCTTATAAGTTTGCTGATTTGAATGCATGTGACTTCTTAAAATGGATTACTTGCAACACAAAACTTGTTAGTTTAGTTAGTTAAGCCTTGAGCTTCATAGACAGGTGCATTAAATAATGAGAAAAGGTATTTAAGGTGGTAATCAGAAAAGTGAAGGACACAGGCAAAGTTGATGTTAAGGCCAGATGTGGCAGGCCAAGAAAAATACCAGAGAAACATAGGCAAGGAATGGTGAGAATGGTTAAATACAACCCACAGACCACTCTTCTCTGTCCTTTGTAAAGTGTTCCCAGTGTTCTTGTGAATGAGGAAATGAGTTATCCAATCAGATCGCTCCTTCAGGCAGAAGCAGGAGCAGACTCTGGGTTAAACTCAGGGTTAGAGGAAGCAAACCTGCTCCAGACCAGGTTAGGTTCACAGAGTGAGTTACCATGGTAACTGACTAAGAGTTTAGGTTAACTCTCTGTGATGCAGAAAACTCTGAGTTTCCCTCTTTTCAGGGTTAACGTACTCTGAGCTTTGACTAAACCTGCTTCTTGAAACAGGGCCCTTGTTCAAGCATCAGTCACAAAGTTAAAGTGACACCGGGGTTGGGTATTCCAACAAGACAATGACCCAAAACACAGCTCAAAATCCACAAAGGCATTCATCCAGAGAAAGAAGTATAATGTTATGGAGAGGCCATCACAGTCCCCAGACTTGAATATAATTAAAAATCTATGGTTGATTTAAAGAGGGCTATCCATTTTCGGAAGCCATTAAATCTAACTGAACTGGAGATGTTTTGTAAGGAGAAATGGTCAAAAATACTACTTCTCAGAGCCTATAAGAGTCATCTAGAGGCTGTTATGCTTGCAAAAGGCTGAACTAAATATCCCAAAGTTTTGCACCTGTCTAATTTTATTTTGATCAGGGTGGCCAAACTGTAACATATGACTATAAATATAAAAGATTGGAAAACAATGTATACCCAAGCATATAAAACCAGAGTTAGCCAATTTACTGACATACACAACTTGGTATTTATTCTAAGTTGCTGCATCCATAAAAGACACAAAAAGGCCACCAAAAACCAGTGTTTTTAGTACGTTTTCTAGAAGATAGTAGATAGTGGATAGTATAAAATAAGCAGTATAAAGTAGCTAGTATAAATTTGTGGTAAAGGTATACTTTTGTAAATTGTATGTTGAGTAATGTCAAAGTACTGGTTACCCTGTGGGAGGTTGTGTAGATCTGAGGCATTAGAAGTGACAGAGGGGTCGTCTCCTGACAACTCCTCTTCCTCCTCCTCAGGTAGAAAGTCCTGCAGCACACAGTTGGTACAGTGAGGCCAACAGGAGGCAGGATGTGACATGTGAATGGAGAGTGTGCCTCACCTTTTCCAGCGCCATGTGTGGCAGGCTGGCAGAGAGGTGACACGACTGCTTCTCTGGATCTGCCACTGTGTATCCGTACAGAGCCAGCAGCTGCTCCAGTGGAAGCTCACTGGCCTGCACACAGAAATACAGAGGCACAGAGTGATGAGTGGAGGAGGACAATATGTGGCATGGGGAGGGTAGCAGGGACAACAGAGTTTGTATGAGTAACATAACAAACAACTGAGTCTGTTTAGGTGAAAACAAATTAATGTACATAAGAGAACATTTCATGCTGGTCATGCGGATCTGAAACTATCCTGAGAATATGTCTGTGAAGACTCTCGCTCATCCAGGGGAATTGCATCGCAACAAAAGGTTCAAAGGCAGTCATCTGGACTTGATTTTTAATTGAGTTGAATTGAGAAAGCCTCTTGGATAAGAGGTGAAACATCTTCAACTTTAAAAATCAAGTCCAGATGACTGCCTATGAACCTTTTGTTAGACAAAGGTGAATCTTACTTAAAAAAAAATCTAAATACAAGTTGACTCTTGTTAGAGTCCTGCTTAGCAGCAGTGGCTCCGTTGGCAGAACTGATCGCACACTAACCGGAAGGTTGGTGGTTTGAAACCCGCTACTGGCTTTGAATGCTGCTAATGTGTCCTTGGGCAAGACACTTCACTTACCTTGCCTGTGTGAAAGTGTAAGTGTGATTGTGTGTGTGGTGGGAGTCAGAGAGGCTGTTGGCACAGAATGGCCGCCAGATCTCTGTCAGTCTGCCCCAGGGCAGAAAATAAACATATTTACAAAAGGAAATAGCACATCTATCTACTTAAATTTAGAGCTACCTATTTTTTTTAATCTTGCATTTTTATCATGTGAATATTGAATATGTAGAGAAAAAAAAAGTGATTTTAACTGTCAGTCATCGTACAGTGGGGGCCTGTGCTGCCATCTCCACTGGGTGAGGGGAGTCCTTCTCTGACTCCTAAGTCTTTGTTGAACATCTGCTGCAGCTGTTCATGTCTGTGCCTCTGATGTTCACAAGGCCACCATTGGGAGCCTCTCAATCACCTGCAGACAGACAATAAGTACATTCATTCAGACAAAACAGCACAGAGGTGCACATTCCTCTGTTTCTGCTGTGCACGTTCACACATATTGACACAAACAACAGGAAGGATCAACCTGTAGCTGATCCAAGCTCATCTCATTACAGATCAGCTGACCAGTGACTTTGAACCGCCTTTTTCAACTTGTGACACCAGCTGATATTGGTACTTAGTGAAACTGAAACACTGAACTGAAAGTTTTATTTTTTTTTTATAACATTTTATCATTGTTAAAAAATAAGACATTGGGGACTGTACTCTTTTAGTTAATAGAAGCTAAAGCTACACCACTTTCAACTCGGCTAGTAAAACTTAAAGACACTTTACAACATTATTTCTCGACACAACTAACTTTTATGAAGGTGAGGTGAAGTATGTGAGATAAAAGTTGTCCGTCCTGTCGTGGGTCTGAGTCCTGACCAGGGGCGCTTTCCTGTGACTTGGTGCTGAACGCCTCTTCCTCTCTCCGGCTCACTACGAGAAGGAAATAACTACTTCTGTGTGCTTCCCCCAACACGTTTCGAGTTTTACTAAATGTGCCCAACTTTTCACCCAGTTCCCCAGCTGTCATTCAGACAAATCTAAAATACTTTAGCACCGCCGTGCTCGATTCCCGAGCTGCCTATTGTTTTCCATACGCGACAGTCTCAAGGCGAGGGAATGGCTCTTTAAAGCTAAGAACGCGGAGAGAGGCGATTCGCCGGAGAGCCTCTCCATTACTGCGTCTCCTTCTCCGTCTCTACCCGCCCGTAACTCCCTTTCAGTTGGGATTACCACACCGGTAAAACCCCCGACAGCCCACTATACGATACGGGGTGAAATTCATATTACATTTGGTCCGGTTTGATCAGGGTTTGGGTGATTAAATTCCTCGTTTTCGCTCACTTACCTCCGCCATTCCGTTTCTGCGTGAGCTGGCTATTGCCCGGATGTTGTAGGTCTACTCTTCTGCTCAGCTCAGTTTATTGTCTCAGCCGTCCACAAACTGTGCTTCATACTTAAAGAAAACTATATTTCTCCTTTTTAGTCCGCATATTCTATTATAAAATATATTTTTTTCAATATGTGAATAAATACTTTCAAATAGATATAAG
The DNA here is from genome assembly GCA_020698575.1 of Bostrychus sinensis. Taxonomy (NCBI): domain Eukaryota; kingdom Metazoa; phylum Chordata; class Actinopteri; order Gobiiformes; family Eleotridae; genus Bostrychus; species Bostrychus sinensis. The sequence goes on from CM036246.1 coordinate 19,046,711, forward strand.
TTTCGTCTCGCTTTTGGACTAGTTTAATTGCTTTCATCACAGCTATGGCAGAAAACGTTTATTTTATCTTTCAGTTTATATCTAAATCATATAAAGACATTTTTCATTTATCACGGTCATGTATTACGCTATAATTTAATAACCTAAATTTAATTGCTATTCAAAGTGATAATATTTGTAAAAAGGGCTCTGTAAGAGATTCTTAAAGTTAACCTCAGTAGGCTCAGTATTTAATGTAACTGCAGCTCTGATTTGGAGAAGTAGTGGCCAGGATCAGTAACAGACTTAGATATGACTATATATATATATATATATATATATATATATATATATATATATATATATATATATATATATATATATATATATATATATATATCAGTGGTGGAATGTAACGAAGTAAAAGTACTTAGTTACTTTACTTAAGTACATTTTTCATGTATCTTTATTTTACTTGAGTAAATTTTACAAGGGGTACTTTTACTTTTACTCCACTACATTTTTGAGTTGGTTTGAAGTATAAAGTACTTTGAGTTTTGGTTTAAAATTATGTGTGTTTGCCGTACCCTCATTGTGGATATGGTACTTAAATATATTCAGTAAAGTAGTACTCCTATAGAAACATAAAAATACAGACAGAAGACCTCACCAACAGATTCAGTTTCTTCTATTACACCAGTTTGTTTATTAGTAATCAATTTTCAGCAAAATCCCTTACATTTAACACAATTATTAGTTGTCGAGTCTTTGTGATATACTTTTACTTTTTTACTTGCAAGTGCACTTAAAAGTAAGTACTTTTATACTTTTAATTAAGTAAAAAAAGATACTTTTACTTTTACTTGAGTAAATCTTTGCTCATTTATCTGCACTACTATTATTTAAGTAACAAAACTGAGTACTTCTTCCACCACTGACTGCTACTGGGGACATGTGCACTTATGTAGGCCTATATATACTTTGATAACATCTAATAATGTTGTTATTATAAACTACCATCAGTACAAGTGTGTTAGAAGGTGCAAACATGTGATTGTTTTGCTACTAATTAATAAAGCAGCCAACTAAAGTTTAATAGATCCATATTTACAAATTAAAAAGTTAAACTATGGCCTAGCTTGGTAACAGAATGTACTTTTTTTGTGGAAACCTTATGAAACAAATCTAAACCATTCTGACAACAAAGCACTCTGTTAAAACAATAGGTTATGAGGTTGCTGAGACAGGACAACATCTTACCTCTAATGTCTTTGTAAGGAGAGGGATTTTGAACTTAATTTTGAATGTAATTGAAAGCCAGTGAAGGTAGGCAAAAATGTGTTAGTTCCTGTTATGGATAAGTTAAAACATATCTGAAAAATATAGCATAGGCCTGTAAAAAGACAGATAAATAGATACACACTATAGTCTTTTAAATATAGGCTAGGGTTTCATGTGTCCTTTTGTAAACATTTGTGGAGATTAATGTCAGGCAGAAGAATACATTATAGATTCAGTACACACAAAGCAAAATATTTGTTTGAGTGTTATTTGAGCTTATTATTTATTATATAATATGTGCATACAAATCTGTGTATACACTTTACCACAACAACAACCATGAGAAGAAGCCACTGACCTTATGTCAAACAGTATGATGTCTGTTTACTATGTGGTCTGCAGCATTATTTAATTACATAATATACTTATTCTGCATAAAATTACAAATACAAAACTGGAAGATATAGTAGTATAGCCTATGTGAGTGCAACATAGGAATGCTTATAGTAAAATTACCCAGTATTTTTTGTTACTTGTTGTCTGATATAGGAGTTGAAGAGTTGAGTTGTTATAAGAGTTGAAAGGACTGGATTACTACAACTTGCCATTTGTTGCTGTCTCTAACCATCTTAACCTTAAAATGACCTTGTTGTTGAATTTTTTACCAAATTGATTAACATTTTTATACCCAACAACAACAAAAGTTTTCCACAAGGGGGCGATGCTGTTCTGTGTGTAATCCGATAGAGAAACTAAAGTTTGTAAGAGATTTTTTTTTCGTTACTTTTTTGGTAGATTGCAACTGTGCCAGTCTTATAGTGGAAGATATTTTAAGTTTAAAAGTTTTTAAAACTTGTATGAAGAAATGTATATTGTACATGTAAATCTTTTATTCTTTCACAATAAGCCTGACCTATGATTTTAATTATGCATGTAGGCCTTTGGAATTTATCACTAACTCTTAAGTGCTTGAAAATTAAACTTTCTTGGAAAATTGCTTACATTTGCTTTGGGAATAGTAGATTTTCATTGGACCACTCCAGTCAATTTGGGTTGCATTCTTACTGGTATTTCTCTTTCAGTATCTCACTCCCACATTAAACAGGAAGTTAGTGTGTGAGCAGCCTGCCTGCTGCAGACCATTACAAAGCTGATGAGCAGATAGTGTAGTTTGGAGCAGTGCCGTATACTCTTCCATAGCTGTCACATATTAACTGGGATTTAGAGCGCCCATTCAGATTCACCATTAAAGCAACACATGGCAAAACACAGCAAGCTTCCCTTCAGTCTTTGGCATTGACTCAGGCAAGAAAACACTTCAGTATGGCCACATTTTTTACTTTAAGTGGAGGAACTAATTTCTTTACATAAAAGTACAACATAAAATACTCACTTTCATATGTACTTTATACAGTATATATAAGAGAGAAACAATAAGAAAGAAATTGTGGAAAAAAATAAAAAATTAAGTTAATTAGATTAAGTCAGTGGTTCCCAACCTTTTTGGTCTTGTGTACCCCCAAAACTGGGCTTAGTCCTGGTTTGGACCCGGTGTAGTCCTGGTTTAGTCCTGGTTTGGACCCGGTTTAGTCCTGGTTTAGACCTGGTTTAGTTCACATTTAGTCTTTTATAGCCCTGCTTTAGAGCTTGTTTTTTTTTTTTTTTTCTGGTTTAGCCCTGATTTATTGCTGGTTAAAACCTGGTATAGACTGGGTTTAGTCCTAGTTTAGTTTTAGTTTAGCCCTGGTTTGACCTTGTTTTGACCTTGTTTATTGCTGGTGTAGTTCTAGTTTTAGATTTGGTTTAGTTCTAGTTTTGGACCTGGTTTATTTCTGGTTTTAGACCCGGTTTAGTTCAAGTTTAGTCCCTGTTATGTCCTTCTTTAGTATTGCATGTTTCTGTTAATCCCCGTTGTATCCCTCAGCACTCAGCATAGTCCTGGATTAGTTCAGATTTAGGTTCATTTTAGTCTTTTACAGCCAAATATTTTCTGAAAAGGTTCTATTTAAATGATCAAATAACTCCACGTACCACTGCAATATGCTCATGTACCCCTAGGGGTCCCTATACCCCTGGTTTGGAAACACTGGATTAAGGAAAGTAGTGCAATTGATGATAATGGAATCCCTTGACAGCTCATGTTTTCATTGTTTTTCCTACAGAGTACTGTTTCACATTATACTTTATATGTAAAGAACTGCATAATATATGTGAGGGCTCAGCAAAAACAAATTAACCAACCCACAGTTAGATGTAATGCAAACCATTTAAAATGTAGGACAGGCATTTGCTCTACTTGCAGTGAAGTAAAAGAAAAAGTATCTTTAGTAAAATCTAGTCTAGGAAAGTACAGATAAATTAAAGAAGCCTATTCTGTAACAAACTATGTTACATAACACCACTGCCTATAACCAGAATAATGGATATGTTTTTTCTCATTAAGGCCATAATTATTGTCCAAGCAGTAGCCAAACAAAACAAAGGTGACAAATAATTCAGGCATATTCACATTTAGTGGTGATATCATTAGGCTAGAGAGACTTGTATTTCCGTGTATTGTATTGCTTTGCGTGTGAGCTTTTCAGTCAACGTCTGGGCAGTGCTTGGGGCAGTACAGGATCTGAATCATAGTACAGATTGTTTCATGGCAGAACAATGTCTCTAAAAAATTAGTTTGGCCAAGGCAGATAGTAGCTAGTTATATTTGTTTACATTTATTTGAATATTATTTTCAGTGACAATGGCTTTCCAGCTTCAATCTTGATTAAACCCAGGATTAAAACAGGACCAAATTAATTCTAAACCAGGACTAAACTAGGATTAAACCAGGTCTAAACTAAGACTAAACCATTACTAAACCAAGACTAAACCAGGACTAAACCAGGACTAAAATAAGTCTAACCCTGGATTAAACCAAGACTAAAATGCATCTAAACCAAGACTAAACTAGGACTAAACCAGGACTAAACCAGATCTGAACCAGGACTAAGCAGAGCTCTAAACTTCATATTCAAGCCTTAATCAGAGCATGACTCAAATGTTAATAAAAACAAAGTCCTCTAAATGAAGACTTGAACAGCCACAGATTCATGCGTACCACCAGTCCGCTCAGTGGCCCCAGGACCAGAGTTTGAGAAACCCTGACCTATGCTATTGAAAATTATTCTGTTAGTTTGCCATAAAATGTCAAAAGTAATTCAGCAATTGTTGAATTTATCCTCACTCATTTCTACTGTCAATAAACAGACCTACAGTAAGTGTGTACAGATTGTTGAGGTCTGATTGTTTTGATTGTCGAGGCATGAAAACAGTTTAGTTGGAAATTGTCCATGGTGCAACAAATGGTCAGGAAAGTGCATGTGCCACTCATGTAATAGTGCATTCTGTTCTGCTGCCTTGTTTTATTATTAGTCTCCCTGACTTTTACCATAGAAGAAGAAAAAGAATGCTTGGTAAAAAAAAAAGTGCAGGGTATTTCCTGTGAGACACAGCAGGCTTACATAAAGAGTGGAAAGAGAAGTTGTGTTGCTGTACCCTGTATAGTTTTAGCCTGTGTCCACCCGTCCCACGCCCATGTCACTTTGTCCTCTCTGATCCTAGGGCATCACCGCACCTTTTCCTCATATTCAGTCATTTTTGGCCTAATTCACCTCAGAAGTAGCGCTGAATTTAAGTTCCATTGAAAGAAATAATTTATTTTCCAAAGGTGTCACTTTCAGGTGGCCAATGTGAAAACAGGCCAAATTATGTCTCTTGCATAAAAGCATAAACAAATATCTATTTTAGGCCAAGGTAGAGATCAAAAGGATCTATCAATCTACAAGCCTTAAATTGTTCCGGTCCAATCTGACTGACACAACTGTTACTCTGTTGGTAGGATTTCCCTGCAAGATGTTTTTTCAAATATACACAAGAAGCTGAGTGTGAATTAGAGCTGTAAGTGGTGTCATTAAGTCAGTGACGCCCAGACACTCAGGTCTTTCACTGTGAGGCTCACTGCTGTGCACACACATGTGCCTTAGATACAGCTCACAACTGCTCCACTGTTTGAGTCCAGCAGTAATCTGTAGCCACGCCGACCTCTTTACCTCTACATGTGTCACATGACTCACAGCGGACATGGCAGTTTGAAATATTACATCACTAGTTAACGGACACTGCCTTTCAACACCATGTCAAATGTACCGTTTGGTTTAGGTACATCGTGTTAAAATATAAAATGGATTTAAATGGGTATTGTAAACAAGAGAAGCTAAAGAAGTGCAGAGATTTGAATGCTGTTACCCATCAGATTCTATAAGCCTAATAGAGGACTTTTGTAGAATAAAAATAATTCAGTTAATCTAAAACAGATCAACAGAGCAGTGGTATTTAGTCAACAAAATTCAGTTTGCTGGTAAAAGCAGTATTTATGTTGAATGACGATTAGAGAACATACAGTATTAGAAATAAGAGTGTTGTGACTCAATAGACAGAGCATTTACCCCTGAACTGAAATTTATTTCCGAATCAGTTAAGGGTTTATTTAATGTATTCCTACTAAACTAAAAGGTCTTTGGTTAGAGTCCAGGTCAAGGCACTAAATCTTTATCATTGCAGGATAAGGCCAAAGCCTGGTGGAAGTAAATCTATTTCAAAGCATATTCATCCATCCATTTTCTTATCTGGGCCGAGTCAGAGGCAGCAGTCAAGGCAAAGATCCCCAGGAGAGGGCAAGCCACCCTTTTCCAGTCTAGAACTATGGCCTTGGATTTGGATGTGGTGGTTCTCATCCCAGCCGCTCTGCACCCAGTGCATGCTGTAGGTCCTGGTTTGATGAAGCCAACAGGACTATCATCCACAAAAAACTGAGATGAAATCCTTTGGTTCCCAAACCAGACTCCCTCAGGCCCCTGGCTGTGCCTAGAAATTCTGTCCATAAAGACAACGAACAATCAACCAATACGAACTCCATTGTTCCTCCTGAATCAAAGGTTCGACTGTTGGGCGAATTCTCCTCTCCAGTATCCTAGTATAGACCTTCCCAGGGAGGGTGAGTAGTGTGATCCCCCTGTAGTTCAGATACCTTCCTGTCCCCCTTCTTCACTCCAGTGGTGTTGTCCCTGACTGTCCCTCAACATCCAGAGACTGGAGGTACTCATACATCTGGAGCTTTCTAACCTCCTCACTGACTGTAGTTTGAGTGATAGGTGAGTGCACCTCTGAGTCCTCAGCCTCTGCTTCCTCAGCGGATGGCGTGTCGATGGAATTGAGAAGATCCTCAAAGTATTTTTCCCAGACGCCTTTACTCTGTACTGCTCTGTACTCTATATGTTGGGTGAACTCCAACACATGGGGGCTGAGTTGGGGAGCTCTAGGCAAGTCCTTACCAGCCTGTTCCTCTCACCATGGGCAACACCAGAGTGTTGAGAGTCCAGCCCCAACTCAAGGAGTTCAGTTTCAGATCCCATGTAGGTTGTGTGTAGAGCCCAACTTTATCTAGGAAATATCTCTGGATGTTTTAGCAAGGGACAGCTCCACCATAAATGTCTGTTAGCATTTTCTAAGGATGACTATTTCTCACAACCAGGCGGCCTGTCAACAGGAGGGGCAAAGGGGTCTGTTGTCTCAGGTCTCAGGGTCAGAGGGGCCCAGAAAAATGGTCCCTCTTGTTATATTTTATATAACAATGGGCCCATGTAAAGCCTTCTTGCCCCGGGCCCCAGCAATCCTGTCAAAAGGGCTGCAACCAGGTATAAATTTAGCAAACAACAACAACAACAACAACAACAACAACAACAACAACAACAACAACAAAAAGACAGAAAAAATACATTTATATTCATACATGCTGCATTTTGTGTTTTAAGTATACTGATTTAAACAAAAAAATTATGAATCATGCATCCTTTAATTGTGATTTTTAACAATAGAAAAACTAAAACTATGGTGGCTATGTTTGCAGTCACTTTTCCAAAATAACACAAAATACCAAATGGGGGACTGTCTGGATTTGCAGTGTCGTAGAACTGGCAGTCCACCCAGAGGTCAAGTTTTATCTTTTGGTTGGCGTCCTAGAAAAACAATCCATTTTAGTGAGGGTTACAACATAAACACAAGTCCTTAACTCTTTTAAAACACTTTCTATATGTCTCCTTTCACTTTGCTTTGCTCATATTTGGAAGTGGCATGGTACAAACCTGGTGTACATCAACATCAGGGTATATCTCAAATATGCACGGTGGAGCCAGACACAGTTCAGATCAGCGCTGATTGCAGATTTCCAGGTGAGATTTAAAAAATTATAGCCAGAACTGGGTTTCTGAAGTGACTTGTAAAGATGATGGATGTGTTAGAGACATGTGTTCACCTTCCTGTGTTAGGGGTTTGATTGTTTTGCTTGAGTCTTGGGGGAATACAGCCCAGAGGTCCAAGTGAGGGCAACATTGCAGCAGTTACTTGAACTTACTCAGGGCATGTCGTGGTCTGAACTGAAGTTGTCGAGCTACAAGTTTTAACTGTGGAAAAGATGATCACAGTGAGCAGCCAATTCTTCCATTGTTTAAACAGAAGTCATATACTGTGGACAGATCTGAGGTAGCATTTCACACCACATTCACCTCATATAATGTGTCTACCTTTCCTTTGTTTGCCTCGTCACTACATAAATAAACATATTCCAGTCAGCTGTTTGAGAGCTTCTGTGTGTGTTGGACCTCACTGGGCCCAAGACAACATGTGTCCACATTGTTGAGTTTTCTGTGCTGGAGTTGAAAGAGACTACCGTCTTGTCCACACATAAACACAGGTGAGCTGCAATGGCCCAGGCCTTGACTTTCAGTCGTGGATGAAGGGCATATGCCTCGCAGATGCACAGACCAGCTTGGTTTGTGAAAACAGGGCCAACCAACTAGATTTTCTTTTTACAGAAATAACTCTTTGAAATGTCTCCTTTAAAACTGAAACTGAAGTCTCTGTTTTACCTTAACCCACCTTTACACTATAAAAAGTAACATTTCAGAAATGTTATTGTATAATTAATCTCTCTCTCAGTTTTCCACCAATGAGGTAATGTTTTCACTGGTGTTTGTTTGTTGGTTGGTTAGTTTGTTAGGAATATAATTCAAACAGTAATGGTTGGATATTTATGACATTTTTAGGAAAGGTCAGTCAGGGGCCAAGAATGAAAGGATTAGTTTTTGTTCCGGAACACCTTCTAGATGTCAAAAGAGTGGCACAGGGTGAGATTTCATATGGCTCCTATCACAAAGTGTATAGTTTATAGATGGCCAGAAACATCAAAGTGTGTTTAAAGATACACAAAACTACAGAATGTAGTAAACACTACACATACACTTTGTATGTCTGTGCTCTGATCTCTAAGTAGTGTATACTAAGTAGTATAGTGTAGTGCATATAGTGGTAAATGTTAAGTTCCAATCAAATCCAGTACAAAATTGTGTGTTTATCACAAAAAAAAACATATTTTCTTTACAAATATACAAACTTCTTTTAAAGAAAAAACAATCAAACAATCAAACAAACAAACAAATGCAAAAAAACATGCTCAATCAAGAGGTTTCAACTGCCACCCTCCAGCGAGTATAATACATATAATAAGTATAATCATGTATTGTATTGTACACCAAAATGTAAAAGTTGCCCAAGATGAATGGATGGATTTATAATAACTTACTGCCAGGTGTGACTCAGATTTGGGAGGTCAGTCCCTCTGTCATGGGTGACATGTTGTTGGATTTTGTGGTGAAGCAGTTTTGTTCTAAGCCCTCTGACACTTGTCATTGTGGCCCTGTGTAATCAGATGTGAAATGTGTGTTTTAGCCTTTATTTCACTCCACACACTTCTGGAGCCAGAAAGCTTTAGGATGTTGTGACCTGTGACCAGCAGCCTGTCCTGCTGTTGTTTCTGGTTGAGTGAATGCTGTATTGGTCCTCTCTATACGTATGCACATCTCCATTGAGCCTCTCTTTGTGTAGACACAGAGCCACTGTCAGTTAGACGATGCTAACTGCTATGACAGATTCAGAAAGTCATTTATTCATAAAAATACATTATTCAGTTCACAGACTGTTGCTCTTTGACAGGTCACACACAAGGATTGTATGCCAGCTTTCTGGCTTCTGCCTTTTACTTATAGACAGGTTTTCTTACCTTTACAAGAGAACTGTAGGTATATTTACTACAGTCATGTTCCTATATGTGTACTGCTTATTCATACAAAGCAGCAAACCCAATCCACTTTAGCAGCAACAGTGTGCTCAAATCAGTTGTTTGTAATATATTCATTCATTGATTCAGTCATTCATATTTTTACACCCATTTTTGATGAGTTGCAGATGGCTGGAAGTTTTGCTGCAACTATGGGCCTTAGGTGTTGTTCATCTTGGGCAATAGTTGAGGGCTGACATTGAGACAAACACTGACCAAGATGTTTTCCATACATACATATTATTTAACTTATAAAACACGAAGAACTAATGCAAAGGTATAAAAAACTATTTTTCAAATAGCCTGAAAAAAGCATAATATAGGACCTTTCAGTCCCATTACATGCTGGAGTGTCTGGAAAGACCCCAGAGAAACACAGAGAGAACATACAAACTCCACTCATAATGATTATAGTGGGGTGGCCCAAGGATCAAACCTGTGCCTTCCTTGCTGAGAGGCAGAACTGTTACCCAGCCACTGTACTCCACAAAAGCATGTTGTCCATTAAAGGTATATTAATTGTTAAAGGTATTGAAATAAAAGAGTTTTTTGAAATCTCTACATTCTTTTGTCTGCTGTCCCAAGCCCCACTACTTCAGAAGACTGCCTTGTTTCTAAATATGTTGATGGCATTTAAAGATGCTGTGGTCTCTGAGTGCTTTCTCAGGCTCCTGCTGCCTTTGTTTGATTGGCTGGTGGTATTTGGCTTTAACTGGAGGATTTTTAGCACTCACGGGGATTGTTAGGAGAGGAGGTGCTTGAGGTGGTGGATGATATGTGTGACTTAGGGTCAGAGTGGAACATGTGTGTATGCTACGTCAAATTAGTTTTCATCTCGAGGGAAATGAACCGGTGACCTGGTCTTATAGAAGAGCAGAGGACAACCAGCCAAGAATCACAAAGCTCTTAAAATAAGCTGCACCAGTTCTTTATATAAGAAGACATATGTGGACGTCACCCTTGAGCCTGAGTAAAAGTCCCGGTGCTGATGTGAAGGATGCAGGGCGATAGTGCGTACAAGATATGCATCGCAACCACAATCAAACTCATTTCTCCTGCATTCAGACTCACCAAACACACACTCACACATTCTTCAACAAGCTTTCCCAGACATCAAGAGTAGCAGTTCTGAGAAAAGTTGGCCATGATTGTTTACATGACTGAGGTCCAAGTTATTTTTAGTGTATTTGGGCTAGAATTGGCTCAGTGTTATTTAGCATTGAAGGTTCCTCATCAAAAAGAAAATAAACAGGATTGTAAAGATTCTGACTTTTGGGGCTCCGGAGCTGATTGTGAGAATGACATTGGTGACACTTGGAAAATCCAGAGATGAAGCCAGGTTTGCTAATGCATCATGTCATCTCAAGACCTTAAAAGTCTTGTAAGCATTTTTTTTATTCTGCCTTGACTGAAGTATAGTGAACTTCTGATATATTTTTTTCTAGTCTGTAGTTGAAGCACTAGTTCCTAATTTTAAATAAGTTGAGCGCTTACCTAAAGGGCATACTGTAGGTGACATTCAGCTAACCTTACAGGACCTTTCCTAAAAAGAAGTCTTGAAAGAAAACATTAAAAAAAAAAAAAAAAAAGGGAAGGAGGGTGAAGTGTCTTGCCCAAGGACAGAAGAAAAGTATGCAATGCCGGCAGTGGGGCTCAAACCTCCAACCTCCGGGTTAGCGGGCAAATGTCTCTACCACCACTCCTTATCTCGAAAACCTGTCTTATGCCCTTTCTTAGTCCTGTCTTCTGTGTCTTGCCTCTTCCTTGTTGATAACCCGTGTTCCTCTTGCTGTCACTGTGTTTGATTGTATCCAGGATGAGGAATCTAATCTTTTGACAAATCTTGATGAGGACCACAAACATCCCAAAACATCATGCTCGCACAACAAGAGCTTCACTTTTTGGTCTTTCATGTGTAGATTTATACACATATCAGCTCCAAACAAGGAAAACACAATCCTCTGGTTAGTTTAGCATGCCTTCACACACAGGACAGTTCTTTGATGTGTCCTATTCTGGGCTGGATTATGATAAAGAGGTTATCTGACAGGAGCAGTGATGCTGTGCTCAGACATGCAGTCACCTTGTGGCCTACATATCTCAGAGTCCTGCTGATAAGGCCACAGCCACAGCACCGCAGCTCAATCAGACTCAATCAGGGCTGGGCCACCTCCTGAGATGGTCCATGGCCCAGGCAGGCAGACCTATGATGGGCGGAAAATAGAAGGACAATCTGAGAAAACATGTTTGGGAATGCTAAATAATATGACTGTTAGTTATTTCCTAATTAAATCCTCTATTTTGAAATCTTTTGGAGCTGCAACTATTTTATGTCTATCAGTTACTTTTGTTTTTTATTGGGAATCATAATAAAGTGATATTTAAATACAGGGGGTGTGAGTGTGCAGAGTTGTTAGCGCTCCTGCCCCTCAGCAAAAATCTTCTGGCCAGCTGACTACAGTCTCTAGTGAAATCTGGATGTCGTGTGTTATTGTGGGTTCTCTGGGTCCTGCAGTTTCCTCCCACCATCCGAAGACAGGCATGTGTTAGGAGAATCTGTGAATCTAAATTGTTCTAGATGGGCCATTGTCCTCTCGTAGTTGCTGGAGCAGGCTTGAGCCACCAGTAACTCCTAACATGAACAGGCAGAAAAAAATGAATTAATGAATATTTTTAGTACAAAGATCATCATAGTCATTATCATGCTCAGATCAAAATCATTAAAATGTAACCATAATGCAAGCCTTCAAAATTATTATTAGAGAGAACATATTACTCCTATAGGGTCTGTTGAGATTCTCATTCACCCAGGTCTCACCAATCAAATCAAGGTCTAAAAAAGTCATGGGTATGTCCAAATGACTTTGATCAAAAGATTTTACTGTGGATTTTTTAACATGAGTTCACAAAGGGTTAGGGCATCACAATCCATCAATATGTCTTTCCTTTTAAACGCTCATTTACCTTCTTCTGGATACACTGGTCAGTTAGTTGCAGGGCTGATACAGAGCAGCCTGTGAATGTGGCTTTTAAGCATTTTGCCTAACTTTAAACAAATGCTACAAGCAGATGTGGACCTTTTTTGTAGAACTTCCCTTATACTGTGAAACCATCTGAACTGGGCATACACATGGAAGCTGCAGGAGGAGAGTCCATTGCCCTGGAGACCACACTTTTCCACTGGTGCTTCTTTTTCCCACTGTCTCTACATTCCCCAACATACAATTCAGAGCCTGCCTGCGTCACTTTGTTTGCACTCACACAAACACTTGCATCACCATCACATTTACAGGAGTTGGCTTCAAGGCTTTATTTTTTTCTTTTTCTTTCTTTCTTTTTTTTTTTTTTTTGGTGTTCTGACCTGTAGTTACATTTCCTGTCTCCAGCACTGTTCCTAACATCCAGGAAGCGTGCATCCAGTGAGCAATAACACACAACCAAGGCCTCTGGGTGTTTTCATACGGTTATAAATGGCATGTACGTACATCACTAGCAGCTCAGGGTAAAGTCAACAGCTCGAAGATCATTCATTAATGTGCAACGGTTGTTTTGACACTGGCTGCATGGAGTCACTGATACCAGGAAGCGGGAAGAGAAGGCTGTTGGGCCTAACTTATGTATGTCCTATCAATAACTTATGTATGTTTCTAGCTTCTGTGCTTTTTATCCACATCTGTCGGGCACTGTTTGCCAGGAATCACATCTATCAAGGACTCGGTTTCCGCCCGGATCCGTTCCTTGTGGTATAGCATATCAAATTGAGGTAAAACTAAACCAAACCAGTGCAAAACTGGGAAGTGTAAGTTAATAAAATGAGGTCAGGTTTCAGTAGGAAAGGCATCAGGGGAAAAAAAACAAGATATCAAATTCAATTCTTCAATAGAACACTCATCAATAGGCTTATGTTTCCCATAACTTCAATCATGCAAACAAACAAATACTCTTTTTAAAACCTGTTTTTTCCCATAAACCTCTTCTCCTCCATCATCTCCTTCTCTCCCAGGCCCTGTTGTAGCCACGTCTCTCCCCTGGGCTGTTGTGGTACCTACAGTAAATTGTGTGACATGGGAAAAACCAATGACACATCCCTCCGTTTCCACCTCTTACACTGGGCCGCATTAAGTAGCTGGATGGGAATGTCATGGGAATGTGGGGCTGGAGTTTCAGACACAATGCCGGGGCTGATGGGACAGAGAGGCCAGCGGAGCTCTGGTGTGGGTTGGATTAGCTCATCTGAAGGGGAGGTGTTAGCTGGTCAGACACAGGCCTCAGCAGTCTGCACTCAAACCCACACCATATCCAATTCTTGTTAAAGGCCTTTTAATGTGAATGAATTCTCAAAAGATTATTTGCCTGCTACTACAGTCTACACATGTTATATTCAAATATTATTATTAGAGAACAGAAAATAATGGATAGTAAATATGGGGATAGTTGAACACAGTATTCATGGAATGTGTAAAAAGATAGAAATGTAATCCAACCACAGGGATCACACAAGCCTCTGTTCCTTTTGTTCTGGTCCCAAGCCTCAAGAACTGTTTTCCTCTGCCATCAGACTAAACAGCTAAACATGTTAATTCATGCATTAGTCTGTTTACATTTTCAGTTTGCACATTTATTTTTTATTTTTCAGAGTTTATACCATTTTATAATTGCACATGTAAATATACTGTTTACATCTGTCAGTTTGCATGTGTAAGTCTGTATGTTTTTTGCACATATTATTTACTGATCCAAAGTTTATATTTCTATTGTATTTTGTATGCTAGCATTGTATTTTGCATGTCTATTTTATCCCTTAGAGTTTATGAGACATTCTGCGTGGACAACAAAGGAACAATTTCATTGTACAGGGAAACATTTTTGTGCATAAGACAATAAACGCTCCTAATCTTGAAGCCTGTATAAATGGAATCAGTTGTGTCAGAAAGGGCACCAGGTGTAAAAACTATGCCAAACCATGATACAAATCGCTGCACAGGGAGGCAGATGATTTGCTGTATGTAAGTTTAAAGAAAGCAAAAATGTATTGATGAATATATTTTTTAACATATTTCTAATTAATTTATTAATTAATTTTTTTTATTTTTTTTTCTGAAGGCAGCCTGTGCCGTCACAAAATTTGATATAAAAGTCTTGCACTTTAAGGGATGTCATGTATCTTTTACCATAATGTCTTTATTGGTTTAATGCTTTCTAACATGACAGTAGCTGTATAGTTCAACTGATAGTCCTGAAAAATGTATATAGTATTGCTTATCTTGATACTTTTGATCTACAATTTAAATGCTGACCTACTGAGCAGATTTTACAGACTGACTGCCTAAATTATACGTATACAGCATCTGACCATAAAAAAACAATGTGTCACATCCTAGTGACGATGTGGGCTACAGTTTTTGGTAAGGGAGCGAGTCAAATTCCCGAGAAAGAGGCGGACCAGCAGACCACTGGGAAGAGGGTGTATGCCTAATAGGATGAGGTAAATGGCAACATGAAGTCTTCGGTGTAAAATATGTTTAAACAAGTAATGGCAGTAATTATATTACAAATTGGGAAAGGCAAATTATATTGTGTATCATGTCTGGACAGGTTTTCTTTCCGTCAAGCGTCTATGGCTCAGAAATACAAAAGCTCGCTGTCAGTGTAACTTTAATCGTCCACTCATACGACGGCCCCTGACATTATTGATGGTCCAACTCTGCCTAGACCCCACCCACTGTCTGGGAGGAGAGCTTTGGGACAGGGAGTGAGTGCCAGTACGCAAAAGAGTAACCCAACTTCGGCAAACGGTTAGAGAGCGAGGAGAAGTTGTAATGGAACCAACCTTAACACATTATGGACCTCTGACTTACGCACTTATTTGGATACAAAACTTTTAAATGCACCAGGACGCCAACATCTAAGAAAATAAACTCACAGACTCCGCATCTCTGGGATGTTTAGATGAGGAAAATTACTCCGCAAGGTAAGATGGCTTTATCTGTGGCAACGAAAAACATGTTGCGTGTTGCCTTGTTGTGTCCTATACTATACTTATATGAATATACAAATTAAAACATTTTAGTCTGTACATTAATACTGTATAAGACAAAACATTTAAGACCATCTTAGTCATATTTAGTGTGCTCTGTATTTATCAAATGTCCACAATAGAGTTTGTTTACATTTTAAGCTACTTAGAAGATTCTCTGAGGCGCATTACTTTTCATAAATAAGAAGAGATATTGTGCTGTGTTGCTTTCGCTTGTATTTCTTAAGAGTAGTGAGCATACATCCACTTGTCTCTCTAGTGCTGTGGCGCCCTCTGCTGATTGACCGAGGCGGGCCAGTGCAGTTGTTTGACCATGGAGGAGGGGATGAACCCCGATATTGTGAAACACTACAACCACTCTGGTAAGTGGCCCCCATCTCGTGAGAGTGGGGTGTGTAAGAAAGCCCTGCTGCTCTTCATCTGTGTCCTCATCGTGCTGGAAAATGTCACGGTGCTGCTGGCTCTGTGGAGGAACAAACGCTTCCACAGCCGAATGTACTTCCTGATTGGAAACCTGGCGCTGTCCGACCTGCTGGCTGGAGTGGCCTATGTCGTTAACATCTTCACCTCAGGACACAACACCTTCTTCCTGACACCGGTGCAGTGGCTGGCCAGGGAGGGGAGCATGTTTGTGGCTCTGAGCGCCTCCACCTTCAGCCTGCTGGCCATTGGGATAGAGCGACACATGACTATGGTGCGGCTGCGTCCCTGTGAAACAGCGGGACGGGGGAGACTTTTGGCACTCCTTGCAGCTTGTTGGTTAGTTTCGGTTCTTCTGAGTGCCCTCCCCAGTCTGGGCTGGAACTGTCTCGACAAGCTGTCATCTTGTTCCACTGTGCTGCCACTCTATGATAAGAGCTATGTGGCCTTCTGCATCAGTGTGTTCAGTGCCCTGTTAGTGACTATTGTCGTCCTCTACATCAGGATTTACCGCCTGGTGACCTCTAGTGGGCGCAGGGTCAGCAGTAGACCGTCAGAGCGCTCCCTGGCACTGCTCCGGACTGTTGTCATTGTTCTCGGTGTCTTTATAATCTGCTGGTCCCCTCTGTTCTTCCTGCTACTACTGGACGTGGGCTGCAGTCCAAAGAAATGCCCAGTGCTCTATCAGGTGGACTGGTTCATCGCACTCGCTGTGCTCAACTCAGCTCTCAACCCGCTCATATACACTCTGTCCAGCAGAGAGATGAGAGCGGCCTTCTTCAGACTGCTGTGCTGCTGTCAGACCGGCATGGAGCCCAGTGGGACCCCAGTGGTGGGAAACCCCCACCTGAACACTATCATCCCTACTGCAGAGAACAGTAAGACCAGCCTGGGAGGACCAGGGGGCACACTGACTCGAGGAAAGGTCCCAACACCAGTGAACTCTGAGAGCAAAGACCCCGGTACACCAGGTGTACCCCATCCATCTGGGCCTGCAGACCTGCTGTCCGCTGTCCTAGTGAAGGCAGGAGCTCTGCCGCCGCTCAGCAAGTTCTGAACGTACCTTACACATAACTGTACAGTTACCCCTGGCGGATCTGTTAGTCACACTTACAGTACCAGTGCCGTAAAATAGGTACACTAGCTAAAAGCAGCTGCTCCATATTAGGCATAAGTCCAATGGAGCAGCCACTGGCTTGTAAGTAAAACTCTATACAATAAACAGTAATTGAATAGAAATAAAATGGCTTTTAGCATCATCAAAAGGGCAGTCATTAACCATTGGTTGTCTATCTAACCCTGTTCTTTATTGGAAAATCCATTCAGCTAAATCATAGTTCACTGAATATAATCATGTTTTAAGTTTTGCTTCAATAAAAGCAGTCATTCACTAGTGTTAAAGTGAAATTGGAATACTTCGAAACAAGGGAAACAAGGGCCTTAGTGACAATTGTGAATCCTACATTTTGCCTATGAAGGTGTTACTAAGATGGGATAAGCAGAAAAAGCTGACTTTTAGTTGGAACCAAATATAGTGATACTGAGCAATTTAACTTAAGCCACTATGTACTACAACACAGTACTTCTACCTGTATAGTACAAATCAAGGCAAATCCCTCATAACATGACAGTATTATAGACAGTACTAAATGAAGTGAATCTTTTGGGAACAGAGCTTGTCTTTCTCTGTTTGGTTTTATTTCTGTATCTTTTCTTTGCGTAGTTTTATCATGACATTTAGAAAAGATAAAACTGTCTTGTGCACTTTCTGGATGTAATATATGCAATATATTTCAACTCATGTATATTTTATAATGACTTTGTAGAGAACTATTTATTTTCTGTGAAAACATTTGAGCATATAAACTGAGTTATATTTTGCTTTGTGTGCATAAAATCTATACGGTACTGGTCTTTGTTATTGATTGTAATGCACTGTATAGAAAGTCAGTTAGACTAGCAGCTTCTTAAGGCTGTAATACCATTTATGTAACATAGAGATTGTACTGGTACAATTGATTGGGTTTACCACTAGTGGGGCAGTAGTGTGATGTTTGTCCTAAAGGTGGCGCCAGAGGGAAAGCCATGTCAATAACTCCTCCAGCCAGATTTCATGTAGCCCACTTCAGTCCACTTAATGTAGATCGATCCTATCAGGGGGGCCAATAATAACACTTTTCATTATTGAACCACTCACACAACACCAACCACTAGTCAAATGTTGCATGTTAACTGCTTGAGGTGCCTTATCCTAATACAATGTATAGCAAATAAAATAAATGTCCTTTGCCTGAGGTTTTGGTCTTGTTCTTTGTCTATTTTGGAGACCCATTCTTTGTCATAATTTTACCTCAAGTCAAAGTTTAAACTGAACATTTAATATTAAAAAGCTCCAAGATGACGTACTCTCATTTGCTCTCTGACCTGACCTGCTGACCCTCACGCCATGGGACACCCACTGCTGCTTTTAGGGTTCACCACATGTCCTGGGATCAGACAGGAGTGTATAATGCATATCAGTTTTGTAATGTATGTATTTGTGTTCAAGGTTTTACAAGTGTAGTATGTTCTAGTTAAGGGGTAAATGCTTTATCAGTAGCACCACAAAGCACTTTTATTTTATACTCATTACTCATTTTGTGTTAAGTATCTTTTCGTACATCCCTATATCGCAGTGGTATAATTCCAGATCCACAGTTAACACTAATCATTTGTTTCATGACAGATTACTGACTTTTCCAGAAAATGCCAAAGCCAATGGTTTATACAAATACACTCCTTGATGTATTTGTATGCAAGGATTTTACAAGTATAGTTGAGATTTGTCAGTTACCTCAATTGATCTTCTAGTTTAAGGGTAAGTGCGCCATCCTTTATGCCACAAAGCCCTTATATCGCACAATGTCATAAAATCAAATTCAAGGAATCATTTGTTACTTTAATGACCTTTTGTTCTTTTCTGAATATCTTCTGGGAAATACCTAACTCACAATGGTTCAAAATAATTTTTAAATTCACAGATACACTTGCGCAACCACACTAATAACTAATGTCTTTTTTGTGACTCTAATGACTTTTCCAGAAAATGAAAAACAAACCAATGGCATCTAAAACGTATGCAAATACATTTCCTGATATATGTGTTGTACACAAGATGTTAACAAAAGAGAGCGGTTAGCTACAGAGCTCCATTAATCTTGAAAATCTGAAAATCAAAATATGTTGTACTGAAAAAATTGAAACTCAAACTTTCATCATAGGTCAATCTTGCCTACACCAAATGTGACAATATTCATGTCATTCAAAAGATAATTTTTTTTGAAAAGGTTACTGTTGGCCATAAATGTTCAGTCAGACACCGATTGCTCCTCATTGTTCTGGAGAATCAGACAGGCACTGACAGACTGGCATTTCATTGTCTTACCTCATACATTTAAATACAGTTCTCATGAGAGAGATACAGTAGGAGGACTGCCACACCAGCCTAACATTTCCAGTCTAAAGGTCAGTGCCTGCTTCCTGTCAGAAACATTTGAACACGCTCCTCTCGAAATTAGCCTGAGCTGGTGGTGGCTTCATGCCATCTGGAATAGCGAAAAATGCCAAAATGTTGAGATGTGAGATGAACACCATTGGTACAGTTGTAAGTCTGTTTCTCCTGTGTTTAATAAAATAGTAAAAATCAATCAAGTAATCTTATGTTTAATTAAAATAACCTTCAGACATTTATTGCCATGGATCATCACGTTTAGTGCCTTTTGGACTATTATGAAAGTGTATTTTTGTAATGCACTGTATAGAATGTCAAATCATCCCGACAGGCACTGATTTGCATATTGATTTTGCAAAGTTTTGGGTCGGATGCCCTTCCTGGAGCAACTCTCTCCAATTATCCAGTCTTGGGGTAGGCACAAAGAGTAAAGTGGCTTGTGTAAAATAACAAATGTATGAGCATAATCATTTTAAACGCATCAGAGTTTTTTTTTCATAAATCAAAACATTTCAGTGCAGTCCTTCAGTCTTTTAATTCAAATTTTGTTCAAAATGATAATAATCTTCTAAAGTTACTTTGTTGCTTGTTTCACTTTTGTCTATTGTCTCCACCTTCCCTGATTGGCCTGTTTCCCCGTCAAAAACCTTAAAGCAGAACCCAACCAGCTGTGTACACTTGTTCGACGCCACAAGTGAAAGACAGGGCACGCCGCCATTCCTCCCCGTGCTAACTTATCCCCTATCCCAGACGTGCTAATCCCTGCAGTTGTGCCATGCAGCCATAGAGGAGATAGATGAGAGGTCAGAATGAGCAGGTGTGAGCATGCCGTCAGGGCCCCCAAGCTGCACGCTGCAATCAGAGAGGGTTTGGAGATGGAGCAGCTGCTTTCCTGGGTAGGCAGCCAGAGGAGGAAACCAGTGATATTTACTTAGGGGCAAGACTTCGGGAGAGATTTCTGTTCCACTCCTGCCACCTATCCGATATAGCTGCTATACCTAAATCTCTGCGTGGGTTTTTGAATGAACATTTACATCTGAGCAAAAATATGCGTTTAGGAAAAATAACTTTGACTATCCCAAGGCAAAATATTTTTATAATGTGCATAAAAGGAATCCAGAAAGTCTCATTTTTGAGGGCCTAGAACACATAAAAAAAAACATGCAAGGGGGTGACCATTTGTGTTACTGCAGAGGGAGAATTTTTACATTCACAATCTGCAAGCCACTGTGTTTCCCGGACTGAATGAGGAGATTGAGTTCAGTCCATTCTTATAGTAGACTTGTTCTTTATTGAATTGTGTGCTTTTTTGTACTTTTTGTTATTTTTGTAAAAAAAAAATAATTGCTTCTCATGCTGTACATCTTTAAATAATATGTGAGCTGTTATTATTATTTACCCTATAGGTGTCTCAGTCTGTGATGTCATGCCTGTCTGTGATGTCACTTCCTTTACACTCAGGTGCTGTGCATTAACTCACACAAACAGGGGAAAGAGTGCTGGAAATCTGGAAATGACAACCTGAAGAAGGCTGTTTGTTGGCCGCTATGCGCGGGTCTAAGTCAAATCCAGCACGCTACGCTTTTAAAGATTTTATAAACATTTAGCCACATGAAATAAAGGCTTTTTAAACTTCAGGTAAATGAAGAGTGCCTTGGATTTTCTTTACTATTTGCAAGTTCTTTTTTCCAGAGCACCAAAGAGCACCTTCATTACAGAATAACTAATGAACAAAAACCTCCTGAGCATGGTGCTGTGTGAACTTTCTGTATTACCTAATTTATTGTAACACTCAGAAAACAAAAAACAAAAAAAAAAAACAAACAAAAAAAAGCTTTGTACACTTTTCCAACTCCAAACTTCATTTTAAAACCAATGTCTTATACTTTAAATAGATTCTTCTTGGTCTGCAGTGGACTTGAGAATTACTGACAGCAGGGCGTCAAGAGGAAGATGCTGCAAGGACTAGATCACCAATTCCTATCCCAGCCAGCTCCTCCAGTTATTCTCCTTTCAGGCTGACCTTTGACCCATCACCTCATCCCAGCTGCTCCCCTGAATAAAGCCCTGTGATCCTGCCGAGCTTATCTCCAGAGTCTGCCTGTGCCTCCATTGTTCCACATGTAATTACACTGTATTGAATGTGTCAGATGTAGCTGTACAGGTGGGGAGCAAGGATCAGGACATACAATGGATGGCATGACTTTGCTGCAGTGAAAGAGAATGGCTTCAGTTGGGAGTCCCATGTTCAAAATGGCCCCCTCTCCATCGCCCAGTGCTTCCCGATGATGACAAAAGTGTTTCATATTGGCTCATTCAGACTTCATACCAGATGGAGGCTTTGTTCTTTCTCTCTCTCTCTCTCTCTCCAATAAACACACATTCATTCAAGTCTGTCTGCAAAACAAGCCGACCACAACCGGACACACGGATCACCGCAGTCTTCACAGCGGTGCAAAGCAGGGATTTCGATGACAGGGGGTGGCTTGTGATACTCTTGTCCTCTGTCGTGTTCACATTAGTCATATGCAAATTGCTATTATGCACAGAGAATGACACAAATCCACCATGTCTAAGCCCTCAAAGACGACTTGTAATGCCTATTTAGTTAACGTGATTCATGAAGGTGTGTGACCCAGTTAAACATTTTGTGGTTTGGGCTCTGTCGCTGGATTGAAAGGCTTAATGAAAAGATCACCAATTTCAATACTATACAATTTCTATACATGTAATATATTCAGTTTGAACCAATCCATCATATTTTTTTTTAGCAATTATGATATATCTTGTTCAAAATAATCCACATTTTAAAACCTCATGTACCACTGGGATGTATTCAGTACTTCAGCGATGACTGGTGTCCCTTGTGTGTGTACATGTTTTGTGGTTCCCTGGCTGCTGTGAGCACAGGTGTTCATTCCTCTGAGTCGATCTGAGCACTAACAGCTGCCGTCACAGTGTAATTGTTGACACGCCCCAGTCTGACGATACATGCATAAATCCATTCTGAAATGACAGCTGCACATGTTTGTGTGCATTCAACACTTCACAACATCAAAAGCACTGGACCTATCTTGCAATGGTAAAGTTGTCATGTCTAGACTCGTATTAGGAATCCTTTTGTTCAGGGGTAAATGCCCTTTCCAATGAGCCGTGATGCTCATTGTCACATTGGTTAAGAATCCACTGATAATTCAACTAATAATTTGTTCCTTTACTGACAGTCTTTGGCCCTATCTTGCAATGGCAAACAATGCGTTTCACAGATCTAGACCCAAAGGAGGATTATGGAATTGTTTTCAGTGGGTCGCGGGCCTTTGTTATGGTAAAAAAAAAGTCTGATAAAAAAATTAAAGTAATGCAACTAATTAAAGCAAAACTCAGTAACTCTGCTCATTTCTTTGCTGTTTTGCCTTATTTTACAGTTTTCTACAGTCTATTTTCTACAGTTCAGAGTAAAGCACTGTTGTAAACACTCACAAGCCCAGTTGACTGTGATCCCTCGCTTGGCTTTACTTTTGTTTTACCCTCTGTGTGACTGTACAAAGTTTTTTTCTGCCATTTGGACACTCTTCCACAACAAAAATGGAGAAATAAAGCCATCTCTAGCTTGTTGTTTGGCTCAATCGCAATGTGCCACTTTCTCATGAGGCTCAAGATTTCCTTGACATCGGGTTGGTGGCACTCATACTTAGTGTCGTTTTCGGCTCAGAGACAGCAGGACGCTTTCTTTTCCCCACAACTCTTTTAACCACTACACAGACTCCGAAACAGTTAATTTAGGGTAAAAAAGTTATTGAGCTCTGCTTTAAAAGTAAAAGTGAATAGTTTCCCCTCGAGCATTGCCACTTAATTGGTTTATCTTTAACTATGTTCTTTTTTGTAAAGACAAAATGTGATTTTTTGATATTATACTGTCTCAGGTTCAAACCTTTTATTTAATATATCTGATAAGTTGGACTATCTCTTTTATTTGGGTCACAGCTTGTCATGATAGGATGATGGTGGGTCCTGAAGCCAAACCAGTTGAGAACCACAGATCTAGACAATGTTACGTATCCACACCAAAACCAAATGATTTCTTTCTTGATCCATTACAGACTTTTTTCTTAAAAATTACACCACAATTAAACTTTTTTTAAAATTGCAATGGTACAATCCCCAGACCTGGACTGGAACTGATCTTCTAGTTCAGAGATACTGTAAATGCTTTAACCATTGAGAAAAAAATCCATTTAAACTAATATTTTTTTTTTTAAACTCACAATGGTACACAATACTTTAAAAAACCTGAGGCCAGACTATGTTTCCAATCCGCACTACAAAACGGATCATTTGAACTTACATCCTTACACACTTTTTCTGGAAATTTAGCTAAAATCCGACCATTGCTTGCTCACAGCAGACTAACAAACCAACCAAGGACCAGCAAAAACATAACCTCCTTCCTAGACAGAGTAAAGAAAAATCTTTGATTCCAAGACAAAAGTCCTTATAAGATATGTTTAGAAATAAAAGCGTTACACAGCTGGAAATTGGCAAACCACAGCTAAACCAGACACTTCCTACTGTGAGATGTGAGGATTATAGTTGTTTGATTTTTACATGCAGCGCTGCCACTGTCATTATTATTCATATGACTCCCCAGGGAAGCATGTCTGAGAGATGGGACTTTAGCAGCTCCTTTTGCTGGCATGTCACCACACACACACTTGTTTGGTGGGATCTTGCCCCCCACCCCACCCTCCATATTCCCCACTTTTCCACCCCTTTTTTCCCCAATAGAGAGTGATCCAGCCTGTCTCCTCTCTGTCAGGCAGGGTAATCAGGCTCCGCTATTTCATTTGGCACGGTAATGAAAGCAATCCCAGCGCTTTTCACTGCAGCACAGCCCAAATAATGAGGGTTGCCGTTATACCCCCCCTCCCTCCCCGTTGGCCACACCTCACCCCCCACCCCCGGATCCTCATCCCACCTCCCCAGAGCTGCTGTTATTGGAAGATGGGAATGTGTGAGTGTTTGCATATGTGAGACACTCAATTTTGCCAAATCCTTTGTGCAAATTTTTTCTCCTTTTGTGTCTGAAGAGAAGTCTGTTGTATTAAATTTAATTATCCTTGCTAATAATATTTTTTGGGGGGATTTTCATTTTAAATTAATCAAAAATGTCAAATGAAAGGCATAGGCACAACTGATAAATTACGCAACCTGTCGTTTTTTTTACTGAAAGAACAATAATGAATCAGGCAACATACAGTACATGAGTATGAATAATATTTTCGTTATTCAAAATTGTACAAAAATGTTCCTGACAACCAGGCATTGGAAACCACTCCAGATGGCAAGCATTTACCTCAAATACAACTGTGCCCACTCTCGTTTATTCACTTGGCCAGCCTAATAAGTCCAAAGTGTGGCTACATGGCCAACATTCACAGAGCATGGAAGCCTGTTGGAGTGGGTATGTTTCTGTTTGCAGTAGACGTTCAAAGCTTAAAATAAGACTTGTGGAAAGACAATGTGTCTATCGCAAACTCAACAAGTACAATGAATACTTAATGACTAACAATCAACACTGAGATTTGTAAAGCAAAACCCCAAATACAGCAGCATGACGGACAGATGGCTTGAATATTAACAAGAGTCCTTAGATTACAGTGTTTGTTGTACAAAAGCAATATCTCTGCAGAAAGTAAAAACTGCTTCAAAAATAGCAAAGATCTGGTGTTTTTTCAAAGAGGCATCAGTATGTATTGACTTATAGAAATGTGGCATATCAGCAAGTAAGATTTTCACCTGACAATAGCAATTTTTAGATGAGGAAACAATTTTCAGTGTGTTTCTTGTATAGTAAATAGAGCCAACATCTTTATTTATAAGAAGTGATTGATTCTAATGAGCCTTTTGGGTGTTTAGCAAGGAAAGAATAGAGTTATAGCAAAAGAGGTCCAAAGTTCAGGTATTGCATTTCACGTAAATGGATCTGCCGGATGTACTTGGCACAAGTTCAAGACTCATCAAAAATAGTCCATCATTACGAGAGAAAGGGGGCAGTGGCACCCATTACACATTCAGCTGTTCTCATGTCCAGTGTCTGAGCACCCGCAAGAGTCAGAGAGTCTGCACCAGCACCGGAAACAGCAGGGACAAGTGCTCGGCTCCACGAATCGGGAGTTTGTGTGTTGTGTAAAAATGAATGACCTCCGGGATGGTGTCGAAGGGAGGGCTGTTCTGTCCCAGCACATACTTGCCGTCTTTACACCGGGTGAACTTCATGTGCATGAAGCCCTGGCAGCTCCTGTGTGGGTGAAGAGAGAGCAGGAGTGAGATGTGGAATATAAGGAGAAAAATGAAGACATGATATAAAATGTAGGGCACATAAAATATCCTGTGGCCTTCTCACATAATGACTCAATGGAAATGACAGTCTAGATTTACGAGACTCTCTTCTCCTGCACTTACTGCCCTGCATTTCCATCTAAGATTTAACACTATGTCACAAATTAGGAACAGAGAGACATGATGATGGATGGACAAATGGTACAGAAGCAGAAGACAAAGAGCGAACGAGTGATGCGCTGAGCTGTGAAAATGCTTCAGTGAAAGAGACATCGGTCCCTCCCCTTTAAAAACACAGCCAGAGCCGACAGATGGACTTCCCCTTTAAGAGCTAGCCAACCAGTCATAGTGTCTAATTATAGAAGCAGAGTGGAGGATAAGGGCTAAACTGTCATTATTGTAGTAAACAAAATAAAACTTTAAAGTGCACTAAAACTATAATCTGTCAGTGAGACTACAGAGATCCAAACAGCAGGCAGCATGTGATCATCCCACTGGTCTTGGGGGAATTCAGTTGAGTTGACAGCAGACTTTGATCCAGCCCTGTTTGTTTGGGAACTCCACATCTCCAGATACATTACAAGCTCTATCAGGGCTTTGTCATACATATTCATCTTGGTTTATCTTGGGATTGCTTGCCAATGACATATTCTTGTCTAATTTGCCACTCTCGACATTGTTCAAATGAGAACCTAATTTTATAAAGCAAATGGTGAAAGTTGGGCAAGGTGAAAATTGGACCCTACACAATAGAGATAGAGTGGTACCATTTAGCTTGCACAGCAAGCTGGATTGTCGTGGAAACTGTGAGTTCACAAATTCACGAAATCCATCTTGTCAGGCTCCCACTGATCCATTTGTGTCCGGACCTGTGGCGGCCGGGCCAATGGTGTGGCAGTATTGTCGTGAGTGGGCAGGTTTTAGGTTTGCCGATAACAAAAAGCACTTTTAGTGATACTTGTTAACAACATGGCAACGTGGAAAAACATAACGTATGCTGCTCTACATTTACAAATCAGCAATAATAATAATAATAATAATAATAATAATGCATTAGTCTTATACAGCACTTTTCTAGAGACTCAAAGTCGCTTTACAATTTGGTGCATTATTCATTCACTCTTCAGTCACACTCAGTGGTGGCTGCCATTGTGCGCCTAAATCCTCTAACAACATCTTTATTAAATTGTTTTACCGTTGTAGAAGTTTGTTGTTCAGCTATGAAGCTGGCGCTTTATCCAATCACCTTCAAGTATTCTACTGAATGTCCCGGCCCTTCATAAATGTTTTCAATGGGAGCCATTCCAGACTGATATAACATTAGCAACTCTTTGCCAACGTTATATCAGTCTGGATTTTGCCAGGTTATGGTACTGTATCCACATGCAGAAATAGAAATACTCAAAGTCTGTACTCAAGTAAAACTACTACTACTCTAAATATATTACTATTAGAAGTAAAAGTAACAAACAAAATGCTTTGTTTTAATTAAAGCAATTAATGTGATTTGTATCAAGATTTTTTGTGTTTTTTTTGTTGTTGGATATAGACAGTAAAAACTACTTCTAACACTAATCTGCTACTTGCGTTTAAGCCTGCTTGAGGCTTTTACTCAAGTACATTTTTGAGGGAAAAACGTTTTATTTATTTTTAAAGTTTGAATATTTTTTTTTGTACCTGTGACATTGTGATTAAAAAAACCCAAAAAACAAAAATGTACTCAAGCAAAAGTGTGTTTTCAAAATGTACTCAGAACGTACCATGTTGAGTCATTGTAGAAAGTTATCTAAACATCATAACTGACCTCAACCAACCATCTAGTCACAGCACACAGAACGAGAGTGTATGATTTAAAGCAACTGTTTTCAGACTTAAAGTCAAAATACTGATTAACTGCCTCTTACAAGGCTGAAGCTAAACTGTTTAAGGCATTGAAATAATTGTGTTTCTTAGTGAAAAACATTTTGCCACACAGAAAATGATAAGTTGATACATGTCTTTTGTAGCCTTCACTGTTGCTAAATGTGGAGCTGGTGCCAACTGAGACCTTGTCGCTTGAGGAAGGGGTGCGTGCATGTCAGACTCACTGTGCCCATGTAAATGAGTAATGCATGAGCTTGTTTATATGTCAGCACAACACACTGGCATCCCCTCGCTCCTCTTTTCCTCATCTCCTTCTTGTGTGGCCCACAGAAGGTAATTCATATTCATTAGTGATTATGGAAAGGATGATGTGCGCGCTGAAGTGTGCTCTACCTGCCTGATTACCACTTAGAGGGCCCGCAGGGAGCCATGACGAAAAAACCAAAGAGAAGAGGCCAAGGGTGGGCTGAGGAGAGCCAGGAATGATGGGAAGAGTGGCGTGGGGCCAGGACAATGGATCGGGGTAGTAATTATGTTGGCAAGATTTGACCAGATAAGCAGTATTGTGCCCTGCAAATGAGTATAGGGAGATGAATCAGGACGGCAGTGATCTAAACCGAGTGAGATGGCGGAGACAGATGGAGAGGAGTGCGTTATGAGATCAGTAGCTCAGGTGGCTTCATGCACTTCTGTCACAGAGAAATGGAAAGTGTGCAATTGAACTGTGTAGCTGTTTTAATGTGATTAAAAGTGCTCCTACAGTAGAAAAGTGTCATACCGTAAGGACAGAGAGTAGTCAGTGTGGTTGGTTTGGCTGGTCCTCACCAGGTAGCTACATTCTTTACACAGTGTTAGCAGTGCCTCTGCATCCGACCGAGACAGTGAACCGTGGTACCATCTGAAGAAAAGATGAAAATTTAATATTAGTTTTTTAGTCAGGATTAATGGTAAAATTGTAAATGACACATGCACACACACACGCGCGCACGCACGCACGCCCACACACACACACACACACACACACACACACACACTGATAAACCAAAGACACAAAGAAAAGTGATAGGACTCCCCCGGGAACAGAGCAGTGTCAGCATCAATGACAGTTGATAAGACATTGATTAAAAATGCAACAAAAGGGAGGCTGGGGTGGAAGCGGGGTGTGAGATCTTGTTAAAGGGAGGATAAAACAGTTTAAAGGCCACATTGAGAATCTGTTGACCAATGACAAAATAGATAAATTCAGCAAAAATAGGGTGATAAGGGCAAGCAACACTCCAGCAGCTGACCCTGACAAACTGAGGAGTGTATGATCTCCACCTGTATAGCAAAAATTCAGCCTGAAAGATCCTTCCTCTGCATCTCCATTCACTTCTGCCCCATCTGTCGAGAAGACTCCACCCTCCCATGTCACAATGACAGCCAGTCATTCATTCCCTCATCTCATCACCACCAGTGTCTTGGCTAGAGGGGAAAATTTGCCAAAATTTGACTTTGCTCCTCTCCTATATCTATCGCAAAACATCTCTAATGCCAAGGTCTAAGTACCAAACATGTTACTTTCATGAAATATTATCTGAATGCATTTTTGTCTCCATCTGTGTCTCTCTGGGCTTCTAAAGAGTGCCACAGGTTGACAGTGATTTTGCTTTTCACTTTAAAATGAAGAGACTACAAAGCCTGCAGCAGCCCTTAAGTGATCATCGGGGACTAATGGGGCAGAATAATCCACTAGGTTTCTCAAGTGGATGTGCATAATTGTGTCAGTGCCACGTGTATTTGTGCTTAAGGGGTGTCATATGCTGGGATTTCATTAACAAAACAGCCTTTTTGTGCACACAAGCAACATATAAATTACACCAATGATGTCTGAAATTACAAGACTAAAGTAAATGCCAGTTTTTAATGCTGTGACTTAATTAGTTTCTCTTTAACCTTTCAGAGTGGCTTATCTTCAGTACTGACTGCTTCATTTAGTGTCCCCTCACTTAAAAGATCAAAGCAATGCAAATTAAAGGGACATTTCATGTTGCATTTGTGAGAAGCATCACTCAGCTTTCTTTAAATATTAATTGTACATTTATTACACTGAATGATAAATTAGTAAACAACCATACTGCACAGAGACAGTTAGGACCTAAAGACATTTATAACACATACTACCGTAATTGCATTTGTATCTGTATATAACTCCATGGCCCAAGGTTGTTTGTTTTAGGATGCTCAAAATAATGCTCCAAACAGAAGACATGGATTAATCTAATTCTATGTGACATATAATCATATTTCCCTGCACTCACAATGAATTATCATGTGAAAATATCCATTCTTCTTTGTACACCACTGTAGTTTCTGTGGCTAAGGCCTGTTTTTTTCTTTGTTTTTGCTGAATAATAAAAATAAAAAATCAAGGCATTTTGTAATGATGCACAAAAGAAATTACAAACCCCTCTACCAAGTGTTTCCTATAGAAGAAAATGCTAAAGACAAAGCTGAACACAAAATCTGTACTCAAGTAAAATTACTTCAAAAATAATCTTGCTCAAATACAAATAAAAGTAGTCAACAAAATATTTTTTGAGTAAAAGTAAAAAAGTATAGACTGAAAACTACACACTTCCAGTGCTACTATTGCTATTGCTACCTGTACTACTACACCTACTAATGTGTCTACTTGAGGCTAGTACTACTACTCCAATACTAGTACTGCTACTCTAGAGACACTATAGAAACAAAGTTCAAAACTTAACGTATTTTTTTCCAAAACACCAGGATAAAGTGATGATCTTATGAGGGCAGATTCTGATTTTACCAGCACAGAGATTACATACACCTGCTTCTCCAAAGGCACTGTAGGGTCCACTCTCTCTCCGACCATCGTGAGTCCTTCCTGGGGCATCCGGAACTTCATGGGACTGGACCTGGGACCGGGTGGACGCAGGCGCTCTGTGGGGGATGAGGACCGGTCCCATTCTGCACCCTCAAACTGAACTGTTGGCAGACGGGGAGAAAAACTGTGAGTCACACATGTACACAGATCAAAAAAGATTAAACACTAAAGCCAGACGTCTGCAAATTTGTCACATCCGGCTATTGGAAAACAATCACTGCAATTGTGTTTTTATAGTTCCCTTGGGACAACTATAGACAGATATTTTTTCTATTCTTCCTGCAGCTTTGAAACTATTGTGTTTTTCATTATATGCCACCCACATAATGTCCCAGAGCATTTTACAGACTCCAGTGTTATTTACCCTTGAGTGTATTTTCAGGCTAATTCAATTTAAGCAACTTGTGATTAAACAGGAAGTGTATTACTAGACTTTAGAAAGTAACTTAAATGCAGATTCCTGTTTGACTGAGAATATTTAGCAACAGGGAGGTATCTAGCAACATGCAGGTGGACCAGATGCAGGTCACAGGGGGTACAGGTGGAAGTGGAACAGATGCAGGGCAGCAGAGAAGGACAATGAGGTTGGGATGACTCCATGTTTTGGGTTCAGAAGGGGGTGACAACTTATAGAGGAGGTGGTCAGAGGTCAGCTTACTCCTCCTCCATGGGGCAGGCCAGGCTACGTCTAATAAAAGGAGAAAGGAGGTAGGTTGGGGTAGCAGCAGATGGGTCAGAGAAAAGCAGTAAAATGAAAGTGGTGAGAGGATTGAATGAATGAAAAGTAGTAGGAAGTACAGGTGCATTTCAATGATATCAGTTATTTTAAGGAATGTCACAGTCTCAAAGTATCAAAAAATCAAAATCAGTCCAACGTCACTACCTCAATCACAGTTTGTATACTGTGCTCTGCGTGGGTGAACCATAACTGGGACAGCCTTTCTTATAGGCAATCTTGGCAGCTGCTTAGGGCCCTGTAGCCATTAGGAGGCCCCAGCCAGTGCTGGGAGTAACGCGTTACAAAGTAACGAGTTACAGTAACGAGATTACAATTGTCAGTAACGCAAAAGTAACGCGTTACTTTTGAATCCCCAGTAATAATATTAGTTACTAACAAAATACCCTGTTACTCGCGTTACAGTCACTACAGTCAGTTTCATTTACCTACAGTTTACCGCAAGGACACGAAATGAAAGTGCATTAAAGGAACAGCGCTAATACATTTCCTAACTTATTTTCATCCGTTCCTTTCTCTGCTCCTCTTTATGCGTGCAGCGGCCACTCGTCCTGCCGATCGCTGCCGATCGCTGATCCCTCTCCGCGTGCGTCGGGTGCATGCACCTGCTGCTGCTGTCAGCGGGGACAGAGGGGAAAGAAAAGACATGCACCGCTTTGGTGCTAGTGCATGTTAGCTTCAATGTAGTGAAATAAAACTGTGTCCACAGGACTTGAACGCTGCACAGGAGGAGAGGCAGGTGAACTTAAAGTGCAGTATTTGCTGTGTCAGGCTGCCCTGCTGCTGAAATGAATGCAGCTAAAAAATAAGATGTAATGTAATAAGAATGTAATAACAGAGCTGGACAGGGCAACAGTGAGGCTATAGAATTTAGAATTGGGTTCATTTAGGCCTTCCTGTTCGTAAGTAATTCAAAAGTAAAGCAACTAAGTTACTTTCGTGAGTCAGTAACTAAGTAAAGTAATATATTACTTTTTAAAAGAGTAACTAGTAATCTCTTTTTTTGAGTAACTAACCCAACACTGGCCCCAACACCTATCCATTGTTTGATGAGTGGACTGCCTTAATGTGGGACCCAGTGTAATATATTTATCAGTCATTCATGAGGGCTGACAAGTGCAATAGATGACATGAAACTGGCGACTACTCTGTAAGTGAGAAAATTTTACTGAGAAATTGACTGAGCGGAGGGCCACTAAAACTATCCTGCTTAGGGCCCTCAAGTAAACAGGAACGGCACTGACCATTCACAGCTGCCAGAACGTTATGGGCTTCGTCAAAAAAGAACTAAAAAAGTATTTATCTCATGCGTACGCTATATGCTTATCCCAAATTTTAGCACATAATTCACAGTGGACAATGCTGTTTTTAGTTTTTTAGACTTTTATTTTGTTAATTAGAGCTATACGTGTAATGGAAAGCACACATCTTACCCAAAAATATTACCATTCCGTTCATACTAAGGAAATGTTAAAATGTAATAATATAATGACGCCTAAACTGACTTTTTGTTGTAAATGCATTTGTCACAGCTGAAAGTAACATCATAATGAAAAAACAACATCAAAGTGAAAAGAAGTCACACAGTTTTCAAGTCATTTAAACTATTTTATTTTTTACTTACTAGCCTAGAGGCACAAGTTGAAAGATCCTTTGGTGCTTCAGTATTGTGTGACAGAGGAAGTGCAGAGTGTGGGGGCAGAATATTGCTTTATATATTGAGCTCATGAGAGGGGAAGGTACACTTTGAGACAAACTGAAAATAGCTCATTATCTAGCCTAGCAGGCAACCATCTCTAGTGGAACAGTCATTAAGCAGCCCTCAACACAAACGGACACACATTATGCAATTTTCCCCGTCCACACCGCTCTTCCAGGTCCATGTGCACAGCTAAAAGGGATTACAAAACAAATAAAGGAAAGGAAGGTGACGTCTTAATGAGCCGACAAATCCAAAGACCCCCCAGGCTTGTGACTTCAAAGGCCATTTGAATGGGCGTTTTGGTGAGAGACCCGGCCTGTACATACATGGCTCTCTTCTTCCCTGGTTAATTATTTAGGAGGCAGACACACTCCGCCACTTTCTCTGGCTCTCTGTGAATTATTGATGCATGGTGCAGTACAATGGCCCCATCTGGAGCAGGCCGCACCTCCGCCAAAGCCAGGATTAAAGCCTGTCCTGGCACGGTTCAATTGGGAAGAGGTAACAGGGGCACAGAGGCCCACACGTATCCACACTTGCACACCTGTCGCCCAAAAAAAGACACCATTGCCACACTCTGTCTGCTGGCTATTCTGTGGCCCTCGCATCCAGGGTCACACCTCTGATTCTTTAGCAGAATGAAGGGAGAATGAGTGCACAAAGAAGTAGAGCAGAGTATGGCTAATCACAGTGGCAGATGATAAAAAAAATACGAGGGGAAAGATGGGGAATTTATTGTCTCCAATTCTGCAAAACATTATTAAAAAATCTGCCATGTTGGTTTTGTTTTGCGATTCTGTTGAATATCTGATAGAGTCCTGGCAATGATTGTTTAGCTGTTAATATTAACCAAATTTTTGTTTAGTTGAATACAGTAAGTATGTGAGTAGAAGTGAAATGAATGTGAATAATACAGATGCTACAATCCTTGAATGGCTTTGATATATTAATTTGATGATTAATGCAATTCAAATACTTTTGATCAGCTCATAACAAACTGAAAGAAAGCAGATGTTGTTCTTTGTGTGGAGGTTTTCCCTTTAAACTAGAGCCATAAATCATTCTTATAATGGAGTTAAATAGTCATCTATTCGACTTTTGTGTCTGTTATGACCAAGATCAATACAGACAACATCTTAAAGGTAAATTCAATCATTTAAGGTTTCTTTTGTCCCTGTAAGAGAGTTAAGACGACACAAGTGACAACAATTTAGATTGATGTCTCTATAACACAAGAACACACAGTCTCTGGGACACAAACATCTGGCTCTCATTGGCTTCTAATGGAAACCTGTGGATGTGCCACACTTTGCCTTTGTTCTACAAAACACACTGGTCTTTGGACAAAAGAACTGAACTTTTACTGAAGATTTTACAGCAACATAAACAAATCAAGTAATTTACTTAAGTCATTTTTGGAACAATAATTACTTTCTTAGTAAATATTTAATCCTGTAATAGTAATATTGGCAGTAGCTGCAATAGTAGCAATAGTAGTAGTAGTATTTGCAGCAGAAGCAACAGTAGTAGTAGTAGTAGTAGTAGTAGTAGCAGTAGTAGTAGTAGTAGTAGTAGTAGTAGCAGTAGTAGTAGAAGTACTTTCTAATTCAATACACTTTATAATCAATACTTCTACTCAAACTTGGAGTTGTCATTACTCCAGTAAATAAAGCCGGGCATGAGCTTGCACTCAACCAGTGAAAGTGTCCCTGACCCGAATCGGACCATGCTCCTTTGTTCTGAGAATGTGATTGGTCAAAAAAAGAGTCCCCCCTAATAAAAACACTTTATAATAAAGCCCAGATGAGGTCTCAGAATCCTATTTTTTTAAATGACTTCTAATATGATGTACATTTGACTAAATTAAGGAGTATTCCTCAAATAAAAAGAAAAAAGTATAGTGCATCTTTACACATTTGAAGTATATACTGCCCATGTATGTCACCTATAATTTTAAAAAACAGGTGAAAGCTTTTCACAAATTTGTAGTCATGAATAATGCATCCTCAACTACCTGCTCACAATTACTATTACTAAATTATTTTAGCAGCGCAATGGCACGACTACATGTTCCTTTATGTACACACCTCACATTGAGTGACAGAGAGGTGGTTTTCTGAGAATACCAGCTGTTTTCTGTGTCCGTGCATAAAGTGGGGTAGACAAAGACAATTGAACAGCTTCATTAAATCCATTAATGAAGACATCTGTTTTTCACACAGCCCTAGCATCTCGATTTAACCCTGCACAAAGACCTTCTGCCACACTAAACGGCCCCCTTAAGGACACACTATTATCCTCTTGTGACACTAGAGGCAAATTCTCAACAATTGTTCAAGTTTAATCTGAGTTCATTGTTCCAGAGGATTTCTGAAAATGGAAAAAACTGGTTTGTATTTTTTGTTTTTTATTAATCTGATACTGTTGTAACTTGGATTTGTGTAAACTGCGTTGACAGACAATGAGCTTATGCAGTGATTTCTAGTACAGAATCCATTTTTAATGCAATGCCACTTGAAGGCCAGACGATTATGAGTTGTGCCATTACATCCAATAGTAAAATGTAATAAAAGCTGTGCTTTTTTAAAATGCTCCTTTTATACCTAGTCACCCTACTGAAATGTTGTCAAAATTGCCTTAATTAAATTGAGAATGTTGATTCAACCATTTTTAATTAGTATCACCTAATTTTCCAGCCTTTTGATGGACCAGTCCCAATTCTTTTTAAAATAATTTTTCACAAATGAGAAAATATCACTTGATATTAAATTAAAACAATTTTTAAATGATATGACTGTTGAACAGGTACAAGAGTACAAGAGACCAAACTTCTTGGCATAGTAGTTGACAACAGATTATCATGGTCAAGACACATTAATAGAGTAGTCAGCAGGATGGGCAGGAGTCTTTCAACTATTAGAAGATATTCTCATATGTTGCCTTTCAATGTGCTTGAAACTGTTATAAAAACAATTTACAGCCTCACTGCTTAATTTTACCAGGAGCATTCTAACAACTAAATTACCTGGAGTACTTCATCAAGAGTTACATTTTAGTTCTCATGAGCACAACTACTAGACTAGGCATGCTACGGAGGGTAGATTTTTACTGCCCAAAGTGAAAACTAATAATTTGAAAAGAACTGTAATGTATAGATCCATGTTAGCATGGAATACATTGCCTAGTTCCATCATTAATAATAGTAGTAAACATCAATTCAAACTCCTTTTGAAGAGGCATCTTCTCATTGAACAGATCTCTGCGGCTGCTGACCATTAACTAAGGCAATTTTTGTTTTCATTCATCTATAATAACATGATTGGATGTGTATTACTATAATGCTAATAATTAACCACAATGAGTTATGTTATCTCTCTATTATTTTTTTAGGGCTGGGAATCGCTAAAAAAAAATTAATTAATTAATTGCAAATCTGAAAAAAATGTATCCCGATTAATCTTACTGGTAGTTATTAATCGCGATTAATCACATTAAGAATTCAAGTACAAACACAGAATTGTAAATTTAGAAAGTTTATTTTGAATTAACCTTCACATACTTTACTGTAAAGTTGTGCAATGCAAACAAAACTTGCAAAGAAAATAAATTAATAGTCTCTTTGAGACCTGTAACTTGTCTTCATTGACAAAGCTTGCCTAAATAAGGTACAACCAACAATTACACAAAAATTACCTAAAAAAGCATGTATAATCGCTTTTAGAACTTTAACAAAAATAAGTTTAATTCTTCAATTAATAACAATTGTTGTGGTTCACAACAGCGTAAATACTATGAACTGTGTAACCTTAGACTTAGTGCCTTACAGAACTGACAGAATTCAACTTTACTTTGTATTCAGCAAATCTATTCCTCATTCCCTCATTCCCTTCCAGACAATTTTTAGCAATCCAGCAAGCAATCCGTTCTGTTATCTTATCATTGGTTTGCTTAGACAGTGGCCCCTCTCTTGCACCAAACAAAGCTGACTGTCAGAGACCTCCGCTGTCTGAGCTACTAGCTCTGAGGTGCTTAGATTTCAGATGATATGTTAGGGACGAGTTACTCCAGTGGGAATTGCATAGACTGCAAATAACTTTTGTTTTGTCTATATTGCTGTCTGGTGATGATTTGAAGCAGAATTCTCCATTTAGCAAAGTGTTTTTTGGTCACTCATGTTGCTTTAGCTTGCTTGTTCGCTTGTTCTACTTTTGTTACCCACAGGAAACAGAAATGTGTCTTCTTCTACACTCGCACGGTGCATTTCTGCCCCGCTGGAAGACCTGCAGCACGTTGCTGCCTCTGTCAGTGTCGTCGTAATATTTTTGTTGTGATCAAAATAATCGATGCGTCAATTGAAATTAGCGCAATTAAAACAATAAAATGATGCACTGCATTAATGCGATAATTTTCCCAGAACTATTTTTTTTTTACTACATAAACTAGGTCCTATGTGTCTTGTTTGTATGTTTTTGTATTGTTTGTTTATTAGTCTTCTTTTTTGTGTTGTGATCATTGTGTGAGTCTGTTGTGATAATGTATTGTGTGAGTAGCATGTTGGGATTGACTCCAGGAAGAATAGCTGTGCTTAGTTACAGCTAATGGAATTTATGAGCTTTAACCATTGCACTGGGTTTGTATTTTCTGTGTATTCATTACTCCATCTACACATCACATATTGTTCTTTAAGTGGGACATTACATCTTGCAATATACCCCTGCTACTACGCTCACCTCTCCAGCCCTGCTCCATCAGCTCAGTCCATGTGTCTCTTACTGCAGCACAAGAGGGAATCGTGAAGGACATGTCATTTCATTACTGTCAGTAAGGTTCACTCAGAAAGAATTGAAAAAGAGTTGAACGACAAGGGAGAGAAAAAAATGTAACAAAGAGAAAAAGAGGGCAAGCATGAGAGAGAGAGAGAGCGACACAAGTCCTTCCTCTGTGCCTGAAAATTGATGAAGAAACTGGTCATCTCACATTGCCCAAGGGTGTGCTTATAGCTGCACAGAGCAAAAACATCCTACAAATGGAAATCACAAATTCTTTGTCCCTTTTCTGCCTACATATTTGTCTGTATACACACAAACAGTTTTCTGTTACAGGAGAATACATAGCCTTGTACTGACACGCACACATACACACACCATCTGTCAAGGTGTCTCTGCAAGCATCGCTAA
Source organism: Bostrychus sinensis (assembly GCA_020698575.1). Taxonomy (NCBI): domain Eukaryota; kingdom Metazoa; phylum Chordata; class Actinopteri; order Gobiiformes; family Eleotridae; genus Bostrychus; species Bostrychus sinensis. Next base: position 19,084,834 of record CM036246.1, read on the forward strand.
AAAACCTGCCTTTGCTTCAGAATCCATTAGCACTTAAAGCACACATCAGCATCCTGCTTACACTTCCATTAACACAAAAAGGATAAATCAATGCTCACTAATAATGTACATTACATTTCACCTTTCAAACACTTCTAATCTTAGAATCTCAATACTACTGCAGAAACGCATTACTGGTCTGTTTGCAAAATTACAGATTAAGTGACCAAAGAATTTAAGCGATGAATTGACAATTAAGCAGAAACAACTGATTGCTGATTAGCCCCTTGTTGCTTGTAAGAAAGTAACAACTGACTGACAAAGGAAAATAATGCCATAAAAAAGCATAGCTAGCAAGCAAGCATTAATTCATCTTCTTCCATTTAATCACATTAGGGAACATAAGTGGATGGAGCCTATCAGAGCAACTATAAGCACAAGGCGAGATAAACCCTGGATAATGGCCAGTTAATTGCAAGGCTAACACTGAGAGACATGCACCGACAGACACTCTCACATCATTCACTAAGGGCATTTAAAAGTCACTGAATATCTTAACACTGCATGTTTTTGGATGACACCAGAGAGAACTCACAATAACACAAAGACTACATGCAGACTCCATTCAGAGGTATTGTCATCGTCCAGCCCGAGGATCAAATTCACAAGCTCCTTACTCATGCTCCCAAGTGCACCCCAATGTAGAAGCAACTTTCAGTGAGGGGGGAGTAAAAAATGGGAATGTTTGAAATAAGTTATACAATACAGTATTTTGGTGGTACAAAGGTTACACCATTTGCTGCAAATGTTATTCATTTACCTTTCTGGCCATTTGCAATTCTCTCATTATGCATCTGTTCCTACAGCTTGAGTATAGGACAACAACACTTGCATATGGCTTAAAAACAACACTTGGAAATCCCATTCATTTGCCCATTATAAGTCAGATAGTCAGGTAGCTAATTAGCCGGTGTCCTTCATTAACTCATTATTGGTGGTGAATGGCTGCAGGGTCAGACTCTCACTGCTGTACTGTCTACTGACTTCAGCAAATTAATAGATGCAGTAATTTGGGTAGGAAGGTGGTGACTGGTGACAGCTGTCTCGTGTTGTAATTAAAAGCTACCAGGCTGAGTGAGATATATCACGACTGAGACCCCTTAGGCACTGCTTGGGTCCTCCTCCAATAGTGCTGCACAATATATTGCAAATTAATTATTGTCATAACTATGCAATGTATTGCAATTAGTTGCTAGGGTCTTCCATCTGACATAAATGTTGAGTGTCAGCATCAGTGTTAACTGTTAAATAAAAGTAAATAAACAAATAAATACAGTGAACCCTGAAATTATTCATACCCCTGGCAAATTCTGACTTAAAGTTACTTTCATTCAACCAGCAAGTTGTTTTTTGACCGTAAATGACACAGGTTTCTCCCAAAAGATAATTAGACAATGTACAAGAGTTATCATTGTGGAAAAAAATATTTCTCAGCTTTTTTTTTTACATTTGAACAAAAAGTGGCATGTGAATTTGCCAGGGGTATGAATAATTTCGGGCTTCATTGTATATAATAATAAATCAATTAAACAAGCATGATTTTGTCGTAATCCAGTCCTAAATATAGAACTGATTTAGCCTTTTGTAAGTTCTATTCACCTCCAGTATTGACCAGACAACTGAATTGAATTAAACTTTTACTATATCTATGATTGAATCCAGTTGTGCCGGATAGAGAAGGTTGCATCAGGAAAGCATTTGGCGTATCACTTATTACTAATTAATATGCAAATTATTGCAACGTAGGACACAGGTGATCTGCTGTGTCAATCCCAGAAAGGAACAGCCAAAATAAAGAAGACTTTATCATTTTAAAGGTATCTACTATATCACCAGTGATACTGTCATGGCAAAAGCCAACGTAGTTATCGCATAATATTTCATGTTTTTTCTAATATTGTGCAGTCTTATCCTATACCCATGTCCATTTATAAAAACTGATTTAAACAGTTTAGGGTAAAGAATATTTTCCACATATATTAAGTATGCACCTTGGCTCTAACGATTACATTAAAGCACTGGGAGAATCATAATCAGGGAGTCTGTTCAGAAGGTCTACACTCTAATCTACATACAATATGCAGCAACTATCCCTCATACTCCCATGTACTGATTTGTTCCTACATGAGTCTCCTCGCACCCTTGAAATTAGGTGTGTGTGCAAATCAGAGCTGGAAATAAAACATAGTTGTGAATCCACATGTGTGAGCTGTTGCGTGTGTGAAGGCGATGATGAGGCAAGGGCTGAGGCAGTGCTGACAGATCACGATGCCCCCCTTTGCCCCCTGTTGTGGGTTATCTGAGTGAGTGTGTCACATCCACAGGGGGGGAGGGGGGAGGACTGAGGGGACAACCTCGTCACTATGTGTGTGTGTGTGTGTGTGTGTGTGTGTGTATACTGTATGTGTGTGAGTAAGTGTGCCCATGCTAGTGGATGACTGATTGCACCCTGCCACAATGGCCCTGGCTCCCCCCTGTGCTCCCTCTGCCTCACCTATCCACAGCCAACATCCATTAATTCTCCTCAAGGCCCCTCCCCTCTGAACCACTGGGGCCTCTGCAAACATTCACTGAGCTGCCACCAAACCTGCAATAACCTTGGACGCCCTGTCTGTTCCCCTAAAGCTAGCTTTCAACACAGCCTCGCTTTCAATATATTTTCACTCTTTTTCTTTGACATTCCCATCCTCCCAACAGCTGCCCTTCCTTGAATATGGGCTGTGCCTAGCGAAAGCTGCATTGGCCTGGGAATATGGATTAAATAAGAGAATGGAAAATACTGTTTGTGAGTTCACACTTCAGCGCTCTGGTCCGCACAGACAGACAGCACGCCAGCTCAGAGTGCTGACTCCAAATGGAAAAAAAGGGGGTCAGACACTGAGAGATGCGCAAGTGTTTCCCTCTGCTGCATTTTCTAAATGCTTCCCTGCAGGAGAGCTCAGAGGCTGTGACACAACAGAAGAGCATTAAGAAAAAATAAGCGCTAAGTAGGTGAGTGGTGACAGTTGTGTACACTGACCACATCTAAACTGCTTTTATATAATATCCAATTTCAATTTAGCTTAGGGTATCTTCTGCTCTGTGGCTTAATGTGATTTGACCATGAATAAATTGAAATGTCTGGCAAAAGTGTGCTGACCATGATTCTTATTAGCACTGGATCAGTCACACACTTGCAGGCATATCATTAAAGGAGACCGAAGTAAAGTAGGAGAACTGTGGGTGAGGCAGGTTTGATTTATTACCCATCACCTTGACCTTGGGGACTTAGAGATGCAGCTCAATTAAGTCTACTTGGCCGGGCATGGCTTACACACAGAGCTACTCCTCACAAAGCCATCACTCTGCTTCTGTCCGACTCGCCAATCGTAAAGTAAAACATGCAATAACATCCATTGCTGCCTGTTGACCCTCCTCTGCTGACCACACTTCCATATGTTTGCAGTCCATCCTTCACACATAAACACACATGAGCAAAAGACATCTCTGTCAACACTAATGATCGTCCTGGCGGTTGTTTAGAGTGTGGTCCATCACATATGAGCGAGCAGGAAATCAATAGTTACCAAGTGGTGGTTAAATATAGAAAGGGGAGACAGATGAATGTCATTTAAGAGCTGAGACAGTGAAGGTCATAGAGGCCTTTGTGTAAAAAAAGACTTTGGAGATCGAATAAAGAAAGAGAATAGACTACATTAAAGGTCATGACAGTTAGATGAGTATTTTATTGTGGCTAGTCAGCAGCAGGGATCTCTGTGTGCTCATGGGAGAGATTTGACCTTTGGAAACAGTCTCTTTTCAGACAGACTTTTATCAATTTGACTAATTCTTTTGAATAGTGGTTTATTCATGATATGCAGAAGCACGTAAATATGTCACAGTGTTAGAAGTGAGAGACGGTTTTCAGGTGCGTTCAAACAAATGGAGCCACGAGTGAAGCAAACATCAATATACGTTCTAGGGAGGAATAGCATAAGCCACCAGATATCACAAAATATAAATAATCAAGATGGTTTTGGCAACTGACAACAAACTAACTACATGTGCGTAATGTCAGAGCCTGGGTATAGAACATTAGCTGCATTTTATTTAATGTAGCAATCCGAATGTTTATGTTGTGCAGGAAGTAGCTGCAGAAATAGTTAATTCATTAATTAAACACACAACAAATTCTTCTTTGATAACTTTAGCAACTGGACTGATCTGGATGCTATCATTCATTCATTAATCTTCTTTGCTTATTCCAGCTTCTGTAGCCTATCCCAGTAACTTTGGGCCTTAGGCAGGGTACAACCTTATTGTTGGCAAATATATCAACAACAACCATTTGATTTTGCAGTCTAAAAACATCTAAAACATGTTTTAGTTTGCATCCTCATTAAAATAAATTTTGTAGCAATTTCTTCAAGTCACTATTTATGTTTAAGATTCACCTACCATTCTATTTTGTCAACAGTGTGGTCACAAGAGAAGAATGGCAATTTTTTGTTCACCTGCAAAGGCTTTGGAGATATGGTCTTTCTTCCACTCCCAGGGCTGGTCATACTCATCGGCTGGTCTCTCGTCATCTTGGGGCAACCTGCTGCTTTCCTTGCTTTCCTCGTAGTTATCTCCATACATCAGGCCCAGACGCTGGCCTCTCTCATCTTCGTAGGGCGTATCGTAAAGCTGCACGCCTCCACGAGACCGTCCTCCTCCCGGGCCACGCTGCAACTCTGTGGAAACATATTCAAAACAAGATCAGACAACCAAAGCAGTATTATAATTCCCTAAACAAAACAGTGATGATTTTGTTTTGTAGAAGTAGAACAAAGTGTCTGTTGTGCCTCTGACATGATTAAAATTAGAAAAAGAAAAGAAAAATGATGTTTGCAGAGCTTGCCAGGGGCTCAAGAATCTCATATGGAGGACTTAACAAGGCCTCGAGCGAGATGCTGAGAAGCAACATGGTGGAAAACCCACCCCCTCCGCTTGTCCATTAGATTCTCAGCGGTAATCTAGTTCTGTTCATAACAGGATCCATGTAGTTTTGTTAACATTTTCATTAAAATCTCAGTGGGTTCCAGCTCCACACACTCCACATCTTTAACTGTGACGAAGAGATCCATATGGTGATGAGATAAACATATTGATGCAAGCAAGAGAATCAGATCTGCTTATGAAATGCTTTGATATGTAAAAATATTCATGCATTCATCTTTTTCCGCCCAGTTACTATGGGCCTTAGGCGGTGTACACCATGGACAATGCACAGTTAGTTGCAGCCTGACACAGAGACATACAACAGAGACAGAAAACCATTCATTCTCACATTCATTCACTAGGGGCAATAGACCTTTTTCCCCCAAAAAGAAGAAATTACTTGTTGTGTTATGCCACGTTCACATTTGTGGACAAAGTGACAATTATAGAGGCAAAGACACCCACCAACAAGCTGGAAAAAGGCTAAATTCTTTGATGATGACTATTCACAAATATCAAGGTAGGTGAAAATGAAATTGTAAATGCTATCAACAATTAGCATTAGTAAACTACTAGGGCTGGGCACGTTAATGCATTATTATCTCGTTAACACATTAATTAATTAACGCCAAAAATTATTTTAATGCAAGTTCATGCAAGTTATGGGTCAGTCACAAAAGAGTCACAGAGCCGGGTCCCATCAGCAGCCGTGTGTTTGTCTCTCTTTCTCTCTGCGACACCAGGCAGGGGGCGGCACACAGGACAGAGGAAGAGTACAGAGACCCGATGGTCCTGACAGAGGAGACTTTTAGCTTCCTAACAGTGTTTGTTTCATGTAGATGGGCTCAGGACTCACTGAGATACAAACCACTAAAATCTTACAACCGTTAATGATGTTAAATATAGCCTGTTATATATACACGTGCCTAATTAATGCTATTGGCGACAACACGTGGTGTTTTCAGATCGTATCAATGATGTTTTACTTAAAAAATGACCAAAAACTAGTTATTTTAATTCCTATAACTTTTTTGATAGTCATATAAGGGAGAGAGAAGTGAGCAGCAGCAGCAGGGGGACAGCAGGAGAGGCAGGAGGGGAGACTTTGGAATTGAAAAAATAAGTCCAGCTCCAAAGGGAAAAAAAAGATGAAAATTATGAAAATATAGGCCTAGCTGTATCTGTTCTAGTGCTCTTTGTCTGCAAAATAATAATAATAATAATAATAAATTATTATTATTATTGAGTGTCAAGCATGTCAAGCATTTGAAATGGTGCTACATACACTAAAGGCAACCAAATATAAACTGCACATATTGGCTGAATTGTCAAAGCTACAAGTTATCAAATAAAAGTAAGTAAATAAAGAGCTATTTAGAAGCTGGAAGAGCCCGAATACATCACTGATTGAATTTTATGGCAGGACTGCGATTAATTGCCATTAACCGCAAAAAAATCATGCAATTAATCATGATTAAAATTTTTAATCGTTGCCCAGCACTATTAACTACCAGTGACAGTGGATAAACCAGGGGTCACCAACGTGGTGCCTGCGAGCACCAGGTAGCCCTTCTGGAGCTTGTGAGGTGCCTGCGAGGGATATTTATAAACAGTGACTACTGCAGTGTTTTAGTCATAATTTTTTTTTTTTTTAACTTGTTTTTATGTTTAATTACAAGATTATTTTTATAAACATTATCATTAATACAAAGCAAAGAATCATACAATCCTAGTGTCATTTGAAAGGCATGTAAAGACTTTAATATAGAGGATTATTTTGCACGAGTAGCCCTCAGTACAAATTCTCATCTTTTGGGTAGCCCTCAAATCCCTGGAATAAACAATGTAGTATTCAAGTCTGTTAAACTGAAAATGTCTAAAATGAATTATAATATCCCCCACACAATAAGAGAATCGCCAACCTGAAAACTGGTTCAAATCGGGCCAACACTGTACTCATTAGAGCTGCTCAGACCTCATGGTGCATGATACATATATGTACAGCATGTCCCATGACTGTTTAAACAGCTGCACATTTTTACTCCCATTGTTGAGTGGTGCATGCTACATCGACAAAATGCTCTTTCTGTAAAGGCCAGTAAAATCTGGAACAGTCTTCCAGTCTCCGTAAGGGAGTGCCCCACATTACAAACCTTTAAAACTTACCTCAAGCAGTGGCTGAAAGCAAACCAGTCTTGTAGCCATTGATTTTTAACGTCTTAGTAATGTAATGTACTGTATTGTGATGTGTTTTTATTGTGATCTACTGTCCTGTGCTATGTCTTAGCATGTTGTTGTGTTACTTGCTGATGCAAATTAGCATTGTTGCTATAATCCGGCATATTTACACCTATTGCTGTCTGAATAGGTGTTCATTAATGTGCATTGTCCCTATCAAATAAATAAATAAAAATATATAGCACAGCCTTGTAGTTTATATATGTACAGGCAATTTTGACTCAGTGAGATCCATGGTGATGTTTTTGTAAATAACAATATTCTATTTTTTTGTTTAGAAAATAGAGATATTGTCAGAGCAAAAACTTTTATTTTTGGACTCAGACACTTTACACCTTTTGCTACCACAACTTCCAGTTGAAAATGCAGTGTGAAAAAGGTCTATTTAGATTCACCAATTCTCCGAACACATGCATGTCCTTGATCGGTAGGAGCAAGCAGTACAAAGAAAGTAGCCACAGTAAGAAAAATTAAAGGGGTAACCAAAATGCCACAAAATATGTATCTATTAAAAATGACAATGATAATTCTGATATAAAATTTTTGGAAAGTATCTGTTGAAAAGCTTGCGCACAAACCGATGGAGTGAGTAGTGAAAGGCAGAAGAGAACTTTAACCTTCACACGACAAGACACCGTGATTGGCCAGTGCTGTTATCACCATGGAGACTGAGTGGTGGCCCTGGGGAAAGACCCTCAGGTTATAAAGAACAGAGTGGAGGGGTAAATGGAGACAGTGAAGAGGTGAGAGGAGGAGAGGAAGCAAAGAGGATACAATACAAAAAGGGAAGGGGAGATATGGGAGAGAGGGAGGGAGGGGGCTGTCAGTGTTTGATGTTAAGTCATCAAGACAGAAACGCGGCGGGGCTCAATGCTGCTCTACCTGCACTGGAAGCACACGGCATCAGCGACAGCCTGGAGATGGAGAAGATGAAGGCAGAGAGATAAAAACAGGCGTAGAGAGGAAATAAAATGAGAAATTCATAGGGAACAAGTGGCGGGGGGAAAGAAAATAGCAATTTGACAGTAAGGTGACAGCCACTGAAGACTGGGAAGACTGGAAATGGGGAAGAGTGTTTAGGCATACAGATTCATAAGCCATTCTACAACTGACAAGGAGAGCCACGTACCATCAACTGCACTCAGGACAGACAAAGGCACTATTACCATAGGGGCGAGTTTGATTGAAAAGTACACAGGTGTCTTCTCAGGACACTGTAGGATATAATTATTATTCTAAACTCACATCTGTCTATGGCCCTCTCCTGTGTTTTTAATAAGCAAAAACCAACTGAGAGTGGCAGACAAAAGGTACAAACAGACAGACAGCCCCAGAGTGAAAGGCTCAGTTCAAAGTCAATGAAAGAGCGGTGACAATGCTTCGCCAAAACGCTCTGCCATCACCGCTGTGAATCTAATCGCTCCAATGGCTCTATCCAGCTGCGGCTAGAAAAGATTTCCTAAAAGGCTCCTGCGGTGAAGATGCGGCTTTACTGAAAAAATCTGAAATTACAAGCCCGATAAAATAAGAACATGAACAAAACTAGCTAAAAGACAGCCAGACAACACTCAGGGCCAAATAGAGGCCTTGAGAGAGGGAGAGAACTGGAACCATGGGAAGGTTTACACAAATGACTAGGACAGATACAGCAGGACTGGGCAGCAAGAGATGTTAAAAGCAGTAAGACAAACAGAGAATAGTAAATGTGAAACCCACCATGAGGAAGAAAATTAGTCTCTCAAAGGACATTTTGCAAAGTGGAGAGCCACTTCACCTTTGGCTACATGAAGTCATTAAACATCAATTACTGAGCGTTTTAGCATTTTGAAAGTCTTCAGAACAAAGAGACCAAAAATATCCAGGGAGACAAATAAAAAACACAAGAAGAAGCTGACAGACATTGAGACATTGACGGCAAGAACCGCTGACAGCTAATAAACTTATCCAAGTGAGATATTTTATTCATGGTTTAACACACTTAAAATCCAATGTTGTACTTGATGGTTATTGGTTTTTATGCCAGATTTATCAAAGATTAACGCCATATCTCATCTTATGAAGTCAATTTGGAGTATTTTGTATGTGTGGTTCCTGTCAAACATAGATGAATAACGAACAAAGAAAAAAAAAACTAAATCCAATCTCCACTGACCTGTTATGACCCTCTGAGCTTCATAAGGCTCCATGTAGCCGTTATTCTCACAGGGCACCAGTCCGAGATCAGGTTCCCCTCTGTGGTCCAGACGTACATCGAAGGGGTCTGAATAATCCGTGTCCCCTGCCAGAGGAGCAGACGGCACCACCTAAAAGACAGAGCAAACACTTACTTATGAAGAATAATGAGAAGCGTCACACAACATTAACTTACCCACCAGAAAAAAATCTCAAGTCTTTTCTGTAGACATGATATAGACAAAGCAATTTTATGGGTTTGAATCTGGCAATCACACTTCTCACACTAGCTTGCGTTTTCTGCTTTTTAGTGGTTTTCAGTGAAACACTAATTAGCATCTTAAATCATTTCCAGAGGTAAAAAGCAACTAGATAGATACAGTACTATAACTAGTAGTAATTATACTAGTACCAGTGCTAGTAATAGTAATTAAGGATGCTCCGATCAGGGTTTTTGAGGCCGATCACCGATCACCGATCAGCCTCTGCTGTGATCAGCGATACCGATCATGGCAGATACCGATCACGTGGTCTTTAATGTAGTAATGTATTGTATGCAGGCTATTATTAGTTCCATTTGAAAAATACTGTAGCCTTTGTAAATATAAAAGAACAACAAAATTCTACTTATTTTTGTTTTAGAAGAGGTTTTGTTGCATTATTGGTCTTTAATGTGTGCCCAGTGTCTGTGGCTTTGTTTGAATGCTCCGCTGATGTAAAAATCAGCTGTTCTTAATTGGTTCCTTTAATGCGAGTCTGCGGGTGCAGCGCCTGTGTCCGCGTAACGCGCAGCCAAACCAGGTTGAAACACAGTGGACTAAAGAGCAGACAGCTCCTGCTGCCAGTTTTGACAACGTCTGAATGAAGAAAACGTGCAAAGAGAGCAGAGAAGACAACGATGAAAGGTGCTCCTCTCAGACACACGGACACATGGGCTACCTTTTTACTTTCTCTTTCCATTAGCAGCCATTTGGTGCAGTTTAAGCCACAAAACGCACAGTTTTCTCCGCGCAACAAGACACAGGCAGACTCTGAACTTTCTTAATCCTTTTAACGTAACTGTTAGCGGGTTAGCTGTAGCTCTATTTACGTTGGTGTTTGCAAATACACGCACTGCTGCGCCTCGGTTCTGTCCCGTGCGCTCCTAAAGCAGGCGGGGACACAGCGGGGACACAAAGCAGCGCCTCCAGGGCAGGTTTGTGTTAGTTATAACCAGGGCTTAACTTAAAAACACTGCTAAAATAACGCTACTGCTGTTTAATCAAACCGGAGTCGCAGGACAGTAAATGTGAGAGCCTCGCGTGTTTGTTGTAATTTGATCGGTCCTTCTGATCGGCCCATTTTACCGATCACTGATCACTCTATTTTTAGCCATGATCGGCCGATCATGATTGGCGGCCGATCGATCGGAGCACCCTTAATAGTAATAGTAATAGTAATAGAAATAACAGTAATACATTTTGCTGTGCATCTGCAAAAATACTTTTACTTTGACACTCAATATTTTTATCTTTTGAAGTACAGTGTTTTTAGTCTATTACAGATATGGAGTACTTATAATGTCTCTGATCATTTTTGATAAATTTCTAAGAGAAAATTATAACACAAAAGTTAATGACTGCCTTAAAAAAAACTTTGATTTCACAAGCAATTCTATCCATATTAAAAAGCATGTTAAGCATGTTAGTTCATAAAAAAGGCTTTTAGATTCTGATCCAATCATAATTTGCATCTTTATTGTGAGACTCCACACAATGTGTAATGAGCAGCTATACTATAAAGGGCACCCCGGGAGCTATATTGTATATTGGTTACCATGGTGAAACTGAATTCAGCGTAGCATGAAATCACCCTGTCTGAAGGTGAGTTTGTTGGATGAAGAGAGGGAAGCACAGAGGGAGCTGGTCTGAAGCATTTGTGACTTGATGCAAGAGAAAAACAGTGGTTGGCTGGCAAACTGACAGCTACAGAGGGCGCCATATGGTCACAGTGTCATAAACACACATTTGTGCATACCTACAAACATGCAGCCTTTGGCAAAGTAATCTCTAATTTTCTCTCTCTTTGACAAAGGAAATCTCTGTTGGAAAGCAGGCAGCCCCAAATTACTTCTTAACATGAGCACGTCCTCCAAAAATTGCATCCTAATTCCATGTACTGTAACAGGTTATCGACGCACAAGCTCTGCAATGGTAATTAGTGTGAGGATGTTGTTCCCACAGATCCTGGGAAGATTAATGAGGGAAAAAAGTACAGTGGAGAGAAGAAAAAGCTATTGACTTCACATTATTATTCCAATAAAGAGGGGAAGAAATACTCAAAATTTGTGCTTAAGTAAAAATATGCTTATTTCAAAATAATTTCACTCATGTAAAAGCACAAGAAGAACTACTACTGCTAAGTTCGAACTCAGGACTTTCTAATAGCATGGTTACTAGGGATGCACCGATACCACTTTTTTTCAAACCGATACGAGTACAAGTACTTCCATTTGAGTACTCGCCGATACCGAGTACCGATACGAGTACTTATATAGGGGTTACTTTATAGTTTATACAGTCACACTGCTGTATTTCATTTGTCCCATACCGTGTCGTCTTTTCCCCGTCCATCCCAGCTCTGCGATGCTAAATTATTTTTACAACAGAGTGGTTTGAACACAGCTAACCACAGCTAAACTTTGCTCAATATGGACATGTTATACCTCATTTTAAAGCTTAGATTCTCCTCTATTCAGTCGCTAAAATCATTTTATAGACAGACTGAGCATCTGCGCATAACCAGCGGAGATTCGCCAAGACATACAGCAGCTAACACAGCAGCTAACACAATTAGCAACGGTACTTCTTAAGCTTTATCAGACAACAACTGCTTCGCGCTTATATAATTTTCGGGACAACTACGACGACAAAAGGACAACTGCTTAAGTTTTAAAACTCACGTATGATTTGGGATAAGTCTGGTTGAGGAGAATGTAAACTCAGCTTTGCTTTTATCTCCATACAGTTCACTTTGAAATCCAACCACAGGTTTCTCACTCCTCAGCTGAGAGGGGAAGGTCACGTGACAGCGCTGTACAGTGGTATCGGTTGTTGGTATCGGGCCACTTTTATGACTACGAGTACGAGTACTTGGACATGGTATCGGTACCGATACCCGATACTGGTATCGGTATCGGTGCATCCCTAATGGTTACCCAATTTGTCTCTGAGGTTGAAAAATGTACTAACCTAAAAGTATGTGCTGTACTGTATGTACTGTAAATTACTTGAATTGAAGAATGTAGTTACTATCACCTCTGCTTCCACCAGGTAATTTTAAATGTTTGCATCCTTATAAGGGTGAAAATTGTAAAAGCTAAAGACATTAGATGTGTGATCTTAAAATGATCAGGCTTTGTCTATCTGTATGTGCTTATATTGAACCATACTGTATACAGGCCAGACTGCTGTGAAGTTCCCATGTTACAAAAAACTCAGCATTATAACTTATACCTCTCTGTGACATACAACCATGCAGCATACTGTATTTGGTCCCTAACATGTGATCATCCAGGGGTCTCTCTCAGCTTGCAAACCCAAACCCAATTTATTATTTATGGGAAAACATAAACCCAAGAGACTGCGACCCTCTCTCATTCACTGGTCTGCTTATGCTATCAATAATGCTTTCTTCCATCTACTGTGGCAAATTTATGGGACGTATGGGATTTGGAGTGATTTATGTAAACAATGTATATTTGTGACATGCATTACCAGTGCACTTGCTTATGGATTAATAAAACTGTCACTATGAGAGAGAAAGTAGGAGGGGCTTCTTTATTTCTTTGCCACTCTCTTGCCATTATTTCCCCTTTTTTACCCCCTGCCAGCTCCCAAGACAGACATGTAATTAGTCATCACCTGTTCCTCACAAAAACACTACACGCTACAGCTGAAGCAGTATCTTACAGGCTCTTGTTGCTCCTCTAGAGAGATGGCACTGAGAAGGATCTTGGTGCGTCCCAGCTCTTGAGAGTCCACTTTGATAAGTCTATGCTTCGGAGACTTGCTGTCCACGCTGACAGTCTTCATGGGAGATCCATACACAGGGGTAGCAGGGTCTGAAGCCCCAGATTCACCCCTGGATCTGTTCTCAGAGTCCTCATAGGGGTCTTCAAAGTCAAGGTCCCTCTGAAGGCGGTATGCTTTGAGGATCTCGCTCTCTGTGTAGTCTGGAGTGGGTGGCTGTGGAGGCACCTTCCTGCTACCAAAGCTCAGATAGTCCTTAAGCCACTTGGCCATCACAGCTGTGCTTCAAAACTGCTTGATGGGGGGGTGAGAGAGGCTGCAAAGGGCACACAGTACAACGTGGTTACTCACTGACCTTATTACTGTTAGGATTTGGTTTGGTGTGAGAAGGATATAAAAAAATAAATCTTCTTTGTTTGATTTTGCAAACAATAAAAATTTCCCTTGATCCTTAGCATACGCACAATCAATAAGCTTTTAGCACCAAACTGCGCCAACAGCTGGCTCTAACGCACTCCTTTTGTTTTACGGAGCAATCACGTCTGGCATCTGGACTTTGCCCAAAGGCTGCAATTACGTCTCGGGCTATGGCAATAAAATACGGCGTTAACATGGATATAAGAAAGCAATGCGAAATGTCACCATTAATATGAAAACGGTAAGTACATAAATATTAAATAAAGATAGATTTTCGTTTTACGACACACACGCACACAGTTAAAATAGCACAACCTAACAACAGTTGCAAAAGTGAAACTGAAGTGCTCTAGAATTGTCCTTAATATAAAATGAGCGTAGATAGCGCAGTGTTGTGAATGCACGAACCTCTTTTAGTCCATCGGCCACTTCGGGAGCTTTATTTCTTCTTTGTTCATGTTGACATACAAATCGACACGGAAAAACGATAACACCTTGAGCTGGTGTTACTTTTTTACTTCGTAAAAAGCGTCAACAAAGAGAACAGCAGCCTCCGTGGCGCAGGAAAGGCGCGCAGTCCCCGGGTACTTGCTCTCGCTGCTGACAGCAAGCGTGCGAGTGAAGCGAGCGACTCTACAGCTCGGAGACAAACTCAGCCGAGCGATTAAAGGGGAGGTGCTTATGTCCCAGTGGAATATCCTATTCCCTGTTGCAGTCAGCCGACCGTTCATTCATTGAAATATCTCCACATGGAAGGCAACAAGCTACAGCAACAGATACCCGGGCTTTCAAAGGGAACATGTAAAAGGAAATAAATAAGAGACTGGGGAAAGCTCTCACGACTCTGCTTTTATGAAGTCGCCTACATTATTTATTCGCATGACATCACTGAGATATCCAGGAAAGCCCTGACTTCATTTATAAGTATAAAAAGTGTTGGAGGACTCAACACTTCTACAAAATGGTTTCTTCTTTTTTAAAAGGTTTTATTAGAACTAATGGTTTTATTTATCCAACATTTTTAGGTTTTGGATCAATCTTTTCTATCTATAGCTGCATGTTCTGTCCTAACAAACTCTGACAATACGGCTTCATCACTACAGAACAGACCAAGTCCAGCTGACTTCTTTTTAACTTTTATTATAGAAATTATGTCAGCCTGGATGACTGGGCATCTTCACAGACAAAGGAAAACATGCTACTTTTACTCTACTTACTTTTTCTTTACTTTTAATTTTAAAAGTAATTGAGTGGTAGTAATACTACTACTACTAGTAATAATAGTAATAGTGGTAAAAGCAGTAGCAGTAGGAGAATTAGTAGGAGTAGTTGTAATAGTAGCATTAGAAGCAGCAGTGGTGAATTAGCAGTAGTTGTATTCATAGTATAAGCACTATTTTTACTGGAAATGCAACAATTTTGTGGAGTACTTTGCCTTCTATGTAATATACAGTATTGTTTTGAAGTAACAGTACTTTCACTTGAGTACATATTTGAGTACTTCTTCTACCTCAGACAATGTGACGAAGAAACCGACCCCCTGAGACTGAAATGTCATTTTGCTCAGCACCTCCTTGTTTCTTTGTTTTATACATTAACACTATTCCCTCCTCTCACATATGTCCCATCCTCCAAGCCCAGGTTTAAAAGTGCGACTGTGAGGACATCCTGAGTCTGTTAAAGGACCGTAAATGCCTCTTTCTTTACAACACTCATGAGCTCACTTTCTCCCAGGAGCAGGATGGAGCCCGGATGAGGTCACCAGGCTGGAATCCCCCCCCCTCATTCCCACCGCCACCGCCCCCATCACCGCCACAACAACCATTAAGATTATTCCATCAAGACCTTCACATCTCCCTTCTGCAGACTGCTCCATTATTCACTAAACACTTATGCTCTGTATGGGGAATAGGGTCATGAGAATCCAATGTGTGAGGGGGAATGAAATCTGCAAGAGCATCCAGTGGTCCAGTCCAATCAGCATTGGAATAAGTGTCTGCACTTTTCTAGATCTTCTTCTGCCCTCTCGTTACTAGACTGAGTTTGCTGTCAATAAAAGAAAATAAGAAAACAATGAAATCAAAATTAAATGTTATTTTTACATACATATATACATTACATTTTTTATGCATTTGATTTGCCATCAGTGCTGCCCGTCTATAATTAATATAATTTGTTGAGCGCCACCAAAACATCCCTGTACTACAATACTACAATACTACATTGTTTTTCTCTACCCAGGGGTGTGATCTACATGTGTTAACATGTAAAAATGAGCAAGCAGAGAGCAGAGAGTCATTCTATTTAATGGTAAACAAGTCTTACAAATGTCAAAATACGTTGTTGTTTTGTGATGCCTCTCCTGAACACCATTTACAGATCTTAATTAGGATTACAGTATGAAGGCATCATTTGCAGTATCAGACATATAACAGTGAGATTTTAATAATATGAATAAATGTTTTTAAAAAAGGTGCCTTTGTGGCAGTAAAAAAGGACAAAGACAGGGGTGAGGTGGTGAGTACCTTACACAGCCTCTCTCTTGGATATACTGCCCCCTCTCGGTTACTTGAAAGTCCTGCATCCTAAATTAAAAAGTTCAGGCATCCGTCAATAAACTTCAGTGACAATTACTACAAAATGCTCTATTGATGAACACCTAACAAAAAATGTGTAATTAATAACCAAAGTCTTTTTAAAAATGCTATACCGAAGCGCTGCTCGTGTGCTAGCATTGTGTTAGACAGGTTATTAGTGTATTCTCCTATTTAATATTCAAGCTAATTGCTAAATGCTCCTTTGTATGACGGACACTCTGTATTATGTGTCCTACCCAATCAAACACTGATGCGGAGGTTTGTTCGTTTCTGATTGGTTAATTTTGCTTGCGGGGCGGGTGCATTAGTGTTACCCTGCAGGCAGCACAGTCACCTCCAGACCCTTCAGTATTTCTGTAAGCTGCCAGTGGGAGGAAATAAATTCACCTTAAAACGACTCTTCCTCCGCAGGTAAGTCATTTTCATAATATAAACCTTAAATGCTCTAATAATGTTTCTGTACCGGAAAGAAAATACATTTGCTATGCTCTTAGCACTTTTGTAATACACGAAAATGTCCCAAATTAGCATAAACTAGCCAATAGCTTTAGAGGCATTAGCATACTCACTTTGACAAATGTTTGTTTTGTTTTATTAAGCTTTCCTGGTAAAACAGATCCTTCAAAACCACTATGAAGAGTTTAAAGGCAAAGTTTAAGAAGAATGAGGTAAGTGGACCTGTTGTGAAGCATGTTGTTGACTATAAAGCTTCATAGAAAGTAGCAACATGTTTGTTTTATGTACTGTAAATTTCACTCTTGAAGTTTAGTATTGAAAATCTAGAGCGGTTAAATGACTGAATTTGGCCATTCATAATCCTATGTCAATGAGGGGTCGTGGGATTCAGTGTCACTGAGCGGCAGCAGGAGAGCAGAGCTGTATCCAGACTGCTGCTATAGCCACGGATCTCAAGTAGCATTCAATTATTCAGGTGTACACACACATACCACACTTTCAACGAATACATGCTTCCCTGCTGTCAGTGTATTACAGCACTACTAAAAGTTTATATACATACACTTGACATTATCTGGTGTTGTTGTTTTCACTGTCCTCTCATAATCCCCAAATAGTCTTGTTTATACTTTTAGTGAAGTGTCAGACACAAGTAACGGTACATATTTCCTGTACTAATAGCTCATTGCATATTTTAGCTAGTTGTAACCATCATTGTCTTCCACCCTTTTATATAAATGACCATGCATACTGGCAGGGCATAGTATCTTATACAGCAAGTTTCCTCTGTTTTTGCTGAGTCCTCACATCAAACGGTTCCAGCTCTGTGACTGCAGAGAAACAGATCTGTACAGTGACACGGCCAGGGGGCACCACGCAGGACCTGACAACAAAAATGGATACAGAGAAGTAGAGAGTCTGCAACAAAGGAAAGCTTGGGATATATTTGGTTATAGAAAAGAGGACAGCAGTGTTTTTTATGTGAGAGAGGAACAGGAGCAGTGGCAAAACTGACTGCAGGATGTCTCAGCTAGCAGATAAAATCCAGTTTTGGATACAGTTCTATGCGCAGTGTGAGTTATGTACAAGTTAGCATAGACTCTAAATCTAAGGAAATTGTTTTGAGGACTTGAGCTTGGCAATTTTAGTTAGTTTGTCTGTTTTTATAAGGCTTGGTAGTGTAAATAGCAAGTCAAACACTTGCTCCGAAGCCTTTAGCCAGGGGTAGCCCAGTGTGCTAGCAGCATGGATCATCAAAAGCCTGTTTTTAGCCTGATGCAGCGCTTGTGCACTTGTTTCAGCCTGCTGCCGCTAAATGTATGTATTCCTTTCTGTTTGTTGTAGTAGCCTGAAAATAGAAAAATAATATGAGACCACCTATTGTTTGCATAACAAAATCACAAGCATCCTCAGTTTTCTCATTTTCCTAAAAATGATATGATATAAATATAGTATGTTATTTACGTTTGACAAGTCATTCATTGTATGGCATGTTATGAGATAGGATGTTTGGTATCAGATTCAACTGTACAGGACAGTGCAGGGTGATGACCTGACCTCTGGCCTACCCCCCTTTAGAGTCAGGACTGGAGTAAAAGTGATGACAGACTTCTGCAAGCTGTGGAGCAGAACGAACCTGACAAAGTCTCCGCTCTCATCGTTAAAAAAGGTCTTTGTCCGACTAAGCTGGATGCTGAGGGCAAATCAGCGTAAGTTTCCTGACTTAAAGGCATTTATGTCTTGCAATACTGTATTTACACCTTTTTTTGGGGAAAGATTTCACCTGTGTGTATCTCGAGGAAGACTTGACTGTCTCGAGATCATCATTTCGAATGGAGCAGATCTCAGTGTCACAGATGGGGCTGGTATATTATTTTTTTTACAAATCATATCACATCTTGAAAACTTGTAATTAGACAAGCATTGCATGCCATTTGATTTATTTATGTTTCTTAACTTATATAGGTTTAAGTGCCCTTCACCTTGCAGCCAAAAATGGGCAACCAGAGTGTTTGAAAAGGCTCTTACAGGTAAAACATATAAATGCTGAATTAATGCTACAAATGCTACATTACATACAAAAAAATTTTTTTTGCAGGAAAGATTAGCTGTAGATTGCACTGACAGCATTGGCCGAACCCCACTTCATCATGCAGGTTACTTGCTTACTATTTAAAAAGCATAGATACAAGCATCTTTGGGGGTGACTGAAATGATTGTGATATATCCTGCAGCAATCAGTGGATGCTTGTCCTGTACTGAAATCCTTTGGGATTTTAAAGCCAATATAGATGTTCAGGATGGGGTAAGTTGTGTTCTTATTTAATTTTTAAGTAAAACATCTTTTGGGTGTAATATTATGTGTCTATCAGGATGGAGCAACCCCTCTGATCTTAGCAGCCCAGATGAGCAGAGTGGAACTGTGTGTGTTTCTATTAGGAAGAGGTGCCAATGGGAACATTCAGGACAACCAGGGAAGGTATTCAGTTAGTTAGATCTCAGACAAGACATACTATGTTTATCAGATTTATGGTTTGGATAAGGCTGCATGGTGGCAGAGCGGTTAGCGTTCTCGCCTCCCAGCAAGGAGATTGTGGGCAGACCAACACCGTCCAAAGATGCATGCATGTGTTAGGTGAATTGGTGGCTCTAAATTGCCCCTAATGAGTGAATGTTAGAGTGAATGGTTGTCTATCTGTGTATGTCTCTGTGTCAGCCCTGCGACAAGCTTGCCCCTGTCCAGGGTGTACCCCGCCTAAGGGCCAAAAGTTGCTGGGATAGGCTCCAGTCACCCACGACCCCTAACGGGACTAAGCGGTAGAAAATTAAGGAAAGGATGAATGGTTTGGATAAATAGTTTAAGCCATGCTGAATACATTGTTAGCTTGCCTGTTCAGACTTGATATTTTCCTGATTTTACATCATGTTTAAATCACAGGTCTGCACTCATGGTGGCTTGTGAAAGTGACAGTGTTGAGACTGTGGGGGCTCTTCTAAGAGGTGGGGCCAACACACAGCTTGTTGATGCCCTTGGACATAAAGCAAATGACTACAGCGAAGTAACTGGGAACCAAACTATTTTAAATATGTTGAAGAATGGGCCACCCCCAGGTATAGTATGAGACACTTGTTTCTTTTGTTACACGGAAGCATTATTGCCCATCACAGTATCACTCCCCCATCCAGTATCACACTCCCTTTCTGTTTTTGGAGAATAATTCCAAGTATCGGTAGTAACAAAATAAATTATAGAATGTACCGTATATAAAAATACACATTAGATAATCAAAAAACAGATGCTTTGATTTATACATGTAAAATTTCTCCACAAATAAATTATGTTTTGACCTGCAATGTGCTTAGTAAGCACTGAACATAGTTCTGTTACCAAGATTATTGCTACTATAGATGCTAAAAACTGTGTTGCTGTGTTTTTCTACTGCATATAGCTTCAGAGGGTGCAGGCGAGGAGGTAATGTTGCATAGCCATTTTTTGTATCGCTTCCACCTTAATGAGATCATGGATCTCTTGGCTCAACCATATTCTGCATGTTTTCCAATATGAAGTCACTTTTTGCTGTTTACTTTTTTTCCTTTTGTTGCTGACCTTTTGTGTCCTTATAATTGTTTCCATATTGCTAAATTTAAGCTTGTTTATTATGCCCCTCCCGCTTGCAGCCCCCCCAGACTTATTCAGTCACCTCATCCCTGCAAGGGGGAACTACTCACCGCAAACGAAAAGCTCCTCCACCACCGCGTTCCCCTCTGCAGGTACTTTCAGAAGCATGCACACAAGAAACTTGATGTCTATATACATATCTTGTCGCCTATATAGCGGATTTGGTATTTTGCTATTAAATACACTGTTGCAAGCCTTATTTCCCCAGTCATCATTCTGTTTAACCTTTCCGTAGAAGATCCTAATTTTGTATGTGTAATGTGACTGTACGTAGTATGTTACAATAATTAAAGATAGCACAGTTGTACTGTCTTGTACAGTAAATATTTTAAACTTTTTTGTTTATTAAAGTGCCAATGTTTTTCAGAGCCCTAGATTTGTCATTGGTTCTTTACTCCCCCAAAATACACTAGGATAACACTGACAAACATTGAAGATTTCATTGTCTTAGTTGCAGATATTAAAATGATAGTGCTTTGAAAAGAGTAATTTTAGTGTATGAAATGGATAGTTGGAAATTAGAGATGAAAATATCAACTGCAGCTGGTATACTAAGACTTAACAATGCAATGTTGTAACTAACAAGATGCTTATTTCTTTATGTGATTCAGAATTTGGCTCCTTCTCCACAACCAAGAACCTCTGCCCCTGCGCCTCCTGCAGTCCCTTCGCCTGAGCCACTTCCGAGGTCACCCTCTCCCTCTCCTTCTCCCCAACCCACAGAAACACAAAACTCAGCTCAAGCAAATGTGGTATGTTTTTACTTGATAATATTTATAATATGTTCAAGATTTGTGGATGAGTTTTTTATTACATGTTCTTCTGTCTTTGTAAGTCAGAGGATGAGGAGGTGTTTGAGGAGATTCGCCGCCTGCGTCTTGAGAGGGGTCGCTTGCTGCAAAAGATTAAAACTTTGGAACAACAGCAACAGAGCGCCCTCTCTGCTATGGAGGAGGTATTATATTGCAGGCTCAAAAGGTCTTGTTTTTAGTATCTGAAGTTTGTATTGAATTCTATTTTTTTGTGTCATTGATCTTTATCAGTTAGCACAGATGAAGCAGCGCTTGCAGGAGGCGGAAAGTGAAAGAGACAAACTGCTTGAGGAGCATGTCCATGGTGTTGGGGCTAGTGACTCAGATGACACGGATGAAATGCTGGCCTTCCCAGGTGTGTCATAATCATAACTTTGTATAAAATTAAGATTGTACTGGTAATGAAGTTTGACATGTGTTAGCTCAGAGTGACTAATGTTTAGTTACACTGCAGAAAAGCTGTTGTCAAAGCACTCCAGAGCATCTCCTGCTCCTGATGATGGTGAACAACTTAACAGACATCCCTCTGATGATCCAGACTCTGTGGCTGAGCTACGCAAACAAATAGATGATCTGGCTACGCAAAACTCTGAGCTAGTGCTCAAAGTGCAGGTATAGTCAGTTTCTCTAGCACTGTGATTCCCTTAAGATGGGTCAGAACCCAAAGGTATGTAATGAGAGGTTGAATATAATTTCAATGTTCAGCTTATTTGAATACTCTAAAACATTTAAGCTCTAATTACTCATACCATTGAGCTTGTAGTAAAATAATTTAGATAAATATCCTCTGTTTGGTCCAGTATTTAGTGGTTCACAATGAAATTATCAGAATTTGGTCCTACTGTCAGTATATTTGAGAACTACTAGAGCAAGTATGCTCAAGACAAAGCAACTAAAGTAGATGGAAAGTGAGAAGATTATAGGTGATGCTCTTAAGAGATTGATGACTTTAAGTAAAGTGGCCCTGACATAATCATTAGTCACTGCAACTGAAGGTTCTTACCATTATAAATATACCACATCATTAGGAAACTGGGGAACTGTGGATGCCACATAACAGTTAATGTGTACTGCAGTCTAGAAATATGTTTTTTTTTTTTTTTGGCGTTGGGCATTAGGCTTTGATTTCTTATGGCATATGAAATGAAATACAGCAAATAAAAAGTAAGAAGCAAAGGATTATTTCACCACTGTCAGATTAATAAAGTTCACTCTAATCTAATGTTTAGAGCTTGAACCATACGTAGTAAGCCCGTTATTGTTGTAGCCTGTGAAATTAATGCAGCTTTTTTGATGGCAAGAGACTCTAATTATTGTGATATATTGTAATTGTAAATTTAAGCATTTAAATTTTATTTGTTTGTAGATGTTGGAGATGTTTGAGAAAGATGATACAGACATGCAGAGCGCCAGTGCAGACTCTGTCCCCCTAGTCCAGTATGAGACCCTCAGAAAGGAGTTTGAAGCCCTGCAAGACCGTTTATCTCAACTTCAGTTTTTAGATGAAGCCTCCAGTGTGGCAGAAGAGAGGTAATGCAGACTTATACTTTACTGGTAGTAGAGCTGTTTGTTTTTACTGTTAATCTTTACAGCCTTTTCAAATTCTAACCCAACATATTTAAGCAAGTTTTCTTCCAATTTTACATTATTCCCCTGGCAAATTTAAATTGTGAACAGCATCAGTGGCTCGGCCCTGTTGATGTAACTTTGTCAGAAACACTGACCATTTGATTGTTCTATGTACTGGCAATATAAAATTATTATCTTCAAACATGAGACTGTAGAGGTAGATGTACTCACACTCTGTACTCATTGCTCTGGATAATCTAGAATGATAACTGTGAATAATAAACTGAAAAACGTTTGTGCTATTATTTCTTTAACCTCTGTCTTCATACTGTCATACTTGATTTACAGGGAGGATAACAAGTCTGAAGAAGGAAGTGTGGAGAGAGAGAGTACAGATGCTCTTAAAGAAAACTGCAAAAACTTAGAGAGCAGTTGGCCTCCTCACATGCTGAACTGGAGGAGCTAAAAGAGCAAATGCGTCTGGGAGTTCTTTCCGTGGATTGTAGTGAAGGGTATTCAGCTGTGGCAGGTGCTGGGACAGAGAGAGTGTCTGGAGAGGATCAGGGCCAGGAGGCACAACAGCTCAGAGCCAGGGTGACAGAGCTAGAGGAGGAGCTTGTTAGTCTGCGCAAGGGTGGGCCTGAGCTTAACAACAATCAAGACAGTGACACAGTCAAACAACTGACAGAGAAAGTAAAAGAACTTCAGGCTGCACTGGAGAAGAAAGAGTCTAAAGTAGATGAAGAGAAAGATAAAGAGGAAGAATCAGGTCTTGTCAAGTCTCTCCGGGACAAAGTGGCTGAACTTGAGGCAGCCCTGGCAGAGAGCAGGTCATCAGAGAGTGAAAGAGGGGCTGCTGCCAGTGGAGAGGGTGATCAGGTCCGCCGACTGCAGGAGAGACTGGGAGAACTGGAGGCAGAGCTGAGAAAACGCGTCCCCCGTTCGGAGTTGGAGGAGGTGCAGGTCACTCTTGGGCTGCAGTGTGAACAGCTGGCCAGAGAGAGAGCTGACGTGGCCCGCAGGCTCAACAATGCCCTCCTGGAGCTGGAGAGACTGCAGCCTCCTCAACATGGAGATGAGGACGAGGAGGAAGAGGAGGAGCATTCGGAGAGCTCAGAGCGTTCAGGTATGGAAGGTAGTCATGCACAAATAAATCTTACATCACAGATTGACTAGTCACACATTAAATCATTTACATTTTCCCATTTGATTAAAAATATAGTCTAAAGTTCTGAATATAGTTTCACTAATAATTTACAAATATGGGGCATCCACATAAAATAAAGTTTAAATTTTTTTCAATTCTTGGTCTTTTATGCTATTATTTTTGGTCAGGCGCATGACCAGGCAACCATGTGACTGGAGGACCTCAGCTTCCCCAACTGTCTTGTAGCAGTTTGGCCATCTTACTCTGCAGTTCATAGTAAACACCCAAAATCGGTTTATCTTGGCCTGAAAAGCTCAAAGTGACATTTGTCATTTTTTCTGGCATAGAATGTCATAGAACAAAAAATCCAAATGTATATTTCAGCTCTCCCCTAGCTCTACCTGCACAGCAAGTTTAAATGAGGTTGCCTTTTTGTTTTCCTCAAAAAATTCATTAACTGTTGTCACTGTCCAATTCATTAGAGGCCGTTGTGACAGCCCTGCTGCAGATTATTGAAATTTGGACTTAAGATGCTAAAACAAATGGCTATATTAAACAAATTTCTTCTATAAAATTAAGAAAATCTAAAATCTAAAAATCTAAATCCAAAATCTGCAGTGTTTATTGGCCATCAGCTGCTTTAAATGTTAAAATTTGGCATCGGCCATAGAAAATCATATATCGGTCAACCTCTACTTTAAGGGGAAACATTATATTGTTAAATCACTGTAATTGTGTTTTTTATCTTTTCTGATACAGACCACTCGAGGCGTACCCTGGCTGCTGTTCGAGAAGAACTAGAGGTTGCGAGACAGGAAGCAGCCCAAGCTCTGGACTGTTTGTGTGCCGAACGCGAAGGTCGAGCTCAAGATGCCCTGCAGCTGAAAGATGCAGTCCCACTCTCCAAACATACGGAGGCACTGTCTGCGGTATCAGAGCAGCTAGCTCAGACTCTGCAAGAGCTGCAGGAGGAGAAGATATTGAGAGGGCAAGCTGAGGAGCAGGTTGCCGGACTAGAAGCCACACTTGAGGCTCTCAAAGACTCAGTGTCCAAAGAGGAACATGAGAAAATCAAGGTAGTTAAATAATTATTAAATATATCCTTCCTAAAATGTTATGTTATACAATCATGTGAATTCAGGGTAGAACACTTGTATTATACTGACAAAACCTGCAGAAACACAAACATGTAAATGTAACCTTGTGCGGGGCTTAAAAACATTTCAAAATGCCGCTAACTTTACATTTCTGTAATGCTGCTGTATTTTATCAGCACGCCCTGCAGGCCAGTCAGGGTAAGGCAGCAGCAGTTGAGGATGCTTTGACTGACAAAGAGATGGAACTGAGAGAGCTGAAGTCCCAGAAGGCTGCAGAACAGGGCCTGATCTCCAAGGAGGACCACGAAGCATTGCGTCTTTCTATGCAAGCGGAGATAAATGCCATAATGGCTCGCTTTAACGACCTCACTCGCAAGCATGAGAAAACCTGCACAGAAGTATGTACTGTTGTGTGTGCCTGTTTTTTGTGTTTAGTTAATGCTGTTCAGTGGTAGGTTAGATGTTATTGTGGTAGCAACAAAAAGGGCTGTGTTCCATGAAGACCTCCTGCATCCCTTTGCATTATTTATATATGTATTAGTTTGCCTAATTTATTAATTCCCATAATCCCTATTGAGCTCTTGTATTTGACAGCAGAACCAGAGCAGCATAAGTACAGTGTTATTTTCATTGTGTCTTTATAATGTAGTAGTATTAGTAGTATCGTACACCATAAAAGGTGACTTTTCTGACTGAATGCACCAAACTCTCTTGCTTTTTACGGTAAGATTAATTTAAGAAAAAAACATTGTGGCACTTCAATTTAATAACATTGACGTGATAGGTATAGATTTGACTTACTGTGACTTTATATTTATATTGCACTATGGCCTATTTATTTCTGTTTTCTTTCTGTGCTTTAGGTGTTCCAGGTTCAGAGGGAGGCTCTTTATAACAAAAGTGAGCGACAGGCTGCAGAGTCTCAAGTGGCAGCCATGCAGCAGAAGCTCACTGAAATACAGGCTCAATCCAGCCACATTCAAGAGCTCCATGTAGGAATTCAGGAATCTCAAAACCTGGTGAAGGAGAAGGACCGTAAGGTATATTACAACTTATTCAACTGCAACAGAAATGTATGGTTTACTCACAAAGTGATCTATTGTTGCAGATCACAGAGCTGTCTAAAGAGGTTTTCCGCCTAAAGGAGGCGCTTGGTGCTCTTTCACCTCCACTTGGGATCTCTTCATCCACCCATCATAATAACAACCCTGGGCAGCAAGTGGCCTTACAGAACAGAGTAGCCATACTTACACAGCAGCTCCAGGTAAGTTCAGATCTCAAATACATGTATAATGTGTAAGTGGTGGTTGGAGATTCCTCAAATGTACTGTATTTGTTTGATAGAAGAATAACCAAGAAATGTGTTTTTAGGACTGGGAGAAAAAGCACAAGCAAGTTGTGGCAGTGTATCGTTCCCATCTTCTTTCAGCAGTACAGGTCAGTCGATTTAACCAATAGCCAGACAAAATCTTCCTGAGTCACACTATATGTTGTCAAAGTTTTGTCCATAAGTTAGGTGTGAATACTATTTCTAAACATGTGAGTTAAATCGACTTAGATATTGATATGTTTATGTTGATATGTTTAATTGCATTTTACCAGCAACAAAATAGTAAAGGTTATGTGCTCCTGTAACTCAAAATACAAATCAGCCACATCTGTTTCTGTCTCACAGGGCCATATGGATGAAGACGTTCAGGGTCTTCTACTCCAGATCCTGAGAATGTCACAGTCGGGCCATTGATCTGTCTGGGTGAAGTACATTTAACAAATTAAGCCACGGGGAGGAGCACAAAGAAGCAAAAACACCACAACAACTGACATTGCTTTATGCAAATAGCTGCAACCTAACATTTATAAGCCTTAGTCTTAGCGTATGACAAGAGCAAGCACTGAAAAATATTGGAAACAGTGGAGTGCCTTTTTGGTATTAGAGTAAGAAGTGAATGTGGATACAGGGTAGCTATTAGGAAATTACAAAAAATGTGTGACAAGCTGCTATTTTATATGATTTTGTAATAATAAAAAGAAAAGTCAAGGTTACCCTATGAATTTATTTCTCTTATATGGGCTGCGTACAGTGCAACAGAATACACTTGTGTCTTTTAAAAGCTATTTTATTGGCAAAGCTACTGTTAAAAAATCAACCAATCAGACCATATTATTTGTCTGTGCATCAGTCACACATTGCTCATTGCAGAGGGCTGATAAATAGCTTTAGTTGAAATTACATGGCCACATACACCCTGAACTGTCCAGTATTGGAGATTAACAAAAATAGTATGCTGACAGCATACAGAAATATAAGTCAGAGGTGATACAACAATAATGTTTTTTCCTGAGTTGCAATGGACACAAACTTAATAGGGAGAGAAGTAAGTACACATACACACCATAGAAACTGAGATGGTATAAAACAGTATCCAGCGTAAAATAAAAGCAGCTTACATTACTGTTAACAAGTAGTGTTTAGAGCATTTTCACTTTTAGGTTTGTTAGATCATTTGTTAGCTGGGTTATTGTTTTGCATTTGGATCATAACTGCATATTAATAACACAAAGCCTGTCTGTGGTTATAAGGCACTGAAGTTGATGGGGGTGGAGATGTACAGGCTTGAATATACTGAGTGTAAGTGACCAGTGGCCACTGAGAACAGTCGGGTTCACAAAACATGAAAATATGAATAGCCCTTACAAACACAAATGTCATTAATTTTTGGTAAATGTATCCTAACATAAAGAAAATAATTACAGTAGTTTTACTGCACAAGAGTCCATTTTGCTTAATAAATTTCATAACATATTTCTAAAAGCATGGCTTTACAAATAATGTAATTCTGTGCCTAACACATAATATAAACTACTGTATCTTGTGCCATCTGAGTGACCTGTAAGTGTTTAAGTCTTTGATTGTTATTAGAGCAAATACTTTTCATTTTGATTCATGGACAAATCCTAAACCAGCTTCAGTTTTGTTCTGGAGGCTTCCCTCATTAGTTTAGCAAATGATACAGGGCCAAGTTTCTTTCCTTCTGTGGCACAGTAATAATCCATGGTAGGAGGTGCATCAGTCCTGTAGGGTCTTTTGAACACAGCTTTGTGTTCTTTATAATGTTTCAACGCATTTGCAACCTTTGGCCATCATTTACAACATGGACTTCCAGCTCTAAAGCCCTTACAAGTTATTCTGAATATTTCTTGTAAAGATAAGTGATGGTTTGGTTGATCCTTTCAGGCGAACAGAGAAAGAGAAGCTGGATTTGACATGTTCCACAAAAATAACACTGGAGTTGTTATTTGTCCGAGATGAATAATGCAAGATGAAAGGGTTTTTAGTGTTTTTTCATGCCAGAATGTATCTGTAATAGGAAAAATAGACTCACGTTAACCAGACATCTATAAACATTTAATGTACAGTAATATTCATACATACAGTATAATAGTTACCATCACATGCAGAGTTGTTTATGGTTTCCTTCTGACCACTTGTTTGAGGTGAAGCTCACTTTCTGCTGCAACAATAGGCAGCTCATTCTTTAGGTGATATGAAATAAGGTGACTTATGCTCTCAAATAACATGTCTTTGGTTCGGACCTGTATAGAGAGCAACAGAAATATAAAATGTTGATTTGGTACTACAGATTGTATGATGCTGGTAACATTAATAGTTTTATTAGGACATACCACTCCCTCTGGATCCACTAGCAGTAGGTGTTTGGGCAGGCCACAGTGCATGCCTGTCAACACATACTGTCCTGGGTTGGTTGTGCTCTCCCGAACAAGGAAGTCGCCGTCTCGAATCAGGAGTTTTTCTGCATCACGTCGGCTCATGCGACTGTGGTACCACGGTTCTCTGCGCAGCTGCTCCTCATTTGGAGCTACAGGGGCCCGACGGCGAGGAGGACTGGGCCACTGGTCCTCCAGCACACGCACACCTCCTCCTGCCCCAGAAACAGGGTGAACAACACTGGGCCCTACAAGTCCACCACTGGCCTCGTGGAGTTTCAGAGCATCTTCAAATGGTCCTGTAAGAGGTGGAGACAAAAAAAAGTAGTTAAATGGAGTTAAAACATCTACAGGGCATTTTGAAATCTTACTCATGTCAAAGAGGTCTTTCTTGGGACTGTCTGGTGCTTTGGCCACACTATGTCCATTTGGTTCATGTGTGAGTGACTCCAGATTCTCCAAACTCTGAGTGTTCACATATTGATGCTCCTCATAGTCTTTGTTTCCTGATGGATGTCCGTCAGCACACAGGTATCCATCTGAAGTGAGTCCTGATGAACAAATGTGCAAAAAATTATGCTAAATTAATTATATGTGCATATCCTCTGGTTTTTATTTTAAACAAGGATTAAGGAATGTAAATTAACAACTACATTTAGGTCAGTATATAGAAATGTTTGAAGCATCCACAAAAAAGATAACATTTGTTGATGACATTTCCCAAAATATTGCATTTGTGACTTGACAAGAATTAGTGTACTTTTTTTTAACAATAGGCTTTTGCAAAACCTCTCCTGTAATAGTTTACCTCTACATTCACATATAAAATATAGATTTCAGTGTAGGTCATTGTAGTGGTTTAAATGCAGTATACTGACATTATTGTGTACATTGAAATAATAATTATAATATTTTTTTCATATCAATAGAGTATTGCTCAATACAACAGTAGCGCAGTGGATTAAGTGTTTGCCCAGCTACCAGAGGGTAGCCTGTTCAAATCTCAGCCAAAGCACATATTGTTGTGTCAATGGACACAAGACACTTCACCTAAATTACCCTCACTAGTCATTGTATGTTAACAGGAAGGGTATCCTGTGTAAAAACCCTGCCAAATCACCATGCAACTGGTTTGCTGTGGCAACCCTGAGTAAAAGGGAGTAGCTGAAAAAAACAAATATTGCACTATTTTCCAAATTTTTGTACTCCTCTAAATGTATTATTATTATTATTATTATTATTATTATTGTTGTTGTTTTGTTTTGTTTTCCCCTTTTTAAAAGTAATGTGTGTGTGCTGCCACATGGGGTCTCACCTGAGCTGTGGGTCACCTCGGTGTCCCAGTGAAGTTCATAACACAGCTGTCCAGGAGGGTATGAGATTTGCTCTCTGTGAAACGCTGATCCCATCTGTGCAAACACAAAACAGAATACTGCCGTTGTCATAACCATATCAGCTCATGTTTTGTCCCCATATAATGTTGTTTGGAAGCACTGAAGAGGAAATGTTCCTCCCTGAATGTACATGATGTACACAATGTACATACATGATTAACGGAAAAAGAGGAAACAAGGGTAGGCAAAGGTAATTGCATCATATCATGTTTTTCACTCTGACAAATTTAGAGTACAGTAGATAAAACTAGACACTGTCCCCAATAAAATGGCCAGTGACTGCAAATGGATGTGGCGAGATACTACTAGATAACCAGGTGTGTTTTCAATTATTAAAGTAATTTTTTGACATTTACCTGTGCTGTGTTCTTGCTCTGAGGTTGTGTGTGAATGTGACCAAGCAGGGCTGCACTGGTTCGCAGCCGGGTGTCTACCACTCCACCGACAGGAGGTTCCTTCCCCGGGATGCTGTTGTAGTAGTCATGATCTGAGAAGTCCTCCTCCTCCCCCCACACTGGCTCCTCTGGCCTCACTGACCTGGAGAAGGATAAGCACAACCTTTTTGTAACTGTCTCACAAACTAATAAGAAGATGCTTATTACTATTAAAATAGTGTTAGTATCTTTGCATTAATGTGATTAATATTAGCCTGGATGAGTGAAAATCTTCACAGATATTAATAATAAAAGGGAATATTGGTTCTCTGATTGATGTGGTTTTCTCAGGTGATATCTGTTCATCAAAGTGATCTCTAAAAGTCAGCAGATTTACATAGATCACTAGAGCTGCCTGCTTCTGTTGACACTGGGAAGATGTTCACTTAAGACCAAATTATATACACATCTTTCTATTGTATGCTATGTGGGATTAGCATTGGCAAAAAGACGATGTAAAAAGCTAAAGTGATCAGTTGAGAAAAATACCTTTCTGCAGATGTCATGGTCTTTGGAGGACTGTGTAGATATTGCTTGAACTGCAGCTCGAATGCCTGACCGATCGTGCTGATGACGCTCTGGGCCAAACCATCTGCGCACTCCAAGATATGACATGCTGACAAAAAGAAGAGAGAACAGAACTAGCTTAGATTATGTATATAAAATAAAAATATAAAATAATGATTTGGAGCCACCAAATAGAAACTTTACTTTTAATTGCATAATAGTCGTTTCTTAGCCTTTATCTATGTTGTTAGAAATTCAGATTTTTATTTTTATATCACTTTTAATCTACAACAACCATTTTGTTTGAGACCAATTATGCTTGATATACATACAAAGTGCCTACCTCTTTGATTCACTGGGTCTTTGGCCACATATGCAATATAATCAGGTGTATCCTAGAGGAAAAATTAGGAAAAATTCAGTTCAGGACAAATAGATAATCAATAGCTCAAGTGAGTCTTAGGCCATGATATTGGAGACCCACCAACACCATTTGGTCTTTGCCTAAAGTCTATTTCAGTAAATTAAAGCAGGAGTTTCCAAAGTTGGGGTCAGGACCCTCCATGACAGTTGCAAGACATGATGAGGGTCGCGGTATGATTTCCATGAATAAAAAAAAATAAAAATTAAAAATTCAATTTTGTCATAGAAAATAGTATACTGTATGTTAATCAGAACTGTGAGTAATATAAAAATAAACCACGCAAATTAAAAATTAACCCAGTATTGAAATGTTTTCCTTTACATTTTACAGTGGAGATGCCTGATTTAAAGGAAGGATGGAATAAAAACTGGATTGAATAAAAACTGCACTTACTGTGTCTCCCCCAGAGGCAAATGAAATAGACTGCATGGGATGATGCGCAATCACCTGAAATACACAGGCAGTGTTAGTCCTAAAAGCATTTATCACATACATAGTGACAATAACAATAACTTGTACATATTGCAGTGTTGGGAAGTACATACTTTTGCTTCAGTATATTTTTTATTAAAAAAACTTAAAAAACAAAATTTTTAGAATCTGTAAATGAGGATGTATATTTTGCCCTAGTAGTAGCAGTGGTAGTGGTAAAAGTAGTTGTAGAAATAGTAGTAGCTGTATTAGTAGTAATAATAGAGGTATAAATATTAACAGTGGTAGTAGTAGTAGTAACAATAGTAAAGATAGAAATAATAAAAGATAATTGTAGAACTTCTACGTGAGTATTTAGTATTTCTACTTAAGTACAGATTTGGAGTACTTCTTCCACCTCTGACATATTCTATACAGTGTTGTAGTACATTTGAGGATCCTACCTGCCGTGTGGTGGGGATGAGTAGGCTGAGCCCATCTATGGAAATATTGACAGCAATGCTCATGCCTGCAAATCGGAGGTTACTCTTGCCCATGATGGACTGCAAAGCTTTGTTTAAGGCCTATCAAAGACAAAACAACATTAACATTTGAGTAAATAGCATGATCATTTTAAGAAGCAGTAATAATTCTTGTGCTCACCTTCCTTCTCCAAGCCCCCTTTCCACCAGGCACAGCATCACACAGTCTGTTGATGGCTTCCCTAATCAGGGGAATGAAAAAAGATCACAGGTCAAACTATAACTATGTGTGATGAACATTCATCAAAATGACATATTTTAGATCTAGCCATAATGTGGATGAATTATGGCATTACAAACAAATATTAACATAGCCATGGTAACACTAAGTAAAATCTGGAGCATCCTTTTAATGGCTAAACGTGTGGTAAAACATGAACAAGAGCTTTGTTCTTTCTGCTCAGGGCAAAGGTCAGAGGTCACAGAGTCATAACAGGTCAAATGTTAAAAGCAGTTTTCAGAAGTGTGTTCAGACCACTTCTTTCCTAAGGGCTTTTCCCTTCTGGAATTGCCACAGCAAATCATCTGTCTCCTAGCATGCAGTAACTTGCATATTAAATTTGATATAGGTTTTATGCAGGATGCCCTTCCTGACACAATCTGCATTTAACCCGGCTTATTACAGTCACAAACAGTACAATGTGTTGTGACCCCCATTGGAATAGGACTACCAAACAGAATGTATAGCAAAATGGTTATAATATAGTGACAATATTATTCTGAATTGTGCAAACTACACTATTCATCTCTGTGATTCTCCAATGTGAATGTTCACTGATGTTTACTCAGTTTTTTTCAGGCTAGCATGCAGCCTTGAGAACTGATTCCTCCTGGGAATAGCTGCCTAATGGGTAGTTAGGTCTTAGACCCAATGTGTTTACCATATTGTGTCTATAGGGTGGTGCATTTGCTGCAAAGGGACAGCAGGGACAGCAGCGAAGAACTCAGCAGCCCCTATCAAGTGGCTTGTAAATATTTAAAAAGCAGCATCCCGGGCCACATCTCATCTAAAGGTCTTCTCAGGGATTTTGAAAAAAAAAAAAAGCACAATGTTGTTATGAGTCATGCTGATGTGGATGAGGCGAGAGGAGTGTGAAGAGTGTGAGGGAGAGTGGAGGAGGAGGAGTCATGGCCTAATGTTGTTGTTTTTGTCCTCCCTGCCTTCATTATGACTGGTGATGCTGCTTCACACTGAAATACTGTTGTCAGAATGGGCTCAATAAGATTCCACATCCTGAGGACATTCTTCAAATTTTGACACCACAAAATATTTAGTAATTTTTGTTAGTATAAATAATAATAATAATAAAAAGTTAAGGGTAGGTAGAGTACATTGTCTGCCTCCTAGTGTATAGTGATTTAATTTCATTTGATTCAATTTTAAACCAGATGCTCTTCCTGGTGCAACTGTCTCCATTTCTCCACACTTGGGACTGACATAAAAAAGTACAGTGGCTTATGTCTCTTGACTCTGACATAATGAAAAGGCCAACAGTGAAAGTTATCAGAAATAAAAGAAGTGACTGTCTTTACAATTTACTGTTAATTCAACAAGAGCAGGGGTTAGTCACAGTTTAGTCTGTGCTATGTTGTATATTTTTTAGTAAATAATGTGAAACCAAATCGGGGACAGTATTCTCTCCCTCGATATCTCTCCTTTGTGCTGTTGTTGTTTTGACCTGGGAAGTTACAGCCAGAGACATTATCCAGCAGGGCGCGTTCCTGGGACCACTGCAGCTTTCCACAATCATTAGCGAACATCATCAATAATACATCCCTCTCTCTATCACTCCATCTCATGCGCCTTCTCCCTCTGCACTTAAGCCCTGGACGTGCTGTGGGCTCCGATTACTGACAATCGATTTTTTGGCAGGAGAGAGAGACAGGGGAGGGTGAGAGACTAAAGAGAGCAACCCTCCCGTGAGGTAATGGAGTGCAAGAAATCAGTTTTATAACAATAACATCACATGCCGAGTATAGAAACCAGAGCCAATGACCCAAAGGTGCAGTTTCAGGCTGCTGTCACACCACTGAAGGCACAAGCCATTGTTTGCCTTATTTTGTTGTTGTTTGATGTAGGCCTATATAAAACATTATTATAGTATCATACACACCACTACCAAGATAATACTATTCTTACCTGGTCACCTGAGTTCGAGTGTTGAAGTCTAAGGAGCGCATAGACCTCTGTACTTCTATACAGCCCATGTACTGTGAAGGATAACAGACATTTTATTAACATACAGTACTGTGCAGAAGTCTTAGACAGGTTTTTGAGAGGGTTTGAGTAAATAAAAGGCTATTAATGTACACAAAATTACAAAAAAATAAATATTTTAACTAGATGCACTCAAAACGTTTAGACCCCTGCCAAGGCACAGTTTTTTTCTTGCATGCCCCAACCTGGACTCAGACTTTAAAATATTCTAGTTCAAGGCTAAATGCTCATTCCATTGAGCCACAAAAAGCCCTTATAATTGACAATGGTAAAGAATATAGCTTAATATAGCTAATTATTTGCTCTATTAGTGAGTGAAGTTAGTATCTTAGGTACAGAATCTCCTAAAACATTCCTGGGTTTAAAAAGCCAGACCAAGATGAATAATTTTGGCTAATTAATGACCTTTCCTGAAAATCTGTATTTATCAAAGCACTCTTTCAACACATTTTGTGAATACACTTTTTAATAGGTAATTAGCTTAGAATATGTTAGCTAATCAAATACATGGTAAGCACATTTTTGTTGTTGTAGAAACAATATAATAGCATTATAATATAATGTATAGCCATGCGTCATTAAAGTGTATGTATGTGGAATTCAGCTGGGCAGTGACTAATGGCCTCTGGGTTCAGGTGCTAATGGAAACCAGACTAGATTAGCAGCACTAAAAGCACTGAATCATATGTAAACTGTAGCTTCCCAGGTCTCTGTGACATTGTAAGGACAGTGATGGAGATTATTCAAGAAAATGTTTATGTTACTTCACTTCAAATGTGTTTCTACGTTGTAATTGCAACCAGCAGCAGACCCAACACACGGCACCAAACATCAGAAAGACAGAGAGGATAGCAACCTCTTAGTCTGCAGCCTAATGAGGCTTCTAACTAAATTTAGGGGCCGAGGGAAGTCTTCCATCAGGAAAATTGTTTGTGTCTCTTTCTCTCATTTTCTTTCTGATGTAGCATGCTCTTTATCTTGTCTAGAATGTTACTTTAGTTGACTGTTGTTGCAGACTTTAAATGTAAGCTCATACTTCCACCTCCCTACCTCTGTTTCTGCCCCATTGCAACTACAACTAGAGCTTGGGAACTGCAATACTTTATCAACAAGGAAGTACTGTGCATTTGGCTATAGCATCATGTGCAATATGATAACAACATGGTTTTAT
Source organism: Bostrychus sinensis (assembly GCA_020698575.1). Taxonomy (NCBI): domain Eukaryota; kingdom Metazoa; phylum Chordata; class Actinopteri; order Gobiiformes; family Eleotridae; genus Bostrychus; species Bostrychus sinensis. Next base: position 19,120,856 of record CM036246.1, read on the forward strand.
ACAGTTAGGAAAATGTAGCTTGCTTTGTTTGATGGCTGCAGCAGTGTCTTGACTGTCAAAGTGAAAACAAACCAGAGCTACGTAATGTGCTATCAAAGAAACCAATACAAAAAATAATAGTTTATTTTTCCAAGCAGGGATGTGTGTTGAGTTTGTGTGCATAAAGGGTGTGTCAGTCTGTGAGGGAGAAGTGGCGAACAGAAATAAGGGTATAGTGGTGGTGTGCTATGGGAGCTATGCTGATTAAAAATGGCACAGCACAGCAGAAATCTTCTGTCACTCTGACACTAATACATGCACCGTGTACTCTCCACTGCATACATTTAACAGTTGTGCTGTAGAGGCATGCTGTGTAATATACAAAACTGCAATACATTTCATGCTCAGCTGAAATATTTAGAGAGGAAAAACATCAAGAAAAATCCTTTTTAAGAACGTATCCATAACATCCCTTGTACTAACACAGATGCGCCACTCCCACATGGCGTCCTTTCCCACATCACATGATGCAAATGACTGTGATTAAATCTAATTGAATATAGGAATGAATGGTGCCTGTATAACAGCATTAGAAAGCATCCTTGGGCCCCAAACTGGACTAATAAACAGTCATGTCATTAGTTTGAGGCTAAAGGATAAAGCTAGGGGAAGGAGGTGCACGGGGGTGGAGTCAAGCAGGCAGCCAACATGGGGAACCTTGTAAACACACTCACCAGATGCACTATAATGACTGTTTGTCTGTATTTTTTTTTTACCAAGAGAGAAAAAAGCCTACATGTTTTTACTTTTAAGGTTTTATCACACTCAAGGGAAAAAAAAGTCAAAATGAGAATTTTTTTTCAAAAGGTATGATATAAATTTTATGCTAAACAGTGTAAGTTACAGACCCACCTAAAATATGTTCATATTATTTGATTGTTTATCTCCACCCTGTGTTTTGTTCTGACGCTATCCTCCAGGCAGGTGTACCAAGCCTTCGTCTAGATTAAATTATATATTCTTCAGTCTGTTTTATGAGCTGCATCACAAAGTGTATGGCTCCTGTCTCTGCTACCACACTCACATGTCTGCAACAAGAGAAAAACCTATAGAGCCATCACTATAATTTCATGGTTGCGCTAAACAGGTAGTAACAGTATTAGACATTAAATTGGATATCAGTTATCTAGTGAGTGAGTGTGTGAACTCACCCTGACAATATATGAGGCACCTGGTCCTGCGATCTTTTTGTCAGGATGGAGCCAGCCCTGGGTAGGTTTGTGGATGAAGCTGCCCTTCTGACTGAACTCCTCGCCCCCCAGCCACACTGTTCCTTCCATTCTGGTTCTGCGGTTTAATCCTGATCTGGAGCTCAGAGTACTCCCAGGACTTGCCATGGCTTCTGTAGCCCCAAAGCTGTGTCCCCCTGGGTTGGTTGAATTTGCTGAAGCCACTGCCCTTTGACCCCGGATGGCCTGTAAGGAACATGGAGTGACACACACAGGGTCACAGGAATTAAGCACAGCTGCAAGACTGGCCACTGGGCCGCTGGCTGCAACATTAGGCCTGTGTGAGGAAGAGGAGGAAGGAGAGGAAGAAGTCTGTGAAGAGGTTCCTGCTGCTCTGCCAGAGTCTTTGCTAGAGTTTGAACTGGAGCTAGAGTTGGAGGGGCTACGGCTGAGCAGCGAGTTGGAGAACTTCCACTGAGGCATTTTAGGGATGAGCATGCAGAAGGTTGTGGTGCCATCTTGCTCTCCATCCAAACAAGGTGAATCTGCCAGCGCTGCAGCACCACCAGAGGCAGATGAAGACCTGAGGCCAGGGTCCAGAGGGGGCATGGGAGGCAGAGACAGGCTCGGCGTGGAGGAGGGGACCACTGGTGTGGCCACAACTTTGCCACTCATGGCTAAGCTCTGCATCAGGTCGTCGGAGGAGGTCACAGATTCATTGCGAAAGCGGCCATACTTTGGCTTAAGGAGCATGCCCGGAGGAGCCTTCAGGAGCAGGAGGCAAAATGGGGAGGGGGGGCTCACTTCCAGAGAATGGATTGGGTAGAAGAGGGGAAAGGGAAAGGGGAGGGGAGAGGTGTAAAATAAGAGAGGGGCAAAATTAAGAAAACAGCCTCCTGTCGAGATTGAATATTCCTGTCAAAGTCTTCTGAATGCAGCCAGGTCCTCTGCAGTCCGTGCACACACACTGTCCCACTCCCATGCCATTGTCCTCTGTGTCTGTGCTGGTCTGCTGGCTTTTACTGCCTGGGGCTGCGATATGCTCTCTCCTCCTCTCTCTCTCTCTCTTTGGATGATGTCATTGAGTGTATTAGCCCTGCCCTGCCCAGCTGCTTTCAGACAGTATTAGCTAAAACACATCTGCCACAGCCATCCTCTCTCACATCCACAATCAACATAAATATCTGTTTTCATGGGTAGAGGAGACTTAGACAATACTGTGCCACTGTTCATTATCTTTAATTAATCTGGCTGTATTTTATATAACACAAATTTCAGTCAGGAGTTTGTAGTGATCCATTTTACTATAAAATAGTAATGTATTATTAAACTGATTATAGGTGAGTGAGTCAGTGTATAGAATGATTACTTTTAGTATGAATAAAATATAACAAAAACTGTTAATAATAGTAATACTATGTTGATTAGGCTTTTGAAATTATTTAAAAAATATGATTTAGTGTGGAATGTGAATGTGAGTGTCAGTTCCATCAAATTACTTTAAGTGGCTGTGTGCGCGCACTTGCAATTCAATCCCTCTCAGCAACAGACAAAAACAAAGAAAGGCATATAAGGGGGAAAATGTCCTCCCTGTCCCATCTGCCTGACTTCCACAGCCAGATACTTCCCTGGAGAGCAATCAAGTAGTTTGTATGGTCCTTGTGCCATGCAAACTCTCCTACACACCCAGTCAAATAATTTCAAAATGAAAATGTTTGATTTATAATTTGCTAACAGAATATATTCTCATGGTGACCTATCATAAGCCAGCACTACCACAATAAAACACAGTAGGTTAAGCAGGGATTAAAAAATTGAGAAAACGACAGTAATGTCCATCATAAGATCAAATAAAGCTTTAGAGCTCAGCACTAAACTAACACATAATTATTTACAAAAAACAAGTGCACTGGTTCTGAAATAGTCTAAACCAATAGCCAAAGTCAACATACAACTTCCCTCCAAGTACAACACCACCAACACATTCAATAATGCAATAACAGTAACATTTTTTAAAGTCTTCTCTTATAATCAGTTTTGATAGATCCATGCCTTCAGGAGAACCAAATCACAATGAATACAGAATAAGACTTACCAACACCTGCAGAGGCTTAATGGCTGATAGTTAAATGTCAAATTAAATGTCTCAGCTCTTTTTAATAAAAAAAAAAAAAAAAGCTTTTATTTATCCAAACATTTGGTTGATTTTATATTTTTAGTGTTTTGAATTGGTTTCTGTTTTTTCATCTGTATGTTGTGTGTTCCATTTTTACTGTTGTATTTAAAGTTTTTTTGTCTTGTTTAAAATTTGCACTGTAAAACATTTTGTAACTGTTGTTTGAAGTGCTGTATAAATAGAATGTATTATTATTATTATTATTATTATTATTATTATTATTATTATTATTATTATTATTATTATTATTATTATTATTATTATTATCATCATCATCATCATTATTATAGTTAAGTACTACTGAAGAAATAGCATTGGCCTACTTACTCAGAGTCAGGAGGATTCATCCAGTGATGTAAAGTTTCTTACTAAACCAAAGCATCATAAAAGGTGGAATAGCAGTAGTAAAGTTATAATTTTTCTGTGCCATCTGGATCTCTGATCAACAAGCCACAATGTCCCACCTTCTTCTAAGCAGCCAATCACTTCTAGGCTGTTTGCTACAGAGTAAAGTTACTGATAAACTAAAGCATTGATTAGTACATTGCAACTGTGCTAGTAGTACATACAGTGACAAAGAATAAATATACTACAAATAAAGTAGACAAAATACTGAAACCAAAATCGTTGTAAAACCAATAAACATGAGACTATAGCAAATCAGATATTTGACTATGTATTAATTTGCTCTAAAATGGTATTTGTGAAGACAACAGTTAATGTTTACCTTTTGGCTTTGTCCATTTGCACACAGAACAGGAACAAACCATGCTGTGAATAAAGCAACACTCATTATACAACAGTAATTACTACCAAGATAAGAACAACCTTGGTTAAATAGGCTACAGAATAGAAAAGCTAAGTTAAGAAGTACAAATATAAATTTATTTTTAATTTGGTTCTAATTAGTTGAACCCCATATAATAAAAATAATGTAACAACAATAACAACAATAATGTAACAACAATAACAACCTCAATTTGTTATGACGCGGCATTACTTATGAGTAATGAGTCATTTACAAATACAAATATTATCCATGAATGTGGAAATTTGCCTTCAGTTTCACCATAAAATGCATTCAAATTACTCCAAAATACCCTCACACACACACACCATACAACATCTAAGACAACATAGCAGACCCTACATTTCATGTGCATCTTACATTGAATGCAAGACATATTAAAAGGTACAAAGCATGAAATAAATAAATACAAATATGGCTGCCCCCATGGCAATACATCTCAAGTTAATTAATTCATTACAGCCAATGTAAAATATAATAATCAGGCCAGTACATGCATCAGAGCATCAAGGCGCTACCCTAAGCTGGATTTTAATTAAGATTCATGGAGTTAAGTGCTTTCACAGCCCATGGAGCAAACAAGTTCTTAAAGATGTTTTGTTTGCTGATATTATTTGATATCTTCTACCTAATGGTAATAATTCAAATTCTTTGTGTAGGGGATGGGAAAGGTCATTTATGATACTCACAGCTTTACTTCCCATCTTTTCCTTGTAAATGCTGTTCAAGGGCCTCTGTGGCCTCCCTATGATTTTTGAGCTAATCTTTATGATCCTTTGGAGTTTGTTTTTCCTTTGTTTGCCTCTGTTCTTCAACGTTTATTTAACAAATTTATGTACAGTACAAAGGTATACAGTTATTTTTTTTTTTTTTTACAGATATTACAAAATTGCTCAGTGCACGAAACAAAATATGCATAAAAACACACAATAGGGAATTTGCTAATTCATTGAAATGAAGTGAAAATGGTACTGCAGTCCAAATCAAAACAATGGTCTGTGGGTTACCAGTCTTTATGCTTTTCTGATTGGACGATCGGCAATGCAGGGTGTAGAACCAAAACAAAAAATGTAAACAAAAACAACTTGGCCATTATGTAAAATAGATTTTTGATCAATAATAAATCAACTGTGCCATTGTTATCAGTAAAACTAATATTTGATTTAAACATGTTTATCTCATATCTTGGGACACATGTGGGTAATTTTTATGAATTATAAAAAATGTTCTGCTCATAGTATCTTTAATGTTAATGTTAATGTTAAAAATAGTTTTCAAACAGTTTTCATTAGTTTCTCCTAGTTTCTGATTACTCAATTTAAATTTTTTAATGCATGCCAAATATATTTTTAAGTCTGTATCTTCAAAATGATACCATGAGGGCAACTTTCACTCCATTTCATCAGAATGGGATTTGAAATTTGTCATCACATGGTGGTCACACAAGCTGTCAAGAATGCAAATGCAAGCTATGTTCAATAGACTTCCACTTGACAATAGGCAACAAATCAAACATATTAATACTCTTATTCTGGCAATAATAGTAAGTGCTTGTGGTCTAATAAGGGCTGCTGTATACCCTTTCCAGGCTGACATGGAAAATAGATGCCAAATGGTTGAAGGTACGGAGCAATTTAGGATGTAAACTAGTTGAGTTAGCTTTCACACAAAAGTATTCTGATACTTTGGTGTGTGATAAATATTCACCAAGAGTGACAAAGCAGTTAAAAAAAATGTTTCAAGGCTTGTTTGTTTACTTTTCTAGTCCACTGTGACTAATGCTACTCTTGTTAGGCTATATTTCACTGTTTGTGAACCCAAACATGGTGAACCCATTGCACAATGGTCACTTCTTGACGTAGGTTCCCGAACTCTATAGGGAAAAGTGGTCACACAAGCTGTCAAAAACGTGAACACAAGCTATTTTAAGAGGCTTATACTGGACAGCAGGCAACAAATTAAACATATTATTCTTGTTACTATAGTAAGTGCTTGTGGTGTAATGTAGCCTGGCGACCCAGCCTCTCCTACTCACTCTTCACAAGCAGGACAGTCTGGTTCCCCTCTTGGAGCAAAACTCCGGGAAATTTTGTACTGGCCCATCACAGCCGTTCATCTGCAGCATGTCTTGTGTATACAGAAGAGCTAAGCAAGGTAGCGCTACCTACCAAGCTAATTTGCTCTGACCTAATTAAAAGTGTTTAGTGTTTCATCACCTGTTGGTTCTCCTGAAGTCTGTTTTATTGTCCAGTCCTCTGTGGGTTTTTTCTTTGTCTTGTTGCCTTTTAACAACAGTAAAGTCCTCTTGACGTCCAACGTAACGAAAAAAAAACCTTTCTCTGCAACTTCTTGTACAACTAGGTTCTGCTGTTGTAGCTATTCAGAAATAAGTACATAGCTGCTCAATATGGCGTATTCTGTGTTTTAGTATGAAATTATTGAAGACAATACAGTTTTTAAGCTTAGATAATATATTTTATTCCCCCAATCATTCCTGTAAACAGGACCAAAATATAGAAACATGAGAGGAGATTCTACAAAGACATGTTCAATGGAGCGTGACAGCGCCCACCCCCAGAGGTAAACTTCCCCTTCATTTGACTTTTTGAAAAAATCGTTTAAAAGCTTGACGGGGCAAATCAGACATGTGGTAATTCATGACGACGATTAATTTGTATCAAAAAGATGAACTAAAACTTGAAAATTCAGCAAAATGCGTTTGTAACCTTGCATTTTGTCACGTATTTATAGCTAAATTGATCGTTTTATGGTGAAGAGTTATCACATAGCTGATTAGCCTCCGTCGAGCCGTTGAACTTTTAATATACCGATTTTTCGAAAAGTCAACGGGGAATAAACATCCATGAATGTAAATAGGAATTTTACTTCCGGAACCGGGGGTGGGCGGGGACAGTATGGTCGAGCTTTATACGTTCACCATCAAACTGACAAAAGGAGCGCTTATTGCTTACATTTGGGAGAAAACGACAAATATTTTACTGGCTAATGTCGAGGTATAATTTTAAAGAAAAGTAATTAAATATTATGAGTAATTATATATTAATACGATAACAGATACCCGAAAATACGTAGCCTATTTATAATCTCACTGGAAGGGGCGGCTTCCGGTTAATCCGCGTGCCGTTCTTCTGACCAATCAGAGTAAAGCGGGGGGACGTTGAAGTTTTGAATAGTCCTCTGAAAACAGCGGTATATGACAGCAGCTTGAGTGTTTAACAGTGCCGTTGTCTGAAATTTTTTATAAAACAGTCACATTTTCTTTAAATTGAACGCCGTTAACAACTGGAAAATGTCGAAAAAACAGATTTACTACTCTGACAAGTACACCGATGACGACTTTGAGTACAGGTAGGAATGTAAAATAACGCTTGTTGCTAACAATTGGCTATTTTTAACGTTTCTCGGATGTGGCTAACGCTACAAACTTTAGCTCTGTGCTTTAGCCTCAAATAAATGAGATAGATTTAACGTTAGCTTTTTTTGACACATTAAAAACACCTGGCCAATCCTTTTTGTATCTATCCAGAATATAAATTGTTAAGTTTGCAAAGTCATAGTTGGCTGTTAGCTAACGTTATTTGATATCTGAATTGCGGTAACGTTAACTATGTAGCCCAGTCTACCGACTAAATTAAAGTTAACGTTTATTGAACTGTACAATGTATGTGTCGTTACGATGGGCGTTACTGGTAGCCCTTAAATCATAGGTAAGCTCTGACCCGCCTTGTGATGTTTTGCAAATGTCTACAGGCATGTCGTACTTCCAAAGCAGCTAGCTAAACTTGTGCCCACATCCCACCTGATGACAGAAGAGGAGTGGAGGGGACTGGGAGTGCAGCAGAGCCAGGGCTGGATGCACTACATGGTCCACAAACCAGGTAAAAACTCCCACTGCCACAACAGAACATTCAAGAAAACTACCATATGAAAACGTGGCAGTCTCTCAAAAAACAATAATGGTTTGTTTGACCAAGAAAAGTAAATTCACCCATGCCCTGCAGCAAGCCCATTAAAACATGTAATAGTTAAAATTTCCTATGCGTAATTAAAAATACTAATATCATTGACGTCATTTTGACTAGTCCTAAGAGTAGAAATGACAGTTATAGATTTTTAATGATATTCAAGTCTGGGGATTGTGATGGCCACCCCATAACATTATATCTCTTTCTTTGCATGAATGCCTTTTGAGCTGTGTTTTGGGTCATTGCCTTGTTGGAATACCCAACCCTGGCATAACTTTAACTTTGTGACTGATGCTTGAACATTGTCTTCAAGAATCTGTTGAAATTGGGTAGAATCCATTCAACTTTAACTAGGGCCCCAGTACCTGAACTAGCCACACTGCCACACCGCCCCACAGCATGAGGGGACCTTCACTAAATTTGAGAGTAGACAGCAAGTGTTTTTCCTGGAATGCTGTGTTCTTCTGTCGCCATGCATAGTGCTTCTTGTTATGATCAAATAACTCAATTTTTGTCTCATCAGTACACACCGTGTTATTCCAAAATTAATCTGGCTTGTCTAAATGAGCTTTTGCATGCCTCAAGTGACTCTGTGACATGGCATCACCCTCCCATACAGCTGTTATTGTGAAAAGTGTGCTGAATTGTTGACCCATGTACAGAAACGCCGTCTGCAGCAGGATGATCTTGTAGGTGTTTGGAGGTGATCTGTGGTGATCTGTGTATTTAACCATTCTCACCATTCCTTGCCTATGTTTCTCTGGTATTTTTTTTTTTTGGCCTGCCACAGCTGGCCTTAACATCAACTTTGCCTGTGTCCTTCAATTTCCTGATTACCACCTTAAATACCTTTTCTCATTATTGAATGCACCTGTCTATGCAGTTCTAGGCTTAACTAACTAACAAGTTTTGTGTTGCAAGTAATCCATTTTGAGAAGTTACATGCATTCAAATTGGTAAACTTATAAGGGTGCCCAGATATTTGCATGGGCATTTTTTCATGTATTTTTATTTTTTTTCATATTTGACCTAATTACTGCTACACTAAAAAATGTTGTAAGGAAAACAACCTAGAACTCAGATGTCACTAGAAAATGAATGACATATCTCTGTGGTCTTGTTTTGTGAAAACAGCAATATTATGCAACGTCAGAGGGCTGCCCAAACTTTTACACATGACTGTATGTTTAACCTTAGTTCAGCTTTAGTTATTTAAGACATGAGAGTTGATTTGTAAATTGCAGTGATCATTGTAGACATCTGTAACTCTTTTGACTTGTCAAAGCTGAATTACCCATATCTATAACAGTAATTTTTACACTTCCAAATGTGATTACTACTAGTCAAAATTACACCAGTTATGTATCATTTAATTATGAATAGGAATGTTTAACTATTAAATGTTAAAATGGGCTTGCTATAGGTTTGCAACAGGATAGGTAGCTTGCATAAAAGGTGACCCTAGAAAGAAAGAGAGCAGCTTAAAGTGACTTTCTTTACACACATCATTTATTAATGTGTGCTTGGGGAAAGTTATCAAATGCTGAGACATATGTTCACCATTTTTGGTTGTAATTGTTTATAGTTCTGTTTTATGAAACAATTGGGAAACAAAACCTGTACTGTTCTCCACATAGTAACAAAACTCAGACCAGACTAACTTTTTTGTATAGAATAGCAAAATAGTTTCTCTCGTGGTCTTGCTTTCTGTCTACATGCTGTCATTATCAAAGTTGATCTACTGTGAAGCCCATTTTTTAACTTGTAATTTTGGTGTCTTTCAGAGCCTCACATACTGCTTTTCAGAAGACCACTCCCAAAGGATTTAAAGGAATGAAGCACTTGTAATATTCACCTATCCTTGTGATTGTTATTGTCTTTGGACAATACATACCCCTACATACAGTACATATCTTGTGTCCTAATTTATAGTGTGACAGACATCTAGTGTTTGTTTTTTTGTTTTGTTTTTTAAATCTCCTCAATTTTTATGAGGCAATGACAAGCTTATAGCATTATTCCTCTATGGGAAGAAAAAGTCTCCTGTTAACAGGAGAATTGCTTTTTTAAATAATATCATTTTGTTAAATAATTAGTTTTCTTAACAAAATGGTTAGAAATACATTGTTTTATTTTCCTTAAGCCCATGTTTTTCCAAGTATATTTTTGTTATTGTTTAATTTTGTTTTATGTACATACATCATTACTAGATATACATTTTTGTGTTGAGTCATGGTTGATTCAACAAGTTCTTTATTGGAAAAAATAAATGTACTTTGTACATTCAAATGACTCTTAATGTTTTTAATCTGGTATATGTATGACGAGGGGTGTAATAAATTCAGAATGTCTGATGCCCAAGGAGTATGCTGGGGCCCGGGCCTTGTGGACAGTCACCGTTTCAGGGTTATACGTCCCAGGACCAGGTTTCCTGGTGTTATCTTTTGTCAAAGTGTGGCGCCCCAGTATTGAAAATGCCGGTTGTCGAGGCAGGTAAACATTTGGGTCTGTACTGTTGTACCGACATGGCCCAGGTGTTTTGGCCAGGTCCACAGCTGGTCCACCTGTGGAGTAGCTCCCAGACATGGTGTAGCTCGCGCTGCCTGGCTTGTTTGGGACTTGAGGGCCCATGAGTGGAGGGAGGCAGTACTTATTGGGGGAAGGTACTGCATCCACAGTGCGGTACAGAGTGCGAGAACCCATGGTGTAGCGAGGAGACTGGTGCTGCAGATTGCATGGTGGAGCCTTTTCAGGGCTGTATGTGCCTGGTCCAGGTGTCTGCAGGAGTTCCTCTGTTACAAAAACAAACAACTTCTGTAAGGTATCAGTTGGAGCAGCTGCATAAAGATAACCAAAATGACAAATTAAAACTTACTCTGTGCTTTCATTCTGCCCAACATTGAATAAGCAGGGGTCCCATCCCTTCCAAAGCGAGTAATTTTGGCATTAATATGATACTGAGGCCCAGGGCTGGAGTCAACAGAGTACACTAGAGAAACAAATTTAAATGCAGTCTTTAACAGTATCGCCTCCTGCAGTTTAGAAAGTGATATTACAGTAGACAATTTTTTTTCTGTTGACCATTTAAAATTATAAACCAGTGTTTAGTTTTTTTTTTTATTTCAAGCATTAATGTATTTTAATAGTGTAAACTGGTGCAGTTACTCACTATTGTTACTCATCCGGCCATGAAAAGAATATGCTGGGCTTGTGGGCTTTGTAAAATCATGGCCAATAAATCCAATGGTGGGAGGAAGTCCATAACGCCCAGGTCCAGGTCCTGTATATGTGATTAAATCTCACAATAAAAAATAAATATGTAAAGCTGTATTACATTATAGGTAAAATAAAGAAAAAGGACTGTAAAAATCATACCCTTTTCTTTTCCTGCAATTTGTGGATATTTCTTCTCCATTTGCCTTTTTGTTATTCCCCAAGAGCGCTTATGACTGATATTTCTCATGCACAAAATATTAATTCCCACTTCTTCATTCAGTGTTTTTTTTCATCGATCAGTTGTTCCTTTGAGATCCTGCATCGTATGTCCACTGTCTGGCACAAACCCTCTGATAATAGCATCAATCCCTCAATTCATCTGAAACCTATCAACGTGACATAAGCCAACTCACCTGTTTTTTTCTATCGCCAGTCTTTGTCCAGATGCTTCACTCGCTGTTATTGATGAGTGAATAGCCTGTCCACCACAGAGCTGCATGTATAGGTGCACTCAGCTGTTTCCAAAGAACAATGTCATCACTTGGATTCACTCTCATGTAATGCTAGCTCCCCACAGTAAACCATGAAACCAAGATCCCCCCTGCCTCCTTTCTCTTTTCACTCTTTCTGCTCATTGCAGTGCATGAAGTTACCAGGGAGACAGACTGATGCAGACATTTTCTGGCAGCCATCCAGATATATTGCACTTTTGGTCAGGTACTCATAAAAGACAAACTCTCAGGTGGGAAAAGTACTCAAAGTCTGTACTTAAAACCACAAAAAAACAAAAAACAAAAAAAAAACATCAAGTGTTACTCAAGTAGAGGTAAAAGTACTCATCACAATTATTACTTGAGTAAATGACTTCTAATACTAACACTTCTGCTCCTACTTCCATTAGGACTATCAGTGCTGATGCTACTATTACCGCTTCTAGAGGTTCTACTACTAATATTACTGCTTTTACTACTTTTATTATTACCACTACTACTACTGCTACTATTACTACTACTAATACTACTATTACTACTACTACTGCTACTACTATCCACTTTGTCAATAAGGTAAAAAAACAACACTTTTACTCATTTAAATCTTCAGAAAAAATCTTGACTAAAAGTATAATTTATAATTTTAAATTTACTCAAATAAACCATATAGTTACTTGCCCTTGCTAATTCTCCATGTGAAGTCATTTTACTCAAACCAATATACCTTTTTTTTCCTAAAATCAAAGTGCAGAGTGATGTTATGTGTATTTTTCTTAAGTGATTCACAGTACACTATTAATACAACATTGATGCAGGGTCAGACACAGTTCAGCACATGTGAAGCAGTTGCAGTCTAGTCTTTTATCTCGTACAGTTGATGTGTTTCATGAATTGCAGCTGGAATACACTTCTGGAAGTGAGAGCAACACACACCAGTCAGTCACTCTGATGTTGTTACACTTTTAGGCCTCTTTGATCTGCTCTAATCCAAATTATGATTTGTACTGGCAATTTAAGGGCCTGCACTGCCAGAGGCCACAGTTGCTGAGATGGATGACAAGTGACGTGCAGAAAAACAAGCATTAAACTTTAACAGAGGTGAACTCACTCACAGCTGCTGCTGTGGTAACCCGAATCTGTTGTTAGCAGTAACACAAACACAAAACAGTGCACTTTCAAACTTTGAGATGTATATGTTCTTGCACATGTTTTATGTCTCTCACAAAAACACGCCAGGGGTCAGAAAATCATTTATCAAAGCACACGGCCTTCTGAAGAAACGTGGTTATTATACAGGCAGCTGCTGACAGGAAATTATCTCCAGACTTAACTAGCCTTTCAAAGGAAATGGAGCAACACAGTGTTCATAAACAACGGCACTGCAGCTCCTCTCAGTCTGCGTGGCTGTGGTAAGGCACCAAACTTAAGAGCAAGTTCAAATTGTGGAGCAGATGAAGTCTAATCAGAAATGTAAATTGTTTACATTTTATTCTTATTTGATTAAAAGGCACATTATTTTAGATAAAACGAGCTACATTTGATTGAATTTGGAACATTTACAAAAATTAAAAACTTCATTCTTGATTAACAATGATTGCTTCTGAAAACAAACTTTAGCAAAAATCAAAAAAATAGCTTATAATCTGTACAACATGTAGTTCAATCTGTAAATTCTGAAGTAGGTCCGGTTTTGAGAAGATTATCTCATTGTGTCAAAAACACCAAATGTCTTCTAACGTTGCCTGTCAGTCTATGAGCTAAAGGCTATGGGCTGCACAATATATTGCAGATAGATCGTCTTTGTAATGTTACAAGAGTGACCTTTTCAGTGCTTAATGGAGAATTTTAAAAAGTTGTATCAACAAAGATATCTCATGTTGCATGTTTATCTAATATTGTGCAGCCCTCCTGTTCTCTACTATCCACTCAAAACACTTCAGCTTATGTTTCTGTAAAGCATATGGTTAGCATATGTCTAAGTCCAGCAGGATACCAGCCCAAGAATTTTATCAAACATTTCATCAACTGGGTTAAAGCTTGCTATGAATGAAAAATATCTTCTTTGACACACATAGGAGATGAAACAGCCACAAGGTCGCAGGGTAAAAATAGAATGAGCCCTGACAGAAACATAACAAGGATTTATAACTACAAATAAATACCATCGAAAATATTACAAAATATTTTTGCTTAAAGTGTAATTACAAATATAAATACTTGATTCCTCTAGTGATTATAAGGCAGGACAGTGAAGAATAACAAAGATCTTATGTTGCCTAAAGGTGACTGAGTCTGTAGGAGTCTAGTTTTAACAATCATACAAGTAACTCACACACAATTCACATACACTTTCACACCAGGAAACCTTCTCCAGACTGGAATCTCTTTTCAGACTGAGCCCCATTGAGTCTCTGGTCTTTTGTCCATTTGCATATTCACAAATAATGTACAATTTGGAGGTGAGCTTGGATTTGATTATTCAGTGTTTCTGTTGAAAGAAAAGAATATAACATTTATTTTTTTAACATGTTCACAGATTGTTCTGATAAGATTTCAAAAATAAAATCCTTGTACCATCGCTCGGGACTGTTTCTTGTGTCTGGTGTTGGTAGCTGAGTATCTGCAGGCTCCTTGGACTCAACAGTCTCTGCTCCAAGAGGAAGGTAAAACTGGTCTCCTGCGTCTGCATCAGCAAGGAATGGCTCTGAGTCTGGGTCATATTCGTAAGAGTAGTAAGAGACCTCTGCCATGGACAGCTGTTCATCTTCACCTGCACACATTCAACATTATAATTTCATATACAGTGTACACTTGACAGATCAATATTGGCGCAGTTCCTAAAAGAGACAGCAGGGGCCCCTCTGTACCTAAAATCTAGAATTCATCATATAATTCTTAAACAGTTTTCAGTAAGAGCAGGTATGTGTTAGTAGTGATATCCTTGAATGCAGTTTTCATACTTGTATGTGCTACTCACTATAATGTGTTTATTGCATTACAATACTATGAAAGAAGGTAAAACTCTACATCCACTCTGTCCTCTTACAATTTTGCTAATAAGACAAGTCGGCACAGGGAAACTAATTCCTGTACTTTAGTCTCTGGTGAAGAGTGACAGTTTTTTGGCTGATCCTGTGTTCAACTATTACACTCTCTGTGCACTGTATCAGGCATGCTGTCCACATACTACTCTAATGGTTTACAATGAACTGTACTGAATGCATTGAGCTTATCAAACTGTAGCTTGGTAAATGCGAGCGCAGATTCACCTGTGCAAGCATGCATTGTGAGCAGGTGTGCGCATACATTTCTAAATATATAAGCACAAGTGAATGTGTGAGGATAACAGCATTCCTGTGGTAAGTGTGAAGCTTTAGCTTTTGTACTAAGGAGACCTTTGACTGAGAGCAGCTTTGTGAGGTGCAGCCACAGGGAGCTGCAGGCATGAGGCATGTCAGTGCATGTTGTACTACATATATACACATACACACATATCAGTCATTAATAGGTCACTCTTTATCTTGCTCTATGTCCATGTCTATTACATTCACACACTCACAAATTGTGAATGAAAGCAGCAGCTTTTACATTTTGTCAATAAAATATACAGAACATCTAATGCAAACATACACTTGTAGCTGTCTGCACAGACGTCTGGAGATACAGCTCATCATTTGGTCAAGAAACAGTCAAACTTATACTGTCAGATTATAGTTCTTTTAATCCTAGAGACATGATGTTGTGCCAGCTGTATGTGCATCTTTTTCCTTCTCTCTGATCTGCTCTTAACGTCATTCACTCACCGTTTGTCTATGGCTGATTCCTCTTTGACCTTCACCTTTTAACTGACCTCACTCAGTCTTTCATCTTTTGGTGCTTTTCTTCTTGACCCAGTGAGCTCAACCTCCCCACAACAACAAACATGAATATGCAAACCACAGTCTTCACAGTCTTCATGTACTTCAGTCTGCATAGTGACACATTGGTTTGCAGAAAACCAATCTGTAAAAGTAAGTGTATGTGGCTGTGATTGTAAAAACAGTTTAAGGATACCTGTTTGTACTGGTACTGAGGGCTGCTCCATTTCCTGATTTGCTTCTGGTGTTTTGTCCTCAACTGTAGTGACCACTAGAAATAAAATCATACACTGACAATTTAGCAACATGTACTAGCAGCTATTACATAATGAAATATGTGATATTGCATTAAGAGGCCTGCATTCTTATTTCCAAAAAATATCACAGTACTGTGGAGCAAATAGTGTCTTTTTCATAAATTAGAAGTAATTTCTATTCTCACAATTATTTACAAACAAACAAGACTAGGGAGGGTTAAACAAAAGTGATCCTCTTGATAAGCTACGGCACTTGGCACAAACACAGGTCTATTCCCACCAAAGTTTTGTCTATGTCTTTTCCCAATCTGCTCCACAACATGAAGGCTCCTTTGTTGTTGGGCTGTGCGTCGGAAAGGAATGTGACAAAGATTTCAAAGGACTGGACAAAAGCACTCTGTCATTTGGAGAGCCCTGTAATACAGCATAGAGTGGGCGAGGGTGCAGGGGGTGCGGTACACAAACCCGCAGCTCAGAGAAAAAAAAAACGTCATCCAGTAATCAGCACACCTGAACAGCTGTGCAAAGTCAATCAACTCTAAAGGTGAGACTTGTTTCCTTTAAAGGAACAAACGTTTTTGAGAAACATCTATCTTTATCATTTCAAGTTGTGAGTGACAGCACTTACTGTGAGAACATTGGGATTGTGGGACCTGCTTGATGCGAGTACCATTTCGACAGGCGAACACATCCATTTGGCACTGGTTCTGGTAGAGCTGCCCGTCTGACCCACAAACTGGCTCCCCATCATAACCGCAGTCTCTGTAGCAAGTGCAGCGCTCAAACTGTTCCTCTTCCATACAACCAAACACATTGTTGCACTGGTTCCCCTGCACAAAGCCTTCAGCAAACAAAATATCATAGAATCATCTAAATGGTCATATAGGCATAAATAAATGCTTATGGAGAAGCTCACCTATCCACTGGTTGGTTGAACTCTCCACCTCATTACAAGTTGGACCATCACACAGCTCACGAGCCAGTGGGCTGCTCTCACTCACGTTGTAAAACCGTGTTGCCTCAAATGCTGTACAAGAGCCATACAGAAAACATGTTTACACAACCATACACAACATTGATGATGGTCACCAAAAGTAGGCCATAAGCATAAAACCACTCTATCTGAATGAAAAAGAACTCACTTCATAAATCACAGAAAGACCTTTCCTGCTCTGTAACTCCTAAAGAGAATATTCATCAGAGGCACACCTGGTTCGTAGTAGTCATAGATCTTGACCGGAACAGGTGCTGTCTTGCCCACAATGTATTCCCTGACAGCTTGAAAGCCCACACACGTCATACACTGACTAGGGATCTGAAAGGGAGTGAAGTTGTGAACAAACATAAGATGTAATAATTTTTTTTTTTTTAATTTGCCATCACTTCAAATCAGAGCAGAAAGAAGAAGAAATTAAAAATTAAAACAATAAAATCTCACCTCATCAAAGTAAAACAAGACTTTTCTCCCACTCAACTCATATCGTTTTAGACCCACTCTCTTGTCCATCAGCAGCTAGAAAGGTACAAGACATAAAAAAAGATTCTTACAGACGTGTAGACATTTACAGTCAAGTAGCTATACAAAATATTGCCATTAATATGCAAGTAAATATATGTCAAAAATCTAGCCGGCGGTAACCAGTGGTGGCAATACTTTCCACACGGGGATTTTTCATTCTGTCAGAGGTGGTAGCCTTTGGACAGCAGGGGTTTATGTGGTGCTTAGCTGGCGCCACAGAGGCACACACACTCACACACACTTTTTCACACGCATCTACACGACACAATAGTGTTTACAAATGCAGTATTTACTAGTTCATCTAGTGACTAAAATTGCCACTGACTTCCTATAACTGAAATGTTGCACCACAGTTTGTTCTGGGTCATTAAACAAGGCTCATTATATTGGCTGATAGGAGACAGAATCTGTGGTAGCTACTAGTCACCAAACTAATCATTCACAACTACATCATCCATGAAAGCATGAAACATAACTGCAGAAGGCAAACTTGCCACCATAAATTGAGGAATGTTCGTTGCAGTCCGGCAGGCAGCAGTAAAACTCTGAGGGAGGCCACAGGGGTGTAAACTGAGCTTGTTAGCCATAAGAACTCAGGTCAGCTTTAACTGACACACAACCAGCAGTATGTGTGTTAAGGTTTAACATCTCCCCAGGTAGTCTTTGCTTTTTTAAAGGGGCAAGCCTGCAGACTGACGTCCTATAAGTGTCTAGTAATGAGGGGCATTTGTCTAAGGGGCGTCTTGGTAGATGACTTGGATCAAGCCTGAAAAATGTGCCTACATTTCCATTTCTATTATATTCTGTAATCTGATTTCACAACATCTGTCTCTGTCCTTTGTTTTCTATAACTACACCAGAGGGACAAATTAATGATATAGTTTCACAGAAGTCATTTTCTCAAGTACTTTTTACTCAAAACATACATTTAGTTGAGTATTTTCCATTAAAAAATTAAATGTTTTACTTTTAAATGTACATTTTTTACATTTGCTGCTGTCATAAATTTAACTGTTTCATTTTATTTGGCTTAATTATCCTTCTTATAATTATAAAATAAGTATTAATTTGATATTTATATGAGTTTACATCATAATAGTTAAAGTTGGAGTTTTTATGATTACATACCCTCTCCAGACTTTCCACATCTGCTCTGAAACCAGACAGCATAGGAACCTCAATAACGGCCATGTTGGATGAACCTGAATGAAGCCACCTAAAAGCAAAGCCATTCTGTTATGATATAAGAGATCTTTGTTTATGCAGAATATTTAACTCATGACAGAACAGTAAAGTGAAAGAACAATACCTTGCACAGACTTCCAAAGAGATGTGGAAGTCCATTTTGTCCTGGTGTGCTGCTGGATCATCATCATCAACAGGTGCCCTGCGTTTTCGATTGAGCTCAGAGCGATTGTCTGCGCGGCTTCGAGCTCGTGAGTTGGTGTGACGGGAGGAAGGAGAGGGGGGCTGAAGGTGTCTCTCCTGAGGCTCCTTTAGGTCCACCTTCAGATAAAAGGCTGGCTTTGACGCTGGATCTGGGACATTGTAAGACACATCTATCTGTGGAAACACAGAGCACAAGTCAACACTAAGTAATGTTCTTGTACATTCAGCTTCCACCTGTAAGTCAACAAAAAGTGATAATGAAACAATATACAGGACATCAGATATACAAGAAAGTGTTACTTCTTATGTGCTTCTATAATAAGCAGACATCAAGCATCAAGACTTCAGATCACTTTAGACAGAGAGTCTTTGGAGTTCTTAACAAGCAGCCACAGCACATACAAATATAAACTATGTGTCATCTCAAGTCGATAGCTCGCACTGTGTGCAAAAATAAGACTATGTATTTGTTATGGTGCAAATGTGGGCAGTTCAGACGGATCAGTATACATATGGCAGTTTAATGTTTAATAAATGCTGTTGAATGCTGAATTTACATTATATACAACATAAATGTGAAAATCTAAGGACCTCGTAGCGTAATCACAAAGGACATGCTCTCTATGTCTACTCATTCAGTTTTAGGGTTGTTAACACTTCACTTGGTGCTCTTTAATTTAGGACTGTGATTGTTAACAGATCTAAACACATTTTAAACAAATTAGTCTGCTGAGAGGCTTTTATACTTTTGATATAAAGGTCAGTAATTCTGAGGCACACCATAGATAGACCTTGCTCTTGTATTTCATTAGAGCCCAGGTGCTGCTGAGCTGAGGAGCTGGGAGGGGTGTTTCGAAGCGCACAGAGTGGAGAGAGGAGAGGAGGGAGAGAGAACAAAAAGGTAAGATGTGGGAGGAAACATGATTTTGGCTGTGAAAAACCTGTGGAAAAAAGCAGTTAAAAGAGAGTAAAGGTGACACGATATGCAACACTATCTACTTCTATTGATACTGTAATCAATCTATAAAACTATAGGAATGGTGGAGCCTCCTTTTAAACGCAATACAGCAATCAATGGGAACATAAAGTTGTGGAGCTGGTACATAGTATATCTATAGTATATTCCAAATGGCAGCATGTTTTTTATATTGAGAGTTTTATTGCAATACCTGCATAAGACAACAGCCTTCTCCCTTGGCGCTCACAAAAAGGCCAGTGGGGATGCTGGGGATCTAGAACAAAGAGGATAAACACAGAGAGTCAGGGAGGGCAGTAAAAGGTGAACGAGTAATTTATCAAGTGAATGAGAGCTGTGGGCTGCAGCAGTCCCACTTGTGCTTCCCTGGCTAAAAACCAGCAGGCATGAAACACCCACAATTAAGCTGACACCACTAATCACAGTGGAGGAACATGCCTGCCAGAGTGACTGTACTGCACTCTCACTTAAACCCAATGCTAATGGAGCCTTTTCACACTTGTCTCTGCACCACGGAGTTTGAATGTGGAGGCCATGAATTAAACGTTTGTTTGGCAGAATAAAAACACACACACTGCAAAAACAGAAGTACAGACTAGTTTATTATCAGAGATGTTTGCTACTATTTATTTGATGTTATACACCTCCACCTGTAATCATTGATAGTCTGTTTTTAATTTCAACTTTCCTCTTTAAATATCGTGTATACAAAACAAAAATAACCTAATAACCTAAATTAACAACATATTATACATGAAATTACCTTGGCACTTTGAAGAAGTTTCTTGTTGTCCCTGTTTAGTTCAAATGTTTCTTGGAAGTCAAGGTTGGTAGAAGCTAAAGAGATCGTCAGATTGACTCCTCCTACATAGGACAAGATTGCATACTCTGACAAAGCCTGCAGAGCCACACATGTGTCCTGCCAAAGGAAAAAGCAATGTTTTATAAAAAAAAAACGTCATTTTGAAAGTGAAAAATATTTCATCCAAAACTTAGCATATTTTACCTGTGTGGAGGAAAAGCCACCCAAGGCATTTCTCTGTTTGGAGAGCCATTTGACCACAGGCAGAGCAGAGGCCACATCACCGAGCAGTGTGTAGGTAAGAAGACCATAGGCAGTCATCTCCACCTCTGCTGACACCACTGGGAAAAAAATACATTTGGGTGGCAACTTGTACTAAATTAACAATAACTCTATTTTATGTACCTGATTGTGAAAGGCCATCATTAAAACCCATAAAAGTGTCCTCATCTGTCATTGTGCTGCCAGTCAAACTCCAGTGGGTCAGTCCATCTCAAATCACATATAAAAACAACTTATAAAGCTTATGTAACTGAACTGTAATGTATACAACAGACCAGCTCAACTTAAAAACAATAACCATGTAAAAGGCCACTAAATAATGATAAATGCTGACAGTGTTTTAACAGATGCAATATATTAATCCAGCTAATAAACACTTTTTCTTTGATTTTGATGAACCAGAGTGACAAAGTATTAAAATGGGCAGAAAGCTATCAAGCTCTGACATTGAATACATATACAGTGTTTTTGGTCTAAATATTAATATGAACAATAACATCCACAAAATTTGGTAAAAATGAGCATTGGGCAAAAAGCTTATGACAGGTGGAAATAGCCCAAATAAACAAAGAAAAAAATGGAAAGATTTACTATAGTGTTCAGGCCCAGTTGTGTATTTATCAGCTGTCCAAGGCCATTTAAATAAAAGTGACAGGTGTTTCAGTACCTTGTGTGATGGCCATGTGGTTGAGGCGACGCAGAGCCAGTGGGGCATAAGGACTGCGTAAAAGTGCCAAGGCGTATGCAGACAAAGCTGTAGTGTACGGATCATCAGCAGAGTAAGTGTTACTCTCCAGGAAATCTTTGGCTCTCGTCACTGCCACCTTCTCTTCCTGAAAATAGTAGAATCTTAAATTAACTGTGCGCACCATCATATGGAATAGTCATTATATAATGTATTATGCATAATGTACAGTATTGTGTATAGTCTTACTGTTGTATTTTGAGTACAGGTGTTACAAGTTATATCATGTAACATATACTTAATTGCTACTTTGTCTAGAGTCACTCTCTGTGTAAATGCAGTTGTGGTATAAACATTAATTCTGGTCATTAAAAATAAAACAGCACACTTTCATTTCATACAGGTGTGATCGCATATGTAAGATCAAATCCCTCACTCAAGTCACTCATTGTACAAGCAAGAGGACTACTGTATGCAGATAGTGTCAGATGTTGAATATATTTATACCATAGGCATAAATGCTATGGTAAAACAAATTAACCACTACTTAATTTGGTTTGCATAGACAGGTCTTAGTAGTACTACTCTATAGATAAATCACATAAAGCAAGATATAAGCAGAGCAAAATGAAGCTTTCGCTTGACTTTTGCTGCAGATTCACCTCTGTAGTTATTCCTGTCTCCAAAAGAGCTGCCACCACATATGCTGTCAGGGAGATCTTTCCATGAATCCCTCCCTATTGGAAATAATCTCACATTAGTTTTAACAAGCAGTTTTTCAGAAGTATAGACTTTTGCCGCAGCAGGGTAAAGAGTTTGTGTAAAGGTCAAGGGTTAGAAAGTCAGTGTAAATAACATTAGCCTTTACATTTTGTCTTGGTTTGTAAAAATAGGAACCTGCAGATCTTTGTTGAGGATGCGACCCATGGCAGGAAAAGATCCATCTTCACGCTGGTGCTTGATGAGCCAGGACTTAGCCGCACGTAGCTCTTCAGGGTCAATGAAAATGAAACTTCGGGACTGAGCAAATGACTTCAAAACAAACGCTGTTAACCTGAAAAAAACAAAAACAAAAAAAAACAGAACATAAATTTGTCAATTTGTTGACAATGGCATCAGTATGTTCAGGTCCACACAAACACCTCCCGCTGGACACTGTTTTAGCAATTTTAGTGGATCACTGTGGATGAGAAATAAGGGAACCACAGTGAAATCCCAAAGTTGTTTCTAGGGGGCACAGCTGAGTCAACCCTCAAATAAAAACAACAGACCTAGGTACTGTCCAAAAAATGAAGTATTTGGCCAACAATTCCTTAATGACAATGAGGCATTATATTACAGGACAACTGGCCACAAGTGACTTAAAGGATCAGGTATGCTGTTTACCATAAAAAAAAGCCAAGATGGAAATGAAGAAATAAACAAAGAGGTCATGTTCTAGTTTCTCAATGCAGCTTGTGACAACAGCAACATCCAGAAAAAAGCACCAAGGGAAGGAACTCTTCTCTCATAAAGTGAAGTATTAAATCTTTCCTGACTGGAACCTGGATGCTATTCCTCCCCTGAGATGAAACTAGGGCTAAAGCCGAAAGCCTGCTGGAATTTTTATAATGTTGTTAAGTAATATTGTGTCATGGTTTTAGATGTTGGACCCCAGGGAACGATACTGAACAGTGTGAATGTTATTTTGTTTAGAAAAGGAAGTAATAGAAAGGGTTATTTTCTATACACAGCACAAGGCTAGGATCTCCCCTGCTGATTTTATTTTGCACTTTGCCATCAACTATTTAAGCATGTTATATTATTTTGTTCATGAGCTAATATTAGACCTAAACTTGAAAAAAGATGACCATGGTAAAATTAGGGAGGAAAACTCAAGAAACATTGTTTGCTATGTTTGTGTCGAATCTGCTTATTTTAAAGATTGCTACCGTTGTGGTTATTGTATTGGCAAATGCTTATACTATATTTTGGATATCACATATAAGTTGACTGATGAGCCTATGAGTTGCACAATGCATGGACAGCTTCACTTAAGGTAGTTAATAAAAAGTCAAATAAATGCCTTTGCCATTGGTGAGAGATATTAGGTGAATACTTCAGCGCAGAGTAATATCAGATCTTTTGATCTCTGGTATTCAGCCCCCAAACCCTGTTAAAACTGTCAGATCAGTCACTGGGCAGGCTCAAATGCCATGCCAGCCTCAACATGTAGGCCCAAGAATGAAGAGTGTCAGAGAGAAACAACAACCTTACTGTCTGTGGTTATTATATAAAGAAGACCCCCAATCACTTCTAACGTGACTTCTGACAAGTAAAAGAACAGCAAAATTTAAAATGCATTTAAAATAATATGTTTTTTCCTAAAATATGAAGTCAGTAGTCATTTCAATATAAAAAGTTGAAAACAACCACAATTCTGAATGACATAATGTAACTGAATTACTGACATTTTTATCTCGTTAGGTGTTAACAGTCTTGGCACTTGAGACGGCTCGCAATAAAAAAACGAATTATTATTGCCAGCTTGTTTCTGCTTGGTTAATCATTTTATTACATCCTGTCGATTTCCACTGTGCTACATTTTATGGGCAGAAGCAAAACACTACATTGAGTGCATTTAAGTTGGCATTCATTTGTGGCTAAACTTGTGAACTAATGTTTGCTTGTTTTGGGTGCAAATATATAGTTGATGGATTCATAAAGTGTGTGATGTAGGTTTAGGGAAGGCTCACCGTCTGTGTTGTGCCCACAAAACACTGTTGCCCCGGGCTTCAAGTGCAACTTCAAACCACAGCTTGTTACATCTTCAGCAATTGTAAGTTTCCGAGGTTTAATGTTACCAATTACATTCAGGTACCATAAGGAGGCATGCAGCAGTATGAAAACATTACAAGCTTGTTGAATTGACTGGAGACAACAAAAGCAGTGGATATGGATTCTTTCTATTTAACTGCAAATTCAAAAAAGCCTTTCCACGACTTAAGTCCAGTTGGCCTGTGTTTACAACTGCATGATGTTTCTGTGGCTTGGTGCTCTCTAAATACACCTCAGTTCATACATAAGGCCAGATCTTCCTGCTAAAAGCACTAAATTGAGTTTTCTGAATATGACAACTTGGTGGACTGATAAAAAATGAGCCATGTAGAGCTACATTACATACTCTATATTCTTACAAGTACACCCTAGTGACTCACCACATACTGCCAGAGGAATCCCTTTCTCCAAAAGCACTGTATGATCCGTCCTGACGTTTGTAGGTCAGCTGTCGCTGATAGCCTGAAAATGTAAAATATGGAAAAGATGGTGAAAACATTTGACAAATCTTATTAAGCAACCAAAGGTTATTTCAACTATTTACACACTTGTATTGCATTTCCATTTAACACAATTTAAAGTATTTTACAAAGTGTAATGTGCCACAAATACATTTGTCCATTTCATTCATTAAAAAAGCTACCAAGGTCACCCTGATAAAAAACACAAGGAAAGTAGCCAAATGTGATATTATGCCTTACAACGAGCAAAGAATGTATGGATTTAAGCAAAGTGTGTATAACTGTAAGTGAAGATTAAAATAGATAAGAGAGGATAACTCAGAAGTAGAGTCTAATATAATTTTTGTTATTTGTTACAAACTGTGTATCTCTGATTTATGTTTGTAGTCCTTTACCTTGCAGGAGGTAATCAGTTGCTTCATTCTCCACATCTGGGCTAAGCTGCCGTGTTTTCTGTAGATACTTGAGGACAAAAACATTGGGGGCAAAGTGGATCATGTTCTGCTCTCCACATCCAAATGGTAGCCGCAACAGCTTATCCAAGTTATTTAGAGTTGGCCCCATGACATCCCCTAAGCATACATACCCAATAATTACTTGTAGTTTCTAAAGTAGTGGACATTTTTATAAATGTTACATTTACACACAAACCAATCATAAATGCTGTGGCTCTCTCAGATCCAGGAACCACATTGTGTGGGACACCAAGAGTGAAAGCTTCATTGTGGTTCTCCTCTGAGTCCTCCTTTTTCCAGATCTTAAACTCTCCAACTGAGCCCCAACCTGTTGAGAAGCCGATGTGACGTACCTAAATGAAAAGATTAAAAGTTAAGTATAAAGTCAACATTGTTATACAACTTTTCCAAAAAGATGCAAACCTGTCCTGCACCATGACCAGCCCAAAAGAGGATTACCGATTCATTAGATGGCTGCAAACCGTGGCCAACCTGCACAAACAAAATTGGATGAAAGTAAAGCATATAATTATTTTTTAGCTTATTCTGTTTTGTTTTCGTTTGTAGGCTTGAGAGTGGAAGTCTATTTTTTAGAACTAATATTACATTATTTTAGTACAAGTTTTTAGAGGAATCTAACTTATAAACCATGCACAAATACAACTTAACACAAGTAAAGCACACAGAGCTTTTTTGTAGTCACAGCAGAGACCCTCAGGTCATGGATGCCAAAACACCATGGTCCCGGGAAAATAATTGAATCCTATTAGAGAGTAGTAGTGTACATTTGGAGTGCTTATAATTGCTCCCTTTGGCGAATGGTGCACATCTAATGTTGGGGCCTGTAAGTGGTGTGCCAGCCACTGAGTGCCATGCAAGCACCAGGCCATTGATCAGAGAGTCCTCAGTGACAGCGGCCTGTTAAGCGTGACCTTAGAGGAAGGCATGCCAGTAAAAGAGGCGCCAGTCTTCCTAACTTACACACCCTGTGGTCACATAGTATTTTACCTCTTGATGTGACAGCCATTATAATATAAACAAAAGTAGCTGGTAAATGTTAAAAGACTTAATTATTTTTCCACCATGGAAGCCCTGAATGCATAACTTCTATTTTCTTGGTTTTCTCATGATAAGACGAAACCTATCCTGTTATCTCAATTATTACTAATGCTACTACTATTTGTAACATGATTACTATTCTGTTACAAAACAATTAACAGAGAAAAGAAATATGAATGGATGGCTGCTTAGAGCTTCCACACACCACATCGAGAAAAAGAAACTAGCATCTTTTTCCTCTTACCTGTACCACACCTCCTTTCCAGCTGATCCAAAAGCTGCGGAACTCATCCCAGGAAAGGATGCTGGGAGTGGAAGCACTAACAAGGGGTTCTCCCATTTTGCCTATAGAGATCCAGGATCGAGTGTTCTGCCTGCCCCCAATCACAATCTCTATCATCTCTGCACTGTCGTGTGGACTGGGAGAAAGGGCAAAGTGTGCATCGTTGTGTGTCTTCACTGCTACCTGGAACTGGTTAATCCGGGCTGGTTTTTTCACGTACTGATACTCATACTTATTTGGGGTTGAAATGTGGATTCTCTCTAAAAATAAAACCAAGAAGTTCAAAAATATGAAAACATTAAACAATAAAAAATAAAAAAAAATTCTAAAATTAGAATCAGTGTTTGCACTGACCGTTTGGGCAGAAGAAGACACTGTAGGTGTATTCCCTGGAAAGGCCCTCTGGCTGCAAGAGTAATAAAATATAGTTATATGAAAAAACAAAAGATATTTCTATAGCACTGATCAACATTTACCTCCACCAAAACAGTTCTTCGCACATAGTCCAGGCCAACAGGGGTCCTTTTCTCATCCACATCATTGCTTGTCTTGCTTGTCTGGAGTCCATCTGAACAGCAGGTTGGTTCACTGTATGCAATGGCACGAGCTTTTGAGGAAAAAAACTTTTTTTACTGGCCTTCATTTAATCAGTGTTTGGGCAAAACAAGTCTGAGCCTTAAGTTTCTTTATTAGTCTGAAGTTTCATAGCATTAAGTTAAAATATTTTATGCAGCCTATGCACTCATTGATGCTATAGTAGCTGAGTAAGGTAATTTCTCTAAAGTCATCTGTCAACATTCATGGGACAAGAAGTCCATTAAGAACACTCCTAGTCCTCTTGAAAGGGAGCACATTGGAAACTTGGCCCTGTGCCAGTGGCACCTCTTTGTTTGTGTGTACTGAGAGGGAAACACAAGGGACCACTGGACTAGGAGAGGGGCCATGGGGGGCCCATTGACCGCCAATGACCTGCAAACTCATCAACATGCCACTGAGTGTGACAGTAGAGCTCTGGTCGCTCCCCCGCGGTCAGCAGCTTTGTTCTCACATGAACTCTGGGGGTGACTGTTTGTGACTCCAGGTGGGTCACCAGATCGCACACTGCTTAGCAGTGCTCTCTTAATTGACCAGCTGGTCTGTTGCTAATGTGAAATTGTTTGATTGAGCTTATACCTGTGATGTTAGCAGTCCCCAATTCAGTGAATGATAACACAATGGATGTGGGCGTAGCTTCTCCTGGAGCTACACATTTCTTTCTTGTCAAGTGGTGCTTTCCAGGATGGCCAACAAACTTGATGCCTTTTGGAACAGAGATTTTAACATGAACCTGTAAAAGAGATAACCAGTAAAAAAGAGAGCATAACTCACAGTCAGCTGACCTCCACTGTGAATGTACACATACAGTACTACACAGAGTTACAAATGTCACAAATCTCACGACAATCCAGCTGGCTGCGCGAGGTAATACACATACATATGCCCTTGTCAAAGATTTCAAAACAAGCCGATTGATTCATGTTTCTCATGCTCCCTAAAGGATTAAGTCGCACTCATTGTCTAATTTTCGGCTCAGTAATGCTAGGGGATCTTATAACCCCTCTTTATTCACACGCCACAAGTCATAAATAACTTGGCAGAAAGCATAGGAATAACATGGTCCAGGATGGACATCAAAGCAAGGGCTATGCTGGTTTGCTTATTCACCAACTGTGACATCAGGCCTGCACACGCACAGACCATTTCACACGATCATCTGCAAACATCATGATGTCATCTCTAAGGCGTGCAGGATGGACCCATTTAAGGCCAAGATACAGCTGAAAGGCCTCTCCTGAGCTAATCTCAAATATTCACGGTACAAACCTTCCCACACGTGTCTCCTCGCACACATACATTTCTGCTCGTCTCTGCCACTGAAGCTTTTGTAGCATGGCAGTAAATATAATGCTATTTTAATGCCAGTTGTATGAATTATTACTCATAAATATTATCAATATTTAAAAAATGACATATTTTTGTCATCACATTTATCATCTTACCTCAGAGCAGGTTGGGAGATAGTTGTAGACAGTCAGGGAAACTTTAGTCTGCTCTCCTCGGATGAGGCTGTAGGGCAATGTAAAGTCAACAAAGAAGGGTTTGAAGACGTGAAGTTCAGCTCTCTTGGCTAAGCCCAGGCCGCTTCCTTCAGATAGACCAATGGCGTCTGTTACCCATGTGGTGATTGAATCAGGCACATCCAACTGCAGTTGAGCGTGCCCGCTTTCAGAGCTGACCAGAGACACATGTTTAAAATAAACAGGCTTTGTTAGGAAGTGATGTAAAAGGAATTAAACATCATTCAGTGATTTCATTTAACACAAGCAATAAAAACCTTACAAACATAACATTGACTGCAAACACAGATTTTATGTAATACTAAAGATTAATTTTATGTTAGCAACACCTGTGTCAACAACAACACCTGCAGCAACTTCAAAAACACGTGAAAGCAGATACTGTGAGGGGCAGTCAGATGCTGATCTCCATTTCCTTGAATAAAACAAGCTGAGATCATATCTGGCAACTTATATTCATGGTTGATGTTGGCAAACAGTGACAGACATAATATAGTTCAAAAAGCAAATTTACACCCTTTCTTTTGATCAAACTTGCCCAAGTTCATATTAAAAGGTTCTGGAGGGAACAGGAGGCTTAGGACTTTACAGGAAATTAGGCAAAGCTAAAATCCCATCCAAAGGTACCAAGCATATGGAAATCTATGGGCAGTTCATTTATTTTGGCCAATATTGAATTGAGGGACCTGTTGAGAGACAAACAGTCCAGTTGAAGATCATCCTATTTAAACTAAGGTACATAAAATTTGCAGTGCAGGCAAATGCTGAATGCTTTATAGTACACAAGATTTACTTATACATAAACACATGCCTTTTCCTGAATTATTTCAGGATTATGTCTTGCATATATGAAGATTAGATAAGTCTTTTACACCTCATATTCACTCTAAATCATCACATACACAGATATATAAATGCCTTTACAGAGTGTAAATACCTGATATTGAAGCAGTGCCACACCCACATCTCTGGGAAAAATGTTCGTCTACGCGTCTCTGCTCTAAAAAGAAAGCATACTCTTAGCTTGCTAAAGGCAGTCTAAATGTCACTTACAAATATACTTAATATATTTCATAAATAGAAAATATAATTATTTTGGCAGTAAGAATTGACATAAATGCAATATATATGTACATCAATGGCAGTTCTTATCTAAGAATGCTCTACCATATTATAAAACAATCAAACTGACTAAAAGCTTTGTTATAAAAATGTAATGCCCTTTGATAAAGTTGTCAATAAAATGTTTCTATTTCCTTTTCTTTAGACCGTTATTCAAAGGTCATGTAGTAAATATGAAATACTCCCTTAATGATGTTTAATGTATTTTCAATTATGTATCATTTTACGTTATAAGCTGAAGGTTGTATAATAACTCATACTGTTACATATTTCCAATATCACAAAATCTTATCAGAGATACACACCCTAAACTTTCCCCATCAGAAGATTAATGTGTAAACAGATTAAGATGACTCCACCAAAGGAAAAAATGCTTTCGAGGGAAACTACTGGAACCTTAATATGTATTCAGTGCCGAAATCACAAACAATTTGTGAGTTAGCTACAGAGCTGTCTTTTTACCTGGTTGGAGAACGTGTGTGTGTAGCTGCAACAATCGCTGAAGTGTGAGGTTGAAAAGCGGGCACAGCCTCATCTGTGTACATGCCTCCACTTTGCCTGTGGTTTAAACTAACCATATCAGTCATCACAACCAGCCCGGTTTCCTGTGTTAAATATAGAGACACTATGATTATTATTTTTTATTGCTGTCCCATAAATAAGGGCTCAGTGAGTAAGTGTTCTTACTGTAAAAGCAAAGCGTGCATCTTTAGTGATGTCCCAGTGCCAGGGGAACACAGACGAGCGCCTGCGTCTCTTTGAAGATAGTCCAGGCCACCAGAAGTGCCCGTCATCTTTAGGCACACCAAAGGCATCAGACACATCAAAGTCTGCCAGCTCCCTGAACACCTGCACGCAAGAAAGAAGCTTATTTAAGCTTTTTCAAGCAAGTAAAGTAATACACTGTGCCCTCTACTAATAAAAAAAGTAAACAAAGTATTTATTTATTTTAATTTTTCTTTGATATAGTTCAGGATACCATGTATCCTAACAAGATGCCTATGTCCTTGCAGAAAATCAGCCCCACAACATTAAAAACCTGCCACCATAAATAACTGCGGCCATGAGGTACTCTTTATTGACAGTACAGCTGAGAAGTGACTGGAAATCATGGGGGAAAGGGAAAGAGCAGGAGAGACCAGACTTGAACCCACAACACCAAGGCAGGCAATAGTTGCCAAGTATATGTGCCACAGCTCTACCAACTGAGCTATGCCACGGCCTTTGTGCAACCTCATATTTATATTCTTGTGAAACAGAATGTCATGATTGAAAAATGTCCTACTCCTTGTCACCTTGGTTTACTAATAAATGAAATCATTTGCTCGTGTGAATTCATAGGGGTGCTAGCAACTGTGGCACACACATATTTAACAAAGTATTATTTTTAAATAAATCTTTTTTTTTTTCAATGACAGCAGGGTTTTGTAGTTTTTTTGGAGAACAAGATCAAAATGTTAAAACTTCATTGACAATTTTTACAGCCTTCTTTATATTTGCAAAGGGTGCCAATATTAGTGGAGGGCACTGTACATATTATCACTTGTACGTACATATCTTAAGGATGCCTTGTCAAATTTGCTTGGGCATGTTGTTTTCATTTATTTTTTTAGCATATTGTTGTGTTTTGTGTTTTTTTTTTTTTTGACAGGAAACAGGGTATACTGTGGTAAGGCACTCCTTATTTTGTAATTTAAATACAAGCTATTATTCCAAAAGCATTACCAAATAATAAATATGCACTGACCTTATCTGGACTCATCTGAAAGTCAGGCTTTAAAAGATAAAGACTTTTGTCCACAGTGGCCACACAAACACAGGAGCCCTTCTGTCCTTGGACATGCATGGTCACTGGCTCCCCTGGCATGGACTCATTAGTTGACAGAGAAATAGACACCTGTAAATCAACAACAAAACATGAACTCCATAATCCCATTTTTTATTAGGAGATTCAGCCAAACACTCATATAAATATGAAGAATTGCACTAGTCACACAGGTTAGGGCTAGAAGTGCATTATTCTTTAGTCTTAATTATACAATAATTGTAAACAGGATACTGGATATAAGTTAATTTCTACTATTCTTTCATTTTTTTTCCCTTCCGGGGTTCCAGATCAATCATCAATCATCTGTCAGCTTGGGTGCAGTGATTTGCATATGGATTTGGCATACGTTTTACACCAACTCTCTCTATTTTTCTGGATTTAGGACTGGCACAAAATGTGCATTGGCTTGTGATCTCCTGTGGCTGAATTAGTTGATATGATATATATAAATAAATAAAACTAATTGAATATATGCAAGTTTTACTATCTTTGTCCAATAATAATAATGTGAGAGAGAACAGGACTGAGAGTGGAAGATTAGGAAGATTACAGTCTTTGAAATAAGAGAGAGAGGAAGGTATGATAAGAGTAAACCATAAACATTCACAAATCAAAACAGATTTTAGCAGCACACAGTCACAAATTATCAGTGTTAATCTGTTCCGCTGGCCTCCTTTCACCAGTCAGTAACCTGTCATTGTCATGTCAGGCTCCTGTCACTGCCCCACTCATCTGCTGTAGCCCTGCCTCATCCTGCCCTCACCGCCCCCTCCTCCAACACACAAACACACATTCTCTAATGGCATACCAGGGAGCTGTAAATACTTCAGGGAGTTAACTCCACCTAATGCAGGCAGGAACTGGGGAGCTCTCCCAGGCCAACACAGCTGTTTGTTTACACGTATAACACTGTGGCTAGAACTGGTGCATGAACACTTTGGCGCCAATCCAACATTTGTACAGATAAACACCCAATTGTGTTCTGTTCATAAATACAGTTCATAAATGCCCACAAATTCTAACAACATTAGTAATTGAGTTTAGCAGAGGTACAGAAGTCTGTACTCAAGTGTAAATACTGTTACTTCATAATTACCCAAGTATAAGTTCATTCATTCATTTTCTTCCGCTTATTCCCGTTAGGGGTCGCAGGTGACTGGAGCCTATCCCAGTACCTTTGGGCCTTAGGCAGGGTATACCCTGGACAGGGGTCAGCTAGCCACAGGGCTGACACAGAGACACAGACAGACAACCATTCACTCTCACATTCATTCACTAGGGGCAATTTAGAGTCACCAATTCACCTAACGCATGTCTTTGGACGTGGGAGGAAGCCGGAGTACCCGGAGCGAACCCACGGTAACACGGGGAGGACATGCAGACTCCACCCAGAGAGGTCGTGTGATGGTGTGTTGGCTGGCCCGGGAATCAAACCCACGATCTCCTTGCTGGGAGGCAAAGTACCTTATTTTTGCACAGTAAATTCAGTTCATTCAGAGTAAAGGCATATATTTTCCTTTATAAATGTCTACTCTGAAAGTACATTTCATTCAAATTTCTAATTCCCCTCAAAAATTCTTAACATATAACTTCAGATTAGGATAAACAGCTATATAAATAGTCATGCATAGTCATGTAAATTATATGTGCCAACCTGATTCTCAAAGCTGGGCTGGACAGGGATCTGCAAGCTGTCAGTGACACCTTCCCCATTTTCCCTCACGTAATAGACAAGCAGACGACTGAGAGGTGCCATGCTGTATCTAACAGGGAAACGCAGATAAGACACACAGCTGTCCATCTCTGTCCGGGATAAAGAACCTGTAGCACAGAAAGGTCATATGAGTTAGAAAAAGGAGCAGTCAACATTTTACAGATTTCATTTTACTTAGGCCCTAGAAAACAGTTTGAGAAATGAGCCTCGAAAATATTAGGAAAAACTAAATTGTATGGGGGGTGGTTGTGAGTTTATTCCTCAGGCTGGCCAACACACCCTCGCTTTGAGCGTAGTCTGCATGTCTAAAAACAGATGAATTGGTGACTTTGAATTATCCCTAGTGAATGGATGTGAGAATTAATGGTTGTATGTGTAAGTCTCTGTGTAAAAGAAAACACTGTATGAAATAAAAAGAATGTAATATATGGCAGATGTGTACATATACTTGTAAACAATATGTATGTATTACTAACAGTAAAGTCTAAGCTCTGAGCAGAGACAAACACTAACCAGAAGTAGAAGGAGTGGTATGTATGTTTTTGTCAAAGGTAACTGTGGCCCTTTTGCCTCTGTGAGAGGTGGTCAAGTTGGCCAGCTGTTGTCCTGAAAGAACAATGTTTCCTCGGGATGCCACCTCATAGTGAAGAGTAAAGTTGCAGGGACATGTGGACTTGATTGCCAGTTCTGCTTCTTGGCCAACCTAAGCACAAACAGACAAAAAAAATAAATAAAATAAAATAATAATAATTTCATTGTTTATAAGATGCCATGAGTAAGAAAAAAATCCCAGCACTAACCATGAATGGTGCAATGGGACTTTGGATCTGCATATGACACCTGCTGGGTGAGTACCAGCTACTAATGGACAGATAGCTGGGCAGGTATTGATCTCCTACTGCCTTTCCATCAATGGATGTCACTTTAGTCTATAAAAGGCAAAAATAAAACATGACTTTAAATAAATATATACAACCTGAATTCCAAAAATGTTTATTAAACAGTACTACAAACATTGTTTTTTATTTAAGTAAAATAAAAACTAAAAAACTTTCAAATCACATGAAACAATATTTATTCATAAAAGAAAATAGATAACATAATAAATGTTTACACTGAAAAAAAATTACACTTTTATGCACAAATTTTTATGCCCGGTCAGGCCCCAAACTGTGGCCTGCCTTTAGCAAACTGTGGAACTCTCTCCCCCTTAACATTAGAGCTGCTACATCCACTGAAACTTTCAAAATGCTGCTAAAAACACACTTTTTTGCACTGTCTTTTAACACAAGCTGAGCTGGACATTTCTTACAGTTTAATATTTTCAACGTTGGTTTATTGATTTTTACTTGATTTTTGTTTTATTATTTTAGCTATATTCTGTTGTTTTACTTGTAGCTATTGTCGTGTTTTTTACTGATATTCTGTTTTATTAACACCATACAGGACTTTGGGGCAGTAGAGAGCTCATTTCAAATTTGACACTTTGACACAATATTCAGCTGAGAAAACACCTAGGAACTAATTAAGTCAATTGATTTCAGGTCTTTTAACTTGATTAGCTATAAAAGTGATGTCTTGGAGAGGCAGAATCTCGCAGAAGTAAAGATGGGCAGAGGCTCTGCAATCTGTGAAAGAGTGCATAAAAAGATTGTGGAATTCTTTAAAAACAATGTTCCAAAGGCTTTGCAAATCGCATCATCTACAGTGCATAACATCGTCAAAAGATTCAGAGAAGCTGGAGAAATCTCTGTGAAAGTGACAATGCTGAAGACCTTTATTGGATGCCCATGGTCTTGGGGCCCTCAGACGACACTGCATCACTCATCAGCATGATTGTATCAATGACATTACTAAATGGTCCCAGGAATACTTCCATAAACCACTGTTGGTAAACACAACCCCCCATGCCATCTGCAGATGCCAACTAAAGCTCTATCATGCAAAAAGGAAGCCATATGTGAACATTGTCCAGAGGTGCTGTTGTTCCTGTGGGTGAAGGGTCATTTAAAATGGAATATTTAAAAGTGGGATAGTGTTCTATGGTGAGACCAGTCCAAATTTGACATTCTTTTTGAAAATCATGGACGCTGTGTCCTCCGGGCTAAAGAGGAGGGAGATCTTCCAGTGTGTTATCAGCATTCAGTTCAAAAGCCACCATCTCTGATAGTATGGGGGGTATAAGTGCATACGATATGGGCAGCTTGCAAGTTTTGGAAAGAAGTGTGAATGCTGAAAGGTTTATAAAGGTTTTAGAGCAACATATGCTCTAAACTCAGTTACTCTACAGCTGAAATAAATTCCAGCACCAAAACTCTAGAAACTCACAACCTCAATGCCCAGATGTCTTCAAACTGTTTTGAATAGAAGAGGAGATGCTACACCATGGCAAACATGCCCCTGTCCCAACTATTTTGAGACCCATAGCAGGCATCAAATTTGAAAAGAGCTCATTTTGTGCATAAAAGTGTAAAATATCTCTGTGTAAATATTAGTTATCTATGTTCTATTGTGAACAAAATATTGACTCATGTGATTTGAAAGTTTTTGAACTTTTTAAGTTTAACTTTTTTATTTTATTCAAATTTAAAAAACGTCCCAACATTTTTGGAATTTGGGTTGTATATGCAATTTTGGCTTGTCACTGTTAAGTGACTGTACACTGACCTCAAGCCAGACATACTGGGCAGCAGCAGGTATGGAGGGGATCTCAAAAGTGGCCAGGCCATCCTGTGAGATTAGTTCACTCGTATACACATTGTCTTTGGGTGTCAGTTCAGCCTTAACACGCACTTTTACACTGTCAGCTGGACTCCCATCAGGATAGGTCACCTCAAGCTATAAAGGCATAACAATGTAAGTAAAACAAACAACAACTAACATATATCTGCATATGTTTCTCACCTTTCCTTTGTAAGGGAGACCAGGCTTGAACTGTTTGCGTGTGTCTTTAGAGTACTTGATGTCGATGAGCTGTTTGTGAACAGGTGTTGAATCATCAAACATGGTTTGCTTACTTCCATCAATACTTGTTACAGTTGCCCAAATGCTGACAGTGCCCCTGAAGTGATCTGCCACATCCAGCGGCATCATGTCCTTGACACACAGACTGAAATTGGCAGAGCCTTTGATCTAAAAAAAAAAAAAAAAGTAAAATGGTCATGATGAATCAAAGTATATTTTACCAAATTTATTTTGTTCATAAATTTGTTTGCATTGCCGGCAGTAAGTCGGACCTGTTCCCAGTGCATGTTGGACTCCAGCAGGGCTGCCCTTTTGTCACTGGTTCTGTTCATAATTTTTATGGACAGAATTTCTAGGCGCAGCCAGGGGCCAGAGGGAATCCAGTTTGGGAACCACAGGATTTCATCCCTGCTTTTTGCAGATGATGTTGTCCTTTTGGCTTCCTTGAACCAGGCTCTCCAGGTCGGAGGAGAGTTCCTGCCTCAAGTGGAGGAGTTTAAGTATCTCGGGGTCTTGTTCACGAGTGAGGGAAGGATGGAGCATGAGATCAACAGACGGATCGGTGCAGTGTCTGCAGTAATGCATTCATTGTATCGGTCTGTTGTGGTGAAGAAGGAGTTGAGCCGAAAGGTAAAGCTCTCAATTTACCAATCGATCTACATTCCTACTCTCACCTATAGTCATGAGTTTTGGGTCATGACCGAAAGGACATCCCGGATACAAGCGGCCCGAAATGAGTTTCCGCTGTAGGGTGGCTGGACGCTCCCTTAGAGATAGGGTGAGGAGCTCGGTCATGCGGAAGGGGCTCAGAGTAGAGCCACTGCTCCTCCACATCGAGAGGGGCCAATTGAGGTGGCTTGGGCACCTGTTCTGGATGCCTCCGAGACACCTCCCCGGGGGAGGTGTTTTGGGTATGTCTCATTGGGAAGGCCCCGGGGAAGACCTACGACACGCTGGAAGGACTATGTCTCCGGGCTGGCCTGGGAACGCCTTGGGGCACCTTTGGGCGAGCTAGAGGAAGTGTCCAGGGAAAGGAAAGTCTGAGCGTCTCTGCTTAGACTGCTGCCCCCGTGACCCGGCCCCGGATAAGCGGAAGAAGATGGATGGATGGATTTTGGCACAAGTTGAAAAAGACTTTAAACTGACCTCCATAGTTTTAATGACTGGATGGCCCATCTCATGGCGGTAGTACCCAACTCCATTTACTGTCATATTGACAGTTAACTTTCCTGTCACAGGCTTTCCAAATATATACCTGCAGAACAATTACATATTGTTACTCAAATTGTATCTTTGTAGTAGATTAAATTAAATATAAAGGCATTACGTAGGAATTTAAATGTAAATTGTGGGAGGGGGACAGCATTTCGTCAAAAGAAGAAACAACCAAAAGTGACATACCTGGCTCTCACTGTGGCCTGCTCACATGATTTCAGGTCACGAATATAGCGTGGTGGATCGATCACCAATTCAAATTTAGGCATGACTGTTAGGAAGATCAGAAATTACTTTTTTGTTGCATTACCTCCTCTGCTCCTAATAACAGACATTTTATTTTTAATACAATTACTAAATGTGCATTAAACTAACATACATATTTATCATACAAATTTACAAGAAATTACTAAAATGATACAATAATTCAATGAATAACTACTTTATTATTGCAAATTAAAGTGTAATTTATTATAAGTGTCTTACCATATTTCTGCACCTCAAATGACTTGTTATAGGTGTGGCCCTGCGCCTCGACAAAGATAAACCATTCTCCAAACACAGGCTGGTCAGACAGAGGAAAGCTCATGTTTATGACTCCTAAATGAAAAAAAAAATTAAATATAGTCAAGACATAGCAAAAATTATATTGTGCTGTGCCACACAAAAGCAGTGTTGCTTACCACAGCAAATGGACTGTAGACCTTTCCACTGGACCATCCTTGATCCTCTTGGATCCTGAAAGATTATATGTGGGAGATTTGTGTCAGAAGTACAGATGTCTTAAGTAACTTCAGTAAATGTTAAATGATCACATTTTTCAATACACGCTAAAATAATTACAACCAAACCCATGCTGCTATTGCTAAAACCAATTGGATTATATTTTAATAAAGGTGATATAGAAATAAGAATATAGCAAACATAAAAACAGCTTCACAAACACTGTGTGCTAAGGGCAGATAGTATTGAAAGGAGGGGGAAGATGTCTTTGATGTTGTTTATCCTTGCACTGCTGCAAAGAGCATCCTGTTATCTAGGTGCACCGCCATGGCTTCTGCTCTATAATCTCTATCTACACTAGGAATAAAATTGCTAGTGTCCTATCCAAACCATTGGCTTTGCAAACCATGGGTGGTCCCAACCTCCACTCACCAAAACATAGGCCTCAACCTGCAAAACAAGAAAGACAGACATGATACATTAAACACTTGGGTTGCCAGGATAAATTTCTTCCTTGTGTTAACCCTGCTATCCAACAATCATCCATCTCTGAACTGAGCACTGCCATTTACCAGCAATAGACCTTTATAGAAGTAACCATCAATAAAGCGTCTGTCTGGACACTCACTAAGTAAGTTCAGAGCTGCTGCTAGCATTCCACAAGAAATGACTCGAGCCTGACTTCTGTAATTAGGTAACTGTACATTTCTTTGCTCTCAGCTTCTATCTATAATAAATAAAGCAACATGAATATCAGCTATTGCCTATTTTTTATTGAATTTTGAATGACAAAAAAAGACTTCACCTTCTCATTCACAGGTCTCAGGTCAGGGTTGACTGTATAAACATTGATGAACACTAAAAACAAAAAAAGAACAAAAGCTGAAAAGAGGTGAAAAACTAGAGCATTCCTATACAGTACACATAAGCTTGTCTAATATTAACAGTCAGTGATCTGTTCAAATTGTTCTTTCCGCATAGCTGTCTTAACCCTAAATACTTAAAGAATCTTTTGTTCCCCACATTAGTGTCAAACTAAAAGGTGCATAAGAGACCTTTATGTTTGGGTTTGTAGATGGGCTTGTCAGTCTGGATAAAGACAGCTGTGCCCTTGCTGTCCACGGTGACAGTGGTGTAGTTGTGGAAGATGTAGCCTCCCTCTGTGAGGTGACGGTTCCCCCACACTTTCAGATGGGCCTGGCCTCTCAACCCAGAGGGAACCTGGTGGCAAGTAACCATATATACAAAGGTAAAAAGTGAAGGAATCTGAGTCAGTTTAGCTACAAGTCATTTAGGTAAATGGTCAAAGGGACTAACAGCGTTATCTTATCTTGGAGCAAACAAAATGCAGTACTACAGTAATATTATGTGTTAATAAGAATAGAAATAGCAGCCACACAAGGGGAAGCAGAAGAAAGATGCCATTGCTATAACATAGCACATTACACATGACAGTATTTCATGAGAATGAGGGTGGGGTTTACAGTAAGGGGCGCAAGTCAAAAAGACAGACACAGAAAGGGAGGAAGAATCAAGTCGTGCATACTAGATTGATCTCTTCCAGCCTTTGGGGGCGGCAGACCATACATGCACGTCAACAGCTGTTGCATATTATATTGAGGCTGTTACCCTATTCCCAATGAATGAGCAAAGACAGATGTTGCATTACAAATAATGTTAGTGTTGATTTGCATGTTGCCTCAGGAATGTGCAAAAGCAGACAAGAGGGCACTCACTACTGTGCAGCTGTCACAGCTAAACAGTGTCATGCATTTCTATTAAGCATTGTTGTTATAGGACACTTAGGTAAATGCAAAGTGTCACAAACCCACACTCACCTTTAGCTTGACAGTACCTTTGTCTAAAGGAAAAACATAAATAATTCATTAAGGAGATTGCTTAAAATGCTGTTAGTACTCTCTACTAGCGCTGGTACTATCTCTTAATCTCAAACAAATTACCCTGTTTATCCTGATGGCTCTTTGTCCTGATACCCAGACATCACAGATATTAAATAAAGCATTTGAGGACACTTATTGTCAAACATTTACAAACATGGTAATTCATATAGATCTTGACTTGATAGCAAGATAGTAAATGTTGCAAATTAGCTAGAGGTATTGTTCTTACCAAGTACTGAGGAGTGTCCATGGGCAACCACCTGACCCTTTACCGACAGCTGCACCTGGACACGTGTTTCTGCTTTTGCGTTGAAGATGGTTACGCTTATCGACTCCTCTGTGCCTGCTCGAAACAAGGAGGGGGCAGCAACCAAATAACCCCTAAGAACAAAGAACAGAGAAATAAATAGTTATTACAGTATGTGATATAGTAAACACAGAACAAGTTATAAGCTAACACTATTCATCTCTAAACTGCAAATTTAAGTGTTTAAACAAGCTGTTTATATCTCTACACACAACATGACCACGTAGTTTTCTGCTTCAAAATAAGGTTTAATGAGGTGGTTATTAGGAACATGCTACCTGTTGGGTAATGGTTTTCTCTACCATTTTCTTTTGGCGGTCTGGCACCTCTGACACCAACTTTTCAGTTTAAAAAAAATAACCACTGGGATTGCACACAGTGAGTCTGACATTTAAGGAAAATGGTTGGGGTCACAGTGCAAAGGTTCTGCTTTGAGGCGTATAAAAAGAGAAAGGTTTTATGAAGGAAAAAAAAAAATCCTACCAATCATCAAGAATAATACATATGTTGTCAATATTTTTATTAATTAGCTGCATGTGCTTTGTTAGAAATAAAGCCCTTATCCATGTTGAAATGACATGTGAACCTTTGATAATAAAAAAATCTATTTGTTTGGCCAGCTCAGTCAAACTTCAGTGGTTCCTGACTTCTAAGTAAGGTAGATAGGCTTGTTATGAACTTAAACGAAGATCAGACAAATTAGGAGTGAGCAGAGCTTTGAGAACAAACCCAATTGCATGCCTGAGAAAAAGATCAGGTGGTTGGCATTACGGCAATACAGCATTACTGCCAGAGGCAACAAGCAGATCCTGAGAGAGAAAGTCATGAGAAAATCCCCTGCAAAATGAGGCTTGGGAAAAAGGAAGAGAATACGAGGAAATTGAGTGTGTTTGATCTACAGAGGGTTTAACCTGCTCTGGGATGAGCCTGTATTGGCTGGTGTAGACCATACTTACCACTGCAGTCATATGATTGGATGTACTTCTCATTGTTTTGCCTGACTTTTGTCCTCATCTGCAGGTTCATAAGTGGCTTAGAAGGATTTGTGCTCTCAATCAAGTTATTAGCTGGCACAATGATCATAAGTCCACAAATTCACATTGCAGCAAAGTTCTTGAAGCAAGATTTCTAACCACGTAGAACTTTTTGCTTTTAACACATCAAAGTCTGTTTCAACCCTAGGATGGGCATCAATGTTTTATCAAGTCAAATCAGTTGAAATCCTGCTCTGAAATAAACCATATATAACTACATACATTCAGCTACAACATAAACAGAAGCTGCATTATTTATGTCATGTCAAAATATGAATGTTACAGATTCACTCACTATTGCTAATTATAACAGTTGAGTTTCTATCTAAAGAGTTATTGCCAAAAATAGGTTCCACACCACATCATCATATGCAACATACTTACTGTCTTTTCTGTGCATAACTTCTACTGCAGATGAACAAAATCCATAAAACACTCAGCAAAGACAACCGCAACATTTTGGCCCCATTAACAGTGATACGGCTAGATTTGAGCTGTGTACCCTCTGGATAGTCTCGCTCAGAAGAGTTCAGTCTTAAGGGTAGCTACAGTCCACTCAGTCTGTCCATTGAGACTGGCTCGAGCAATATATGTGCATAGCTTCGCATGGAAACAAAGATCAGCTTTTTGCAACCATCCCACTTCGTCAAATCCACTTCCAAGTAAATAGTGTTTTTTTTTTTTTTTTTCTTTTAGAGCCCACAGTCCACGGACAGTCCTCTCCCATGTGCCTTTACCCGCCCCGGTTCCGTTCGCTCATATTTCACCAGTACAAATTGTAAGCGTCCTCCCACTCCAGCGCGCGTAGAAATGCCAAAGTGAAGAAAATCTTGACATGTAAACTCTCCGCGATCCGTGCTCGCTCTGTTGGTCTTGGAGGCGTATTTCAAGTTGCTCGGACTTTTTCCGCTGAGTTGAGAGCAGCGTCAGTGTGCGCTCCATTCACTTCAGGGCTACTCTCACTTCTGGGCTGAGCAAAGCGTGACCAAAATTAATAGGAACTGCACTGAGCCTACAACATAGACCAAGACTGCTTGAAGATTTGGCTTCTTTTGGATTCCATTCCTCTTCAAGGAGGCACATATCATATGACACTCATTGAATATTATTTTATGTCAACTTTATTTTCCAAAAAAAGGACAACATAAAGATGGAGGTAAATGGTTTTGATTTGATTTACTGATTTGTTAAACTGACTCTTTGAAAAACTTTGCTGCCACCATGTGGCATATCTGTTTTAACACAAGATAGTTATTTCATTAGCTGGAAAATTGGTGAAGGTAGATAACTCATTAAAATTGAAGTCAGTGCACAGAGGAGCACATATACTCCCATTCTAGTACAGTGGCTTTCATAGAACTTTCAAAAAGTAAATTAAAAATCAAACTGACTCACAAGGTACAAGTCTGCCCCCAAATCCCAAGAGATGTGAGTGTGAAAAGTAGGAAATTTAGACAAATACATTTCCCCAAAGGTATAACCATAATAGTCGGTGTAAGATTGGAACAAAGACCAAATAACTAAAGGTAACTTAAAATAAAATCACAATAGGGGGACAAACATTAAGTGAACATCTATTTACCCACTCCCTTAAGTTCATACTACAAAACACACACGCATAAGTATACACTCTACTTGACTAGAAAATCTACAATTCTAGACAACTCTGTAAACTGTAATTTTCAGAAACAGAATACAGGCCAGCACCACTCTGAATGCAATAATTAAAAAGCAATTTAGCAGCAAAATGATTCTGAAATATCTTTTTATATTGAATTATTTTTCAGAAACACAACCACAAACATTGCAGCCAACAGTGAGCAATTTCAATTTTTCTGTTGCG
Source organism: Bostrychus sinensis (assembly GCA_020698575.1). NCBI lineage: Eukaryota > Metazoa > Chordata > Actinopteri > Gobiiformes > Eleotridae > Bostrychus > Bostrychus sinensis. The sequence goes on from CM036246.1 coordinate 19,164,351, forward strand.
GTATTGTGATACTGTAAACACAGCACTTTTCCTTGTTCAGGTATGCTGAATGCAGTTTTGATAAAGACCACTTTATTTTCCTGGCTGATCTCAACTCCATACATTTGACAATACCTAGTTGCACATGTTTCATCCAAATTTAAAAGTTGACTCAGTTTGTCTAGTGGAAAACGACAGTTGCGGCTATTGAATCCATGACTGTATATGAGCAGAAGATCCTTGCGACATGCGGCCAGATGACGGTGAAGGGCACAGGTCTGTAAAAAGTTTAACTTTTGAGCCAATCTCAAAAGACGGACTGGGTTACGTTCAAGAAAAGCACGGTTGATAGCGAGAGCCAGTGAAATGTCAGGAGTGTTGCGTAGTCTCTCTGGAAGCTGCATGATGTGCTGCATAACCCGAGTACAACCTTAAGAGACAAAAAAGTGTAGAAACATATCAGTACTGGTAGCATATGTATTAATTTATCAATACAACGTTTGTACAAGATATATTTTCATAATTATAAGCCATAATTAGAAATGGCCACTTACCTAAATTGTAAAGCAAATTGAGAGCCTCAAACTCTTCCTGGTTGTCATATAGTCCTGGGCCAGTGGCATAACAATCCAGAAGCCAGCTCAGGTTCTCCTGCATATGTGTGTCATTAATTTTTGGATCATAAAGTCGCAGGGGCTCACCACAAAGCTGATGTGACGCATATACAAGAAAACGCACTGTTCGCTCCAGAATTGTTACACAGTCTATTCCAGACACTCTCTGAATAATCATGTCCTGTTTCACTCCACGCAGGCGATCAAAGACAAAACCATACACCTACAAGAAAAAAGACAAAACTTTGGATTCATATTATTTTACTATGCATTGTTTTTCATTATGGTGCTATAAGTCCAAGACTACATCAGTTTCTTTTATTAAGAAGATACTGACATTTCTGTGTTTTTGTGATTCTCTAGCGAGTGCTAATTCAAAAAACTACTAGCCTCGGTCCAAGGATGAAGGTCTTGGGAGGTAGCAATCTCATCAATAAGATAACATACAGTTTTCATCAGCACTTCAGGCGGGCGGAGATCACTAGGATTTGTTGAATCTTTGCCAGCTGCTGGTCTGGCATACTCCTTCACTGTGCGTAATGGGTCTGCTCTGGGCTGACGATCTCTTTGTGTTCCTGCCAACATCTCAAACTGGTGAAGGCAATGCTGTGATTCTCGCTGCCGCATTTCACGTGCAGGGCACATGGTTTGGCAGGTTCCCCTAGGCACAGTGTCATCCATGGGCTTTTCGAGTCCGTCTTCCTCCGGTCTGTAGCCTCGGTCTCGCCATGATTCTTCATTCCTTGTTTTCCTTTCTGCGGCAGGATCAGCCCTTCTTTGAGACTTGGAACTGTTCAAAATTAACAATGAAATAAATATTTCTATCTATTTTTGCCTTGAGGGAAATTGTATTTACAGCCTAAACAATTAACATACAAGCATTGATGTACTAATCACATTCTTAATAGAATTACAAAGGCAACTGAATAAAAAACTTAAAAACATAATAGGTGACAAGCCAAACACTGTTTACATGTCAGTGTTAGCATTACTGTTAGCATGCTCACTTGCTTTAGACAACCCATAACGAAGAAACCGAACAACGTATGTTTGACAAAATATTAGACAGATCTACGACATATTATTTGTCATTTTTATTGTCTCTAATTATATTGTGCTTTCTAAAACTAAATTCAAACTCACATGAAACGGGGAGCTCTCCTGCGGTTCATTGGTCCTGTGTCGTCAGTCGACGTCACTTCCGCAACCTTACAACGGATGGTGCAGCTCCACTTGCAACCATGGGCCCTTTGTGTGCAAAAAAAGCAACCATTTGCCAAAACTAACTGCCGCTGGCGCAGTGAAGAATAGACTGGCTGGATTTTTTTATTTTTTATCTCAAAGAACATTTACATTTATTATCATAATGGTAAAGAATTCGTTAATACAATCACATATTCATTTACTGACCCCTTGTGGTTGTGGCTATTCTCTCCCCGTTCTTACAATTCCTGAATGCAGCAATTAATAAAGAGGTGATAAATGATCAACATACAAAGTATTTATTACAGTTGCATTTAATAACCCATCAATGTTTTTTGTTTTGTTTTGCAGAATGCTTTGCTCATCTATTTCTTCTTCTATGAAACCATGAAGCCCCGCTCATAAACTGTGTTGCAAAAGTAAGATTTTATTGTGAAATCAATAAAAACATAAAATTCAAAGTGCGTATCTGTGCGGCTGCCCTTCACTGTTTAGGGCAGTACAGCTTATGTATTTGAGAAGGGCCCAATTGCTCCTCTTCTGCGGCCTGCTGAATATGGATGGTTTGTCGGCAGATCAGAGATGACAACTCCAGTAACTCAGAAAATGCTCTACATCAGAAAAAATAGCCAAAATTAGAAACGGAAACACACAGATATTGTTTGGCATGATGTCTGTTGGAGAAAATAAAATACTATATTATAAAAAGTGTAATGTGTGTGTATGTGTGTGTATGTGTGTGTGTGTGTGTAAAATATGCCCTTACCCTGAAAGCTGCTGACTGATATCCTTAGAAGCTGTATTCATGTTTTTAAGGCACTCGAGAGATGTACAGTTGTCCTGTTCATTCCCATGTATGCACTCTTCAAGCAACTTTTCACTCTCCTTCAGGCAGGATTCAGCTTTGTCTAAAATTGGAAAGTAAGTGTAAATAGTATAAATATAAAATGTATTAAAAGGACACATAAAAATGCAGATGTAAAAACTTTGGGCTAAACAGTGAATAACAACCTAGAAAGTCCTTTTGCTCTCTGTCCATGTAAAAATTCTTTACAGGCAATTCATGTCGAGTGGTATCAACAGCTGCAGCAAAAGACTTGTACTCTTTAGTGAAATGTGTGGCTGCTTCTGATACAGGGGTCAATGAAGCAATCTGTTGAAAAATAGTTCAGTGTTGGCTGATTACTAAATCATATGGTTTTAGGCATACAACCACAAAGTTCAAGTTGTACGTTTGTAAATTGTTTTACATGAATGCCACCAGCTTTATAAGCAATAAAATGTCAATAAAGGAAAAACAATACCAGAAACAAACAAACAAAAAAGACCTAACCTGCAAGTCCAGCAGCTCATTTAAAAGTCTGGCTTTTTCCTTTAACGCGTACTGACGTTTCTTCTCCAAAACCTCAATACGCAGTGCCTCTTCCTCTTCCATCTCCTGAAGTATCCTTGTTTCTGCCTCAGCCCGAAGCTTTGCAGTATTGCTCTCCATCTTAGATAGGTTTGCATCTATTAGCTTTGTTTTATTCATTGCAACAATGTGTAAATTATAATAATAATAAATAACACTTGCCTTTGCAGTAAGGTAAGCCAGTAACAATGTTTGCATCTCAATGTCTCTTTTGTCATACTCTAGGTTTCGCTCAGGTTCTGGGATATTCTCCAAAACTGTTCTTTCTAAACAAGGTAAAAAAGATAAAACATTCGAGAGTAACATGTACTATAAGTAAAGTGTGTAAAAAAATATGTAAGAAATTGCTTACCTTTAATAACTGATATATCAAAATCTGGACATAAGCTGTGCCCATCTGAGAAAGTTGACTGCAACACATATTTTTCAAGTATAGAGGGTTCATTTCCCCTTCCCATGACTGCTGCAAACATATAAAGTGAAGGAAAAATTGTCAAAGGACACATACAGTATATACCACCATGAACTGAACCTATATTAAAAAGATAAACACATTCACCACTTTCAGGCTTTAAAAGAACTGCACAGAGATTTTCTTTATCAGATTAAAAAGACACCAGTGTGCTAAACAGTTTAACACAGAATTATATCTGCGGATGAGAAACACTTACAGGTTGCCAGAACCTGAGGGGTAACTGATCGTCTTGGGGATGTGCCCACCTTTGGTCTGAGTTTAGGTGAAGCAGGCCTTGGAGGAGCTGCCATAGACTCATTGTTTGATGAATTACTCTGTAAGTGTAAATATATTTGCCACTAAATACAACTTTAAGCCTTATATAGAAGTGTTTACTATTACATTGTATACTTGGGTATGTATGTATGTTCTCATACTTTCAGTGACAAAAATTAATCCCTATATACATTTTTTACAGTCCAACCTTTGAAAGAGATGTTTTCTCTGCAGACTGAAGATAGCGTGATTTCACGATCGTCCCACTTGCTAAAGAAAAAGATAAAGACAATGTTAAAACAGACTGTGTGATCATAATGCGCTAAAGCGTCTATTTGCAGAATTTGTTAGAACAGCCAGTTTAGTTCTTCATATTAAGTCATATTTTGAAAATTTACATTGTTCTATTAGCAGCAAACTTCAGTTTGACAGTAGTTCGTCCGCGATGGCATTACTAGTACTAGATTAGATTCTCTGTAGACGTTCCACTTACATTTAGCAGTTTTCTTTTCATTTCCACTGTTGTTGGCCTTAGTCGCAATGTTTCCGCTCTTGGAACTGAAAAGGAAAAAAATTAAACAATGTATTTAGTAAAGCACAAAACTATTATAACGTTACCTATAGTAAATACACCGCTAGGCTAGTGATTTGTTAGCAGACATTAGGTAAAACGCCATTATACCACAAAAATACATGGTCTCTATTTCATACCAGCTATGACAAAAACTGTAATTCAAACCAAGCGAGTAGCTGGTGTCACCTTTTAGTTTCAGTAGACGCGCTTCTAAAGTTTCTCGGCACTGTCGAAGTTCTTCTGGACGCCATTGTTGTTTGAGAAAACCGCCTGTCGTCTTCTTCTTGAATTTCCGGCAGTCTAGACGCCACCTGGCGCATTGCTGCCCGCTCTGGTTGCCGATGGTACTGCACTCAGGGAAGACCACAGCTTCAAATGGAGGTGGAATAAAAAAAAAAAAATAAATAAAAAAAAAAAATCCAATACTACCGCAGAGTCTTAATACTATTCTTTTAAAGAGAGGACTTATTTCCTTTTTTATATGCTACATTCCATTAGTAGCATACATGAAAAACAGTCTAATCTCTTCTGCCACATACAGTGAATTTGGATAATGTGGGACATTGGGTAATCTGGGACACCTAAGATTCAGAGTAATTATTTCCTCTTCTAACAAAATATATTCCTCAAATCTTTAACCAAAAGTTGGGCATGCTTGTTATCTGATGACACATAACTTTTTAGTTGTAATGTCAACAAATATTATGTGGCAAAGGTTAATCACGAGCAAGAGTGCAAGAATTTTAAAATGGCCAATGACTTAGGATTTTGATAAAAATAGTCTTAAGTTTATGTTTCTATCAATTAATAAATTATGTTTGTGACATGTATAGGCAAAGAATTATTTGCCAATTGGGTAAAAATAAGCCTTAGTTATTTATTTATTTATTTATTTATTTATTTTGAAACATGTTTTGAGTGTCCCACATTATCAAACCAGTTTGATAATAGGATGGCTTGATTTGGGTAATCTGGACAAAAGGACAAAATAAGAATTTAAAGATCCAAGTTTGCATAAAATGGTGTGTAACAGTTACTACGTACTTATTTTACAGGAATTGTGATAGTGGAATATAGCCACTGAAACATAGGACTACAGCCCTGCTATTGGTCATTGTCTCAGGTACCTCATGCCCAATAGTGGGATTGGGGCCAGAATAATATGAAAAAAAGGAGTGGCTTAAACCTGTGCATGTTAAATAGAGCCTTCTTTGCTCTAAGTGTCACTACACAAACAATGCATCCAACATTGTAGACTTTGTGATGGCATTTCATGCATCAATCCAAGCCCCTCAAAAATAAATAAATAAATAAAAATTGCAGAAGCCAAATCTACTGAAAAGCAATGCAATGTGCATATATGTATGTATGTAGAAAATATCACCAAAATAAAATGAAATAGCTAATGTAGGCTGCAGTGTGTGGTTCCAAAAAATACTGCTGCAGATAATGATGTGTTGGGCAATGATGGTTCATTCACAAGTTGAATTTACATTTAATTATTGAACCCAACAAGCACAAAATAAACAAGAATACTTTTTGCTGTATGCATGTTAATGTTTTTAATTAATGTTTTAAATTAAATAAAGGTATGAAAAACATACAAATTTATGTCATTTATTCTCTGTAAATGATATCCTGTCAGTTTTTTTTTTTTTTTTTTGGTGTTGTTAGAAAACATCTTAAGGATTTCAGAATGGTATAACATGTCTATATAGGTTGTTAGAAAGTGATTAGAAACTAGCGTTAAAGTCAAAATAGCAAAAGCCAGATTACCCAAATTCACCCAACACATACAGTGCGTTTGTCTTCTTTCCGATAAGTGCCAGGTCTGAGGCTAGGCCACAGTGGTCGAATCTTAGGCCCAATTCCATTTCTCCCCCTTTCCCCTTCTCCTAGCTCTTCCCTTTCATTTTGCACATTCACAAAATACGGAGGGGAGTCTCAATTCTCTTTTGGATCAAGGGGAAGGGCGACCACTAGGGGCTGTACACCCCTCCAAACGGAGCTTTTCCTGGTACACACTGCTCTTCTCAACTGACATTTTATAAAACCCCACTTACCTGCCCACTCTGTAACTTTATCCAGTGCTGCCTGTATTTTCTTTAAAATAAAATCAATGTTGCAACCTGTTTTACACATTCCCCCATCCTCTGTGAACAAAGACCAAATCCCCATCCAATATTATGAAACACATCATTAATCATTACATTAAAAAACACAGGGCAGATAACACCGCCTTGTGATGTGCGTTTTTTTGTTTCGATTGATTAATGATCTAACTTTAAATATTAAAGATCAGTCCAGCAAAGCTGGCACAGTCACAGCCCTAACAAGCCAGACACCTGTAAACTAACATGTACAACCACTAGAGGGATGTAAAAGTCTGCCATTACAGCTGTATTATCAAGGCCTGCTTTTCTGGTGGGCATTTTAAAATTGATTGTGGCTCTAAAAAATAACATTCTGTAATACATTTTGCATTTTTAGGATCTCACTGTGGACACAAGAGAGCATTAGTCTCACAGCAGGTAAGCAACAGTTACGTTTAGTAGTTAGTTGTGTGTACAAGTCTTAAAGAACTTAACAGGTGCTGATCCCCCTGTCTTGACCAACAGAAAGACAATAGCAATTGTGGGTGTGGAGCTAGTAAATACTAAGAAGAATATAACCCACTTTTAGACATAGATGGATAAACCACAAAGACAGGAAAAACATGGTATTAGCCAAGTTAGGCCACAGTCATTTGTCCCCAGCATTTTTCATTATATTAAAAAACAAAACAAAACAAAACAAAACAAAAAAAAAACAATATGTAGCCTAACAGGTGTTTGTGTATAAAAGCATGTGCCATGCTTTGTCAGTCTTTATTATATTGTATGTTATAGTTCAGCTCTTCTTTCAGAATAATAAAGCTTTGAGACTGCAGTGACTGTGTGCAGGCTGTCAATCTGTCATCACTGCAAAGGCCATTTGTTGGCAGCCAGTGAGAAGTGAAATAAGCAACACGCATCATTTTGTATTCACTCTGAGAAATTGTGCTTAAATATTGCTAAGGAAATTTTCTTATTCTTCTAGGTAAAAAACATGTTTGAAGCTGACGTGAAGGAGGTGAAAGGCTGAGAAGTGCACGCTGAAAGACAGAAATATAAGAAGAGCTTCTCAATGCAAGTCCTTGTCTTTGCCTCTCTCCCCACTCCGAAACTCTGACGTCTGAAGAATTCATTTTTGTCATTGTGACCTCACTGATACTGCAGTGAACATAGTCAAAAATTAGGAAAACATTTGGAGCTTGTCAAAAAACACATGCTTTCATGTAGCCCATACCCCCCTGCCCCCCTGCCCCCCAGCCCCCCTGCCCCCCTGCCCCCAGCCCATTTGCCGTAAGCACTTACACATCGGCAGCTCGTCGGCTGGTCTGGTCCACATAGCCCTGCAGGAATGCCACAAACTTAGAGCCTTTTGAAGCAAAGACCTGACTGGTTTTTAGTGTACAGCTATTATCATTAGAGAGTTTGAATAAATACTGAATTCTGTTTTTGATTTTTGTTATGAACTTTTCATTTTTGTTTAATTTTGGCGTTGATCCACTTTTTAGATCTAGGAGGGATTCTATACCATTTTATATGTAATATGGTTAATTTTAGTAGCGTCTTACCATTATGACATATAAGGATTTTTTGTGGCTAAATTAGAATAGCATTTACCCCTGAACTAGAAGATGTCTGGGTTTAAATCCATATCTGGGCACTACATCTTTACTTTTTTTTTTTTTTTTGGAGTTTTGTGAGTTTCTGTACATTAATACACCTTTCTTTATTCATAGCTATATTAGGTCTTTTGCACAGTACTGTTCTGTGTAAATCAATCTCATTTCAATATATGGTAGAGACAGTAGTTCCAAAAACGTTATTCATTATTTTAAATTATTATGTTCAGATATTGTTTTGTGCCATTTTGGTCAAGCAATCAATCAAACTTTATTTCAGTCTCGCAATGTTGAACTTATGTTAAGTTCTTCTAGAGTGCTAGATGTTAGTTCATCTTAGTATTTTTACATTCAAATATTTTGTGTGTAGAATCAGTTTTGAATGGTCTAATTGTCATTAAACACATAGCATTTATTGCATTGTGGTATTACATAATCTGTGAACTTAACCTGAAAATTATTCAGTTCCTCAGGAATGCAAGTTTAGCTAATTTCTTAGGGGTTTATCAAGGTACTTATCAACAGGATGTGAACTTAATGTTTGCTCTTGTGGATGATCCTCTGAAAATCTCTGGTCATGTTGCTGGAGGCATAAAGGGTTTTACTGTGTCTTAGGGTCAGACTGCTATTGCATTTAATGGTCAATATGCTTCTGAGTAAAAAAAAAACATTATTTGAACACACATTAAAACTACAATAGGAATTGAAATTTAAGTTAGATGTAAACAAAACATTGACTTATATCTAACTTCAGAATATTACTCAAACCTATAATATATTATATATTATATATTATATATTATATATTATATATTATATATTATATATTATATATTATATATTATATATTATATATGTACAAGTGTGCAGATTATCGAGTGTGGGCTTGTCTTGCTTATGTTCAAACTATGAGAATGTCCAGTGTCCACCAAGCATGAGTGACTTGCTGTGTGTGTGAGAACCATGTGCAGTGCTTTAGTGGAGCAGTGTAGCGTGCAGTGCGGGACGAAGCAGAGGCTGCCGCGTCCCGTACAGTTTTAGGACCCTGGTAATCCCTGCGTTTTCAGGAGCCCTGGCCCGTACTTGATGAGCTTGAGCAAGAAAAGGTTCTCTCTCTCTCTTTCTCCTCTGTGTCCCTCTCTCTCTGAATCACACTCTTTTTTTATTCCACCTCTCTTTCTCATGGCCCCCTCCGCCCCGGCCCCTGGAGCCACTTAGCGAATGAATGAATCGCAAGTGTTTGCTCAGCAACTCCATCTGTCTCGTTAACTCTGATATATTATCAACAGAATCTTTATCAAGAGCTGACTACACCAATTTGAACATTTACTATATAAAAACCTGTTAATGTTGCTCTGCACCTTTAACACAGTCACAAAATGTGTGTAACTGTAGAGCAAAAGCCAGAAAAGCCAAAAGGAAGGAAGACTATTTTTCTATACAGAATCTTTTTGCATGCTCAGACTTTGACAAAAAGATAATGATGTAGTTCGAGCGCATGTATCTGTATCACCCATCATCAATATTAAAGATTAAATATGACTCCTACTGAGGATGATATAATAAATCATCATTTGCTTTAAAACTTTAGTGCCTATGAATTAAACCCACCATATGCAGAAAAATATTAAAATAACTTGGCATTTTTAATAACACATACATCTTATGCCCTAACAAAAATATGGTAGTATTACAGACTTAAAACTGGCATTGTAGAGGTTGTCACTTGGTTTGACAAAGCCTTATTGTGAAGTGTCCTGGCATTGCAGAGGTGCGCAGAGGTAGCCTCTCTGATGGGGCAGTGAGGGGTGTGAGAGGAGATTAGCAGTAGGCCTAGGCCCCGAGGCAGAGGGCCCGTTTCCTGGCCTGAGCCCCTGTTTGTCCTGCCTGACCTAGCAGCTCTGAGGGCAGATCCTGCTCCGATACATCCCTGCTCCCACGCTTGTCTGAAGCTGTTAGACACTGGCTGTGAGTAGCTCGACGGGCTTAGTGTTGTCTGAGCTGTGGCCGAGACTCATCTGTCTGCATGTGTGCATGTGTGCATGTGTCAGGATGACAACGAATCAGTGATGGTCAATGGTGTATCACTTCAGTCAAATTTCTGTCAGTATTTTATAATCTAGGTTAAAAAATGGTGAATAGTGAATAAGTAGCACATATAGAATACAACAGAAGTACTCTACTGCTTTGTACACAAGGTTTTACCCTCAGAATTTCTTTACTAACTCATCCAAAGTAAATGATGTTATCAGCCTTTAAAACCCCTACTACCATTTTTTCTATATATGATTTCATATTTATTTAATCTTCATACTGTTTGTGGACTCAGTTCAAAATAATTCCCTGTAGTTTTTGTTTATAAAGCAATGCCAGCGAGTCATCTCTTTGTTTGTAATTAACTCCATCCCCCATTTAACTAAATAACCAATTAAAGCCTCTATAACTAGCTTGTGTTTAAAGGGTGTTGTCCTCGTACCAATTGTTTGCAGAGGTGTGTTTTGACTTGGAAATCCATAAGATAACACTTCACCTCCACAACCCATGGACTGTTTGATTATCACTCTCCAAAAATGAAAATGAAATGAAGGGGATATTTACTTTTCTGGCCCAAAAGCTTTTATAGCTCAATTGGTTGTTTTCAGTGGTCTGTTATTATTTTTCAATTGGTGGATTGGCGGAGAAGCACAGAGCAGCTGCAGGAGTGTTGTTTCTGTTGGATATACTCTGACTGGACAGAAAAAGCTGAGAGAGGACAGAGCAGAGAGAGGTCAATGGGAAATCTTAAACTCACACACTACAATAAGAGACAGACAGAGACACAGAGTACAAAGATGTACAAAGAGTAAACTTGGCAGTAGGATACAAACTGAAGTGTGTATGAGCAATGATTAAACAATACATGTATGTAGGTCATATGCCTGGCTTTATGGTGTAACATGGATCAAGAGAGATAACCTCAGTGTATCCTAAACATTTTTTGTGGGATCCACCATTTCAAAATGCTAACTGGTTCACATAAGTTAACTTCGCAGCCTTTTTATTTATGCTATTTTGACTGTGAATCCCCTTTACAGTACATATGTATTTGTATGAGTCAGAATAAGTTTGGTGCATGGTTAACAAATTTGGCACACGCATTTAAAAAAGAACTGACATCAGACTGTAGGCTAACAGGTCCACTACAGTCTGAGCACCAGGATGTTCTCCCCTCGTCATCCTCGTCAGTCAGTCAGTGGCGTCATACGCCCGGCCTTATAAAATTGTCCACGTCTCTCTCACCTGAGCTGACACTGCCCCAGACTCACGGTGGGACAGGGGCTCGTTTGTCTAGAGCTGCTGTTTGATATATTACGCACATGACCTTTTCTCTGCTCATTTCAACTGAGAGGAACTCATTAAGTTGTCTTTTATGAATCTAGCAAACTATTCGTACTTCACCGGCATGTGCAACATGACTGCAGAGAGCCAGCACTCTCCCGCCGAGGCCAGTCCTGTTGTCATGTCTCCAAACGTGAATCTGGACTCACCTCTGCCTCCCGCGCCTTCTGCGCTCATGCTGCAGGCCCGCTCCAAAGACAACATTCTCATCAAGTCTGAGCCAAGAGGCAACAGTCCCAATGCCGAGGACGCATCTGCTCTGGGCCAAACCGAGGAACACCTGCCCACGGGGAGCCGCCGAAGAAAAAGGCCGGTCCAGAGAGGGAAACCTCCCTACAGCTACATAGCCCTAATCGCTATGGCCATAGCCAACTCTGCAGATAGGAAGCTCACACTGGGGGGCATCTACAAGTTTATCATGGAGCGCTTTCCTTTCTACAGAGAGAACTCTAAGAAGTGGCAGAACTCCATCCGCCACAACCTCACGCTCAATGACTGCTTTGTGAAGATCCCCAGGGAGCCGGGCAGACCGGGGAAAGGCAACTACTGGACCCTAGACCCCGCCGCTGAGGACATGTTTGACAACGGCAGCTTTCTGAGGAGACGGAAAAGGTTCAAGCGCACGGATGTGAGCACCTACCCCGGCTACATGCAGAGCTCCAGCGCCTTCACGCCCACCCCAATGGGAAGGTCTACCTATCCCAACACGCTTTACGCAGGGATAGGCTCGGGTTATGCCCCCCAACATTCCGCTATGCTGCACCATTACCAAACGTCTGCCACTGGGGTCGCGCAGGGCCAAGCGCGCATGTTCAGCATCGATAACATCATCAGCCAGCAGCCCGGGCCAGGCGCGGATCTGAACTCCCAACTGGCTCTGGGAGGGGGCAGTGACCTTGGTGCTATGAACCCCGTCTGCTCCGTCACGCAAACGGACCCATCCGCGTGCTTTCAGACGCAAAACCCCAACATGTTAAGCAGAAACAGCGGAAACATCTCGTACCAGTACTCCACTTCGGCGTCGCCCCCAAACCTCCCTACAATGACGCAGTCTGGCTTCTCACCAGGGAGCTCGCAGGTGTACTGCTCTGCGAACAGAGTCTCACTGCCCCCGCTGCGCACCAGCTCGTGTGCCGAGCACACGGATCAGCTGCTGGGACTGTCCAACATAAACTCCTACAACAACTCTTACATGAGGCAGACCAACTTTGCCTCGGGACTTGAAAGATACATGTGAGAGAATTAGGCCAAATGAAAAAATAGATCTCCCCATTTCCAAAAGTTTACATGGTATAGATCATCTATGCCTACATTACTGTTTGTGAAGCCATTGAAAATCATTTGACAAATTCAGGTTTGTGTTTTTAGTTTGTCTTGTTTTTGTTAATAGTTTGTTAATGTAAATAGCTGTTGCTTGTATTGTACAAAATACCGTGTAAGAAGTTAATACTGATTAAAATGTTATTTTAAGCTGTTTTATTTCTGTATTTTAAGGGTTCGTCTTTAGACAACACATTGTTATTTAAAATTAAAAACACTTGTATTTTTGAACACATACTGCTACAACGATACATGGCTACCTTACCATATAATGTAATGATATAAAGGGCTATGTCTGAAGGTTGACAGAAGATATTAAAGAAAAAGCAGTGGCGCAGTCCCAGTAAATAAACTGAGCCACTATCTACAGTCATTGACATTGTTTGGCCACTAGATGGCAGACAATTTAGTCTTCTGGCTGCTAAGGGCACTAAAGGCCAGTGGGACATCGTTATTGGGTTATTCATATAAAACTCACCTGTAGGAATTTCAAGTTTATGCTTTAAAAAAGGAATGATACGAGACCGCATATCATTATCCCCCAAATCAATGATCACTGTATAATAGATTAACATTAGCCCGAATAAACAAACAAATCACATAAAGCTGCTACAGCCTTAAGCCACAGGTAACATTAAACTATAAAGCATAGACTAGACCTATATAACTTTATGCTGCTCCCTCTTAAAAGGTGTCGCCACAGCGAATCAGTCGCACGGTGATTGCTCAGTTTTTTGTTTGTTTGTTTGTTTGTTTGTTTTTTTGTGTTTTTTGTTTTGTTTTGTTTTTTTGTTTTGTTTTTACACCTATAGGCCTATAGCGTTATTCCACAGATTAAAATACCTTACATAATGCGTGCAATGCTATACAGACTGCCACAAAAACATTTGTGATGTGTGCGTACTCACTCGGCTCTGGTTTGAATGAGGGTGAGAACAGTTGTTTAAAGACTGTTGTTTTCAAGTCAAATAAATCCTAAAACGTACAATGAATATCAGCCGTGTATTGTGCCTCATGTGGATTGAGGCCTTTTGTAGCGCAGTACCTTTGTTCAAAGCTTTCAAACAATCCTCCAGCAGGGGGCGGTCTAAGACAAGAAACAGGCCCAAAGCTCTGTTGGGATATCCTGCAAAGGTAAAACGTGGCCTATTTAAATACAATTTTATTGACTGCGGCGCACAATTGGGTCTTTACTTAAAGGTACAAATTTGCATCAAGATAATGATTTAAATATATCGTTATTAGTCTGTTAATTTAATATAATTAATAGCCTAATTCTTCATCCAAATGGGTGCTCGGGATTTAATAGTTAAAAACACGACAATTCTAAACTTCTGATGAAAAATTTTATTTTGTTTATGAGCTATTTTATTTTTACAAGATGCAACAAAAAATAATTTAGCCTAAAAAGTTCACCCGCAGATTCAGGGAGGGTGTAACGACAAAGAGTCAATAATGATATACTCATATAAATAAATTTTGGTGGAAGGATGTAAAGTTAACAATTTATGTATATATTTTAATATTGATTTATTTTGATGTGTGGGTCAGGCGCATCACTCAGCCTCCTGACGTGAACTTGACTGAATGTGAGCTCGAAGGAAGGCAGAGGAGTCCTGGAGGGATATAAACGTTTTTATTAATTACTCAGAAATAAAAAATGCTAAACAAATTAGGAGACGTTATATAACAAACCAATTTAGATTTTTATTAAAAAATAAAACTTGATTGTAGGTTATAGAGCTTTTCGTGGGCAAATTCCCTTATGTAGCTTAATGCTGCTCACGAGCTTTTAGACTTTTTACAGTCTATATATCTTTCATATTCATTCCACAAAGATAAAATATTTTATAGTGTCCGAACACATCTGCTATCCTGTCCTGACCCAAATTATGCACAAAACATATGATTATGATATAGCCTATTATTTTATCAAATCAGTTCAATATTGTTGCAGGACACAGAATACCGAAATAGCTTGTACAAAATAAACAAAAATCATGTTGCCTAAATATATTACTTTTTGTATTTTAATGTTTATAAAAATTACAGTAAATCTTGAAATTTGTACAAAAATAGAAACAATAAAACAATGATGCATAAAAAACTATCATTATTTTAGGCTTTATAAATTATTATTATTATTATTATTATTATTATTATTATTATTATTTTATTTTACGGAACAATCAACGTGCGTTTGGTCTAGTTTCTGGTAACAGCGATTCTGAAACCACGTGACCTGTTTGCTCCTATAAATACATTTGTGGGGCTAAGGTGGACAGTGTGACAGCGCAACTGAGTACTCACCCAATCACGTGCGTCAGAAGACCCTACGGAGAGGAGAGACCGGGGCATGATAAAGTAAATGACCTATAGATGAGCACAGTGGTTCAAGGCGGACTCGGCGCGTAAAAAACAGATCCAGGACCAGGACTTCTCTGATAAATGCTAAGAACTGTACCACCAAGAGCTTCAGTCGAAACGCAGGTCCAAGAGAGCTGTTTTCATTCATTGCGCTTGTGCCATGTGTGAGTCCAGCTGAAGGTGGTCTAAAGACGCAAAGGGGGAGGTCCAGTCTCAGTAACAGCTCGCCCCTGAGCAGAGCAGGAGGAAGTCTGGGCCAGAGGAGCGCCACGAAGGATGACTTTAGGAACGGATATGTCCGACAGCTCTGCATTGTCCGAGGATGTGGACATCGATGTGGTCGGAGGTGATGTATCTGTTGGGAAGGACGGGAAGTACCTCCATCATGAGTTTAACCTGGACAACGACTCGGACGATAACTACTCACACAACGCGGCGGATGGCGTTTCCTCTCCAGGACTTAGCAGTTCGGAGTGTCCTTCGGAACAGATGGGCTCCAGCGCGAGCGCGGCCACTGTCATAGGTGACAGCAAACCCCGGAAGAACGCTCTGGTGAAGCCGCCGTATTCTTACATAGCGCTCATCACTATGGCCATCCTGCAGAGTCCCAAGAAGAGGCTCACGCTAAGCGAGATTTGCGAGTTCATTAGCAACAGGTTTCCGTACTACAGAGAGAAGTTTCCCGCGTGGCAGAATTCCATCCGCCACAACCTCTCTCTCAATGACTGTTTTGTGAAAATCCCGCGGGAGCCAGGAAACCCCGGGAAAGGCAACTACTGGACTCTTGACCCAGACTCGGCTGATATGTTTGACAACGGGAGCTTCTTGCGCAGGAGAAAGCGCTTCAAGAGGCACCAAAGCAACGACATCCTCAGGGACGCTGGTGGGTTTCTGCCTGGCTTTGGATACGGCCCTTATGGATACAACTACGGACTCCAGCTGCAAAACTTCCACCATAATCCCTACCACTCGCATCACACGAGCGCTTCCTTCCCTTTTCCTGGCACCTCGCCCTGCACCTTGCCCTCCTCAGCCTCTCTATTCCCCGCACCGCATCCCCTGCCGTCTCTTTTAGGCGCAAAGCCCTTCTACTCCCAGTTAAGCCCATCTTTGCCTCCTCTCAAGACGGACAGCAGCCCGCCGAGTCGGCCTTCCTTTTCCATTGACAACATCATTGGCGCGACTAACTCCAGCGGCTCTGCGTACAGCGCGCAGCCGGGCGGACAGGCGCACATCCTGGCCATGTTGACCCCCGCTCTGGCCTCAGCGTCTGGACATTTGAACCTAACGCAGGACAATGTTACGTTACAGTCAGGAGCACAGACTCAGACTTTTACCAGCAAAAGTCCCATCATCAACACTTGCCCATTTTAAAAACTTAATAAAAGCAAGTTGCATCGCGTGAAGGTAGGACAAGCACTCTTAGTGAAGACTTTTTCTTCTCCTAGTTTCAGTATAAAGGAGAGAGGATTATTTATGCCTGTAAATATGTGTAAAATGGACAAGAAGAAAGAAAGACGCGACAATGTCTTCTGCGCGTTTGCTCTTTGGCATTTTGCCTTTAGGATAATTAAAATATCCTGTTTTAACTTAAAGTTGACACCCCAAATAGGGGCGTTTTTTAAACACATAATTGAATAATTCTATGGTGATTTCTATTGTTTCCTTCATGTCGTGCGTTGTGAGAAAATGGCACTGCTGTTGTTGACATAAAGAGACGGCAAACTCAGGTTTATATTGAAAAAAGCACACGAGAAAATCGAGAGGATTCCTCACATAAGAATATCCCATCCCTTTTCACTCTTTATCTCAGTGGGTGGGTGTGTGACATCTTGCCATGTCATGGTGGACAAGTTTAAGAGTGCGTATGGTTTGTTTTGGTGAAAGACCTCTTACCTCTTTTCCTCAACCTTTGCATTGTTGTTTGTTTCTATTTCACGAGTTAATCTGTGAAATTGAGTATGTCATGTGCTGCCAATAGACAGACATCTAAATGTTTAGAGGTCGTTTTGTTGTAATGACAAGAATAATAAATGTTTGTGGAACCAAAAATTGTTTATTTTTTTGCAAAGAAACTAACAAAATTTTGCTTGATATGTTTGTGACTGATTTTGTAAAATAACTTCACAATGGGTTTACGTGCAGAGCCAAATTTTGTGGACGTTTAAAAAAATGCGTAAAAGCAACAAATGGATTAGCATAATAAAGCTTGGAACTAAATTGTGTTGTGTGTATAACAACGGCTATGAATATCACGCAACACTGGGCAAGTATTCCTCTTGTGTGGCTCTTGTAAAGGACCGTTTTCTAATAAGTTACAAAGGGCTCAAATGAATGGGGTACAAGCGAGGCCTCAGAGGTCTGTAACTGAAAGTGCACAAGGATCTACTCGCGGTCTTTTGGGGGCTTTCGTTGCTAATTTGTAGCAGCATTTTTCATCGAGCTCCTAATCCGCCATAATGCGGCTTTCTGCTCGTTTGTTGATGTTGTCAGTTCGGACCCCTGGCCCACTGGAGTGAATGTGGGCGCAGCGAGCGGTCTGTGTGAGTCCTGCCACACACATTTAAAAGTCTGAAAAGCAATCTTATCAAAAGGCTCTACTTTTTTTTTTTTGAGGGGGGGGGGGGGGGGGGGGGGGGGTGGCTTTCATGTCATCTGTGCTGTCTTAGAAAGAGAAGCAGTGGGACTCGTCCGGATTCAGAAAACAAGGCCTATTGGACTTTTCAGAGTTGTTGGACCACATGTTTCCTGACAGAAGGCCGCGTAAAAGCCTCTTTTATTTACCAGATCTCTGCGCAAACGGTTCAACTCGTTTGTGGGTGTTTTGACAGATGATTATTAGGGATGAAGGGTGGGAGGGCTGACTCCTTCTGCAGAACGCACTCTTTGAAACCAAAACCAGCACTTCCATTGTCCACACGCATTTCTCCTGGTATAGTTGATAAATATAATAAGAATAATTTTCTTCTCAGTGGTGTTAATTGATAATCTACAAACACTGTATAATTTGTGGAACGAACGAGGCGGAAAATCATTAACAGACAGAAGTTTTCTCGGCGCTCGGAGTTACGCACCGCATCAGCCCATTAAAATCCACATGGAGCGTTTGCAGAGGCGGTTAGACACCCATTTAAGTAACTACAGGAACGAAAACTAATAAAAGCCAATATAATCACACACACACGCATGCTGCTTCTGCACACTTTAAGAATTTGGAAAGGTTTTTCACGCAGCGTCCCCATCGAGCGATTACAGACGCTGGACTAGAATAGAGAGCTCTTCTTTAAACCACTACAAGCGGTGTACACTTTGACATCTACAGCCTAATCCTTTAATTTGAAATCCTAATGGCTGATCCCGATTGCACTGACACGTTAGAAACCGTGCCCTATGCATTGTTGTCATTGGAAGACCACCCACAATTTTGCGCTCGACACGGCGTCTTTATTTAGGAACTGGGACGCTGTCATTCTACTTCGTGACGACGTCTCCAGAGCAAGTAGGCGATGTAAAGTGACAGCCAAATGACTCAACAAACGCAAAAGCACATTTATACTTTTCAAGGCAATTCCCAGCTTATTTTAAGCGCTTCCATATGTTTGTGTTTTGGCATGGAGCACTCAGATGCCATATGACACGTCTCTATTTATGAAACAATTTGTCCATGCAGAGTTGAATTTATGTTTTATTTATCATAATAACGCACACCGTATTATTATTATTATTATTATTATTATTGTTGTTGTTGTTGTTGTTGTTGTTGTTGTTGTTGTTGTTATTACAAAGATGTAGGGGCACTATAGCTGGCCTACTGTTTAGCTATTTACCACATCATCATTTTAGATAATAGTGAGTTCTGTGCTAGACTGCGATATAAATGTAGCCTAGGCCTATAAATGAAAATAAAACAAAAATGGAACAATAAAATAACAATGAAAAAAAATCTAAGCTGATGATCTATTAAAATAAACATGCTATTTGAGATAAATAGCCTACAAAACCATTTCAAACAAAGCATTTTTTTTTCTTTTCTAGGTTTTAGGTAGGCTTCAGTGCCAAAACAGAATGCGATGTCCAAAGGGTAAACAACTGTATACAAGGGTTTTCATTAATGTTCTAATGTTAGCGAAATTAATTAATTTTACCAATTTGCCTAGTCGGATACCTTTGTCAGTTGAAATGGGTACTGATTCATTTCTTAAGTTACTATTACTTACCATGTACACAAACCTGTTGTATTTAATGACAGGTGAATGTCGGGGCAAACCTATAGATAATGTCCCCGATAAGCCTGAATGACGTTTTATGAATCAAATACGATTACACTTTATTACCAAGCCGGTATATGAGCCTGCTCTGTGAGTCTGGAGGAGACTGAGGGGAGTCAGGGGACTCTATAAATCAAAGTCTCCTCTGCCCTGGTTCATTTCGCCTCCTTGCTGTGTTTTTGCTGCTCACAGGAATCCTTCGCTTAATTAATTTAGAATGTGTAAATAAAGCCAAGACAGTGAACTCCCCATCTTCTCTCCAAGCACAATATTAACTTTGGAAGATGCGCGGCCCACCGTGACTCGTGCGCACTCGCCTGAGCCACCTGCTGCAACGCGTGCACAGCCTGTTAGCTTGACTATAAAGCCTGTAAACATGGCTGAGAAGAAGCTGCTTTAGTGCACCTTCTATTGAACTGTGATGTGCTTGGTGCTTTTTACTATTCTGACTTATTCGTTCAGGATTTGAGTTTAGGCTAAATATTAATGTGATTTTTTTTTTTTTTTTTTCAGGATAGAGGGTGAAAATGGTTATTAGTTCTTTAGACTATACTTAAAATGGCAAAAACAAAGACTTTTACATTTGAACACAAACAGAGGTATACAAATATTTATTGTTATCATCAGGCTAGTTTTGCCGCGAGTGCATAAGTGTAATTCATCAAGACACTTTTATGACTATTAACATGTCGTTCTGACTAACACAGACACATTGAGCCAAACGGTTGGATATAGACCTATACAGATAAGTAAAAGTTTAGAATTTAGATTTTATAAATTATCCTGCTACGGGCCTATAGCTAAATTGGCCAAGTGACCAATAAGGCTTGGGACAGACCATCAAATTCATTTCTAGTAAAAGTATTTAGTCTCAGATTGAAGATGCTTTATGCCTTGTCTCTAGTTTTGATGTGACAGTGTTTGGGTTCAGTGTGAGGCACTTTCCCCTGAGCTCTGACAGAGAGGCGCAGCTGTGGCTGCACTCTCTCCTGTCACATGTGGGCGATGCTATATCGCGCGTCTTTTTGACCTTATGGCGTATGCTTTAAAGTGCATTGGGGAACTTCATTTCCCAATTTAAATAAATAAATAAACTAGAATAGTAATTGTAACTGCTCAGGTTCATATAAACCTACAGCAAATTAGCAGCATACCGTCACTTAGTGGGTTAGACCCTGGGTAAAATTAACTCATGAGCGAAATTAAACCCAGCTCTGCTCTCGTCTTAATATATGCCCCGTAAGAATGGTAAAAACGAACTTGCGTTTAAGTGGACATCTCATATTTTTTTCAGCCTGAAAGTGTGTTTCCTACAAGTGGATGAAACTTCTCCCGATAAAAGTGAAGTTTACTATCCGGGCTGAAATGTGATCGCGCTGGGGTCGAGGGCCAAACTTTTCAAGACTAATGTTTATTTAGAGAAGTGAGCGCTGTCTATGGGACTCCCCCGATCTCCCAAAATGCTTAGCTAATGTCTTTACCAGGCCCCACTGGACCACCAGCAACAGTGCGTGTATTTGTAAAGCCTGGTGCCGGTGGAACAGACACCGCAACATTTGCCATTAGAGGTCAAAAATGACATAAACATGAACGGTAATTTATGCTATAGATTGGTCTAAACGTGTCTGCAAACATCGCTCCGCGCAGCTTTAACTTCGCTTAGAAATCGTAGGATGAGCATTTTTGCAGCGCATGTCCCCAGTGCCCGCGGAGCAGCAGCGTGTTTTCTTACAGTTTGTAAAATTGAATTAGATACGGTGGGGAATCTGACCTCTCACCAGAGCCGCATATTTTTCACCCCTCAGGTTTTAGTGTTCCTTGGGTATTTTTGTTTTCTCAGCTGGATCTGCCATTAGACATTGTGTCCAGTTCTATCTTTACCATCTCCCCTTCTCCGCTCCGACAGCCCCTCCCTCCTCAGGATGCTCCAACACTTCCAAACTTTCTCCTCTGGCACTGCACCACCAACGTCGTTGAGCAGGGACAAGACAAAACCGCAATCTTTTGACATGCGCACTCGGGACGCAGGGGGGGTCACACCAAGGCCGTCGTGACACAGGGCTAATGAGTCACTGTTAATTACAAGAAGGCAGACTATACAATAAAAAATTATTTGAACAAAAATGCCAAGTCGAAATGAGCTTATATATATATATATATATATATATATATATATATATATATATATATATATATATATATATATATATATATATATATATATATATATATATATATATATATATAGTAAGAGTAAAGTAAAGTAAATAACTAAATATCAGTGGTGAAAAGTAATTTTAGGTAACCTAAATTAAATAATTTTAATAATTACATTAACAATTATGTAATTTAATTAAGTACATTTTTTGATTAGCTAAAGTTTTAAAATTATTTTCTTTCTTTTTTTTTTATTTTACTCAAATACCAATTTTGCTGTGTCGGCCTACTTTTTCTTAGCCTAAGTAATAATATGTTTTGAAGTAACAGCACTTTAAGTACAGATTAGGCCAAATACATATAAACGCCAGTATTTGTTTTGGTTTGGTTGGATAATAGTTGTTTTGAGCAAGGTAATAAGCAATGGAGTAGAATACACACTTCCCTCTTTCCCTGTTTAAGTTCACAGTCAAAAGTGTTGTCCAATTGTACACAGTGTAGTCCTATATGATTCTCCAGCACTTGAGAGCTCCTAGCAGCAACAACAGCCTTTGTGGTGTTCCCAGTGCCACAAACACTTCACTGGAAAACCACAGAGCACTAGCTTTATGAACAAACAGGAGGGTTATGGACAAGGGAAATAACATTCATTCTGCAACTACTGTATAGGCTACACAAGAGAATTTTGTTTGTTTGTTTGTTTGTTTTTTACTAAGCAATGTAAAGGCAGTGCTTCTGGAAGTTTATAACATATCCATAACCCTGCACACATTGCTATTCAACCTTGATATAGTCCTTTCACATAGACTAAGCATGAACGATTTATCAGCTCTTTGAATAGAAAATATTAATTTTATATTCAATGTCTTCTATTTTTTAGTATATATGTATTTTTATTTTATATCCCTTTAACTGTAGATTTTATTGTAGTTTGCGTGTTTAGTCCAGTGTACAAATAAGTATAGGAATAAGAAGCATTTATGTTTAAAATCTCTACAGCACTTTCATGTTATAGCAAAATTTGAATAGGAAGACCTGGATTAAAGTAACACACAGCCACAGGGTAGAATAAATGAAAAAGGTTGTGTCAGGAAGGGCATCTGTCATAAAAAAAACTATGCCAAATCATTATACAAATCACAGCACAATAGGAGAAAGGAACAAATAATTGCTTCTAGTCTGTGAAAAAAATTAGAACTGACAATGACACAAATGATGTATGAACAAAGACAAACAAATCCATACGTACAGCATGAGTGAATTCACAAAATGAGAACTGAAAGAAGAAATGTAAAGGCCAAAGATCATAAGGCTTTTAAATAAAGGAACCATGCCATCCATAAAGAAAGAACAGACAGCGCAGAGAGACAACAGCCTGCACAGCGAGGGCCTGATGCAAGGATAAGGGTGAAGTAGCCTAAGATTGCACTCTGAGTAGTGGTTAAAGGGGCTTTGGATCCATGTGTGTCTATGTGTGTGTGTGTGTGTGCGTGTGTGTGTGTGCGTGTGTGTGTGCGTTTGGATGGGGGGGAAGGTTAATGTTGTTCATAAGTAGTAGAGTCATTTCGCAAGGCTGGATTGGAGAGCCAGGCAGATGGGTAAGTAGAGAAAGTGAGGTTAAGTGGCAGTTAGATATTGCACATGTAAGTAGATCAAGAGTGGAGAAGAGTGAGAGTGTCTCTGTGTGTGTGTGTGTGTGTGTGTGTGTGTACGGGTGTAGAGCCAAAGCAGAGTTTGACACACAAGTAAGCACATGCTATTTTGCAAAGTGCCACCCAGACATAATTGTAGGCTGAATATTATTTATGACACATATCACAATTTATTCCAACATATTTGACATAAAAATCAGTGCTGGGGCAGGTACATGACTCTTCATTGGTTCTGAGTAAAATCAACTACAAGTCCGAATAATTTCGCTCCGAGTAAAGACGGCACAGACAGGACAGTTTTCATCACTTTGACAATTGAAAGCATATAATTAGGATAAACAGTCTGAGGTCAGGTTCAATATATGTATTTTCAATGCTGGCAAATGCAACAGTTTGTCTATTTTGGGCTGAAATGTGTTTTATGTACTGATTTTTTTATTTATATTGTTGTATGTAAGTTGGTATATACATCCCAATACCCCAAAAATCATAAAAAATAATAGCCTCAAAGCAATGCTGAATGGTCTCTAAAATGAAAAATTAGTCAGTGATCCTTTGCCCATGGAATACAGTAATTCAGCCACTAATTAAGCTGTTCCCAAGCCCAGATAAATGCAGATGATTGTGTCCGGTCAGTACACTGGGAAAATGGCTAGTCAATTTTTTATTTTATTTTTTGCTTTTTTTTTATTATTATTATTTTTACAGCATACAATACAGTTCATTTGTATATTAAAATAGTAATACTGCTGGACAAACTGAGCACTGACTGAGGAGAAGCACACTCATGCTTTTTTTTTTTTTTAAATCACTTCCTGCATGAGTGTTTAGGGCATATATAAAGTAAATTCACTTGATTGTTTCTAAAAATGTATGAGGTGCTGCATATCAAAACTGCACTTTTGCCTCTAGACGCCGCCAAACACTACACACTCCATGTTTAAGTTATAACAAGTCAAAACAAAAGTGCTCAGTGTACCTTGCCTCACCAGCACAATATACAGATTATAAGAGAGTGAAAAATGGTTGGGTTTATGTGATTGGACGTCCAGGTTTGTGTCAGTGTTCTGTCAGAGAGAGGGTCTGTGTATGGAGCACAGTCCTGAGGCGCCGGCAGCGTTTTTTTTAGTGGAAGTGTATTCACGTCTGTTTGTCTTCTCTTATTGTATGGATACACTGGCTGTCCGGGTGGCAGACCTGTCATGAGACTGTCGCTGTGCTGTCGTAGACCATTGTGGCTGTGTGCGATTGATGGGGACCAGCAACAGGAAGAGCAAGGGCTGCTGGGAAACAGGAAATAGAGGAGGTGAAAAGGAGGAAGGCAGGAGATGATAAAAAAGTTCATAAAGATTTGAGTTTATGTGAATCCTGTGTTAAAGATAGTTATTTATTGTTTACAAATTCACTAACAAAAGCAAAGGCATTTTTTTTTATTCCTAAAGATAATTTATCCTGTAGACCCTGAGTGCTTTAGGAGTCTGGTTCATATTCTGTCACAATCTTTTATGGTATTATTTGACTGTTTAAGGAATTTTCCACAGATAAAAAGTCTGTGTTAAAACTACTAATAAAACAGCGTTATGGCACAATTTTGGGAGCACTTTTACAGATGTTTCTTCTTCGTCTGTCATCTATTTGGAAAATACTATTTGAGATTGGCAACTATGAACTTTTACTAACCTGCTTCCCATTGGCTACGTATTGGAAGAAAGCTTATCTGTTGTTGTTGGGCTGATAACATTTGGTTGGACGTACTTCACTATGTTGGGATTAATCACTATATACATTCCCAACACAGGTAATTCCAGAAGACCAATTTCCAAATTAAAAAGTAAAAAGAGCTTTTTTTTTTTTTTTTCTAGAGTGGCCAAGTTCATTAGGGTTAGGGTTTTCATTTCATTCATATATTGTACAAAGCATGTACCTTAACTAGTCTAGGCTATTTACTTTTACTGGCTTTGTCTTCATCTTGTCTGGATTGAATAATGTAACTTTTGGTGAATAAAATAATTTTAGTTCTCCACTGAAAAGCCTCCTCTGTTCCTCCTGACCATTTGGCAGGCCCACTGATGTTACTCAGTCCTATTGACTGGACAGATCATCAACTCTGTTTTTTTTTTTTTATATTTACAATATTATCCACTTCCACTTTGGAATATGGAGATGGGGTTAGTTGTCACCACTTTTCAGATGTATACATGTGTAACTGACAGTCTAATAATGATCACTGGGCCATAACCACACAGAGGAACCTGGTCAGAGGTTCAGAGACTCACATGTTTCTGGACAGTAGCCAGCCCAGAGCCTCCTGAATTCATTCACATTTCCCCTAGGCCTATATCTTTCAATGCTCCTCCCACCTGTTACTTGAAAAAGGTTAAAACAAACAGTTTTTGCAAATAATGTCTGGTCTTAACCACTTTCCGCTGAATATGCTCTGGTGCTGACTGCTCTTCAGTTACTCTTACCCTTCCATTCTCATGATGTTTCCTCTCTTGTTTTCTCAGTGTTTTAAGGATGTAACGGCTGGGTACAGAGGGTAATGGGCCTCCTCTTCCTTCTGTCACCCCTGCCTCCCCTCTTGGTCGGTTAGTGGCTCTCCCAGCCAATGCAATTCAACATGCTTTCCTTGGCTTGTTTTCATATAGTAATTTGTCTCTTTTTCATTCTGCCTTAAATCTTTCTGCTCTGTATTTTCACTGTTGTTTTTATCTCTCCAGCATTCTCCCATCGTCCCTTCAAGTGCATCTGATTTGCAGCCTGTGGATGCTCTCCTACCCCTGCACAGGCCGTCTGCCTTCCTCTCAGGGAGCAGCTCACTGGGGCTGAGAGAGGTCAGGCCTGGGTGAGGTGTATCACTTCCTCGTATCTCCTTCTATCCTTTTCTTACGTATTACTTCACACAAGCCCTCTCTGTTACTTACCCTCACATTGCTTTCCACTTCATAACTGATTTGCAGAATCCATCCTTGAATATGGAGCCAAAACCTCACTCACAGTCTGCCTTTAAAAATGTCACCGTACTGCGAGAGGCATTTGAAAATAAAATCTTATTTATGAGTTTGAATCCATAAGGCATACTTTATTAAAACACAAACACAGTAGTGATTTAGTTAAGTAGAACCCAATAGCTTTGCAAGCACACATAAATCTCTGCATTAAACTGGTTAGCAGAAAATAATAATATGGTGCTTGCAAAAGTAAAACCAGCCACAGAGAGTCACAAGCCAGTGTACTCTTTATGCCAGTCCCAAGCCTGGATAAATAAAGGGCTTACAGTGTAAAACCAAATCAAAATGCCACATCACTGTGCAATCACTACACACTGCAGGAGGCAGATGACAACAAGGGAAAGGCCAAAGGAAAAACAATTCTTGCAAAAGTAGAATTGTTCTGTGTGTTTTTGAGTTTCATACATATTATATAATACATAATCCATATATACTATATCTCTGTGCAGCATAACATCACAATGACCTTATGCTCATCATTTTGGCATTTCTTTGGTCAGTGACATTTGTTTAACCAACAGCACTGTGTCAATCATTTTACCATGGTCACCCCTAGAGTCTGAAGAAAACATATCACTTTTGTACTACTGTAGCTAAATGTGTTCACATGTGTATTCTTTTTAAATTAAGGTTGCATATTTACTTGTAAAGATGTAAAACTGTCTGAGCATAGGGACAATAATTTAAAGACAAAGAGTGAGTGGTCAATGTGTGTTCTCACTGGGGGTCAGCTAAAAGGATCATCTTCTCTCCAGCCCGTCTTTGGCCTCATTCTGGAGTCTCAGAGGGTCCCTGGGTCCTGAGGAAAAACATCTCGTCCCCTGAACACCCCTGAACCAGCGCTGGGCTGTTTACCTTGGCCTGAGCCTGACAGCTTTACTGATGTTACATACAGCCACATAGGGACCTGAGGAGGCGAGAGGGAGAGGGGGAGGACCAGGAGCTGGAGGAGGGGACTGGAGAGGCACAGTGGGATAATGGAGGTGCAAGTAGTACTCCAATTTGGTACTAAGTATATATTGTGAGTATAATAATATAGTTCAATATACTTACTTCTACTACTACTATGAATATTACTAAAGTATAATTTAGAAAATCTACTCAGAAACTGCATAATCTCCCTAAAATGTGCATAAATTACTTGAGTAAAAGTATCTAGTTACTTTCCACCTCTTTGTATAACTGTTAGGCAATTTAATCATACACATCAAAACAACTGTTTGATGTGTGTGATGTTGAGAAAGCTCTCCACAATGCATGCTTAGCACACATCATAAGAATTATAGCTGGCAAAAAGTCTGCACTAAATTCACAGCCATTCATTTATTTATCAGCTTTCTCAGAAGATGGATGTGTATGATGTGATATTTTGTTTAGAAGAGAATTGTTGCTCAATGCAGAGTGAGAGTTGAAAAGCACTTGTGTAAAGGAGAGTCAATATTTTAACAGGAGGTTATGTTACTCATTACAGCGAACAGAAGAAATGTGTGGACAGTTTCTGTGTTGGTCATAGGAAGAGAATGAGCAGGGTGTAAATCTAATGTGCAGCACAAAATTACACATATTAAGCTTATTTCTCTTATAATTGATATGCATGATATTCTATGACATTAATTATACATTACAGTTAAGAATTTAGTTACCTACCTACAAATAAAGAAGGATAATGGGAGTGAGTGCATAGTTGCAGACTATACTTTGGGACCATGAATACTTCTTAATAATTTTTTTTTTTTTTTTCCTTTTGGCTGCCCATTTTTAGAGGTCACCAAAGCATATCATCTTTCTCCATTTAGCCCTATCATCTACATCCTCTTTTCTAACATCATGTCCTCTTTCACTACATCCATAAATCTTTCTTTAGTCTTCCTCTAGGCCTCCTGACTGGCAGCTGTAACCATAGCACCCTTATACCAATATATTTAGTCTCACTCCGCCAAACCATCTCAGTCTGGCTGCTTTGACTTTATCTTCTAAACATCTCACATGAGCTGTCTTGCTGATGTCCTTTTTGCTAATTCCTAATTTATCCTCATCCACTCATCTTCAGTTCTGCTATTCCAAACTCTGCCTCCTGTCTCTTTCAAATTAGCAGCAACCATAAAAATATTATAATGCTTGATGAAAAGACAATAAGCCAGACTATTATAACATAAGAACACAGTATGATTTGCATACTTGCATCCATCTGTGCTGCATTAGAACTTTCCACCGGCTTGGCAGTTTGTCTACATGTAGGCGTGTGTTTGTGCTTGCTGAGCCCCAGAGTAGGGCTGGGCCGGGCCGCAGGGGTCTGAGCCTGGAGTGGGAGGTCTGTGTTCTGCCTTCAAGCACTAAGTCTTGTTTGTCTGTCCGGAGCAGCTGGACAAGCTGTAATAATACAAACAGGCCTTTGAACAGGCTGCTGTGTTGTGCCGCCACATATTGGGTTACATCCCACACACATAGGGCACATGATAACAATATTACTATCACAGACACACATGTGAACAATGTGGCATGAAGGAATGCATTCAAGGATTTATATATGTTTAAGTGCAGTCTTTCATTTAGACTGGAGAATGCAGGTTCATGCTGATGACTGCTAAATAAGCTATCAGTGATTTTTTGATTGAAATTCTGATGCTGCTGCGCCTGTTTGTCTGCCCCCTCTGAGTGTTTGCTTGTTTGTTTGTTTGTGTGGACAGAAGGGTGGCTTGCTTGTTGTTTGTTTATGGCTGATCATTTGTCACAATAAATCATTAAGGAAGGACACACAGGCCCCTCGCACTGATTGAGGCTAACGCAAACATGTCACACTTACGATGCTGTCGCCAGGACGTCCTACAAAAACCGAAGCACAGCCCCCTCAGAGAGAAAAGAAAGACACAGTTGACTGCCATATCACTCAACTACAATGACGGATGACTTCCTCTGTCTTATGTAATGGAGTTCAGGGCTTCACCTGCCCTCTCTGTACACTCTGGGATATGAGAGCATAGGGAATTAAAGACCAGGCTGCCGGGTCACAGCTCCAGGGAGCTACACTGGGCTCTGTGAAGGAGAAGGAAGGTGGTGCAAATTATCTGTACATTATAGGTTTAATAGTACAAAAGATAAAATGACAAGTTGCTTTAATTCTAAATGCGTGTGCTTGTCAAAGTGAGCATACAGTACCCTATTTTCCGGACTATAAGTCACACTTTTTTTCATAGTCTGGCTAGAGTATATACAGTATTAAAATATTTCACGTGTTTGTTAGAGGGCACTCTAGCCTTGTGTACCAGCATCTGCTGCACCTGACAATTTAAAATGTAAACATTACTGCTAACAACTTAGGCTATAAAGACAACTGAGAATGACGGGAATAATTGGAAATGGAACTGATGCAGAGTCTGACGACAGCCACGCAGAGGAGGAAGCGGCGCTTTGTCTACCTCCGGAGTTGGTGGAGTTGTTCAGAAGCGACACAGAGGATGAAGAATTTAAAGGATTTAGCGATTAGGAGTGAGATCGTGAGTTTGGTGAACTTGTTATATTATGTTCTTTATGCTATATGTGAATAACTGTTAACATATTACGTTAACATGCGAGACACCTATTCAGTTCGTTGTTGCTTCATGCAGCTGAATAACCATCACTGTGTTACGTTAGCATACCACACACCTATTCAGCCTTTTGTTCTCTATTCTATTATTACTATAACTTGAAATGATGAAATGTCTGTTCTTGGTGTCAGATTTTGTAAAATAAATTTCCCCCAAAAATGCGACTTATAATCCAGTGCAACTTAAATACAGGTTTTTAGTCCTTTGTCCCAAGCTGGATAAATGGAGAGGGTTGCACCAGGAAGGGCATCCAAGCATAAAACAATGTACAAATCATTGCACACTGAGGCAGATGATTTGCGGTGGTGTAGGTAAAAGTCCAAAGGAAAGAAGAAGACTTATGGATAACAATATGTTTCCCCATTTAAAAAAAAAAAGAAATAGATAGAAAATTATATCCTGCTTTACCTGTAACATTCAGAGATCTCACTAACATAAAGGACCCTATCTGGCATTGGTAAAGGATCCGATAAAAAATATCTGTGGTCCAATGTAGACTTTACTTTGTTCATCTAAACTCTTAAAAATCAATAAAAAAAATACCTTTTCTCAATTTATTCAGTTAGTGTCAGTCCTAATATTTGCAAGTAGTTTTTTTTAACAAATGATCTGAGTCTGAGTCATCATTCACCAGGCATCACTTATTTGACCATTAGCCACTAGTACATTCAGAAATACCAGGAGAGAATTAGCTTTACAGATTCTTGAAGACGGTGTGATTTGGTGAGGGGGGGCCCCCCCTGTTTACCCCCCTTCTGTTTTTCTGTTCTGCTGCTGTTCTCTCCATCCCTCCCTCAGCTTTACCTTCGGGGGATAAAGTAAGTTGACTTTGTGCATGACTCCAAATGACACATTCAGAAAATTAGAGCTGGTTGTGTCCCGCAATTTACTCTTTGAGGATCACTCCGTAGCTTTTGTCTCGTCCCCTCTCCTTCCCCTGCGGAGCACGCTGTGACAGCCAATAGCGCTGCAGCTCTCACAGACAACCTCCTCTGTGATTGGATACTCACCTCGCCTAAAGCCCGCCTTGCACTCACAGATTCACATGGGAGTGAGGGGACAAGGCCTGTTAGTGAAAAAGTCTCACTAACAGGCTGACACTGCAGAGCAAACTCCAGTGTTTAATTGTTTCTTTTCTGTTTCCATGAAAATGCGTATCGAGTTTCTTCGACTTCTTTGCTTTCTGTAACTTGTGAATCAACACATTTGGGCCCTCTGTGTTAAGTTTTATGCAGGTATGCAAGTGACACTTTGCACAGAAGTTATTAGCCTTGTTATTCTTTTCACTGTTAAATTAATCTAAAAATACAGATTATTTTAATAATCTTCCTCAAACTATAGACAGCTAAAACACCAGAAAGCACCAGAAAGCAGGAAATGTGGTCTGCTCTTTAAAAAAAAAATTCTGGTGGAGCACCCTGCTTATAGATATAATTTGAGTTTTGTTCCGAATGTAATCATTGGTTTTGTAAGGAAGATCTGTGTGGATTACCTGACTATGGGTTACACAGGGGTGAACATCTGCTCACTAAGACACTGAAGATAGAGTTACTTATCCCTGCCAGCATGATGGGAGCATGAGAGCGTGACAGATACACAGATAAACATGAACTCAGGCAGTTTTTGAGGGTTTTACGGCACGTCACCAGAATATCACACGAGGTGCTGCTTTCACCTTGTTGCTCAGTGCCACTGGTTTATCATCTCAGCATTATACATATAGGCTTACATTTGCACCATGCAGTCTATGTGCAAAAAGAAAAGGGAAGAAGTTGTAAAAACAAAACGTCTCCTCTCTTCCCACAGATCGGTTGACCTTTGACCCTGACCCTAGGCCTTGTGTGAGTTTGTAAACTGTTTCCAAATGACCTCAACATCTGACCACCCTGTTCTTTAGCTGCAATAAAACACAAGAGCACTCGGCTTAGATCAACAAAAAAGTCTGCCATGGTCTAACTCACCATTGGAGCAAGTCAGATCTTCAGCTTTACATTATGGCTGCTGTATTTTACATAATCTAACACAAGCACGTCTTTGCTCAATTTATCAGCCTTGTATTTACTTATGGCAGGCCATTGTGGGAGTGCACACGATGTGGTTCACTGAGTTTTTCTGTCTCCCCTCTTCTTGTTTTCTAATGGCATGATGGGATTTGTTGTTGTGTTTTTTTCAGTGACTCCTTGGGTCACAGTGTTCATTATTTAATGAAGGGCGTAAAGTATTTGTGGTGGGAAGGTTAAGGTCACAGCAGTGTTTGGACACACATGCGTGACTGGCTGGACAGTTGCCTGAGTCAGCAGAAGAAACTGCTGTAACAGTGACTAGTGTTCCCC
Organism: Bostrychus sinensis; assembly: GCA_020698575.1. Lineage (NCBI taxonomy): Eukaryota > Metazoa > Chordata > Actinopteri > Gobiiformes > Eleotridae > Bostrychus > Bostrychus sinensis. The sequence continues at coordinate 19,196,644 of CM036246.1, forward strand.
ATGGTACACTAGCAGCACATAGTTCTGTCACTGGAGACAAAAAAAAATCAACAACACCCCTAAGTGTTTGTGCCATTTTAAATTACAATGAAAATGTTACATACTGTATAATTATTTATTGTAATTAGTCATTATAAAAAGTGTATTTACCCAATAACTAAATCAGTCTTTCCTTACAAACTGTACACTGCATTCTGTGCATCCACCGTACATGAAAGGGTCAGAAGTGGATTGAGAGTAGTAGAGGAGAAAGACAAATTTACAGCTGAAGCCACTAAAATGCTGTTTGATGCACTGGAGGGTCAAAAACTGCGCTTTATGATGGAAGCTAAGAGCTGATGAAATGAATGAAATGTTACTGCATGCCATGACTGGTCCTCTGGCCGCACTTTGGACATGTCTGATAGAGGCTATATGCAAAAAGTGGAGGATTTTCCAAAGCCTGCTTAGTTGGGCCTCCAAGGCACAGTGACAGATGAGTCCAGGGAGGAAAGGACACTCTAAAAAGCAGTAAAAATAAAATAAATGGAACAAAATGCCAAAACACTGAAGGGTAGTAGCCAGGGCAGGAGGGCATGTAAAGGCCACAGGAACCACAAGGCGAGGGGTGCAGTGAAACATTTGGCTGTAGCTGTGCCTACAGGAGTGAGCAGGGTGTGGGATGGATGAGAAGGCTTGGAGGGGCTATCAGAAGCAGCACATCTGCAGAAACCATTAAAAGGTTGTGTATACAGCGTGACGGTGTGTTTTCTCTGCCAGGCCAAGGCTCGGGCCCGCGCCGCAAAACCTGGATCAGGTTTCGTCAGTGTTCGGTGGGGGGCCGTTTCCAGTTGACGCGTGATGATTTAGTCAGGTGTTAGCGTGCACTTTCCAATTTAGAGGGAAATAAATTAGAAGTGATTTTTTATGAGGCCTCTATCCCAGGCTGTCTCTGGGATCCACCTCCTTCCCGCTGTGCACTGTCAGCCCAACTGATGTGTTTATAAAGAGGGCTGCCGTGGGATGTCTCGTATCAACACACACATGTCCAGAAACACATGTGCTTATCCATAGTCAGGAATGAAAACAATGGCAACAAATGCTCACTATACTTTCATTTTGTTCAGCAATTTTTGAGTTGGTCAAATAAACAGCTTCCAGATGTAGTTGCAAAAAGGTGAAGCGGGAAAACACAGGTGTGTTAATGGAAGAGGATGCAGAGCAGAACACATCCAGATGATGGTTTGGGGAGGTGAGGAAGACGTGTTTTAACTCTGCTGGGGTCTAAAGACAGGAAACCCAAATCCCAGCTGACCTCTGACCTCTGTTTGCTTCCCCCTGCTACTGCTCCCACACATGGCTCCAGCAGCCTTCACTAAATGACTCACTTGTCTTGTCTGACGCACTTTTCCTCTACTACATGTTTAGATCTGACTCTCTGAAGAAGTTTGGTGTCCACCTAACCTGAAGGTAAATGATTCAAATCTTTTTTTTTTTTTTTTTTTTTTGTTAGAAATGTATTTTACCACTAACCAAAGCAGTAACAGAAATACAATCCCAATTCAGTAAAAGGCGGTGGTGTGTAAATTGTAAATAAACCAAATCAAACCAGCAAATCTCCTAAAAGCATATATTCAATTCACAATAGAACACAAACAACACATCAGGTGTTAAACTGAGATATTTTACCATTTAATTACAAATAATTTCAGATTTTCGATTTGCTGGCAGCAACACATCTAAAAAAAAAAAGTTTGCATGGAACTAATTAGCAACATGAATTAACATTAGCAACAATAATTGGCAACATTTCAGATGTGTATTTTTTTATTTTTTTTTTTGCAGTCTGTATTATTAGTGATGGAATAATGGATGCTCATGATCTTCAAAATAAAAACAGACATTATTCTGTACTGAAAATCAATGCATGGATCAGAAGGAGCACTGCTTTGAACATACACACCTCTATGTTGCTTTTTTATTACTTTCAAGTCGAAAAGAAGCTTAATTTGTAAAGTAACTGCAAGTGGTTATGTATTGTATGTATGTACTGTATTTTTATCCACGGGACTAGCTTCTTTGGGCATTGAATGGAAGGTTTGGAAAAGCTTGTGGTTTAGTTTTTCCAACCCTAACCAAGTGCTGTCAGGTAACCATAAATGTTGTTACGAAAGCCCCACAAAATACTATGATGTTGTTAGAGCACAAATATCAATGTAGCAGTCTTACTCCATAAATATTGATATGTTATGTATATGTGGTTAGCTCACTACAATAACATTCTTCTGGTTGTGATGCTTGGACGTCCTTCTGGAGCGTACAGCAGCGTTGCCCCTAGAGGGACATAGAGTGCACTACTCTGGATTCTGCTCTACATGGTTGTGGCTGAAGTTTGGATGAGCTGCATTAATCTTTACTGACAACATGCAGATGATTGCAGGCTTTTGGGGGCTGCACAGTAAAGTAATCTCCTCACAACAGGCTCAAGTAAAAGAAAAAAAAAAAAAGATTTTCAAAACATAGGGTCAAGGGTATTTCTAGGAGGCAAACGTGTGATCATGTGATAAAATTGATATTTGACATGGGTGTTATACAGCAGTCTTAAAGGGGATATGTTATGCTTCTATTCGTAGTTTTAAAGCAATATTGGTCACCTCTGGAACAGCATTGCATGTTTTACAATCTTTAAAAACATTAATTGACTAACAGTGTATGTTTTTAATATGTACTCTACTGGTGCTATAAAGAGACAGGTGAAGAGACCAGTAGAGTGCAGGACAGTGGAGGCTGCTGCTGTCTTTTAAACACAAAAGGAAAAAATATATTTATGTCCTTAAACTTTTTGTATGATGCTATTTTACAACAAAATGAAAAAATGCTGCAAGGAATCAGTAAAAAAAAAGAGCTGTACATCATTTTATGGAGAAAGGAATGAGAGCAGACTGGATGTAGAGGGCTTGTAATTGGTCAGTGCTTCCTGGAGTGGCTGGGGTTTGTGGGAGAGGTGGAGATTCGTGCAACCAAGCATTTTGAGGGTTCAAAAACTCAGCGCCAGAGACTACATGATTACTCAATAAAGATTTTTTTTTTTTTGTGTGTGTGTGTGTGTCTGTCCCTTATTCCAATGCAGAAGCAAATGAGAAGAACTGAGTAAACACAAACACGTGACTGGCCAAAGCTCTTTGACAGGGGTTTGACATTCTCATCCATTAAAATTCATATATATTAAAGTCTCACCTCTTAAGATACCTTTCATATTACAATATGCTATTATTATTAGGAGATCAAACATTCACATTTTTCCTGGTTATTCCTGTAAAAAAAAATAAAAAATCATATGTTCAGTTGAGGCAAATAAGCTACTATAGCTACTGCTCTCATTTACTTAAAATTGGAGGAAGAAGTCCAGAAAAATGTGATTACTCAGGTAGAATTTAAAAAGGTACTCAACAAAATCAATTTTCTTTAAAAATATACTTGAGTAAAAATAGTTCCTTTGCGCCACTGATTAAAAGCATAAAGCAGATGTAATGTGATAAATAACAAGCCAAAAATCCAGTGTCTTTGAACCAAAAGTGGTCTTGTCAAATTATCCCTACTTCCACACACACCAGATGAGTAACTCTATTAGATCGGGAACTTTTTACTGAAGGGGTCAAAGTCTCCTTCCTTTATGAGTTGTTGCAACATGAATGGGAGCACTGAAAGAAGGAGAGAGGAAACAAGGAGCTAAACGGAGGGAGCAAGGGAGCGGAAGTGAGGGTGTAGTTTTTCTCGGCTCTCGGCTCTGAGCGAGGTGAGAGGTGGGGGCCAGGGGGCACAGTCTGGGTGGTCAGCGCGATTGGCGACCTACGTGTGTTTATGTGTGTGTTAATGGGCGTGTATGCATATCCGACAGCTACAAGGAGAAAGCTCTTTTGTAGGCTAAGTATCCCGTCACAGGGAATCATAATCAAAAGCATATTTTACCACAAAAGATTTTCTACTTCTAACTTCTTGTTATTTATGAGAAAGGAGGCCCAGAGATGTAGTTCCCAGACCTGGACTCCTATCAGTGACTTTCCACTAATTCGTGGATTTCTTATAGCGAGACCAATATTTTGTATCATACCTCAAATAGGTACGACTACACCTGACCATATCTCACAATGGTTCAAAAATATAATAAAAAAATATATCACAACAAGAATCCCAAAAAATTATTGTTTGCTAATCATTTTAAAATGCATAAGTATTTTAAAAAATAATGCTGTAATATTGTAATAATGTTCTGCATCTGTCACAATGGACTATTAGAATTTTTTGTAAGTAGAAGAAATTGTTGAGTTTGGTTCATAACTGATTTAGACTTAGCAAGACACATGCAGAGCAGAGTAGTAGACAGTAAACACACCATGAAGGCCTGGGACGAGTACACATCCAAAGATGATGGAGGCTTCTACAAGGACGCTTTTGACCTCGAGGCCGAGCTCCACTCCCCACCAGCAGAAGACACTCAGGTGAGACTGAAGGCTATATTTGACTTGACCATAATAAAGCTGAACATGTTAGTTGAATATATATTTTTAAATTATCCTAACCATGAGTTGTGCCATCATCCAGGTACTACCACCAACTGGGAAGACCCGGCTGGTATAGGAGCTCAGAGAGCAGCTGGAGGAAGCAAAGGCCGAAGTTCAGTCTCTTCAGCAAAAGCAAACATGGGAGGAGAGGCTGGCCGTGGAAACAAGAACAGTTCTCCTGGAGACACAGGACAGACTGAAAATGCAGATCCTGGCCAATAAACAACTTCACGAACAACTTAAGAGGGAAAAGGAGCAGAAGGAGGCCATCCAAACTGTGGTCAAAAAGCCACTGGAGGAAGCTACCAAACAGCTAAAGGAGAGCGTCCAAAAACAGCTCCAGATCAATGCCGTTTTTCAAGAAAAACTGAAGAAGGAGAGGAAGGAGAATGAGGCCATCCAGGTTGTTAGTAGGAAGCAGCTGGAGGAAGCAAAGGCTGCAGTTCAACATGCTCAGACTGAACTGAAGCAGCAGATTGACAAGTCTCTTCAGCTGCAGCACAAGGTGTGCTGCAGCAAGTTGTCCAGGAGACATGGGACGAACTGAAACAGCAGATCCTGGCCACTAATTGATTTCAGGAGCAAATGAACAAGGAACAAGAGGTGAGGGAGACCACAAGAAACCAAGTGGCAGAAGCTAAAATTAGCACTGAGAAGCTGAGGGCCAGACTTCAAAACCAGCTTGAAACCAGCAGTCAACTGGAGAACAAGGGACAAAGGACGAAGAGAAGAAACAGGCCGTTCAGACTGTTATCATAAAGCAACTGAATGACACTAAAAGCACAACTGAGGAGCTAAGGGGCAGGCTCCAGGACCAGGTCCTGGCCTACAGTACCCTGAAACTAGAGCTGCAGAGGTAGCAGGAGAGGCAGGGAACCCAGACCAGCTACAGTCAGGAGAAACAGATCTCTGAAGAAGCCAAGACCACTGTCAAAGAGTTGGAGAAGAAGGTAGAGGCAGAGAAGGCCACAGCCAAAGCCTTAGCATCCCGCTTCAACACAGAGAGAGCCACCTTCAACGCTGTGTATAATAAATGCAAAGCAGTGTATGATGCCACCGTGAGAGAGAAAGAGGAGCTGTCCAAGAAGGTTGAACATCAGCAGAGTCAGATTGGAAGACAGCAGCAGCGGATGAAGGAGCTGTCCGCAGCCTTAAGGAGCTCAGAGGAGCACATGCATCATGAAGGAAAGAGAAGATCTGGAGAGCGCTCTGAAGAACAGTGAGGAGCAGAGGCAGCCCACTGCAGACACGCTGCAACTGCAGAAACTGGCTGACCAAAGAAAGAAGAAAAAGTGGTTTTGGTGTCGCACTTAAACCACCTTCAGAAACCCCTACAGCCCATACAACCCTTACCCCAACACGCCCTCGCCCTCGCCCTCTCTCTTTCCCCCATCCCCATTCCCCCTTCATCAAGAAAAAACAAAACAAATACAAAAAAACAAAAAAAAAACATCTTTGTATTATGTATCAGCATTTATTAAAATGAGCAACAACCATGTTTCATTGATTTATATATTAGATATATTAGGCATTGCTGGACAGTAACTAGATACTTTTACTCAAATAATTTACTTAAGTACATTTTTTTGAAGAAAAAGTACTTTCTGGGTACATTTTTACTTGAATAAATTTGTATTTTTTTTGTTTTAATTTTACTTGAGTAAAACTTGAAATTGTCTAAGGAAGTAAAAGCTGTTGTCCTCTGTGGTGTAGTGAGTAGCACATCTGACTTGTAATCAGAGGGCTCTGGGGTCAAAGAAGATTTTGTAAAAAAAATTCAAATGTACTTTCTACTCAAATTAATTTTACAGTCAATATTTTCTTACTTTTACTGAAGTAAAATTTTAGTTAGGTATTTTTACCTCTACTTGAGTAATATTATTTGTGAAGTAACAGTATTTTTAATTGAGTACAGATTTTGAGTACTTCATACACCACTGATATCAGGCAGCAAGTGAGCATTTAGTCCTCAAAGTTGATGGAAAAAAAGGGACAATTGTAACAATTTGAGCGAGTTTTAAAAGGACCCGATGACTAGACAAAGGGGTTAGAGCATTTTTAAAACTGGCCCATGTGATCCCATCCAACAAACAAGCTACTATAGCTCAAATATTTGAAGAAATTAATGCTGGTTTTGATGGGGCTGCACACTAGGCAACACATAATATGAGTATTGGACAGGTGGTCATATTGTTATGCCTGATTGGTGTATGTATACATTGCTGTGCAAGGTAACAAAGTGAACAACATGGACTGGCTTGTAAAAAGTGGCTTGTACAAAAAAGAACAGAGGAGTTCACTTGGCCTGTCTCAGAGGATGATGCTGGTAAGGCTCAAGAATCAAAGACATTTTGTGGATTGATTTGTGCGTCTTTGGTAACTTCTTTTTTTCACTTAAGCTGTATGCCGCCATTTTCAAAAGGAGCTAGCTGTCAACAGATGCTAGCTAAACCTAAACACTCTTAGCCACAGAACCATCTCTGTCTTACCATGTTACTACACTCCTATCAATTTCCCACACAATATTAAACAAGCACACATGTTTCTGGCCCTTTGCTATTACTCTCTAAAATAATTCATATCTGTGCGCCTGGCTCTGCAACATCCACACCACACTTTGATGTGCTGATCTGTTTCTTTTTCTTGTGCAACAGATATATCTCCAGCACACACACAAAGTAAGTAAGGCCTGTATGAGTCAAAAGCACTGTGAAATTAAAAAGCTTTGATCCATGGCTACATGTATGACAAAATGTGTTTGCGAGCAGGGGAAATTCAAACCTGCAGGAGCGAGAAAGGATGGATCAACAAGATCAAGCGACGTGAGAGCAAGAACATTCATTTCAGATGGCCTGGGCCGTGACTGAATTGGTCCTGCATGCTGTTTTTCCACCCAGCACCGGTGTCATGTTCGGCTAACTTTTTATGTCTTGTAATGTCAGAGTGGTTTTGGCACAAGTGGTGGCTCCTGTGCACAAGGAGGACCTGTCTGCCTCCGATCATGCACTAGGGCAGGGTGTACCACACATCTGACACAAGTGAAAGTGTTGACAAGGTGGAAGGTGGAAACTTAACCCAGGCCTGACACTCTATAGTGGCCTTTACAAACATCAAAACCCTCTGGAGCTCTGTCTTATGAAGAGCTGTTGCAGTTGAAGCCTTAACCACAAAAAGGCAACGTGACTGCACTGATCTAATTTTTAAATACTGCAGATAAAATAACACACAGGAAAATAACAGGATATACAATTAAACCCAAGGCACTTGCAATGACACAGACAAACACAAAGCATGCAAATGTGCATAAGAGGTAAGTGAGTAAAGTGTACCGTCGAAATGAATTATTATCATTGCATAAAAAACATAAATAAAAGGAGTTGCTTTCCCTCCCTTTTCGTTGCCATAGTGTTACAGTCGATAACCCAGACTGAGCTGCAGCATCTTTTTGTCATTTGACATGCAGCTCTTGCATGTGCGCATAAACACAAAGTGAGAAAACCAGGTGACAAAACATGAATTATGAATATTATTTACAGAAAATATACTTTTGTTATGTAATATTTACAGTATGTGTGAAAACTTTGTGATCTGAAATGTTGAATAATATACTCTTACATAACCAACAAACAACACTGTAAACAGGCTATATGTCTGAAAGAAGAGAAAAAAAATACTTAAAAGGATACTAATTTTACATTACAAAACCTCAAACTGCAATATATAAATAATAGAGTAACAGTTATGGGGTGCTTTAATTTACAATTAAATTATAAAGAAATATATTAGAAGTAATAATAGAAGAATAAAAAAATCAACAGGTTGACACAGGTTAAAGAATTAACCCCTCCAGAGAAATAGTAGAGGGGGCATTTCACCACACAAGCTGCAGTGGGCGCTGTTTTGTCATTACTTTATGACACCTGCACTACTGTCAAGCCAAATAATAATGAGAGGAGCTACTGCTAAGAGATGTGGGATTTAGATTTAGTGACACTGTAAACGGCTGATAAGAGCCAGCTGGACTTCACAGTAGCTACTGACTGCTGTTTCAAAATGTGATAAGGTATGACATATAACACTGTATTTTATTATCAAAGGAGAGTAACAGATACTTTTACTCAAGTCATTTCAGTACTCAAGTACATTTTTAAGTACATAACATATTTTACTTGAGTACGCTTTTGATGAAAGATTGTTTTTGACCTTTGTTAAAGTAGGCTGCACTCCACAACCAGGTCTAGAAGGTTTATGAGCCAGGTTTGGAAGCAGTAGTAGAAGTAATAGTAGGAGCAATGGAAGAGCAGCAGTAGTAGTAGTACATAGTAGTAGTATTTTTTCTGTGCAACCTGACAGACTATCCACATTACAATACTGCATTCCTATTATCATGTCATACATACATTTTCCTTATTCTTATTACAACATGAGAGTTCAGAGTGTTTATTGATTAGTGTAGGTCCCAATTAGCTTATATTAATTTAAGTTCAAGCTTTAAGTTTTTATTTAATGTAGTTAGGCCAAAGGTCCAAATACACTGATGCTTTTTAAAATGCAAAATAAAAATAGATGTTTATTGAGGATTAAAGTAAAAAGATTCTCAAAGTCAAAAGATAGGTTTACAAGCTGAGAGAGTAACAGAAGGCTTGCAGATCAATAAAATAATATGATATTGTTTCCTTCAGTAGTGTTGCAACAGAGTTAGTTATTTCTTTCAATATTCACCTGTCTGACCAAAATGTTATGACTAATGTAATATATAAAAAGCAGAAAAAACACTTGAACGGGTCCATTATGCCACTGTACTTTAATGCTTTCAAAACACAAGTGGATAAAACATTAGTCATTAATGTAGTACACAACTCTCTGATCCATACTCATAACAAAGACGACCCCTGCACACACTCCATCAACATGTTTCCGCTTTTTATTTCCGCAAGAATTTTACAGGCATTTCTTTTTATAGCGTGTCACTGTCCAACAGAGACAGAGACAGAGCCATGCTAATATTTTTATGTAGAAGTGGAAAGTAACTAATTTTACTCAGGTAATTTACTTGTGCCATTTTGTAGGAGTATGTTATCTGCAACATACATTTACTTCAGTCAAATTATAGAATAGTAGTGGTAAAAGTAGTAGTAGTAGTAATAGCAGTAGAGGTGATAGCAGTAGCAGGTGTACTAGTAGTAGTATTATTAGTTAGCAGTAGAATTATTATTATAGCAGTAGTACCAGTAGTATTAGTATTAGAGGCAGCAGTTGTACTACAGATAGTATTAGGATAGGATAGAAATAGGATTAGGATTTTTTTAAAGTTATTTTTTCACTTTGTGTCTAATGGTTGCTTGTTTTGGTGCAAAATAAATGAACCACTGTACTTTTAAATCTGACCTTTGGCCTTGAATGATTCTGAGAGACTTTTCTAAATCAGAATTTGTGTTGTGGCAAAGACAGAAAAACATAACAGCAGAACAGTTAAAGATAATTGTTGAGATGTCTCTTCTCTCATCTTGTGGTACCCACTTGAGCTTAATAAGACGTCTGTACTCAGCATCTGTGTTTCTGATTTGATTAGCTAATGAGGCAGCGTTACATGCACACTTAGGGCTAATGATCTAGTACCACACATTACCACTCTGACGTGAGACAAGCTTTTAGTTTGTGAACACACAAACCAAGCAGCAGAGTAATGCACAGAGCATTTATTATACAAAACCTATTTATTGCATACTAAAGCAGTATTAGCTCTGATAATAAAAAAAAAGCACACATATGACTTATTATTATTATTATTATTATTATTATTATTATTATTATTTATTTATTTATTTATTTATTTATTTATTTATTTATTTATTTTTGGCCAGTCAGTGTATTTGGCCTATATCAATATAATTAAGGCAGGCTAGGCCCTACCATAGAGACCACACACACACACACGCATGCACGCACGCACACACACACACACACACACACACACACACACTCACACACACACACACACACACACACACACACACACACACACACACACACACACACACACACACACACACACACACACACAAAAAAACCACACACACACAATGTTTAATGTTAGTAGTCAGTTGCCAAACCTTAAATAGTAATAATTTGCAACACTTGGTGGCTAATGCTAATTACTCAGTTGAAAATGTGTTGTGGTCTGCAGCTTATGGCAACATTCTTGTGAGTATTGCCATGTTGTTTACAAAGTCTATACAAGTACAAAGTACGTTAGATTTATGCCTTTGATAAATAAGTAGATGTAAGCAGATATTCTGCAATTATTACTTTGGAATGGTAAAACTATATATTATCTTCCTATTTGTCATGTGGTCACTTCTTACATTTTTTAAATATATAAACAAAGCTTTTATATATATAAAAAACTTACTTCCCCCTTGTGTCTCCGTCCCACACATGCACACTACAAACACTCATATTTACAGACAGAGAACAACAGCAGTATACGAGAAAAGTAGGTTGGCAAGGGAAAGAACAGGGTTTTATTGCTCTGACTAAAATAAAACATGAGGACTTTGCGGTCCACAGTGCAGTTGGAAAGACAAATATTTTTTTTTTTACAAGCAAGAGAAGTCCAGGGACAGCAGGCTGTATAAAAGGCTGTAATGATTAAATGGCTGAAGTATTAAAGCTTGTTAAGTTGTGGGCTGCGGGTTCCTGACCTGGAGAAGAGTTTGTCAGAGCAGCGTGATGAGCCGAGGTAGTACAAACACACATATACAGAAGGCAAATATAGAGACGCAGCCCTTTTCTTTAATAACCTTGGCACAGGACTAGCTTCAGTAAATCTTTGTGCTGGAGTGGATATTGCAGTTTAATAATTACTTTTCAAGAAAAACTTTTCAGTCTCATAAACTAGATTGTATTTGAAAAGCACCACTGTATTTGGACCTCTGGCCTAGCTACATTAAATAAAAAATACATGTTTTTATTTTAGTTTAAATCAACATAAGCCAATAAGGATTGCAGTAATTGATAGATGCTCAGAATAATTGTGTTGTAATAATAATAAGGAAAATGTGTGTATGATATGATAATAATGCAGTGTTGTAATGTGGATAGTAATGTGTTTCTTTGAACATACAAGTCTTCCCAAAACATAACATGCTTGTAAAAAAAAAAATCCTATTACTTATTTACCTCCAAGTCTAAAGCAATAATAATATATAAACTAAAACTTTTCTACTGTTCTATGCTACACTTCAAGACTACTACATCAAGACTTCACTGGATCACTGGATGACAGACATGATACAAGTCAAGATAAGTCACTGTATGTATGCAAGTGTTTTATCTGCTTCAAAGTGCAGAAAATAAGGAGAAGTTTATGCAACAAATCAAATTTCTTTGATATATCAAATGTGAATATGTTGTAGAACCATCTGCATCATTTAACCACATATTAATTCATACTTGAAGTCAACAAGTCAGAGAGACTTCTGTGTCAAGCTGGGGTTTCCTCATGAGTTCCCCAGGGCTGTGACAACGTGAATGTGAGGTTTATGGGAAGGTCAGAATACACATATGGACCTCCAGACATCTTAGATATTTCAAGACTTTGAAATATAAGTATGTACTTGAATAAAATGCAAACAATCTCCGCATGTCTGTCTCTCCCACACATTTGTAGCATCAGATGTCCATCTATCCCAGCCGGAGGGGCTGACAGTCACATGTGGCCATGTCAGACATATTTATTAAATACAAGCAGATTTGTCTCTGAGAAAAATAATATCCATATAAATTCACAAACACATGTGTATGACATGTTGAGAAAAGCTGGAAGAGTTTCATTATTTTGGGTGAAGAACTTTTTTTGCTTGTGTCGCTCCACCAAGTGTCTATCTGTCACTTTGCAGCTGCAGCTCTCCTGCTGAGGCGTCCTCCTGGTAGCCATTATGTGTGTATGTTTGTCTGGGTGGTCCAGTCCCATCTTGGTCTTTCTAATAGTTTTACACTGTTGTGTCCTGGCAGTGCCCGGGGCAGTGGATGGTTGAAGGTTTAGGGGCGGTGTAGAGGAGGAGGGGGTGTTGTGGCCCCTGTCCAGAGGAGCAGACGACAGGTCTAATAAAGCTTCACAAGTTCTAGGCCCATCGCTCTCAGCACTTCCTCCCTGCTGCCCTCTTTGGTCCTGGTTGCCCCCTCAGCCAGCCACCCCCACTGGCAGGCACATGTGGTCCCATCCTAATAGGACCCAGCTGGACTCCCACCTATCCCTCTCTTATGGACCCGACCCCTGTTTTCACTCTATTCTCCTCTTCTCTTCCTTTCAAGCCCAGATGGCTCTCCTTCAGCCTCAGTCCTTGTCCCCGTAATCAAGTATCATTTCTTGTACATAGTTTTTGGGTTTGGGCTTTGGGTATATTCAGGTATATAATAATGAGGAATATCTAAAGCTCACATTTACACTAGCCATTAAGTGGCCAACATCAGACTTATGTCAGTGTTGTCACATGAAAGGATTATCAGTCCAACTATAATTAGTCTTTGAAAATACACGGAAAAGCAAATTTTTGGGGGTTTTGTTGCATTGTCTACAAGCTTGCATAAAGAGTAAAGTCCAGGTAAATTTTCTGGAATATATTTGTTGAGCTTATTTACCAGCTATATACATGTAAAAGGGTCAAACATTAAAAAAAAATTACATTATATCCACCCGTCCCCTGCTGCTACTGGTAAGCATTCATTTGTTGTTTTAGTCTCATGACATAAAGTTAAAAGTAAAGGTCTAGTCTTCCATATTATGCCTTTCTGTGTGTTACTGTTGTTGTTGTTTTTTGTTTTTGTTTTTGTTTTTTGTTTTTTTGTTTTTTGTTTTTTTGTTTTTTTGTTTTACAAATTAATGTACAGAAGAATTATATAGTATGGTATCATGTGTATACAACATTGTACTTTTTGTTTTGCATAGTACTTCCTAGATTTTTATACTATTTTCATTTTAGTCATTTTAAACTTTTACTGCATGTATAACATTGATGTGTGACAGCAGAAACCACATTTAGATTCCCCTGTATGTCCTGTACATATAGAGTAATTGACAAAAGTTTAACTCAAGAATCTTTTAGGATTTAAATCTGCAAACAAATCCAGTTTTATGGTACCTCCTATTTGCTAGAGAAGAATCATGAAGTTATAGCACAGGTATCTTTAGCTCTTTAGCTCCCCTCCTCTCCTCCATTTTCTCTAGACCTGACCACAGCCCATCGTTCACACGTCAGACTCCCCACCGCCGCCCTAATCTGTGCCCCTCTGTTTCAGGGTTATTGCAGGGGAACATTTGCTCCCCAGATCTGCCTCTGCACCATCTCTCTGCAGTCACAGCCTCGGCATGTAAACCGGGTGGTGTCAAGTGTGCCTTTCCCTGAATTTTTATGGTACTGAGGCAGAGCAAACAAACAAACTTGAGAATTTTACGCAACAGCCCATGCCACATTCTCATAGTGCTACAGGGGACAACTGGTGCAAAGTTCCCTCAACTGTATTTCAGAGACGCATGCTGTGAGACGTGCATATGCTCATGAGTTCTGCTTCATAGTTCCTCATGCATCAACATCTGCGTGGTACTTTTGCTGTCCATAGTAGCGCAAAGACTGTGAATAACAGCCATGTTTTTGTGGTTGAATTTAAACACTACCAATAAATTTCTCCTATTGGAACATGATGATATCTTTTATGGTCATTTAACTGGGGACAGACAGCCATTGGTGCACTGTTTACTGACACATCTTCTCATTTCGAGCCCATAACGATATGTTCGCACTGATGAATGGTTGGGCGCCTGCTGTGTGGTCCTTGTGCACATGGTGTCTCCGTGGTTCCTCTTCGTGTCTCACATAAGAGAGAGAGAGATGGGTGTGGCAAATCTCAGTTTGTGATCTTGAATTCATTATGTTTGACCAAATCCGTCCCTGTGATTGTAGAAGGAGCATGCATGGCAGCGGGATATGCCATGGATGTTACTTTTGCACCTTTTAAACTGAATATAAATTATTGGATCAAACTGCCTTCTTCAATGATTAGTTAGATTATAATTTATTGGAATGATCAGCTAAAGAGTAACTGGACAAAAAGCAACACAATACAAAAACTTTTGCAGTTAGCTTAACACTGAGCAAACCTATAAATGTGAGCAGTAGATTTGCTACTGTAATCACCAGAAGGGTGTGGCTGTTATATATGATTATATTTATTTAACTCTTTTATTGGGAAACATGTGAAGGGAGGTCCTGCAGAAGCGCACACAAGTTACAATCCAAATGCTTGTAAGCTAGTCAAAGCAAAATGGACAAACAATTTTACCACAAAACTGTCACACGCAATGCTTTCAACTCAAGCTTCTTTTCTTTCTGCTTTTCTCTTGTCACAGCAAATTATCTGGCTCCTTACTGACACAGCCCTCTTCTGTTCGAAATCAATAGCATGCTTAGGTACCAAGGGATGAATGTTACAGAATGTATTTTGGCAAAGATCACTGGAAGTAAACAAGGTATCGGAACAGCTGTATTTTTATTTGTGGATTCTAATTTGTGTACTTAAATTTTTTGTTGAGGTTGGCTGAAGAGCATCCCTGCATATTGACTTACCCTGTCATGCTCATTCAGTTTGTGTACCTGCCCTCCTTAAGCAGGGTTAGCAGGGGGATAGAACACATGACTGGTGCCCCCCACTCCTCATGTCCACACGTTCTGGAGCCGAAAAGGCCCCATCATGTTTATGTGTGGCAGACGTTCAGGCTAAGCAGGAAGGGACAGGGGACCCGTTACCTGGGATTACCAATACTGACATACAACCACACGGCTTTCAACTGATTCAGCTTTAAAATAATTCTGCAAATACCACTATTATCAACAGACCGCATGGACCTGGCTGTATGTGTGTGGCAAATGCTACACATTAGATCCATGTTTGAATTTGCATTTAGATCTACACTGATGCTAGTGTCTGGACATGGGATCTTGGGCTGAGGCTACACTGTCCATGCAGAACTCCATGTGAGGTGCTCAGACAGAAAAATAAATAGTTTGAGAGCAGAGGAGGAGAGGAAAGCCAGTTTGTTTGAAGACGGGGACGCGTGGACTGAGGCTTACAGACAGATGAATCATCCTGTTTGGGAAACCTGAACGCAGCCTTGTTAAAGAGCAGCAATATGCCTTTTGTGTGCAACAGCAATAACACAGCTCCAAGTCCTGGCTCTGTCTGCGTAACCCTACACAGATGATGATGATGTCAGATTAGCATTAAGCATGAGCTCGCCCTGTGTTTATACGTCTGCAAATGTGTGTGTACTCATGTGGTGAACAAGATGTCTAGTATTGTTTTTTGGGCAGAAAGAGAAATGTAAACAGCGGAAGGTAGTGGAGATTGTGTGTGTTTGTGTGGGGCTGGTGCAGGATGATGACATCAGCGACTGGGCAGGGGCTGAGTGAAAAGCTCTGGTCAGTGTGAAGTTGAGCCTGTCACACAGACGTCGAGCTGCTGCACGCCACGCTAACAACAGAGCACTCAGCCAATGGCAGGGGCCCGAGCACTGGCTGACGGTGGTCTGCCAAAAGCTGTCAGCTCTGTGGCAGCTTAAACGATTCAGCGCAGCAGTCTGCAATGAGAGAAGTAACAGTCGCATTTAAAGGTGGCATTGAATTTCAACATTAACAAGTTTCCTCTAGACTTCAGAGTGGAATTTGAAAGTAAATGATTTAGTCTTTTGTGGTGAATTAAACATTTTAAGGTCTATTGAAATCTATTTGATTAGGATTAAGTTTGGTTTAATTTTAACTCTCTCTTTGATATTAGACAAATTAGTTAAGTAAAAAATTACTGTAACGGGTCCAGCTGGATCTGGATCAGCCATTCATTTGGTCTTTTTCCCAGTGCAGATCTGTGGCCCCAGACAAACTGTTTTTATTAAACAGGGTATTCTACATCTATCAGTGAGCTACACAAATACTAACTTGATACAATATATATATTTTGTATATTAGTTATTTTAGTTATTGTTCCAAACTATAAATTTGGCTTAGAAAATATAGTACATTTTCACAGTTTTGAAGTGTGTATTGAAATCACCTTAACCTTTATAGTTGCCTTTTGTCATTTTTCTAGATCTCTTCCACAGTACTCCAGTCTGTGGTTGGTGTACGCTGTGCTGATGTTGTTCTGCACTGGCCTTGACTGAGTTAAAACAGATTATATAAAGTGCTGCTCTGCTGCTGAACCTCCACACTGACCTCTCAGGGGGAGTGCATGTGTAAAGAATCCTGCCAACAGGGATTGATAGAGTATCACATTTACAGTAGTGTTTTATTAAGTATTTTGTTAAAGACCACCGCCATTGGCTGTGGTCCACATGCAGATTGAGGAATGATAAGACTTCTCTCAGGCCAGGGCTTATTGGTTCCCTTTCTGTCTTCATCAGAGAAGGTGGTCTGTGTTTGTCCTGCAGCTCGTCTTTGATCCCTCTTTCCCTTACGATTCATCCTCCTGGCTTAGACAAAGCAGCTCTCCCGACAAACAGAGCGGCTGCCTTTCAGGGCCAAGCGTCAGATTGTTGAGCAGTGGACACAACAGAAGAGGAGCAGGAGAGAAGATGAGAGAGAAGCAGTGCAGTTTCACCCACTCCGGAGGTCTCAGAGCAGCCCCTGGCTCTCAGTGGCCTACCTTCAGAAGGCCTTATTCAGAGACCCACCTAATGAACACTCCTGGCCTCATTCAGCACCACAATGGAGCCCTCCACTGCCATTGAGCCGGCTCACAATGGACAACATCGCTCCAATTAAACCACAGAGACAATAGGCTGGGGTAGGTGAGGGGTGAAGGAGGTGTGTGTGGAATATGTGCACGTATGAGGGGTCGAGCTGGGGGGTCAGCGAGGTATACAGGCCCGGGCCGGAATATCTCTTCGGAGGTCCACTGAAGTGCCGCTGCCTCTGATGTGCTATTTGGATCAGTAAGAAGCAATTAGGTGCCCCTTCCCAGCACATCCCAAACCTTTATCCTCCCCCAAGCATATCCACTGAGTGTTTGAATTACAAAACAGAGAAGAAAGGCAAAGGCAGTGACCGGGTGCAGCCATGAGCCACGCTGGCCACCAGAGTAGGCCAATGCACTCAGGAACATAAAAAGCTTGACTTCATATGCTCATTAATAGTTGAAAACATTTGCTGAACTGAAATTACTAGAATTGAGAACATATTAATTAAGGTTGTGTTACCCAAAAACACTTTGAACCTTTGTCCCAATCCAATTCCTCTCCTCATCTACAAACTTAGTAACCTTTTCTCCTATATTTTATCCATGCTGTTCTGTAATTATTTCTATTGCAAATTATATAAATGCGTCACCAATACACCAACATTTTGCCTTTCTTTTTTCCACTTTTGTTTTTATTTTCTGTCCCTGTGCAGGTTGATGTAGCTATTGCTGGGAATCACAAATTTAATGTTTACAAGCTGTATTGATCAACCAGCCAATGTGAGCATCTGGAACTCAAGACCCTCTTCTGTGCAAGCATGTGACTGGCCTGAGTATCTGGTAGTGTGTGTTAACATTATAATCTGTTCAGACCATTGGTAATAATCCAAATGATGTCTTAAAGTTTTGTTTTACACAGACAATATACTATTAGGTCATTTGACAATGTCTTTCCATTTAAAGGCATACTTTGAGTTGGATGTTTTGGCCTCTGAATCTTCAGTGGCCACTTAAAATTTGGTTCAGAAAGGGTAAGGTATACTGGCCACATTAGAAATCATACAAAGCCTGTGCCATAGAATCTGCATCTCTCCAACACATTAACCTAATATATTATCACTGACAGAGAAAAAAGGGTAGCAATTAAAATGTTCACAGAATACAAATTGAGCTGAGGAGGTTTACACAGACATGTGCTAAGAATAAGACAGACACCAAGCACCAAATGGTTTCATAATGTTGAATGTATTATTGACACAGAGGTTCTAAACACAGAGCCCGTAGAGACATGACATTTGATGGAGATGAGGACATCCAGAAAGGCAAACAGAGGTAAGAACAAAGGCGGGATTTTGGGCCAGAGAACTCATGAATATGGCAACTGCGGCTTTAAGAGAGGTAACAGTGTGTACATCTGTCGGCATAAATTCTGCTAAAACTCCTGCCTGTCTCTATTGACACGTGGACCTGTGCTAAGGCATGTCTGTTTCTACCCGGCAATGTTGGCTCCCAGTGGGTCTGACCAGTCAATCAAGTGGTTCGTCAGGGGAGCTGGACACACACTGCTGCTAGTGATCAATGCTCTTCACCCCTGGGAACCTCGCTTAGCCGGCCCACGGGGACGTCCAGAGCACCACAAATCTGCCTAAATCCCTCTTACTGCTCTGACACATGACAGCAGGGGACACGTGGGCAGATGACCTCTCAATGTAATGGAAAATGCACATTTGTTGTAGTTGAGTTTTTAGGGTGTACTCCCATTAGGGCTATTTGATCTGTACAAATGCACCTCATCACCAGTCCTGCCGCAGATATGGGCCAAAGGATTTTGCCTCTTATACACTGCTCTTTGGCTGTCTCAGATGAAAGATTCCTAATATGGGAAAAAATCATACGTTGGAGCTCAAAAACAGTGGTGGTATGTCTTACAAAGATCACAGATAGAGCATCTTACAACCAAAGATGGACTTTTCCACACACATAAACACCATCATGGCAAGTGGTGCTAGCTTTCTGATCACTGGCACTACAGTGATGTAAACACTCTAGGACCAGAGTCTGAAATTTGTTCTGACTAACTTCGGCCATAGCTACGTTTCAACCTACTTTTAAGGATTAGTAGTAACTGGATACCTTTACTCAAGTAATTTACATTTTGGAAAAATGTTTTTTGAAACTTATATTTCAGAGTATATTACTCATTACTTCCATTTCATTCTTTTACATTGGTGGTATAATGGGTATTATTATAATAGTAATAGCAATTGCAGAAACAGTAGTAGTAGCAGTAATAGTACTAAAAAAAAAATAGTAATAACTGCAAGCTCAGATATGGTGCATCCTATAGTGCCACAGATACAACAATGTCCTTTTTTTTTCTACATTTATACAGGCTGTATACTGTCATAAGTGACATTGTTAAAGGCACAAAAAAAAAAAAAAAATCAACAAGAAGCCATACTTTCACAGTTTGACAAATCTGTAAATAAGCTATATGAACTATAAGAAATTAAATAAAATGGCCATGATCAATAATACACTATGCTATAATGTTGTAAGAAACTGGCCCTGCAGGATCACCTTCTAACTGTGGCCACATTACTGTGATCTGTGTTAACTGTGCTTTAAGCTGTGTAACATGCTTCTGGTTAAGTGCACTCTTCTAACTTATTTTTACACTGAAATCATGGAAAGTGTTTATGTGCAATATGAAAGGTAATTCTCCAATCGCCATTCAAAAGCTTACAATAATTTTCTGAAATGTGTAATTCTCAAATTGCTTGACCTTGTGCATGTTATTTATTTCTCTAGCAGAAACATTAACCTTTTGTAGTGATTTGTGTAAAACCCTAATCTCTGAGAGGTAACGCTAATAGTGTTGTTGTCGTATTGTGTGCTTGTCCGATTAGCTGTCCTGCTTCTTTTTTGGGACGTTTTTTGTTGTAGCTATACCCATGTTTTGTTCAAGATCTCATCTGCCCCCAATTTACTCTTGCCGTGACCTCCCAACCCTGACCTGTCTCTGCAGCGTTCCTTTCTTTATTACTGAAAGCCATATTGTTTTCAAATGAAAAAGGACATAAATACTCGCTAATATTCTAGAGTCTCACTCGAGTGGAACTGAGAGGAGCAGTAAATCAGAGTCCGAGGAGGGGAGTCCCACCACTGTGGCCAATGCTATGTGTGAGCTAGACTTCTTTTTGTGCATTTGGAGAGTGTTTTTGTTTGAACGAGGGTGTCTCTTAACGTGGGAGGTGTGATTTTTGAGTTTTTCTTAATCCTGTCCCCCTGATTGCTGGTGTTGCCACAGACCTTCTCCACTCTTCCTTTCCAGTTCCTGTGGCCTCCCCGGGCTTCCTCTGGCCGTCAAGACGTAGGACTGCTCTGGGACCAGCCTGCTGAGGAGGAGGTGGTGGTGGAGGTGGTATCATGTTCTCCCTCTCTCTCCTACTACAGATTTATGGGGGCTCAGTCCTTCTCTAAATATTTGCCTTTCCCCCTGTACTGTGGGAGATTGATGGCCTTTGATGTGGGGGGGTGATGGAGAGTGGAGGTGCAGGGTGTTGGGATGGAGCATGGGAGGCTTGTTTGGAAAGGTAAAGACTTTGAGGGGCCCATTTAGAGTTGTGATGAGTTATAGCAACTTCTGTGGCCCTAAGAGAGAGCATGCAACTAAACAATTTGATCTTTGATTTGATTTGCCATATTCCAATAGCTGAATCCAATAATATCTGCTACCACTGGTGGCATGATGGGCATCTTTGGAATTTGATATTTTTTATATTTTAAAATGTCAAATTCAATTAAAACAACTAAAAGAATAAAAGGTATTGCCTACTGTTCACATTGTAGTCTAATGGTGCATTCATGTGGTTCAGGAATTTACCTGTAGTTCTTAATTTTGGAGCTAAAGGTAGTGTTTTTTCTTTAAAAGACCAATTACACTCGGACTTTGCGAAATGACACACATCAAAGAAAAAAAAACAGTTGACAGTAAGCTTTCCCTTTTAAATGTTTATGACAAAAATCAAACAATAAACAAGAAATGATATAATTCTATTATGTTGTCTTGGTTCCAGTATGCCCTATTCTCTGTCATGTTAACGCTGACTGTATAATTTCCTTGTGTTTTATCTAAAGGCTGTTGGACTGTCACATACTACAAACTTCATCATGTACCCATCTTATCAAGAGCATTACAGTTGTCTTCATAACAAAAACAGTGACCCACAGTGAGAAATACAAAAAGCTCTGCCACTAACCTCTCACTGATTTGACTGAAGCTGCTAATAAAAATACTCACCACAGTCAATCATAAGTTACCAAAACATCTGCTGTACAGCTTACTTTCAATCTCACAATCTCTGTTGTAAATAATTGGTTTCAGCTCCTAGAACCTATTCCCAGATCCAGTTCGTGTTGCATCATTTGGACTTAAATCCATCCGTTTGTTCTGTGAATGCAGCCCTCTCCTTCGCTCCCTGTGCAGCTAATTGCATGCAGCCTGCAGGACCTTCATCCCAGACAATGATGTTTATATATATGTAATTGTCGCAACTGTGCAGTGTAGCGGCCCGTTCTCTCCTTCTTGTTGTTTAATCAGTTCAAATAAATCTTATATGGAATCAGAGCCAAAGTAGAAAGTGGTCTGTGAAAGCAAATAATTGGTCGGGACTTGGGTTATTACTTCTAAAAGGAACATAAACAAGTCATTTGAGCTGCGATGATGGTGATGACAAATTTTTTTTTTTTTTTTTTGGATCACGCAGTTGCTTCCGACTCCACTTCACCTGGCAGTGCTCTTCTTACAGTTAACAGCTCCATGTCAGGGAGTACTGGGGCCCTACCTCTGCACCCCGCCGAGTGGAGAGCTCCCACCTCACACACAAGAGTCCACATGACTGAGATACATACAACCTTTTCTCCCACACTCCTTTCACTTCACCTTTGCTTCCTTTTCCCCCCATAACCTCCCCATCCCCAGACAGCCATTGCTCCAATACACTACACCGTATATAAGAGACACAAAAGGCAAAGGGGAGGAACTGAAAGGTCATTCAGATGACTAATGGCCAAATTCACAGGAAACTCCGGGAACATTCTTCCTCAAATTATGCTATTAGCTTCTTGGGGAGTGAGGACGAAGGGAGAGAGAGAGAGAGAGAGAGCTTGGGTTGATAGTGTGTGTAAATGCCAGGAGTGGAAAGTAACAAAGTAAAAGTAATTTCTCACTGTACTTAAACTGTAGTACTTAAATACATTTGAAAGTGAGTACTTTTATACTTTAACTTGACCCGTTTAATCCCACTGGCAACAATTGACTGAAAAAAGATCTCTCACTTTTAAGGTTCTACTGTTGGTATTACATGATCTAATAAGCAGATATTAGTACATATAGCAGAAGTTTTAAAGAAATCTGGTGAGTTTCACATGTCTGGGGTCAAAGGTCACATGATCACAGGTGTTTATTTACAAGTTACACCTGCAGAGGAGCTCAGCCTCCGCCTAAGTCTCAAACAAAAGCTTATTAAAGTGTGCAAACATAAAGCTAGGAAAATGATGGTACACACCATCTTTACGGTCTCTTGTGTTCAGCTATGTAGTGGTGATTCCTCTACTTTGTTTGATTTGGGCACAAGATGACTGGAAACAAGGATGGCAACAATTAAAATAGGGCCATGTATTGTTATATATGTAGTGTTCAACTCTCTATAGGAGTTTAACCCTGAGTCAGATTGTGAACATGTTAGGTGTGTGACCTAGTGCTCCAGCCTGTAATTATGCATATTTTATTTAAGCCCATATGTTGATATTTTTTAATGCAAAAGTATGAAACATTCCCATTGACGCTGTGTAGAACAGCTACTTCCTCTATACCACTGGGGAGGGTAAGAAGAAGGAGAGGGCAAGCCTTAAAACAACAGAAAGAGAAAGGAGCTTGTAGATGTTTGGCCTCCTGTTCTTTAGAGGAATGTGGTGCGGTGGCATTTACACGTTCGCAGTGATTTATCGGTGCTGGCGCCCCCCCTCTGTCTTTGTCAATACTGGGCTCTCACAGCCAGGAAAAGGCCCTAAGCCTGAGGAGACACTGGGCTGGAGCTCCCCCTGCACCTGTTCCCTTGGCGGGGAAACCAGAGCCTGTAATTATGTGTGAAAGGGCCTCTGCCGGATAGCCAGTGTGATAGTGTCAAGCCGCTAATGTTTTGTATGGCAGCACTATGTGATCCTATGAGTGCGAGGGGCGAGCTCTGGCAGGATTTGTCTGCATGTGGTGTCACACAGCAGGCAGTTAATGGCAGGCATGAAGTGTGTCTGATATGAACACTCTTGTGGGTTTGCATTTTGTTGTTCATTTTATGACAAGTCAATCTCCTAAATAACATTTTTCAAATTTTCAGAAATGTGGTTATACTGTATCATCAAATGTGTTCTGCCTTTTCTGTGCACAAAAATATATGCTACTTTAATAATTGCATGTCCTCTATGCGACAGATATTCACATTTTAATGTTAAATTTATTGTCCAATAAGGACCTTAAATCAAACTCAGATGGACAAATATTAAAAATAAATAACACATCTGTAAGCAACAAAGGGGAAAGGCAGCAGTAACTTAGGAGGTAAAGCTAACCAGAAGGTTGGCAGCTCAATTCCCGCTCCCCCAGAGTGCATGATGCCTTTGTGTCCTAGGGCGAGACAATGCACCCACTTTGCCTTACATGCCTGTGGCACTGGTGTATAAATGTGATTGTTTGTTTTGTGCTGCTAAGAACAGCTGTTGGCACGGTATGACTGCACTTCTAAAATTAATAATAGTTAGTTGAGAGCCTATAGAAATCGGCAATATAAATAATTATTATTTATTATTAACATTTTTCCAGTTTCCCAGACTAAGGGTAGTTTAAGTCAGTAATGCCAGCAATGGGGTTAAAGTCAGTTACACATCTGTCTTCTGGCACAAATCCCACATGTTCTGTCATCTGAGGTTAATTGTCCTAGAAGAGAAGGCAATGTGGTAGACATTCAGTGGGAAAAGTCTGCCTAAACCATGTGACAGCAGGGACAGCACAGTCTTACCACAAAAACTTCAAACGGCTGTATGTCTGTGTGTGTTGACCCTATACAGTACAGGAAACCACCAAATCTAACATTTATCTCTATAAAATGATGGTGAGCTTTATCTCCACCTGTCCAATACTGAGTGAATGGTGAAGCACAGAGGTCTGGCCAAATAACCAGTGATTTCTACAGCAGCCACTAACTCTGAAAGCTATCTCTCTGTGTAAGAGCAGGGCAACACTGTGAGTCATGGCCAGGCTGCAGGTGATTGGTCAGGAAGTAGTCATGTTATTATCTCTAATTGAGGGGTAATTGTGGAGCCCAGAGTACTGTACGTGTTAGCGAGTATGTGTAAGTGTATCTTTCGATGTGTCTGTGTTTGTGTTTAGTTGTATGCAGAGTGGAAAATTACATCTACAGTTTAGGCTTGCCATGATTAAAAACAAAACTGAGTAAACAGAGGGCTTTGGTGGGCAGCACTGGGAACCGCTGAGATGTTATATACTCATAGAGTGTGTGTGTGTGTGTGTTTGTGTGTGTGTGTGTTGTGTGTGTGTGTGTGTGTGTGTGTGTGTGTGTGTGTGTGTGTGTGCGTGCGTGCGTGTGTGTGTGTAGTAGGAATTGAAGGTTGGAAAAAACACTGCCTATAAACTGGTAGTTGTGGTCTAGGAGCAGACTGCTGTTTGAGCTTTATAAAGAATCTTCAGTGGACATAATTAACAAATCTCAGTCATAGTTATTGTCCTATCTTATTGTCCTAACATAACACTAGGTAGATTATTTGGCTTTAACAAATGTCAGCAAATGCAACTACTGAATATCTTGTGTCTAAAATGTAGATTTTTTTTCCTGATTTCACAGTTGAAACTGGTTTGATTTTTCCCTGGTTTGCTGCGTAGGCCCCCTCCTCCCATGTTCTCACCTACTGAGCAGGATCTAATTGAGGGCAACCATCCAGATAAAAAGCAGTCTACAATGACACTCCCGTGTACACGCTTGTGCAGATATCTGTGTGTGGGGCATGATGGGGGTAGACTACTTCTACCCTTATCCAACCCTACAACCACCTCCTCTTCCTCTCTCAATCTCTCCAGCACCATTAAAATGCCATGCTGCTCTCTCGACCTGTCTATCCGGCAGAAGCCTTTGTGTGGCACCGCTGAGAGCTGCCGAGTGAGACAGGCTAAGTGAAGGGGGAGCGAAAAAGTACAAGAGATGAAAAAGAAGCGGGCCAGCTCCTGTTGTTGACTGGTACCATTGTCTCAGACCTCTGCAAGCACCTCTTAACATCAGCAGATCCGGGGTGCTTCCAAAAGCGCTCCACTTTTCACTCCTTTCTCGTCTCCTCTTAGCCCCAGCACCGCGCCCCACCACCTGACCCCACCCTGGGCCCATCCTTCATAATTGAATTGGGGCACTCATTCCATTGAGGTGATACAGTATGTGTGTATAGAGATGTATACTATTTAACGGTCTCTTAAATTTCAAAGCAATTTCCATTTCATTTAAAATATCAGCAGTGATGTTAAACAAATCTGAAAAGAAGACAAATTCTTAAAACTACTCAAATCCCATACTAATGCATATAAAATAACTAAAAATGTTGTATTGGGTCCATAAAATCCATCTTATGTATAATATGGAAACCAGGCTGTTTTCTGCAATATTTACATCAGTGATACAAGCAACTGCATTCAAACTGTGCACCGACCATAAAATATGCACAGTGATTTGCAAAACCCTCCACATCAAGAGCAGCTTGTTGTCCGCTGGCTCCATTCAACCAGTGAGAGCCAGCGGTGGTGTCATTGTGGTGTGACTGGTAGTGTGACGCCTCGAGGTGTTGCTGATGGGCTCTGGAGAGGGGAGCAGAGAGGAGGGAAGGGTGGGGTGAGAGGCCTAGTTTAATCGTCTGGGACAGTACTGTTGCGGTCTTGTCCAACCCCACTTGGCACCACTCTCTTGCCATCGCTCTTCCTCAAAAGAATAGGTTCTATAAAGTTTTACTGTGACGTGTTCAAGACTTTGTTCTCGATAGATATTAAAACTCCACTACGTAATTTTATTTTTCTATCAAAGTCAAAAACACAAAAACAGCAATAGCATGACAACAATTTCTTCTTTTATTTGAATAAAAAAAAAAAAAAACAATTTGCCACCAACACAATAACATGACATTAAACCAAAGTTTAGAGTTTACCAAAACTTCTAGAGCTGAGCATTAAGACCGACCAAGCAAACCTTGTGAATGCATTGTCAATATTTATCTGTTTCACTTTAATTCTTTTCATTATAAATGTTTTTATTATAGGTTATAGGTTTTGATATAGACTTTTTGGGCTGCCAGACATATAGGCAATGGTAAAATAAACACTTTCTGTTACTTTCTCTGGCAGTTCAACAACCAATGGAAATGTGGAGATGTATAGTGGAGAGTGCAAGCATTAAAATTGTTAGGGCCTAAATCAATGGTTCAGTCTCAAACTTTTTTCTGGAAATCCATCTTGTCTAAATGATGACCTCCTGCGACCAAACTCCCTCATCTATTATTTAAATTGTGCAAAATAAAATGTTTATGTATTATCAGATGATTATAAAAAGGCAATGTACAACAAGAAGTGTCTATGGTCACAACAAACCATAAATGTATATGAAACTGAACTCTAGGAATCAAGCAACAGCAGCACATTCCGATTAAATCAGGGGTATTTTCCTGAGCGTTACACAGTGTGTCTGAGATTAACTGCATCTCACCTGTATACTTGTATTACTGAAATACTACAGCGACCCAACAAAAATCTGATGCAACACAACCCCAAGGATGAGAAAATTAGCTAAATTATATCTAAATAGGGCTGACAGCCTCTGGTCACTTTGTCAAGTAATTAGTCAGTCATTAGTCATTTCTGAAATAACAACAGTGCTTTTTAGGAAAAAAAATATATGTTACACCAACTTTTCTTAATGTGTTTTATTACCTAATTAATGTGACTTGGCTCATTTTTGTATCACACTTTTGTAATACTAACATTCCTATATTTATTAACATGCATCAAAATAACCCAAAGCCTAAATGGATTTCTTAGGCCTCAAACACACTGGATGAGTCACCTGAGCTTGAGTGTGAATAACCTTGTGTCAACTCGCGACATGGCTCTGAGGTGAGTAGATGCACAGCTGCGCTTGACACATCCAGTGTGTTTGAGGCCTCAGGGTGGATCACCTGTGTCCCCAAAGCTGTACAGGAGTTATCTGCCCTGCTTTCTACACTATGACTGGTGGTTATAAGTCCAGCCTTTATAGGGTTTAGACAATCTGCCCCGACCTAGTGACTCTGTAGTCCTTAGGAATTACTCTGATGTGAGCTCTAATAGCTGGGACACACCAACCCAACGCCCATCCTACATCATGAGAGATAGGATAACAAACAGAGAGAGCCATCTTACGACCAAAGACGAGCTGAAATAGATATCAAGCAGTGTTAGATATTTTACACCAATGCATCCATAGCAACTACTTTACCCTATTTGCCTTTTGATTTATTAACTTTTCCAACCACATAAACATTGGTACTGCAAGTGGCGCTACTATCTGGATCACCAGCGCTGCATCTAGAGCCTGAAATTTATAACATGATTTAATATTTGAACCATTGTGCAGTGTGAACAAATGGTAGTTTACAATTTGCTCTTTTGTGCAGTAATTATTTATTAAATGTATTTATTTATTAATCTTTTAACACACACACACACATAAAAAAAATCGCACAATGTACACTCGACTTAAAACAGAGGCTACTATATTTTCATCTGCACAAGGCTACAAGCTAAGGTAAGCTAACTGTAGCGCAAGTGTCACAAATGTAGAGAAAAAAACATGCATTAGCAAAAACCAGGTCCAACTGTGTCCTACCTCATCCGATGGTGCAGAACAGGCTCATATCGCCAGTCGCATCAATTATCGGCCTGGTATGTCCCAGCCCAAACGCCCATTGGTGGCAGATCAATGTTGAATGACCATGGTGTGTGGGCCGGGCCACTGATAGTCCCTTTATTTTTGTTGTTTTTTACTCAGACCGTAATTCATGTCTTTAATTTGGATGATGTCAAAAATTATTTTAATTATTTAATTTAGCATCCTCCAAGTGCCGCACTGTTCCTTGTGTTGTGGCTATGCTGCTGACTGTGGACTCTACAGATGCTAAAAACACTAATAGGCTAATTAGGGGAGTTTGTGGTTAATCGGTTAATCAATTAATTGGATAAAAAGGTAAAGTACTGTGGCAGATAGAGGAACTGGTGAAAATAGGCCTTCCTCCACGCCAAATTGGAATAGCTTATACCCAGTTGACCACAACAATGCCACCCCAGGTATGACCCAGGGAAAGAACACACATTTATCCCACACTATGTTAGGCAACGCAGATCCGTTAACTGAACTGACAGAGACGTTTAATTACTTTACATTCCATTTATTAATATATATAATTTAAATTCATATATTAGAGATGACCACATTTAAAAACAAGTTGACGACCTCTATATACACAACTCTTTTGTAGGAGTGTACAGTGTGTCTTCATAAAATATAAAAACAGTGGCTACATGGACCAGCCACGGGCAGCCAGAGGTCCACCACCAGTCACACAGAGAGCACAGAAACAGGTCATCAAAAAGGGGAGGCTCGCCACCGACATGGCCCGGGAATAATGTTCTTCATGGCACGCCACTTTGAATGTGACCACCCAAACACCAAGCGCACACGAGGAGGAAATCCAGCGCCAAACCACCAGTAAGCTACGATGCCCGCAACACTAGCCACTGGGCTGTACGCCTTGTTCACAGAGGCTGTAGTGTGCCTAATCACAGTCAGGTGTGAAAGGTCAGGTGGAGGGGGCAAACACAGGAAAGTAGCGCCCTTTATATAGGGGAGGCCAACACAAACACCATACTACTACAGTACATTAGAGAGTTAGGCCAAATGAAACATAAAATTAAGCTGTTTCTTAAAATATACAAGCCTATAACTTGTCTTTAGTTTAAAAAAAATACACTTTTTTATTATGGGTCATGATTTTTAGTCAGTGAGAGCTGTTTATTATAAAACTTAATGATAGGTGATGTCAGCCATTAATTGATAATTGTTTGTTATGCCAATTAATAGATTAAAGAAAATTAGCAGTACATTTCTTCTATCTTTGTTTAGCAGGTTGCAGCTGTTTGGCTAGGATTAAAATGTAACAAAATGCATGGTAGCTTAAACCAATTCACCTAGGGAAGGGATCATCTTTGTGATCCTTGCAGCAATTAAGTAAAATTTGTCAGGAGCCGCTACTGCTTTATGAGCTAGTCCTGCAGCCACCCAGAACCTTTCAAACCAGCAAATCTAATTGGGACAGAGTCAGGAAACTCAAAGTTTTCTGCTGAATTTATGGAAAACAAGGAACCATTCATAATGTACGTTTGTGTTAGGCAAGCTCTTTGTTCTGTCTTGTGGACACTTTCCCTGTGCTGTTTGGCTAATTTGCAAGTGCTAGCATTAGCCTAGCTCTCACATTGGTTGCACATTGTGGTTATTAATCTATCTCACCCAACAACTCTGGCACCCTGTAAACACTGAGGACCTCGCAATATGTCCTACCTTGTATGTACACATGCACATTGGTTCCTACCCACTTGCCCTCTGTTATTTTTAATCTGAAATCAGTGTGCTATTTATTTTATCTGCGCTACCATTGTGGATCACCACATGAGGAGGCAAAAAAAAAAAACAACAACAACAACAACAACAACAACAACAACAACAACAACAAAAAAAACACTTCTGTTTTGGGTTAAACACTCAGTCTCTGGGCTAGAGGCCTGTACTACAAAGCTGGCTGAACTTATGTCTTTCTTACCTAGATAGACAAAACCAAACATGAGAGTCTCTGGATACAGCTCCATAGACTAAACAAACAAACTGAATAGGCAAGGCTTTCACATTTAGTGTAACGACTGATATCAACCAGACATCTGCATGAGTTTTAATGATTTTTACATCACAGTTTAACCAGAGGGTTTCATAGAATAATTTCAATTATACATATATAAAAATTTAAAAAATTAAAATCTAACATGTTTATCAAATTACAACTTTACAATGCCTCTATGTCTATGTCTTCAAGTCCATGCTGCTGTCAGCTGTGCTGCTTGTGCATTTCTTCTTTTCCTCTCCTGCTGCAGTTTTCTCCCTCTCTTGCACATGATCACACCGGCAGCTCATTATGTTCTCAGAGCAGCTTTTCTCTCAACACTGATTGGTCAAAGACTTCCAGACCAGTTTAGGCTTTCACTGTATGTTTGAATAGAAATGTCCCTTGATAGAAAGTGATCCAGCTTAGTACTGTCAACTCAGGGTTAACCCCAAAGTTACCTCGCTAACTCTCTAATTCATCTTTGTAGTGCAGGGCCCAGGTCTGATGTGTTCTCTCTTTCGATTAAGCACCACCTGCACAGAGGTATATCTTGGTCATGCTCTGTCCAAAATCCACTTCCACAGTGGCATGTCTTGGGCATGCTGCGTCAGAGCCACTGGTTCACAGTGTTGTATTGATGGACTGAAATCAAGGGGCAGACGATTTCTGGAGCACATACCACAGCGCATCGAACTTCAGCGAACACGGGGGAGCTGTAGTCCTTTTGCCGGTGTCTTTTGTCCCACGTTCATAAGTTTTGTTGCACATGTTGTGCTTTGTACTACTCTGACTTCAGTGAGACTGCTGCACTTGGATCACAGCTTTGATCCAATAAAACTATAATGCGACAATACGAGAGCTACACTTTCTGATGTTGAGGTGTGTGGCTCTGAAGTACAGAGTGGGCATCATGTTCATTCAAATGTTCATACAGCAGCACACCTTTACATCATCACTCGCACAAATGCAGCCTCTCAAAAAATGGGGTCTGTTAATTGCTGTGCTAGGGATGACTTTGGTTGACTGATCATTTCTTTGGTCAACTACAGACCTAAATTTTAAAGATCTAATTTTTCCCATAGCTGATTCCTATCACAATACAAACACTTTATTATGCAAATCCTGTCTAATTTTTTTCAAGGTAAATTAAAATAAAACCTTACAGGCTCCTAAGTCAAGCAATTACATATTTATGACCATTGCTTCTACATATGTTCTTTCCTGCCATCCCTTTTTCCCAAATCTCACATTCATTGACTTCCTGCCAATGTTTAGTGTCTCTCTGAGGTATTGCGGTATTTGCCAGACATCTCCATTCATGGCTCTTTAGACTTACAATATGGTTTAGAGTTCAAGGTTCATGTGTTGACCCTGGATCTTCAAACTTCTTTGCCTTCCTTGGCTCCATTAGATCACATTTTTAAACACTGTGAAGTTACTCCCCAGTGACCTTTTGTGCCGCTACAGTTATATGGATATCAAAATGACTGGCAGAGAAAAGGGAATAGTAGTGTGAGTCAAAGGGCTACTGGGGGAGATCTATTGTGCAGTAGCTATTAATGCCTGGACTTGGCAGATCAAAAAGGAACTAAAAGAGCTGAATGAAAATTCTGCTTTAGCCCTAATGTGATTTGGATCTTTGGCTTGTATCTGCATTATGTGATTGGCTACTGTGCTTGAGTCATGTGGCTGTGTGTGAGTCTGTGCTTCAAAAAGTCTCTCCACTGTCAATTAAAGTCACCAGTTCCCTTCACTTTGTAATGTTACATAGCCAGCTAGCCAGTTACATTGCTACCCCTGCCAACTAGCTCACAGGGAAACCATTAATAGGTAAAGCCACAATTGACAACTCTTTCTGGTTCTCGCTGTCCTTTTTTGCACATTGTCATTTGGCTTGTTCTCTCTGCCACCTCTCACTTGTTCCCCGATTTTTCTCTCTGCCTCTATGTCTGACTGTCTTTCTAACAGAAACAACATCATTGTGATGGAAAGAGGCCTGACAACAATGAAGCAGCTACAAATCACACTGATTGTTGGCACTGGACCCAGTGGATGGGGAGAGGGCTAATGTAATTGTCCAGGCCCTTGTCACTGTTGATACAGGCTCTTCAGAAGGTGTGGTGATTTAGCTAAAAGCTATCTCTGAGCCAAGTAATTAGACACACCATTGAGAGTAGCATTAGCACGTGCTGCTGTTGCCAGTGTGTGTATTAAAGAGATGGTAAGCGACACTCTGGGTGTTAGTCAAGCCATTAGCAGGGAGCAAGGTGTTCTGGCAGTGAACAAGTGGGTGTGAATTTGTGGAGAAATACTTACTTATCTGTGAGTATTTATGTTCATGTATCATAACTATGGGCTGTTTGTGTCACCTGACAGTGACTGACTAAGATTGAGCTGAGGTAGGCTACTGTAACACACTTGACCTCCCTAAAGCATCCTGTGTTCTTCATCTCCCACTGTGACTTCATGCTCTCCCATTAAATCAATTAAACCCATCCAACAGTCTGCACAAAACACAAAGGCCATAGTGTAGCAGGCTGTGGCCCCTGCTCAACATTTACGTAACTGGTGTGCTGAGCTAACATAACATGGAAATAGGACTAAATGTATGTCAATTGTTTTGCTAGGTAGCCTACTGTCTGTATTTTGTAGATTTGCAGAAGACAGAGTCTATGCAGAAATGGACGGAGTAGCTCTGTCAGCTCCCGTGGTAAATACACTGTGTTCAACAAAAGTAGGCCTACGCACACACATACACACTCTCCACATAATTGTTTGTCCATTTACCTCATTCGTTCTCCGTTGTTTTCCCAGCACACGAGAGCACAGTCGTCCTCTGGACAGACTTGGCAACTGTTAAACCACTTTTCATTGCATGTTTCATTCCTTTCAAAAATTTTACATATAGGCTTTTCAGCAAATTATGACCATACACTGTCAACCAAACCAAGCGCCACCCAGGCGGAGGCATGCACCCGTGTCATTGTGACGTCACATTCAGATGCCATTTTCCACACAAAATGTATTTATTTTTGTGTAGGACACAATGATACACTTATCCTACTCTTTGTAGTTTTGGTAAATTTATCATAGTTACTTATTGTAGTATAACTGAACTACTGGGGAGAAAAGGTCAATATTCAGTAAATGCTTAATGGCCTTATTGGTCACTAAAATGTTCGAAAAGAGTCCTAGATTTAGTTTTGACTTAATACTGTTGTTGCCCCATAGCTTTATTTTGGAAGCTCAACTGTTGTATCATAGCAGGAATTTAATTTATAGAATACTATGCTGTTGATGTCACACATAAGTATTAACATAAACAGCCCAAGTGTCCTTTTAAATGACCATAATACTTTATCTACCTATTGCTTTAAGACCTGGGTTCTATTTGCTCTGCCATCAGCTTGTTAAAACGCCCACTACAAGGACATTCACGTTTGGCTGTTTTGAGTGTCAACAGACTGTAAACCAATGACAATCACTTTGTAATTCTAACAGCTATAAAAGAAGACAGCGTAGCCAGTGGAGTTAGCTTTACCCCATGAGTGCCCGGATGGCCTCAGGGAGCTTTGTGTTTAACTAAGAACCAAATGGAAAGTACTAAAACTCCCTTCTAAAAATCATTGCCTCCTCATCTCTCACAGCCTTCTTTTTCCACCGTTGGACACCACCCCCCTCCTCCGCTGTCGTTTTATGGGGACACCGGACTCCCTGACAGTTTGTTTTAAATTTGACCATGCAGATGTTTCTCTGGGTGACTGACTTTTATAGTTTTGAAAAGATTATATCAGCTTTCCCTAAGATTTTGTTACTGTATTTAAAACTGACTGGAGACTGAAGTGAGGGGGTCAGAGGTGAGGGAGATGGAGACATGGAAAAGGGGATTTGTTCAGTGTCAAACCCAAGGCCCAAGGGGTAAACCTGGCTCTCTGTTATTGTTTATCTATCCCAAGTTTCTGTGAAGCTAAATATAAGGGAACAGAAGAGCAGAGAAGAGGTGGAAGAGATATACCCAAATATGTACTCATGTAATAGTAATGTTACTTCAACATTTTTTTTTGCTATATAAATAAATAAATTGATAAATCAATCAAAAATCAAAATGAAATTAATAAAAAGTAATCCACAAAAATTTACTCAGAAAGTACATAATCTCAAAAATGAATTGAATCATGGGAGAACATGCAAACTGAATACAAAAACGTTGTATTTAAGGTTGGCAAGTATTTACCATGACATCCCTATATTCAGATATATTATGTGATGTAATAAAAGCTAAATAATCATCAATTTTTATATTTACATACTACAGGTCTCATTTTTATTTCATTTATTTTTCAGGACAGTGTACAAAATACATTAAGCTCAGCAGAGCATAGATGCTTGTACCAGATTCCAGATAATGGAAAATTTAAGAGTGGAAGATGCATTCACAAGTCTCTAAATCCAACTCTGACTGTGGCCGAGGCTGACTGGGTTTAAGTGTAGAGAGGAAAGGGCGTGATGCCGGAATGGGCTGGTGGAAAGAGGGTTAGAGTTCACAGCAGCAAGGGTGGGCTTATTGCATTAGACACAGATTCTTTCTAATTTTAAAGGACAACACCAAAGTAAGATTTGAGGATATTACTTTTTGATAGGCAGCTGCTGCAAAGCAAACTGTGCTGAGAACAGGGTGACTGTGGTAGAGGTCACAGAAGTCTCAAATCAGAAATTTTACTTGTGTTGGAGGACACGATGTGCACAACAGTACATATACTTGAGAGTAATTAAGAATTAATCCATAAAAATCACACTTGAAATATAAAAATACAGGTTTATTTTTTAAATTATAGAACACTTTATTTTATGATCAGATTATGGGTAGTGTGAAACGTTTTTATTGTAAAGTATTCTGTATGTTGCTGTGAACTCACCTAGATGTTTAATAAAAACATATCAACAGGGCTTCTCTTTTTTGCAATTAGAACAACTAAATCTGCCTTTTTCCTCACTCTTATAATGAGCAATACCCTTCAACTGTAACTTCTAATGTTTCCTTGTGAAAACATGCACAACAGCAACAGTCACTGTAATTGAAAGATTAAAGAAATGGAAGGTGGCCATTAAATCTGGCCCAGGCAGCAGGCCCAGATGATTTTAGTGAAGGATGAAAAAGGGTGATGTGGAGATTTTCTTCACAGGTTTGGTCTGTTTGTTTAACAGAAAGCTCCAGTTACATTCATAAACCACAGGCTGCTGCTCTACTGTAATGCTGTAATGCATACATTATCAAACTGTATCAGTAATACTCTCCACTGAATGCTGTGTTTTGTCTGACTTGTCTCAGACCATTATTCTCTAAATCTGAAAGATCAAAAGACAGGAGAGGCTGAAAGTTGTTTCTGTTAGAGATTTAAATACATCTAAAGCTGCCATTCAAATGAATTAGACACAATAAGGCTGCCATTGCTGGCTGGGCCTAAGGTTAATCGTCCATCAGGTCCTTGTTTGGTTACGGTGCACAAACCAGCATCAAAACAGTTCTGCAGTACATCTGCCCTGTATTTAGGTGCCTGTGAGAGGAAGTTGGTAATTTTCTTGTTGTGGTGGGCCACCGCTGTAGAGGAAATCCACAGGGAATAATGAAGGACAAGACAGTGACAGCATCAGCTGTGGTGGACTGACTGGCTCCTGACTGCCCTGACGTCTGACTGACTGCTGTGTGGTTATGGCTAATTATTGTTGCTGAGTCAATGTGGGCTCCTTCTTTAGTGTGTCCGATGGTACAAGGGCAAAGCTACTGCGAGTTACCATATACTGGCAATACTTCATTAGGGGTCACAAATCAGTGTACTCCTTGTGACGGTGTAAATCTTATGCCAAATCAATAGGTGAATGACTGCATGACAACAATTTGCTCTGGAAAAGGCTGAAGGGAAAGAAGATACAATTAATTCTGGTTTTCTTAGCAGTTGAGGTTTAGCATACACTCAAATAGACAAAGTCTCTGGAGATAATGTTAATTTTGTGACACTGAACAAAGAGAAGACTGTCATATCCTTTCACATTATTCCTGCTTAAGGGGCATTTACATCGCTTTGATTGCGATTGGATCATCTATCATTTGCTATAATGATTTGATTGTCAATCAGTCTGAATAAATGAGTACACGGCTGCATAGTGACTAAATTTTTTTACATCTTGCACCAATGTCTTGCACTGATTCACCATGTGACATTTGACACAGCTAGAGTCTCTAAAGTGTAAAGTGTTATTCAGAAGTTAGTTGCCCCACCTCATTTTCACCTCTTTTTGCTTTTTGCCCCCACTCTAAAAAGGATAGTTTGCAGTGATGTACATGTAGAAGCCAACATGATTGTCTTGAACTAGATGAAAGGGCATCTTCGCATTGAACTTTGAGTGGCTTCCCTCTTTTTATCATCTCCTATTCTGTTTTGGTGCTCTCGGCTACTCAGAAATGGGGAAGATGTAAGGGTAGACAAAGAGCCTGCACCTCCACCATCGCGCCTTGCCTTTGTAGCGTTTCCTTCCATCACTGTTAGTCACACATGATTATGCCCTGTCAACTGCCAACCAAGTGTTGCTATTTGCCTGTAATAGCATGACAATCAGTGTCAATCTGTGCCCGGCTCCAAATGTTGTTCTCACTGTGCACCCTTCGACTGTGTTTTACATATGGTTACCATAGACAAGGCTCTCGACTTGTCTCCAGTTTGATCTGTTTAGACATATATTCACTCTATGATGTGTTGTATATATAGATATACAATTTTACATGATAAATTTTCCGTGTAATGTACTCTTACAATAATGTAGGCTACATCTAAAGGGTAAACAATTGACTGTGTGCCGTTGTCAAATCAGTTTCTTTTCATTGACAAGTGTCTTGTTTTGAATGGCGTTCCCCATCAACAGCAAAGATGAGAATAATGAAAGAGGCTCAGTGGGGGAGGGGGCACAGTGAAGGAGAGGCAACGGGACCAACATAAACCTCACACAAGTGTCTCTGTGTCACCTTTAATCTATGGAAATGTATGGAGCAGATGAAGTATAATTACAAGGACTTGGAGCATTTAAATCTTTCAAGTGCAGAGACAGACCCATGGGTAATCACTGTGGGTTCACTCAGCTGATGATGGGGAGGGAATTAATTTACCCTGGAGAAAAACAAATTAAGCATCTACTGATTCTGGAGCTCGGTCACACAATAGCATATATAAATATTTTATCTTGGGCGTTTCAGGTTGGCAAAGGTTCAGTATCTCCATTTATTTATACAAGTGTCCGCTCTCCACAGTGTGGCCTCAGCTCACCTCTCAGCTCTTCTCCTGATAGTGGCCTCACCTTTACCTCCTTCAGCTCCCTCTTCTTCACTTTCCTCAGCACCTCTCCATCTTGGCCCAGCCTCTCGCTCTCATGCGCCAATGTATTTTTCCCCTCCACTTCTACTTCTGTAGTCTACTCTTCTCTTCGTCAATCCCTTCTCAGTCTTTCAGTTGTTGAGGAGGAAAATCCAAATATTCCCCCTTAAGACCAAGTTGCATAGCTCGGATGTCTTAATCCCCCCCGACACAGACATATCACTTGTTGACAGACAGTGTCGAATACACCATGAAAAACAAGATTCAGCTGACGGAGTTAAAAATGTCACAGTGATTTATACAGGCGAGTATAAATCAAGTTTGAAGCTGCATGGTAATATAGAAACAGCTCACTTTTCCTATTGGAAATGGAGCACCTCCTGTTGGATATTTGGGATTTCAATAAATTTGGTGTGGCTAAAATATGGGATTTGATATTTTAGCTTCACGTTTCACATGCTTTCCATTCAAACAATAAAATGAAAGTATGGTTATATGAAAATAAATACTATTGTAATACGTAATACATTTGCAAAGATTTTGAACTTTTACTTTCTTTTTAAGTATTTGTATTATCTCACACTTGTATTTTACATTATGGCTATATTGAATTTATCATTTCTGAAAGGTGAAAATTTCACTGGGTGTGCTAATTCACGTCTGCTAATGCCCTTCACCGCGCACCTCGCTGTGAGGATACACTTCACAGGCCATAACTTCCCTCAGTGCCGTGTGTTTTTGTAGCCTAGCATCTTAGCGCCGCATTGTAGATTACGTGAGCTAATTAGCACCGCTGCTAATCACCAAAACGACTGCACAGGCTGCCGGCGGATTACACACCGGTGTGAGAAAGAGCAGCGGTCACAGTTGTGCTCTAACGAGAGAGGTCTAGTGGATTTACAGCGATAGGACTCCAGTGGACTTCTGCAGCCGCTTGGTTTCGCCCAGGTCTGTAATAATGATGTAATAATTGCTCACACGACTCCACAAACACGAACCAAAAAGAAAGAACCGAGCGGAGTCCCCGCGGACCTTTTTTTTTTTCCTGTCACGGTGAAACGGGTAGTACAGGCCAACAAAGGCCCGACTGCATGGTTGATTACATAGACTGTTTTATTTACATTATATACCATATGCGAATTAAATTGGCAATACAATTGGTGATTAATGTTATTATTAATTAGCGTCTGAACTTTTCCACGTGGTTAAAACTGTCTTTATTGGGACTACTTTTCAATTCTTAAACTTGAAAGCAGGTAGTCCAGGCCATAGACAGAGGTTTATTTGTTTATTTATTTTGCTGACTTTTTATAGCATTCCTTACTGCGACCCACTACTCATTTTAAGGCCGTAAAATGCAGACTCATACTATGATGGTTGGTCTGTATTTTCTCCTTGAGCCAACCTTTTCAGAATAGACCAGCTGTCCCTATGTCAGTGTGCTGGCTTTGTTAATCAATAGACCCATAGTCTGCTAATTTATTGTTAATGTCTATTGATCAAGTGTCCACAGGGACTAAACCTTGTTCAACCTAATCTAAGTCACATTTCATTAAAACCGGAGAACAAAACTTTTTTATTACATGCATTATAATGAATAATGACACTGACTATTAAAAAATTAACTCAGCTAATTGAAGAATAAATGAATACACTATCAAGTGCACTTTCAACGCATATTATAAAAATTAAACAGTAAAAAAAAAAAAAAGAATAAATCTATTTTGTATGGATACTATAATATCTCTGTATTATGTCTATCAACTCCAATTTGGGAAAAAAAATTGTGCTTAGCTGCGCTTAGCTTATTGCATGAACAGGTTATTTGCCCTTTGCTCACAGGCTGCAAAGAATTTCAGGACAAAAGAAACATTTAGTGTCTGCTTGTTTATTCCTGTGTGCGCTCCGTATTTATTCACTCCTGTCACTCATCTTTTTTTTTCTCTTTCCACCTCCCTCTCCCCTGCGGCTTTTTCTCACACACAGACGATGTGATGGCGCGGCAACACACAGAACTATCTGGGTGACCATCTGAAACCAATTATGGCAGCGCTGCAGCCACCCAGAAACTCGTGACGGATGGGGATCCTGTATTTATAGCTAGGGTAACTGGCAACACTCACACACAACACAACACAAGGAAGTACAAAGAAATAGACACTTTGGACGCACACGAGGCTCAGTTTGTGTTTACACCCAGCGACAGGCATCTCACACACGCACAAGCAAAAACACAGGCCTCACAGGCAGCAGAAGAGTGCACACTCCCTCTTTGCAAGTTCTCCTCACAGTCTCAGCCGGTGCA
This sequence comes from Bostrychus sinensis, assembly GCA_020698575.1. NCBI lineage: Eukaryota > Metazoa > Chordata > Actinopteri > Gobiiformes > Eleotridae > Bostrychus > Bostrychus sinensis. The sequence goes on from CM036246.1 coordinate 19,236,597, forward strand.
CGAATCAAAGACCTTTGTCATGGGAAGACAAATCCGGCTCTGGGATGGCCGGAGAGGCATGTTTGTGTTTTTCATGGTCTAATCAGAGCTGGTGTTTACAGCCTGATACTGCAGTCAGTATGGTTGTACATGTCAGCTATCTCTCAGCCTGTCAGCACGTCAAACCTGCATGTGAAAACATATACAAAACACATCTGCCTCTTGTTAGACACCAGAAATGGCTGCCATGTGCTCTACTGATAAATAGGCCAGTCTATTTATTGGAGCACAACAAATTGGCTACAAACACCGACAAGGAATTGAAGAACTATAAATATTGTGACGTGCTGAAATCTTTAAACGTGCTGCAGGTAGTTAACGACTTGCCTTTTATGTAGTCCGAGGTATTTCTCATGACTACTTTTTTTTTCGCAGCAGGCTTGTTAAAACGAAGGGGCGACAATGGCACCCTCACGCTGAGCACGTCCAGCACTGTGTGCTCTGCAGCATGAAAGCTGAGGAGAACAATGAATAGCACATTATGCCCAAACTCTGAAAGAGATGCAACCAGAAATTCCTGAATGAATCGGCAACAGACAAGCCTTAAACCCCGTGTAATTACATATTTGGAGTTTATCAGGGTTTATGCGAAAATGCACAAGTTTCCCTTCCCTGGTGGTCCTTAAACACATCCATATGTCCAGCATGTTTCCATTTCTGCTCCTCCCTTTGCGCTCCCTCTTCTCTTTCTCTCTCTCTCTCTCTCTCTCTCTCTTTCTCCCCTTGTCTTGTTTTTCCGCTGTGAAAGAAAGATGGTTGCTGCGTGCAGATGGATGATATGACCCATTGGAGTGGTGTTTTCTTATTGTTAAGTTGTTGTTGACTCTCTAGACTCACAGTGTGACAGATCCAGTTTGGTGTTTTGGAGAGCGCCGGGGCCATGAAGCCACGATAGGCCAGAACTCTTGGTGGAGCTGTGTGCAAACAGAGGAAGACTGCAGCCTATCCATGTTGCACACACACACAGAACTGGGGAGGCCTACTATCGTGTGTGGCCCGCTTTTTTCCTTCCCCGTCTGCCTCTCTCTCTAACTCTTTTTCTCTCGGCTTGAGAAAACTGATCTGTTTTAAAACACGTGCTAAATATTACCATATTTACATTTTCCTGTTTCATGAAGGCAGCAAAAGGGAGTGCGTCTTGTGGATCTTTCTTTTTTCTCAGTGAAAAGGATTCAGTGTGGGGTTAAGCTCTGTTTGAAACCTTAAACCATTTTCATGCTTATTTGTTTTATGATTCTGCAGGGCACTTTGTTTACACAAAGTGTGCAACATCTGGATTAGATAATTTGTTAGGAATTAACTAAGCCTGGATGCTTATCAACCTCATCTGATTACATCTGTTTGATGTTGTGCACTTTGTTAGGCGTTCATTATTTCCCATCTCGCTCACTGGTCTTAAATTCTTGCGTTTACAGTTGTTTGATATGTTTTCAGACAAATGCCAGATTAACATTTTGCAGCGCTAACCCACGCTTTAATCACGGGAAGCAGCTGCCACCCTCGGTTCACTGTTAAATCTTTTAAATAACGATGGTCTTTCCATAATAGCTTATTCCCAATTAAACCACATCAAGACTTTCCAGTGATGCAAGTGTTGATTCAAGTGGCTGAGATAGAAATAATATGGTTGTGTTTGGCATCAAGAGGAGACATTAACATTCACTCAAGGTTAAGTGCATAAATCATTAGCTCATAAATCTATTTTGGACGACTGCAAAAATGGTACCTTCTTTTTTATAGGAGGATGTAATTACAGAAATCTACTGCACAGGGTGAAGTAATCTGATAAGTTATTTATTGGAAGAATTTTTAACTATTTGATATTGATAATTATAGCTAGTAAAAACAACTGATTAAATTAAGCCTTTTTTTACTGGAAAAGTGTTAATCTAAACATAGGATATAGTGAGGATTAAGTTGACTCTTGTAACTTGGACAGATGTTTTTAATTTTCTCACTAAATAATCACTAACTGGCAAATGATAAGCCATTTATTTTTGGCTCCTGTTCTTGTTTACTTTATTAGGCTAATACATACCCACATTAACCTCTGTCAGGTCTTATCTTCTTCCTACGATCCGTTACAAATCTCCCATGTTGTCCCCTGGGCGATCAGCCCGGTCCCATCTAATCGGACTGGGCTGCTGCAGTTCCAGCACTCGGATCAAGCCACACAGAAAGATTAGTCAGACTCTACGTACAACAGATGTGTCCAACACTTGATTTGTGTGTGTTTTATTGACTCTGGCCATCTGTTAATACAGTTGCTGGTTCCTCCTCTCGTGTTTGTTGATACACAGACAGGGGAGCCGAGTGCCAGAAGAAACATTCTGCTGTGGAGAGAAAAGGAGACAGTGAAAAAATGAAGTTGGAGTTCAGAGGGTAATATTTCATAAAAGGCTGCTGGCTTAACTGTTAACCTGCGGCCTGTCGTAATTCTGTATATGGAACATAAGTATTTCTCCTTGTTTTTAGTGTAGCACGGAGCACTGCAGCAGCATCTGTTGATTAATGAGTCTCAGATGTTCATTGCTTTCACTAAACAGTAAGGGTTTGGATTCCTGCTCGTGGAGGAAAGTGAAAGATAGCTATAGATATCTGAAATTCTTCAGATTCCCTCTCCACACCGAAGGCACATAAGGAACAGTTGCTCTCATCATTCCTCCAATTGTTCATTTGTGTGTATGCTTGCGCATGCTTTTGTGCATTGCAGACATTTCTGTCAGTGCAAAAGGATAATGGTGCTTAACAGTTGCAGTCACTTGTGTTTGCTTAGACACTGGTGAAGGCTCCTTGTCAGTCTCCTCACCATTTTCTCTCCCATGGTGTCTGTTTCCTTCAGCTCTTGTCTCATATAACAGTTGTATGAATTCCTTGGAAGCCACAGAGCTTATGAAAACTTTTGCCTCACATTAATTATCTTCTGTCTTGCTAAACTGCCTAAAAGGTGAGATAGATTACATCTTAAAGCTTAACCTACTCACTCAGAAAGAATTGCATCATTTAGTCACCGCAGCTCACATAATATTTTTACTGATCCATTTCATCTGTCCTCTCCACTTTGGCTGCCTCACTCTCGGCATTCCTCCCACTCGTCTCCTGTGAAGCTTTCTGTTTGCTGGTTGAATGGAAAGTTAAGAGCCGTTTGAATTTAGTTCCCCTGCTTTACTCCTCTTGCTATTCGCCATGTCACGATGATGTGATTTCTTGACACAAAAGTCACTTGGGCAGTTCAAACCTCAGAACTCCATGTGAACCTGCTGAAAGGAAAGTGGCCCTGGGCCTGGATAAACACTATGTGAGGGGGAGTCAGGGATACAGCCTGTTGGTCCTAAATGTGAAGGAAAAACGGCCAATAACTGGGCCTTTGGGGAGAGAGTAGTGCCAAGCCTAACCCTCACACATGCTCTCAGGGAGCATGGACTGTAAAGTCAGACACAGGCTTACACTCAGGGAATTCTTTTCCTGGCTATCAACTGTGTAGTGCATATTTAGGTCAACTTACCTGACATAAAATCCAATTGCTGTGAGGAAGTGATTAACAATAAAGCTTTTCATTAAATATAGTGTTAAATTATGTATTAACTTTAAAGACTAAGGACAAATTGACCTTAACTCTCAAAAGTAGGCTTTATATGATCACATGAATAACTGCTCTACTTAGGTGTGCACCCTTCATTATCTGCACTCAGCCTTTTCAAGAGGAATGGATATCACCCAAATGCATTTACTTCATTGACTCTGTTTCCCTTTCAACTATGACCACTGAAGGTTTAAGCACAGGCTAAGCAAGCAGCAGGGATTCATAGTGTGAACACTTTATTCAGCTCAGGTCTGCTGAAGTTAACACTAGTTGCGTCGAAGTAAAGTATAACATGGCCACATAAAGGTAAAATATTTGGTTAACAGATTCAAAATGTTTTTTTAATAGTCTGGATGCAATGCCAAGTAGTTTGATTTTTGTCAGTAAACAGAATAACCTTTAGGTCCAGGTCTACATGATACAATATTTTTTTTATATTTCTTTTTGCTTGACCCTTTCAAACATTTTGGTTGAGGCCCTTGGCTACTTGCTGCCTGTCCCACCCCATTCCACCCTCCCGGGAAGGAGTTAATGCTTTAATTGGGACTTAATTAGTTAATTGACCCCAGAGTTGTCAGGAGATGGGGCAGCAGCATGGTCATACAGGCCGGAGGGCACAGGTGAAGGTAGAGAGGATTAGCCCGAGGTGCTTCCTTACCTCACCAGAGGTGGGACCCATCAGCCCTTTGAAGTGGGACACAAACACTGGAAACACTTTTCATGGTGTCATCACAGCCTGGACCCATGTATATGCATGGGACTGTCTGAAAATATACAAAGTCCAATGTGCCCTGGACAGGCCAACCTCAGGATAATGAATCACATGTAATGTGTATCTGATATGCAGCCTGAGTCATCACCAGATGTTTCAACGGGATTACTTCCAGTTATGGAGAAGAACACTGTGTGTTCAAAGCGAAACCTAAAACAATCCACTTAGAAAAAAGGAAATCAACAAACCATCACCGCCAATATAACATAAGAGTTTATAAAAATGTTGTACTGGAATGCTCCTTTTGCCTCTGGAGGCAGACCAAAGTGTTTCTTCTGCCTGCAATTGGGGTGTGCATGCCAAATGTTTGGAGATTTGAGGTCAAGTACAGAAGAGGAAGCAACTTGGGCACCAGGCCTTCAGATAAAAGCTTACAGGTGGGATTAAGTACAGCCTTACATATGTATGCAAGCTGCGTTGGCTGTTTGTTCTGATGTCTGTTTGTGTGTTGAAAATGCAGCTCCCAGCACATAATGTGTTTGCCCAGTTGAAGCATAGCATGTACTCTGGATAATATTGGCTGTCTCTTTCAGTTGGCAGAAACACATAAACAAACCTGTGTGAATTAGTGAAGCCCTGTAAACGTCAGCACTGACACACAACCACATCTGCATGCAACCTATTACAATGCATTTTCCATTTGTTATTGCATATTTTGTGCTCAGAACTTACCTTAGCATAGACAAGGCTTGCATTTATTTAGTTTTTTCATACAGAAGTAATATTTTTGGGTGAGACAGGGGTTCAGAGTGTATGTGGGTCTGCCTTTGCACCCACAAGTGTGCATCAGAGAGGGCCTCGCTGCAGGCAGTGTTGTTGTAGGTGAGGGCGAGCAGCACCCTGACGGGCAGCTGTGGCAGAGAGGCCAGCTTTGATCAAAGGCCCAAAGAGAACAGGAGGGAGGGGGGAGCAGCAGGCCGTCCACAAGAGAGGAAGAGGGAATTGAGGTTGAAGAATAGTGTGCTTAGGTCCATGGTGTCCTTAAACTTTTAATTACTGTGTACGACAAACAAGAACACCTGCCTCACTACCACTGCTCTCAGTAAAACTATTTGTAGGTGGTTAATATTTCCAAAACTGGTAATTGTCATCTATTTTTAGGTCAATTCTGTTTTGTTTTTTTTACCTAACAATTGAATTATGTATTTATTCAACAGGCTTGCGGCAGCATATTGATTGTGGACAGATTAAGTTACTTAGAGAATCTGTGGGAACGGAGACGACTTAACCAAGGGCATGTGTGCTAGGAGCTGTGTGGCCCTACAAATATATGCACACCAAATCTGTGTCACTGAGGTCATTCTGGCTTCACATTTGCCTTTAGGGAGGTGCCTTTAATTCAGCCCATCAAGAGAGGACACACTAGCAGCAGAAAATTTACTGCAAAATGAAAAAAGGTTATTGCTTATCAAACTGAAAAGTATGCACATTTATATTTTTGAAGCATATTGTATTATTAGTATAAATTTGTATTACAGGTGTAAATCAATGGATTAGAACAGCAAAGGAAAGTTAAATGAATTCCATTAAATTAAATTTATAAACAAAAAAAATAATATTTAGAACATGTATTTAATTGTGATAATGATTTAATATTCTGTAACATTCTACATTTATGGATACCAAAATTATGTTTTCATTAACTGTAGGGTAATAATTAATTTTTTTTTTTTTTTACTCACGTCTGCAGAATCACAGAATATAATGTGTGCATTTCACTTTAAGCTGAACTATTAAAATAAACCAATGTTTCCACAATTTTGTAATTTGTTGATGTACCCCTGCATTTATAGAAATCAAATGTATTGTTATTTGTATTGTTATCAAATAAATATTTGTAGCTAAAATGAATAAATAAACAAATAGACTCCCTATTGGACTTGAAATGGGCTGAATTCATAGACTTTAGATTGTGAGAAGAAATAGGCCTAACCTTCTACTTGATTCATTATGCTAAATGAAAGAGGGGAACAGTAGGCTAATTTAGCCATGGCCCCGCACAGGTTGTTTGTGCATCAGTAAGGCTGTATCACTGACACGCTTTCATTGTAATGGTTAATATTTGTTTGACTGTAGCCTTTCATATAAAAGAGAATAATTCACAATAATGCTCCACTATCCTATCAGTGCAGTGAGCATAACACAAATGCATACACCACTTGCTCTGACATTGGCCTATATTTTGTGTCTTGTTCAGTGAAGCTAAAAGTGGACTTTCTAGTGGACTCCGGTTGTAATTACATTGACGGGTTGAGGATGAATGGCAGTACTGGGCCATTCCCTGCTCCCTTCTTTAGTGGTCCGTGTGCGATGGGAGCGGCATCCCTATGCGGGCCGTTTAGTGTGGTTGGGGAGCAGGACCGATGCCATATGCACTGTCTGTCCTGTGTGACGCATGTGCGACTTGTGGGGTGCACTGCAAAAGAAAAACAACAATTAGACATGAATGTGTGTGTCCAAACAAACGAATCAAAGGCCCGTTGTGTTTGCCGGGAGAGCGCTGGTGGGGGACCCATCCTGCCCCATTCGGGTTTTCTCTTCTAATCTGACCCTGCGTTTAAGTCCTGCCGTGTGAGGCCGAGACACACAGATGGGCTGCAGTCCGCCTCTTTCTCCCATCTCTCTCTTTCACTGCTTCCATTCACTTCAATAGCTCAATTCAGCTCTTTTGTGTTTACCTACAACACAGACGTGAATTATCAGTCTCAATAAAAGTGAGCAGGATATTGAAAAGATTTCTCTGTTCCTCTAAGTTTCCCTCTGACAACAAACAAACAGCAGTGTGCCTCTTTAGTCTAAGTCTGGCCCGGTGTGGCCACATACACTGTTGTTATGGTTTTCCTGTAGACATGTGAGGATGTGGTCGCGCCCCATCAAATATAATAACAGGAGCCAACAAGTGACGGGCTTAGGTCATGAGCGAGGATTTACAGAAAATGTTTGAAACTTGGAGCACTTAAGAAAACTATAGTACAAATTGATAAATATTTAACCCAGTGTAATAAATTCTAAAAAAAAAAAAAAAAAAAAAAAATACATTTACTGTACCATGCACAAGTTTTAGTAAGGTCTAAAAAAATGCTTTTAACTAAGAGTACTTCAATAAATACAGATTTACTTTTAGGAGTGTTTTCAGGAGCGTTTTATGGGATTGTGTACTATTTTGAAATAGATACCGAAGATACAACTTCACTCATTAAAAAAGAACAAATGAATTGTTTTAGCAGATTCTTTACCGCTGTGATCTCCAGTATATAAAGATTTTCTGGTTTAATGGAAAGAGTATTTACCCCTGAACTAAAAGATCTTTGAATCTGAGTCTAAGTCTGGGCGCTATATTGTTACCATTGTGAGAGAGGACAAGTGCATTGGCAGAGGTCTACACTCACAGAGTGCTTCTAGTTTGTTTTTTTTCCTATGGTAATTTTGTACATTGATAACGCCACTTTGTGCATAGCTTTTAATAAAAAATAAATTTAAAAAAAGCCCAATGTCTTATACTTGTACTGTACTACTTAAAATACAAGTGTTTTATATTACATTTTTAATTTTCTAATTAATTTCTAATTTTGGTAATTAAAATGAAGTATTACATGTTTGTAAATCTAGGTAATTTAAAACAATAAACCTGTCATTTTGCATTTAGGTTAGTGAAAACCTGGCCACAGGACACATCTCTGCACGCCCTCCACTGTAGTTCCTTGTCCCACAGAAGCTGCTGAGTGAGGTACAAAACTACAGATGAATAGAACTGGATGGAGAGCGGCAGCCATGGGGCCCTGGGCATGTCCTGCTCTGTGGTGGTGCATGTAAGGGCCCTAGGGGGCTCCCACTGCATTAGTTCGTAATAGGTTTGGGATGACCTAAACGATTTGTTGACTGGGACAATAAATCTGTTGTGTGTTTCTTGGCATGCTGAGGGGAGGATTACAAGTTGTCGCACAAAGGAATGCAAATTGCAAGCCAAACTCTCCGAGAGGCCTGTGGAGTAGCCAGCTATTTAGAGCGTTTGTGCTGAGCTATGCTTTTCTCTCACTATTTTATGTTTCTCTATTAGTGCTAATAACTGTGAAGAGCCTGAGAGTAGCCACTGTATTCATCTCAAATCAATGGCTTTCCCGCACCAGGCCCTATAGACCCCTGCATTTGCATTCTATCGAGTGAGATGACCAGCAGGACAATTGGCGTTAAGTCTCTTTCAGCAGGCCAAATGGAAATCTTGAATGCTAAATTAAATTTTCTAGGTGTACATACTCTAAATTCCTTTGACTGGCTTTCCATTTTGTTTACGTTAACATATTTTTTGTAGATTAATAATGTTAGATAATGATACTTTTTAATTGATACAGCTCCTTGCATTTTTTTCCAAGTCTCTCAAACTACATTTTCTGAAAACATATTTTCTTCTAGTTTTTGGAGTACACTTGCATTGCACTGTCTGGTAGCAGTGTGATGTAACTTTTCTACATACCACCTCCTAGTGACGGCAGATTATAATGCAAGCATACTCTTACACTGTATGAAAAGCAGGTACGTTGCCTATGAACTTTAAGTGGACAACATTGTACTAAGCCCTGATCTAGCATTATTCTCAGATTTTTTTTTATTTGTTTCTGTGTGTGGAATTTAGACAGTGGTGAGCAACTAGATGTCAAATAAAAGTCTGGATGTCTAGATAAGGCCAGCTGGCCCAACCACAGGACAAGGATCCATAAACAGATAGCGGATTTATTTCACTCACATCACAGCTGTAGTCTCACTGACCTACCAATCCTCTAGACAGAAAAGAGAGAGACTTTTACTATAAGCCACTTAAAAATCCACAATTCACCATAACGTGGCCTGCATAAACCTAGGACCTTAACGCTCACACCTATGGTAAGCTAATAGCTATAAACATGCTAATATTTGTAAAGGTGAAATTAAAAATATCACCATTATTTTTTTAGTTTATGATCCTCTTTAATTTAAACCAAAAGTAAAATGAGGCTAGGCCAAGGGCAAGGGCTGGTGGCATGTTGTGTGTGGCTTCAAGCAGCTAAAAGATGTCACTTTAGAGTGAATCCAACCCACTAGTGCATTTTATTCTTGGAGATCATGAAACATTTAATTTTTTTTATGAAAGCACTCTTATTTATAAGACCAAATATATTTTGCTTTCATGATAATTTCTTTAGTTTTATTTGCACTGTGGTCCATTATGGCTTTTTATTTGGCATTTATAGTGAAAAGTGTAGACACTATGCACATTATTGCGACCGAGCAGCTTCAGTAAGCAGTGTTTGTCTTGTCTCATCCAATCACATGACCATATTTTTATCTGTGGGCTTTTTTTGTAGTTTAATTTAAGAACAACATTATCTTAGGGTAATACACTCCTTGCAGTGAAGAATGCTGTGTCAGGTGCCGACTTTGGCTTCCTGCTTGCCTTCCGATATGACCCACACTCTCAATAGCTGGTAATGGTGCAATTGTAAAACATCTTGTCACAAGTTACAATGATGTTTTACAACCCTATGCTTTCAGAGATGAGCTATACTATTGGCCCATGTAACTTTTAAAAAGGGTTTGGTGTGTGTGCAGAGCATTGCATAACACCAAAGTCTATTATTTTCAAATGCACACTTAAAATTCAGCTGCACATTATAAAAAAGGTACTTACAGATAAGGCCGCACTTACAGATAAACATATGGAGCTCTTATTTGTCCAAATGCGATTCATAACTACCAGCCATACTTTTGTGCCTTGTGCGAGACTGGAATGTTAAGTACAGCGATGGTTAATAGACAAAAGGTCAATTGGCCAGAAAGGAAAAAGATTTGAGCCTTCTAAATTTCATCCAATAGAAAAAACACATTACCTTTACCAACCATTTATGCCTCCAGATCCTGATGTCCAAGGCCAGACAAGAGGGCGGTCCGGTTAAACAAGATTTTTTTCACCAATCAACGTGATTGTGGCCCTGCGCAGAACAAAAGCGTGAATATCCATTTCCAAGGAAAAGGGTGAGTGCCCTCTCCATGCCCCCCTCACCCTCCTCGCCCCGGAGTGTACTGTACTTGTTGCCCTGGTAACCCCATGGGCAGAATGCAGATCAGCGGGACAAATGCAACGGCTCCTTGTCTACCCTCACAATTCACCCTGATGATGACTAATACTTTTGTTCATGGAGAGGGCAGGTGGGAGTTACAATGTGCTTCCAATCATCGCCTACCCGAAATTTCCCTGTCCTCTTCTCTCACACACCCACGTTCACTGTAATTTTTTAAGTCTGTCTTTTAACTCATGCCTTTATTAATTTCCCTGTCCTTCCACTTTGAGATGACAGCTCACGCAGTGACAGCAGATGCGGCGGTGGCTGAGAGGTCAGTGTTATCTAAACAGACCCATTGGGCTATTTACTATAGCACCCTCCATCAGCCGGCAAGCTCTGAGGAATCAGCCCATCACTTCAATCAGACATGACAGCATACAATGAATTTATAATAGGCCAGTGCAGGGCAAGGCATGAAATCAGATGAAGAGAGAGAGAGAGTTTGAGAGGGACAAGGAGGATGGAAGCAGGACAGAGGACAAGATGTGTCGCTTGAGGAGTTGCCATCTGTTTCAGTGACCATTGTGTAGGCGTGTGCTGTTTGTTTGTAATGTGAAACAAACAAGTCATTGCTGAGAGCAGTGAGATGGACTGTGACTGTGTTTGACAGTGAGCTGTTCTGTACATAAGGGCTCAGACCATGCAGTAGGTCCTACGTGCAGCTGTCCACATGCATGCATTTGTGTATGTAGGGGTGTGTATGTTTCTTGGCCTGTGAGCAAAGAGAGGTAGTAATCTTATCACTGTTCTGAGGATAAGTACATGTGACAGTAGATATATACAAACTCTTGATCAATATCTTGATAGATTGTCAGATAATGACTCTTCAAGCTGATATGGACAATTGCTTCAATGTGTGTGTTTTCCTGCCTTGTGTGCCGACTGCTTGGCTTACAGCCAGCATCTACAATTCATGGTATAAAGCTGAGTGCTGTCCAGTGTGGGCTTGGGCCTTTCACTCCCTGTCTGAGCCTCTGCCCTTTGACCACATAAACCATGGCAGTCAGACTCATCTCTGTGTCTTCTCTTATCACCTGAATCAAACATTAAAAGAGGGAGGGAGACAGCTCCTCATAAAGTCAGAGAAATGTTGGAGAGAGGCAGATAAAGCTGATGAGAGAATGAGAAGATCATGTAACATGGGAAGGAAGCTAAACCAGATAGCATGCACATAATCAAAATTAGAACAAAAGACGATGAGGTGAAAAGACAAAACAATACCACGCCATGTCACCTCATCTTATGGGCTTCCTCTTTCTTTGAGTTTGTCATTGAAAAGTCCAGGGTAGAGTTAGCGCTAGGTAAACAGGCTGTTTTACGAGGACCATCCTACAATTAGCCGTTACCTTGACTGTTGTGGTTTTAAGAGCAGCCTGGCCTTGGAGTTACCTGGATACACCTGGAGGAGGGCGATAAAAACACCAAGAGTGTTCAAAAGACAGCTCCTATCTGAATGACCACTATCTGTCCCAAACGTCCCATCTGTGTGGCGTACCAGGACTGCCGGCGCCGAACACACAAGTGATTATCTCTGTGTCTTTCTGTCCGCCAGTCTGTCTGACTCACTGAGTTCTAATGAAACCCATTGTCTCAGTAATTTCATCACCTACATATATTGCACAGGCCACCTTCTCCTTCGTGTAAACAGCCTCATGTGCACACAGTTAAAGATTTCAGACGAGCCGTTTGCTGATAGTGATGGGTAGGAAAATATTTGATCTCCTGAGCTTGGCCATTTAACATTCTCACCCCATGCTCTGACCTTAAGCAGTGTGCATGCATGTGCCTTTGTGCATTTTGTGCACATTGCAGAAGTGTTTGTTCACTTAGCTTTAGCCCATGTTAGCACATTGGGCACCTGCATTTTTGATTCACACACACACAAATAGAAATAGAACAGGACCGTTTGACCTCCACCTTCTCCCTGACCTCCATGTCCATCCCTTGGGACAAGGGGTCAGTGAGAGGGGGCTGCTTTGCCCCAACTGATTGTGAGCAAAGACCGATGGTCAATCACATGGCCATTTCCTGGTATTCTTGGAGTGTATTCACACCAGGAAAGTCTGCTGTTCCTCTGGCTTTGTTCCAGACCAAATGTGGACTTAAATTTTTTTTGGCTCACTTTCTAATTGCACTTTTTGCAAGGGGACTAAAACAAAACCATGTTCGTTCATTGCACCCATTGGACAGAGGTGATGGGGGCAGGCAAAGTAAAGACGTGGATGTTGAGGAAAACAATCATAGAGGTCTAACATGCTGCACTTCTTATCAAGAGACTTATTCTGTTGTCACAGTTAAAAATCTGTAAAAAATGTTTTGAGCGTCAAAAGCAGCTAATAAGATATCAGTTTTGCGAGTTTGGTCCAGAACAGAGTTCACACCTGCATAGGGAAGCGAACTCTGGCTCACTTTAACCAGACCAATCAAAGCAAACTTATGATTTTTCCAGGGACCACTCATACTCTGAACAGTTACTGCAGAGTGGATATAATGATATTATATCATATAATGATATATATTATATATATATAATGATATAATGATATCCACTGATATTATATCATTATATAGCATAATATTAACATGCCATATGCAGTAACTGTAATGACTTTTGGGAGAAATATTTATTTATTTTATTTTATTTATTTTAGCTTGTAATATTTCATTGTTCCCATGGCCAGAAATAACTTCCAGTCATTTCACTTCACAAGTTCACAAATTTTTATGATTTTATTTGATTTTCTTTTTTTTTTTTTTATTTCATTTTGATTACAGATTGGGCTGTTGTTTGGACATGCAATGCACTGTGTAAATCACAATAGTTCATATCGCAAGGCTACTGTAAAGTTAGTATAGAGAGAAAATGAAATGATTATGTCACTTCATCATATTAATGGGTTTCGAGACAAAATTTGCTGTCTGCCTGCTGTCATTTGGCTGGTGTTATTTTTCCACAGTCAAATCTAATTCTTGGTATTTGCATGATCTGATTAAAAAAAGACAATAAGTGAACTTTTGCTACTACTCCTGAAATTATGTAACACTCACTTGCTTCAAAACATCAAATTCTACAAGCTTTTATTGTGTCTTCCCTTAAGAAAATACCTGATCTTATTTCAGAGTGTGTTGACACAACTTGGCAACAGATTATGGCACGTATTGTAATCCATCATTCCTTGCTGCAAATAGTTGTGACAAGAAAGTGAGAAACATTTGATAAAGCACAGTCAACACTCAACTTTGGATCAAATCAACTTTTATATTTTCATTTTCCATCAAATAAGTCACTATTTGTTTGCTTTGATTTAGCATAATAGGATTAGGGCCAGTTCAATGCGGACTACGGGATATTAGTGTGTTGCTCAATTGCTCCAATATTAAGATCAGATCTTAGTTCTGGTGGTCTCACAATGGAACTGACCTGATATTGTTGGATGAAAAAATACAGTACTGTGCAAAAGTCAGGTTTTTTGAGAAGGGTTATGAACAAATAAACCTGTGTATCATTGTACCAAAATACGCAAAATTGAAAAATTAAAACTAGATGCACTCAGGGACCATGGATAGAGCTCTTCCAAATTATTGAGCCAACCTCACAATGGTAAAGATATAGTGTTCAGAGCTCAACTCAAACTCAAAGATCTTCTATTTCAGGGGTAAATGCTCTCTTGTCATTGAGCCACAAAATCATAAGGGTTTAAGGGAATTTACTAAAACTAATAATTTGTTCTTTTGGTGAGTAAAATATCTTTGATCTCCTTGTGTGTAGAAAATGTGCTAAGTTAAGGAGCTCAGCGCACAAAACACACTCTTCTTCACACTCCTCCATCCTGCATTCTCCTGACAACCTGGTTGCGTATTGAAAGCGTGCAATAGATTCTTAATCAGTGGACCTTTCCACTTTGCCAGTTCCCGGGTCAACCGATAGTCCGCACTTCTTTGTAGCAAGCAAACAACATAAAATATATGTTTATAAAAAGAAGAATTAATCACAGTGGGTATCTTTGGATAAAGTCATATTTGTTTTTTATATCCTTTCTCCAGCTCGGTCTAGGAGGGCTTTCATGTTTCTGTAATTACCATATTTCATTAGTGTCTGGAGTGTCACCACTGGAGCATCAAAGCAGTTTGGCTCTTTTCGCATGTGCGCGGACCACTGCCAGGGAAGTACACACAACTATCTGTTTTTTCCCTCAAATAAATTCGCCTGTGCCTGTTTTTGAGTGCACTCTCTCCCTCAAGCTGCTGTCGATATCAAAGAGAACCCATTCCGCATGTGAAGTGCCCCTTGTGCAGAATAATAAAGCAGTGCATCATGGCAAAAAACTGTGAAACACAACACTCTCACCATGATGCACACACAGTGACACACTCTGTATACACACATATTCGCTATATGCACAGTACACATAGTATTCCTCCTTTTGTACCTACTTAAGGGCAGATGCATATTCTCTACTCCCACTGTGCTTAAACACAAATTATTTTCTTTACCCTGAGTTGCAATAAAAATTGCAGTGTCTATAACATTTACAGACTCACTAAAGAAAATATACGACACTGAAATACACTGTTGTGACTTGTGTTTTTGTGATCAATGCAGAAATTCATATCAATAAATTAAAATATGATGGGAAGCGAAATTTTCAGTATTTATTCTAAAAGTGAAAATATAGAATCAGTACTGCATGAAATAGTGCAGGCATTATTTAAATGTGACGATTGTGATAATTATGTAATGTTATGCAAAAATTTTTATTTAATCCAACCATGTGGGGTCACAAGCTAGTTCACTCATTGTGTCTGTCCTAAGCCTGAATAAATGGAAAGGGTTGCTCTAGGAAGGGCATATAGACTAATTCCTCTGTGTCCAGAATGTTAGTGTTCAATATGCAAATTACTGCAAACTAGGAGGCTGATGTTTTTTGAAGAAGGAAGTGAAGTAATTTTATGAGAAACTGAATTTTGTTTTTAGTTTAAACAAGAATTATTGCAATCAAAATAAATGCTTGAACAATTTTACTTAAGCAATGTGTTTTGAACTACAAAATGAATTGAACTACAAAAATAAATGTACTGTTCCACAATATTCTAATTTATTGACATATGCCTGTACATATATAGCTAACTTTAAATAAAACTTATTAAAATAAAACAAATCCCTTTTAAAATGTGTGCTACCCCAAAAAAAGAAATAAAATAAAATAAAAATTTAATAAAAAACAAAAATACACATGAAAAGACAAGCCAAATACAAACCGTCATTCAACATGCTAGCCACAGTAAGAAAGTTGTTTTTCTTCTTGAGTACAGTAGCAACATAGTTTTGCTAATTGTCTTTAGGCTGAAAAGTAGTGCATTATCACAATAAAACAAAGTATAGTGAATTGAATAAACATATTTTTTCTTTTAATCAGAAAGAGGCCAAGTAAACTCAAACATACTCATCCTTTAGAGCTGTGCATTGACTACACAGGGTTTGGTTCTGTTGCTGTCGTCTTGAACACTTGCACCTGACCTGTGCTCACACACTTCAAGGCCATAGGGCTCAAAGCCACACAGCATTACAAAGACAATAGGATGAGAAAATAATGTCTGAACCAGCACAAACACAGATGAGCCATGAGTTTAGAGAAGCTCACTAAATGGCCCCACTATCTGCCAGATTATCTCAAGGAGGAAGAGCTGTCTGCCCAGGGATTAAGACACTTTTTTTTGGTCAAAGCTTTATGGTCGCCTTCAGCTAGACGGGGAATCAAAGTCTTCCTCACAGAGCCTGGGGTAGTGACTACAACTGTAAGAAAATAATGATTCTGCAATATATTGTGTTATTTTATTTGGCAGTACTATATCAATATCAGAAATGGCTGTATTGATTTTTTGGGCGTGTTGATGACAATATAATTTATAAAAAATTATAATATTTTGTTAAATACTCACTGAATTATAAGATAAAATTATTTCATATTTCTTTTTTCATGTAGTGGTATACTAGTATACAGGTGAGGTTTTCCAAAATCATACTGTTAAAAAAAACAAAAAAAAAAACCAGCAGAAACACAATAAATAATTTTTGCTACAGTATTGTGCCAATACACAGCCCTAGTAGATACAAAAGAAAATAAGACTTTAATGTCTTTCATTGGGCCACAATAAAGATGATTAACAGAAACAATTATATGTGGCTGTGAATGTGAAAGTCATCTGTTGTTTGGCTTGGTGAAGACAAACTCCTCTGTGTATTATTGCTGTGATCTTGTTGTGAGCTGCTGCTCTAACAATCAAAGGAGCACACACTTGAGATGCTCTGAAGGCTGCAGCTGTGTGGGATCGATGGTCACCTTGGCTTCGGTCACTTTCACTCTCTATTGATCAAGACGAGGGTACACTGCTGAAATATGTCAGTGCAACAAGCTTGTGTCTGTAGCCTTTGTGTCGCTCTTTGTGTGTGTATGTGTGGCTATTTACTAGAGTGTGTTTGTACTAACACTAAAAGTAGCACTATGGCCTTGAAGAACTATTTTTTCAATCTTTATTATCTCCTGCTATAAAGAGGCGGATTTTTAATTTCCAGTAGTGTGCATACGTTTTTGTGAGATGTGAAAAAATGTTGTTAACATTAAGTACTTTATACAGAATTGCATTTTTGATTTTTATTGTGAACATTTCTGGAATGGTCCAAGGACAAAATGATTAATTTTGGTGTGGATGCAGATCACGTTTTAGATTCAGGAGTGTTTTGGGGATTCTGTACCATTTTGAGATATGGAGTAAAGATACTAACTTCAATCAATAAAATTATAAATAATAATAATAATTATTATTATTATTATTATTATTATTATTATTATTATTTATTTATTTATTTATTTTTTGTGAGAGAGAAGGGTTTGAGTCCAGGTCTACATTATATCTTTACCATTGTGAGAGAGGACCAGTGCCTAGTCAAAGGTCCATGCTTTCTGAGTTCTTTCTATTTAAAAAAACAAAACCATTTTGTCTATTTTTGTACATTTAAGCATCGTTCATTGTTCATAGACTATTTTAAAAACTTCTCTTTTGAAGAATACTGTACACTTACCATACCCATTTCAGTCAGTGTTTGAATTGTGATACACTGCAGACATTCTTGGGACAGCTTAGTCTTAACCTTCGGATCCAGAGGCCATAGAGGAGAATAGTATAGCGCGGGGGGCTAGCCAGAGGCTGTCGGGAGGTGTGTGAGGAAAGCAAAGGACCTGCCACATTATATGCTTTAACATGACTGGCAAATCCTGCACGGTTAAACAAACTTAACCTTCATTTGTGAAATGGCGCAAATCAAAGGGCAAAAAACGACTTGTGCAAGTAATTACCACCGGGGGAGAGCAACAGGGCGAGAGCAGGATGGCTGGGAGGGGGGTTGGGGGGGTACCAGGGGAGTGTCAGGGACAGCCAACGTTAACAGGTTGAATAGAAGGAAATGGGAATCATTTAAGGTGAGGGGCATTTTTAATGAGTTTGCTCAGAAATTGATTTTTCCACTGTAATCTTTTATTTATATGCGTCAGGCACCGCGTCCCTGGCAGAGTGAGGGTCAGCTCTCAGAGCGCCCTGTCAAGGCCCCCACTCCTTCAAACAACAGCCCCAAGCCCAGGGAAAATGGTATTGTAGCAAAGGCAAATATTGTCCTGTCTCGGCTTAAGGGGCAAAAAAGCTGTTTGCTCTAAAAAACTTGCTCTTCTCTCTGTCCATCCATTACCCAGGCTGTTTAAGAAAAGTGTTCTTTAGAAAGAGACTTTAGAGAGAGAGAGAGAGAGAGAGAGAGAGAGCACTGCAACAAAATCACATCTGTGTAAGTATTGTTTTCTTTTCACTATAGATGATTTAAATACGTGATACACACTGTCATGGATTAGGCACTGATAAATCATGTTAAGCAGGCAGTGCTGTGTAGACTGTCCATTTTTATTACTATTTAATTTAGAATGGTAATTAAATGCACCCAATTATTTTCTACATTAGGCCATATGCTATTTTCCCAAAACTTTAATTTTAACATTAATTTAGCTTGTATCCGTTGCATATCACAAAATTGTTCACAGGAATGTGTAGCCTATTAAATATTACAATAAAAATGATCAAATTTAACAGCAATAATCTTAGCAATTTCTATAAAAAAACAATCAAATTTAAACAAATGTACCAACTGAAGGGGAAAAAATCAAATTTTCAATAAGATTAAATAACGATAAAATAAAGAATTTTGTTTTGGTATGATTTATTTAAGTTGAAAGTCTACCTAAATTGCTTCCATTAAATTATACTACGTTTGTGTTGGCTATAAAAACTGAAGTTGGGTTAAAAGAGCTAAAATTACATGATTCAGGTGTACAAGCTTGTCTAGCATAATTTAAGCATTAACTTTATCGTCATTGTAGTGTATTTTTCTATATAAAATCTGATGGGGCAATTTAATTTATTTTATTCAGGCCATGAATATCGGTGATATTTTTAAGCGACTGTTAAAGCGCTCTAAGTTCTGCACAAACCTTATTTCTGGTCGTGGGGCCTAAACACTGTTTCCGCAGCGCAGCTTGGCTGTGTTCGTGCTAAAGTTATTATGGGGAGATAGCGCCGTTTACAGGTCAAAATCGGTCCTGCAGCTCCACTTCAGTGCATTCAAGTACAGCGCCCCTTTTCTTAACAGACTCATTATAGCCGTGCCGCCCGTGAGCTGTTTTAACTTGAATTGATATTAGGCTACCATACATGTTTAGTTTAGTTTAGTTTAGTTTAGTTTAGTTTAGTTTAGTCATGTGTGTCAGATCAAGCTGGTATAGCAAGAGTGAGACTAGTCAAAACAACCGAAGCTTTATTTTTGAATCATCTCATAATAAAAGAACCCGCACCATTTCGGAAGATTTCATCATCTCATTGTCTTATAGGCTATTGGACCTTATACTGCACATATTTATAGTTTATTATTTTCTTTATCCATAGTCTACTTTAGTCTATGTGGGCTATTTTGTTTTTTGTTTAGTTTTTTATTTAATTTCTCTTTGGCCAGATTGGTCTATTGAAACTTGTTGCTGTTCATACTGTTCTTCTGCTGTTGTAACATTGCAATTTCCCTGCTGTGGGACAAATAAAGGTTTTCTTCTTGACTTATCACTGTCTACTTTGTTTAAAACATTTTTTGTTGCATTTTCTATAGACCTTTTATTTTTAATACTGCTTGTTCTAATGCCTGTCACAAGAATCTGGTTTAACCAGTCTGCAGGAAATCTGCAAAGTTGGAGGCTTTATTAGTTGCATATTACTTACTGCTCTAATCTTACTACTCAGAGTGTAAACCGCTGCATTGTGCATTGTTTTGTGCCTTAAGATGCTCCATAATGACTAGATTGGTCCTAGTAACAGTCCTTTTGATTTACTTGTCCAATAACTCAAAAGTAAAAGGTACATGGTAGTGTTGTCTCTGAATATGTTATTACTTTTATATATCTTCTGACCCTCATCCTAACACACATTGTTTCCCTTGATATGGGTATACATTATTTGGCTGTCCTTTTGATGTCCCGCTTGACTTCAACATTTAAGCAATCTGAGAGTTTTTTTTTTTTTTTTTAGGGTGTGTTTTGAATATCATATTCGTTTAATTGATTCTACATTACCTGCTTTGATTCATTTATAATGGTACAGTATATCCTAAAATTTGTCCACGGACGAAGCTGCTGCACATAGAAAAAATGAGACAGTTTGACCAGTAGGTGGCAGCTCCAGATTAGTTTTAGCACTCTATCTCCCAGTAATCTCCCAGGCAGGTGCTGAAAGATTCTACATTGTAGAATTTGTATTAGGCCCACAAATACTCTTAAACCATCATCACCAGCAATAAAAATACTCAACATTTGTCTTCAGTTTTTTATTTCCATTTGTCTTTAAAGGCAAGAAAATATATTCTTTCTTCAGGAACAATAAATATATACAATATTTCTTTATGAACAAATGCACAATTTACAAAATTGGGCACAACAGCCCATTTCCTACACAGTGCTATGTTATTGTATAAACACACAACACTTCTAGCCATAATTATGTTCTATTAGCATTTTTAATTAAGGGCTGGTTGTCTATACACCATTCTTCACCACATTAACTTAATATTTATCTTCACTGTGCTATGCACTTGTAACATTATCATAATACTTTTGTTGAGGTTTGAAGACTCCACCAAGGTCTCTCTCACTGAATGAAATCTAGGACTGTCCCGCCGTAGGATCTTGACTACATCTTGTCCCAACTATGTGCTTATGACCAATCTGTTCTGTTTATCACATACATTCTTGTGTCTCTGTCCATGTGATATTGCTGTGTTATGGTCAGCAGCTGAGAAGTATTTGTGATAAGAACCCGGCCAGAATACAGGACATGGTGAGAGGACTGTGGACCAGGGCCGGCTGGGCTGACCTGGGACTGGCAGCAGTGGGCTTTGGTGGTCCCGACTGTCTCTCTGTATCAGGGATATCCTGCTGTCTGCGCTGTTCCTGCTGAGTCAGAAGTGGCTTCACAGTTATGTAGCCATTGATGATTCTCACATTTGGAGGCGGGCTGGTGCTGCAAGAAATACATAATATGTTTCAATCATTTGTGTGGGGTTTGTGTTGTTAAAACCTAGATACTAAATGATGAATAATAAAAATATTCTAAATGGGATACACTGTATAATCTTGAAAACATACCATATCTTCTTTCCTTTTGGCTTTTCCATTTTTAATTGACTCAAAATTGCCTATAGTTCATATGCTGTATGTCTGTCAGGGGGTCTATTCCCAAATTATTTTTAACAGCAGAATGCAATGCTTTGACCTATTTTCCATTCCCCAAGCTTAACCTTTCTCTTTTCTTTTGTATCATGGTATAGGATTGCTACATTACTGGTATTTATTTTATTTCTCTTCTTCTACTATGACATTTTAGGTACACTTTTACCTAACCTTTGTACTTTGGTATATATATATGTAATAAAATGTCCATACCTGTCCCCTATGCGAACCCACAGGTCGCTGAAGAGACGGGGTCTGCTGTGGCCACGGTGGGCTTTTCTCGGCCGTTTGTGACGTCCAAACTCCTCCAGCTGGCTCAGACTGTCGGGCAGCAGAATGTGGGGCAGCTCCTCCTCTCCCAGTCCCGGGACACTCTCCGACTCCAGCTCTGTGTCCACTGGGGGGCTAGTCATCCAGTTGGTGGAGGAGACCATACTGGTGTCTGGGCTGTCCTGGCTGGATCCTCCTGGCTCCTCACTGGGTATGTGTCTGGTAGAGAAAAAATATATTCCTTTACACTCACACTTTTTTATTTCACTGTTTAAAAACTCACTGTTTAAAAACTCTTATGCTATATTCAAAGACAAATGCTTTGATTTATTCATAGAAGTAAACTTTAATGATTGAACCAACAGGCTAGTTACACAATAATTTCACATCATATAAAAATCTGATGCAGCAGCCAGCGAATGTTATTGTTTGCGGTGTCTGACCACTTGATTGCTTTCCACTTACAAATGCACTTCAATCAAGGACACGAACACCACAAAGGCCGTCTTAGCCTAATAAACAGAGAAGCGAGTGGCAGAAATACCCAGCAGGCAACATTGGAGGAAGTTGTAACTCTTACGGCTGTGCTATACGTCAAAACTGACTTGCCCAGTGTGGACCACCCACGTTCACTGGCCACTCCTCAGCTTTTTGACATGCACCTCTTTTCTTCCATCCATTACTCATACTTTCTCATGAGTTGCTCTTTTCCTTTACTATAAAGGTAGCCTGTGACTGCACTTTAAGGTGGGACATCATACACCAACTTCTCCAAAAAATCCTGAAAGAATTGTCATTTTATGCTGTACAGTTGCAGTACTTACATTTCCGATATATTTTTTTCATAATTTAGGGGTGTACTAGTATACAGTCATAGTGTTAAAATATATCTATCGTCATATCCCATATTGTGACAAATCATAATATGCATCATATTCCCAGGTTCTTGCCAATACACAGCCCTGCACTTTGGCTATGTTTTGAGTGTAAGGATACATCAATTTTCAACAATTGTCCTATAATGCGTTTAGTGTTACTTGTATATGAGCCTATATGCCCAGGGGATGCATCTGGAAGCTATAACTGCATGTATTGAGCCAAGCAAGCTCTTAGTTTTATTAAATACACACATTCAACATGGTTAATGACGTGTGATCTAATGTACACATACCCGTCAAATAAGCTCCATTTTCTGGATAATTTTTCTGGTTTAACCACATATTATACATTTTTTTATTTTTATTTTATGTTTGATAAACTGAACTTAAGTTGACATAAAAACAGCCTTGCTGCATATGGCAGTGCTTGGTGGGTCTTTATGTCAACATTTCACAAGATGGATATGGTTAAAATAGTTATTAATCTTTCTGTAGACATAACAGTGATGGTTCTGTAATACCACTTTTTGCAGCCTCAAAGCCCCTTGTTCTGGCCATAATGTCTTGCATGGTCAACGTGATGATAGCTTCTGGCTGTGGTCAAGCTGTTGTGGAGCCAAATGCAGCTCTGGTCTGCTCCAGCCGTCAGTCATATAATCAGTCATAGGACCTTTTTTCCATCTGGTGTGAGGAAGTCCAGGTCTAGAACTAATGCTCTCTATAAACACCTTCTATTTAGCCATGTCCTGTCACTAGGCATCAGCAAGTTTAAAATGTGTGGTCATGCGGGTTGTATGTGTGTGGGTATTTTGTGACCGCAGTATGTCAGTTCACTTGTCAAGCTTTTAAACCTCGCAGCTCTGCACATAGTGAGCTTAACAGCCATAATTTGCCGTGAGAAGTTGGTATATGCACTGACTTGATAGGGGAGTGAAAAGAGGGGGATGTATTTACTGTTTTTAAAAGCAATCCCTCTTGTTGTGCCTTGATTTTCCATTTTCACCCGAGTTGAGTGGCTGCTGTTAGCATTTTATAGGCCCATGGATCAAGTTGTTGAGGTGAGAGGGGAGACAGACTGTGCCAAAGAATGAGGGTGCACACGCTGGCAAGTACAAGGAGATGTATGAGAAGGCATTGTGTAGAAATGCAGCAGGACAGATGCCAAGCCACTGTGTTAGGTGTCTATGCAGTGTATGTGTGCGTGAGAACAGGCAGAACCTCCACTGGCAGCTCTCCTTTGGCAGCGGGTGAAGCAAACAGAAAAAGGAGGGAGCTGATTGAGGTATCAAAGGATTCCTACATAGCTGAGTTTTATTTGTTACAGGCTACAATGTAGAGTGTATCTTTGTTACACTTAAATAAATCTGATGCAGCTAAAGCCCATGTAGAAGTAATACAGATGTTGACTGGCTGCTGGCTAAGTTTTATCTGTCTGTTTGATAGGCTCCTTGATGTATGTTCACATAGATCTCCATGTCTGCCAAGGACTAAAAGTGCACAAATGCTCTGGTTCAGAGTCCATTCTACCATGATTTTATTGGGACAATGCTACACTTAAACACATGCTCCGGATCTACTCTCATTCGTCATCTTGTCAAGGAAGTCGACTTGTGAGGTTGGGTTTCACAACGTGTTTAACCTTCAAAGTGCAGTGTGCATTTGAGATTTCCATATTGTTTCTGTATAAGAATGCAAAATGACACTTCATGTGTTACTTACTCAGGTTCCTGGTGGTCCGAGGCAGTGTGGATTATCTCATAGCCTTCTTGTCTGAGTATGTCCAGTACACTGTGGTTCCCCAAGAAGTGGCCTGAAAGTTGATGAATGGTGAGAATAAAAGCTGTTAACTGTCACTTAGGATTTACATAAATAACATGAATACTCTAATAGAGGCAGATGACTTGCTGTGGTGACCCCAAAGGAAAAAGATGAAAGGAAAGTTGAAAATACAAAATAGATGAAATGGTGAACTTTTTGTTGTGTATATGTCCTAAAACGCATGATTTCCCTGGAACCATAATAGTAACATTGTTTGTTCTCATGTTTTATTACAGTTCAGAGAAAATCAAAGGCAATTCCAGGCAGCATAGACCACAATGTTCGAAGTATCTGAGAATACAAGGCTCAAGTGCTTAATTTGTAATTGAAGATATGCACCTGCAACGAGGGTTCACAAAGCAGATCACAAACACACAGTCAAAAATAGAATGAAAATAATCTTTTTACTTTCAGCAAAACAAATCATCTGCCGCCTTGCTGCAGCTTTGCATATTCATTTGGCATAGGTTTTAGCCTATACCATAAGTACCAGCCTACTTGTGTCTCATGACTCACCTTCCTGGTACAAATTGACACGCTTCCCAGAACAGCACTTTCTGAGCCTTATACATCTACTAGAGAAGTATGTGTACAACAATAGGCCTGTTTCACTTGTTGCTCTGTAATCACCCCACATTATAAGCACTCGACCTCCTGCCTCCTCCACCTCGCTCCCTTCACCTTGTCTTCAATTCTCCCCAACATCAAACACGTCGGCCGCAGCCCCCTCTGTGCCGATGAAAGCTATTGTTAAATTTCTCCCATCAGCCGATAATCCTGCGCGTCACTCAACCCAGCAATAACCTGTAATGTAGCCTGACATCACCCCCACAGCCCAGAAAAATTCATATTTTTGAAGGCAGGAATTCAAACACCTCGGTCCTATGTTGCGGCTTATTAACAGCACGTTGACAATATTGGAGGCTCCCGCTCAGCTCCTTTTTGCCCCCTGCCAATTTTATCATTATAATGTTCCCAATCATTCCTGAAAGTCAAAAGAAAAAGGCACGCCGTGTTACACTTTCTTGGCAGAAGGTTCAAAGGCAGCACACGGGGATAGGCCTCAGAGTGAGTGCGGGCTTCTGTAACATCGCAGTGAAATCAGATGGGATTACAAAGACAGAGTGATGGCAAAAGTCTGTGTATGCGTTAGTGTTTTGTAATCTGAAAAGATGAGAGAAAATATATAGTGATTCTTTCTTTCTCTCTTCTCCCTGGGGCTCGGCAGTGGCAGCATGCTGACAGATTGTACCAACTTTGTATCTCTGTCAAGCAGCTATTTCATTAATTTCCAAAGAGGCTGTGCATTCTCTGGGTGTGAGGTTAATGGAGCGGCAGTAGGTAGTGACGCGTGCCCACTAACCCAAAGGTTGGCGGTTCAAGGCACTGTCGTTGTGTCCTTGGGCAAGACACTTCACCCACCTTGCCTGTATGAATGTGTTAGTGTGACTGTGTTTGGTGGAGGTCAGAGGGGCCATAGGCACAAACGCTCCCGTCAGTCTGCCCCAGGGCAGCTGTGGTTACAGAAGTAACTCACCACCACCAAGTGTGACTGAGAAGTGATTTAATAATACCAAATTGTAAAGTGCTTTGAGGAGCTTGACAAGTTTGTAAAGCGCCATATAAATCCAATCCATTATTATTATGATATGACTGTTTGATGTGCTCTGCTTCCTCTTTCCTCTACAGAACACATACACACCAGCCATTTTACATCTCTAAAAATTAATTGTGGCCCTCACCTAAAATGTAATTATAAAGTATATTATTATGTTACAAACTGGAAGCACTCCTTCCTTACGTGCGTTCAATTCCCAGGTATTCAGGCTTTCCACAGACCTGCACAAACAGACAATATAGTGGAACTAAATAGCCATTTGTAAATCAGTGTGACAGTGAGTTATATTAACTGACTGTTTTCTCTGCTTTATTCTGTCTCTCTAGTACCAAAGCAGCTACAAAAGGCTCCTGTCCAGAATAAATAGAAATTAATGAATCAATTTACTGTATAATGACACAATCTTATCTTTGGCAATTATAATTTTTATGGATTACAGTAAGATTTTACCTTACTAGAAAACATCACATGAAACATATGGACTATACACACGTGATCAATGAACCAGAAGATTAAAATGTATTGCAAAGTTATCATTATGGCTATTACCAATTTAGCTGACCCCATCTGTGCTCCTGTCCCGACCTGTGGGCACTCAACCTCACCTCTAAGGATTTCCCGGATCTACCTCAACCCACTCACCTGTCTGGAGGAGGCCCTGCTGCATCCTGGATTTCCCGGACCTATCTCGCCCCACTCACCTGTCCGGATGAGGCCCACCTGCCGCATCCTGTGGACTTCCTCAACCTACCTCACCCCACTCCCTGGATGAATCCTTACAGAGCTGATCTATGATCCTATAGATGAGCTAATGGACTAACAGTCCTAGACGCGTTGCCTGTCCGTCCTGGGAGAGGATCTCTCCTTCAGTTGGGCTCCATAAGGTTTCTTCTTTTTTCCCACAGCTGGGAGTTAGTTTAGGAGTTTTTCCTTACCGTGAAGGAGGGTCTAAGGACAGGAGTGTCCTGGGTCTGTTTAGTGTAGTTATTGTTTGTGTTGATTGTGTGTTAAGTCTGATTGTGTGTTTATGTTTGATCAACTGTTGTGAAGCCCTTTGAGGCGACTTTTGTTGTGATACTGGGCTATACAAATGAAACTGAATTGAATTGAACCAATTGCAATCTGTAGTCAAACTGTAGTCATTCCAAAATAAAAATCTTCTGGGTTAAATTGATTATATATTATATATTTACTATAATAAATATATAATTGATATTGTATAGTATATTATAGTTATATTAGCCCATGCTTTTTTTTCTCTTTACTCACATTACATTCAAATTCAGATCATAAAGTTATTTCAATAATTAAATATGTGAATGTTGCAGCAAGTTATCTACTATCAAAAACATACAATGCATATCATCTTTCTATCGACAGTAGAAAAACTGCACATCCTTATATACCCTTTGAACTGATCATTGTCTGTCTCTGCCCAGATGCTTTCCACTGATCCACCTTTTTCAAATTGTGCATTCTTTAAACACTCATTCATCTTTCTCTGTGCAGCACTTGAGTGTCCAGTAAACATGCACCCACTCTTTTAACTACAACAAAAAACAGTCTGCAAGCTGCAAGTCACTATCATTTACACACAGTGCCAGACCACACACGTACGTACAGACGTGCACCTCAGGGTGCAGACAGGCACTTCTTGATTGTCGCTAATTTCAAAGTGAAATAGAGAGGTTGTTTGTGAGTGTGCACATTTTATCACAAAAATGATGGCACAGAGGGTCAAATTCAGAAGCTATCAACAAGCATTATACATTGGCTGTGGTTTGTGTGGGTCCAGAGATAATGACTTGTTCCGCTCAGAGTTTGGGCCACTTTGGGTTTTGTTTGTGGAAAGCGCAGACAGTAAACAGTGGGCAGCTCTTGAAGCACAGGCTGGACCCAACACACACCCAGTGAGTGAAGAAAATCTACTTTCTGAGTATATTTTTTAACATACTTTTAAGTATGTTAAAGAGTAAAGATTTTTGAGGGAAAAATTTTACGTTTACTCAAGTCATTTTTTTGTCTATAAGTAAAAGTATTTTTGTCACAAGTAGTAGTAGTAGTAGCAGTTGTAGTAGTAGCACAGCAGTAGGATTAGTAAAAATAATAGTAGTAATAGTAGAAACAGTGTTTTTTTAGAAATAATATTTTGAAATAGCAATACTTTTACTTGAGTATAAATTTGCATTTCTTCCACCTTTGGACAGGCATATAAAACATGTTAGCATGGTTTTTATTACACATTACATTGGACACACTAAAAATCATATATATTAATAATTATAATCATATATATTTTGTGGTTCATGAATTATTTGCTGATAATGCATTTGTGTGCTTTGTGTGGTCCTGGTTTTGATTCAAGATGTCATTCTTCTGGCTTCGATGTGAAGATTTGCAACCACTAAAGTGTGAAGAGCTGTGTTCCAGTTAGATCACCTTTGTAGTTGTTTATTAAAGAGAAGTTTGTTTATTAAAGTTATGTTGCTCAAATTTCAAATGAACAATTATCTCAAGCCCAAGGTTGTTTGTGTTGGTTTATCTGTGAGCAAGGAAGAAATTAGTTTTCATAGTCTTAAGGATTGTTTACCATTGCGAGATAATATACTAACTCCAGCCATAAGGGGTCCATATAAGAACAAATGGTTTATTTTTGGCATGGACCATTGTTAGATTTATGGGTTTTGTGACCCAATAGATTTACCCCAGAACGTTGCTGGTTCATAGAGATGGTTACCATACTAACCCTTAGCTTCCTTTTAATGCCATTTTTCTCCTTTTTTGGGGGGGCTAAGCTATAGCCATAAAGTAGCACATTGCGGTAGCTGTTTTAGTTCCTTTAAGAGATATTTCATGTACCCAAAGGCCACCAGAATACAGGTAATGTGTATACTTACTATTATTTCAATTTACAGACATTCTGGGAGACAAGAGCCATAACCTACGTCTGAGTAGAAAAACCATGGCCCAAACAGGTGAGCTCCTTTTATACCTTCCTAGTCAAGAAACTAGGTAATTCCCCTAGACAAACTGTATCATTGTCTGTTAGTAAGCTATAACAATAAATGGGTTAATATAAAATTTGTCTATAATAACACAGTTCATACCTACATTATATTGCATGCTAGCTGGTATGAGAAAAGTTGCCTGGAAATTCCGGTGAGTCTGGTCGCCTTAGAATCAATTCGATTTCTAGGGCGGAGCAAACCTGAGTTAACGGGCAGCGGAGTTAGCCAATCAGAAAATGGCGGACGTGACGTTAACAAAGCGACAATAACGTGAGAAAGTAAAACGGAGTAGTGAAGCCACGAGGGAGGATCGAGAGAGTTATTTCAACATTACCGTACCATACTGTGAGGAGATGCGTACGAGTGACGCTGCTCGCGAAGAACACGTGACTTAAATAAACCAATCAAAATGCACGGTACGGTTGGGATTTGAGTAAACCACTGCGGACGGCGTGGTGACCAGACTGATATTTCTCTGTAGAATAACACAGAGACATATCAGTCTGGATTTTCCAGGCAATGAGAAAAGTGCTGAAACCCTTGCATACTTCTTTGTCTACCAGTGATCAAGTTTTACATCAATGCAATTATTATACACTTATAAGACTAAAATACAGCTTCATTGAAATACCTATTTAAATTTCAGTGTTAACTCTATCAAGGGATCTGTGGTCAAAGCTGAGACACTTGACAATGTAACTTGTGGTCATAGTGGTTTAAACCATGTATAACCATTTTCATATACTGACCAACTATCCAGTCTTTTTCTGCCAGCACTCTCTGTCATCACTCTAATAAAGCCGATATGGGTTGAAAATTTGTTTGCTTAGAGCTAGGTTTCATATAGAAAGCACTTTTTACATAGCAAGCTTCCCCTGGCTCCTGAGTGCAGTGTTAATGATCCATTTAGTCTTCTTAAATAACCTTTTCATGCTTACAGTAGTGCTTTAATGCATTTTACTGTGTTTACTGAGACTACCTCTTCTCTCAAGCCTCCCTCTTCATTTGTCTGCCATACCAGATAAAGCCACTTTGTCCTAACCTATATCTTTCTGTCTGTTTGCTTGTCTGACTGTGAGTTGCTGCTCTAATGTTTCTTCATGCATGTCTCAGAGCACTTGGTGTCATGCAAGCTTCATCTTCCATAACACCGATCCTAGGGCTGCACAATATTTGAATAACATCCAAATGCAATAACTCTGTTAAATATTCTGTTAACCATGTCAGTGGTGATATTTGGATAATCTTAGTAAGGTTAAGCTCAATTTAATGATAATTCATGAACAGGTAAAAGGATCTGGACTCCCTGGTCCAAACTGTTTCTAAATCTAAATTACTACTAAAGGCTCCAAACACTTTAACAGTGTAAATTTCAGTTAAATAAAAGATAACATTGTATAACATTATTACAATACACTTAGTTTCTTGCCATAGGGATATTGTGTTTGCTGAAATAGCAATAACAATATTTTACACTACATACATACATTGTGTAGCCGTAGATAAAGTGAAGAACAGAAAATTGTTATTTTTAATTTTTAAAATTGTTATTTTTTAATTTTGGTACCAACAAATCTGTTAGCATTTAGCCATCAACAGTGAATGCAAAGATATACAATAGTGGTTACAAAATTAGAGTGGACCACCTAATAGGAACACAATAATAATGAGTAAATAAGTATGAGTAAATGACAGCAGACAGCAATAGACAGTTATCAGAGTGCATTGAGGGCAAGAAGAATTACATCCACTTACACTCAGTCAAGATGCATGCTGGGTACTGTTGCTAGATTGTGGTCCAAACAAACACAAGCTGTTGCCTTCCAGCCCTTACAACAACATGAAAAAAGAAGTGAGGACAGAAACCTGGTGCATAGATAGGAAAATTTAATGCTCCACTCCATGTTTGTTTAGAAAAAACTTGTGTGAGAAACTGAGCTCTCATGGAAGATAAAGAAAGTTTTGGTGTGTTATGCTGTCACCCCATTTACATATTTAAACTTTAAACTAAATAACAAACATATGTTTTAAATATACAGGATAAACTGCTAGGAGACATATTGTTTCAGACTTGCACTGTGCTGCACAGTAGGGTTTGGATGGTCAAACATGTACAGTCCAAGGTTGCAACTTGCAGCACACAGAGAGCCCAGAAATCCACCAAGGCATAAGCCCTATTTCACAATGGTAAAGATTTAGGGCCTGTTTACATTGGACTACATGGATGAACTCAAGGTGTGAGAAAGCAGTAAGTGTGAAAATCTGTAGTAAGCCTGTGAGTCCAGCAAACAGAGCTTTTCGGCCTTTTGACAAAATGGACGAAATGGACGTTCCTGCTATGTCATTTGCTCCAGTTTCTCACCACACACAATGGCGGAGCTCCCTTAAAGGCTCTCTGCTGCAAAACAAAAACACCTCTCCCAGCATTTTTAAAAGATTCTTTATCTGGTTCTCCTGAAAACGAAAGGTCAATCCGCAATCAAATGAAGCAGGATCTTCTACTTCAGAGGTAAATCCTCTATCTATTGAGCCTTTATAACACAAAACTGTAAAGATTGAACAAAAACTACCTGGAAAAAAGTAATAATTTGTTTACTGACCACTTTTGGCTAGATTTGTATCTTTTACCCTATCCCGCAAGGGTTTCAATCCTTTAAAAAATTACTGGATTCCAAAGGTGCTGACCGATTACTGACCTTTCCCGAAAACTTTAATGAAAATCTTACAATGATGGGGCGCCTTGGTGGTTCATCTGGTAGAGGACATACCATATATTTGAGTGACCCAAGTTTGAATCCAGCTTGGGTAAGACTTTAGAAATAAGGTTCAGATTACAGTAACATATATTTTAATATGCCAAGACAATTTTACAAGGATGTCCACATTAAGTTAAACTACTGAATTATCACTTGTATGCGTTTGTTTTGTGGGCCTATAACATGTATCAGTCTGCAAATGACGATAGTTGTTGTTTTTTCTAGTATGAGTAATGAGGCAAAGATTTTAATAGGAGTTGTGTCTTGCTGTGTTTTTAAGTTTCACAGCTAAGGGATTCCTCCATAAATCAAAGAGCAGCCTCAGGATTAACAGAGCAAAGCCTGAGAAACAACTACCCATGATGCTTTAGAAATACTTGAAATGGAGCCTTGAAAACAGAGAACCACTTTGTCTCAAAGAGTGAATCTAGAGTTGAAAATTGTAAATCTCTATCTGACTCTAGTAAGGTGTGGTTGTTGTAGAAATAAAAGCGAGTAAGTTAACTCTTAAGTGAAAGAGATGGTGAAACATAGAGGTCACAGGTTTGTGTTAGGAGCTGCCAGCTGTGGTCCCGACCTCATTCCCCATTGGGACAAGACCAATCTGAGCAATATCAGGAGCAGCTGGTTATGTAGTGAAGAAAGAGCCCCTGTCTTATCACTACTGATATACACAGAGATATGCACACAATTCTGATTGAAGGTCTAAGGCATCCTCACAGGCCTGTGTCATGTGGCCTTTATCTTTTACATCTCATTCTTGCACTGTTGGTTCATTTCCTCTCCATCGACTTTGAGTCAAAACTGTTACCTCCAGCCCATCACAGTGAAGAGCAAGTTGAGCTTGTTGGCCTTCCCTTAAAAAATTACTGGTCCAGATCTTTACTTAATTTCTTTTTGCCCCATTACTGACCTTTTGTAAAACTTTATCGAAATCTATTATACACTAGAGTGAGTATTTGCTCACCTGCCTTTCCACGCATTATGAACTTAATTCTTAATCCGTAGGGTTTAATATGATGTTGGCCCACCCTTTGCATCTATAACAGCTTCACCTAGGAAAGCTTTCCGCAAGGTTTAGGAGTGTTTATGGGAATTTTTTAACATTCTACCAGAAGACACTGATGTTGGACAAGAAGGCCTGGCTCACAGTCTTCCCTCTAATTCATCCCAATTGTGTTCTCTCAGGTTGAGGTCAGGTCTCCGTGCAGCCATGTCAAGTTTTTCCACACCAAACTCACTCATCCATGTCTTTATGGACAGTGCTTTGTGCACTGGTGCAGTCATGTTGGAACAGGAAGTGGCCATCCCAAAACTTTTCCACAAAGTCTTCCACAAAGCTACAGCCTAGGTGCTTGATTTTATCCACCTGTGGCCATGGAAGTGAGTGAAAGACCTGAATTCAGTTATTTGGGTGGGTGAGCGAATACTTTTTAACAATATAGTCTATCTATTATTTCATGAGTTCTTTTGGCAAACAAAATAACCAACAAACCAATGCTGGTGAAAATGTAATGTTCTGAGGACGAATTACAGAATCCATAAACCCTTGAGTGATTGTACTCTGGCTTTAGGAAGTATTCATTAAGATTCAGTGCTTCTGTTTTAGTTTCAGTCAGATTACTGTAACAAATAGTTTTCAAAATCTTGAGGACAAATTCACAATCATCTCTAAGGTCAAAATGCTTCTGTGCACTTGTTTATGTGCTTATTTTCCAGTGTCATTTGAACTGTGTAGTAGTACATTGCCCAGGCAGCCCTGCAGGCATTAAGATAAAAGTGTATGTAGTCTGAGGCATATACTGTATAGTCTATGTGCGTCTTTGCTTATCTGCCAGCACTGGCATAAACCAGTGTCTTACAGTTTTGTCTCAAGACCCAGCTGGTTTTCATTTCTACTTTTTAATCAGGATCTGATTTACACCTGGCACACCAGGTGAAGGCAATTACCTCCTGCAGGAAACGCAGCGTCCTGTAGGGCTGGAGAAGTGAAGCTTTGTGTCCACAGTCTGCGCTGTCAGCATACAGGTCAGTCCTAATCCTCAAGGATCTAAGCCAGAACCACCACATATTTATGAAACGTTGCATTAAGCTTTTTTAAAATAGACTAAATAATGTTTGAGTTTGTTAATGAAGTGTGTAATCTTTGAACAAGCTAATGAGCTGGACTGATTTCATTATTAAAGCTTGGAATCTGAGTGTTGAGCCTAACAGTGATGTCTGCACAAAGGTTACATTTTGGGAAACTGTATGAGCAATAAAAACTGCACACAGAGAGAACTGACAACTCGTGAAGACAAACAGGCTGGCTGGATAGATGGTCTAACAAGAGTAGCAAATAGCTTAGAGAAGCAAATACTCTGTAAAAGCCACAGAGAATCAGTGACATGCAGCCTCTCTCCCTCCGTCATCACTTTCACACCACAACACCACGAGCCGCTGCACCACAGATGGCTTCACTCTGCCACACAATGGACTATTATAGGCTTGAGCTCCAAACATATACACCAAAATCAACACACAGAGTGCCCCAGACAAACAAATCTACACGTGTATTCTTGACAGTCACTACTTATGTTGCGATATCTTCTCGGATCATGTGACCAGAGCAGTAAACATAGACTGTTATGTGTGTGTGTGTGTGTGTGTGTGTGTGCAGAATGGTGTCTAGGCTGTGGTAGCGTCAGGAAATTCCTTGGGATGTTTTCAATAAGTCCAAGCAGCGGCAGCCAAAGAACTGGCAAATGAAAACCTGCTGAAGCACACTGGCTATAACCAGCCACGCTCCCACAAACTTTCTGTTCTTTTGTGTAAAACTGACAATGGATTATTTTGTTTGTTTTTTGTTTGAGTGAAGACACAACATTTTAGTGAGTGATGGAGAGAAAGTTGTCCCCTAGCATTGTATCTGTTTACAATAGTCACTAGTATTTAATGTTTGTGTTATGATCTTTACTGCTATCATCTGCTGCTGTTATGTCATTCTGCTCAGAGGAAACTCTGATGCATTTACTTAACTGCATGACTAATGCATTTTCGTGGTTAAGTGAAATCATGTGATTGTCTATGATGATTATTAAGTCTGTATTATATAACAGTGAACAGCAGTGGCCATTGTACTGTAACAAAATTAAATTAATTCAGTGTTAATTAACACATACTAGACAGTATTACATGCTATTTTAAGCTACTATTAATTTCAAAGTATATTGTAAAATGAACAAAATAAAACTATCAAGAGACCAAAATTGAGCCTTGGAGGATACCGCTAATAAAGGAACTCTAAGATTAGGTCTTAGACTTTGTGTCTGAAAATGTACAATAATTGCAACAAAATATATTTTCTACCTCAGTGATAAAGTAGATAGTTACCTCACCATCAGGAGGTCACAGGATCAGATCCAGGTATGATTATGCAGTAGTACTTTTACTTTGTAATGTTTACTTTGAAAAAACTTTTTTTATTTTACTCAAGTAATATTTTTTTGTGCAATATTATTTTGAAGTAACAGTAATTTTACTTAGCAAAGATTGCTTTTCCCACCCCTGACAAACACTAGAAGGTAGACTTTTTTACTATAAGTTTAATAAACTTCATGCTTATTATCTTACCAT
This sequence comes from Bostrychus sinensis, assembly GCA_020698575.1. Classification (NCBI taxonomy): domain Eukaryota; kingdom Metazoa; phylum Chordata; class Actinopteri; order Gobiiformes; family Eleotridae; genus Bostrychus; species Bostrychus sinensis. The sequence continues at coordinate 19,271,857 of CM036246.1, forward strand.
TGTAATTTTTAATTTTCATCAATGAAAACATGTGCCTTACTAGTTATAAATGCACAGTTGTAGAAGTATAGCAGTATATGAAGACGCTGGGAAATTTGGAGCTCCGCAGGGATGGATTGCCTGCCTGTACCACTTTAGACGAATGCCATCTCCTTTAATTACCCTGTGAAAAAAAAACTACAGGACTGGACTGGTGAGTAGGTCTAGAGGGCCTTAACCTATATACTATATATTGTGGTTTAACTGTTTGGCAAAACACTATGCCAATAGTTAAACAAATGCATTTAACTATTGGCATAGTACTTCCAAGTAGACCAACCTGCCATATCTAACATATACAGTGAAAGGATAAAACTACATGGCTGAAGATCGTGCCATTTAAGGGACTGTAACAAAAAGCAAATAGGAGCATTGTAATTAAAACATGGCCATATCTAAAATTTTTTGCACCATTTCCATAGAATCCTGCAAGCCCAGGCGTTTCAGCCTGTTGCTGAAACTGTGACGTGTAACTTTTATTCAGCTAATGGGAACATGATGGTCATTGTTGATTTATATTCAGAGCAATTCTGTGATACTGGCTTCCATTATCTATTCTCCTCAAATGACCCCAGAGGTTAACTAGCTTCAGGTACAGGCAAAGTATGTTAATTAAGCAAAACTCTATGAACATGTGGTATGAATTGGCGCGGTCTTTTATGTACATCTCAATATCTTCATTCACCATTGTAGCCCTGCTCTGTTAATTGTATGGCCATGCAACTGTCATCCATCAAGAATGTTTTTGACTCATTTGATGCTGAACAGAAATAATGTTGTTTTTCTTGTACTTGGGGAAAAATTACCTTACACCATATTGTCAAAAATATTTTAATACATGAATATTCAGTTCATTCAGGAAGTTATTTGCTATTCATATGCTCACATAGAAAGAGATCTCAAGTTTATTATGGTCCTAGTGACTGTTAGTCAACAACTTGTCAATATTGAATCGGTCGCTGCTAAAAAGCTAAAAGAAATTGTCTATTTCAGTGCTGGCTATGTCTGCTTAAACAACAAAATAGTGCAAAAATAAAACAAAGCAAGAAGCAAGGGAAAACAGATAAAAATGAATCAAATCAATCAAAATGAATGAAAGAAGTTGCCCAACTTCCCTCTTCTATAGCTCTTTGACATTGTCTCAGTTTACAAATATTGAGGTACACTGTGCATTTAATACACTATGTGCTAGTCTGTCCTAACTCCTGAATGTTGCAGGCTGACTGTAATGGTTCCTATCACTTCACACACTGTCAGATCCTCACACACAGTACTGGAGCCTGGAGGTGACCTGTCATCCTACACACAGCTGCCTCACTCACGTCCTAACGGTTGCAGCGCACTTTATATAAAATCAGGCCATTCTAATAAACCTCAACCTCAACCTGGATCTCTCCTCCAGCTATGAGATTTTCCAGACCCACTTAAAGGTATATCCATGCAAAATGGGGGACTAGACTTTACAAGACACGGTCCGTATTGAATGTTGCCAGTTTTATGTGTAATACGTTATCTTCTTTTACGATCTCTACAAAGTCTCGGTGAATGGCGTGTAGTCTGCTTAATGTGAGCTGACAGAACTGGAGTCTCAGTCCCATGCAGTATTTATCCTCAGAGGGTTTTTCATACTAATTTCCAGCACTCCTGCCCATGCAAAGAACACAGCTACTCATGCAAAGCGAACTAATAAACCACTAAATACAACCAACAGAAAACAGTTATTTTAGTTGTATCTGGGTTTCAGTAAATCATTTTAGGCATTACTAAAATCACAAGAAAGCAATTACAAATAAATGTACTTGTCTGAGGGTAAAATGCTACTTATACTCAAGTATAGTCTGTAAATTATTTTTATTTTAGTTTTTTATCCTGGTAATAGCAGGAATAATAGTATCAGTAGTAATAGTAATAGTTGTAGTAAAAGTAGTTTTTGCAGAGCAAGGAAATACATGTACTTTTTACTTAAACTTTGCATTCAATATTTTTTTTTTTTTGTTTTACTTATAAATTATTTTGTCAAAGTCTGTACAATTATTTTTAAGTAACTGTACAGACTTTCAGCATTTCTTCAACCTGGAATATGTTTTCTTTAATTAGTGGTATATTTATAAGTGGATCCCAAAGTGCTCATAGGCTCAACTGGATAGTAAATGTATTTAAATTAATTAAATTAATTAATAAATAATTAAATTATTTTACACTAATCCCCAAATAGTCCCACCTTGTTAACCATAGTGGTCATTGCACAAGATGTTTAACATGCACAACTAATTATTCTGAAACACGTTGTCCCTTGTATTTGTGTTTTGTAGAAAATTCACAAAAAATTATATTTTTTGTCATTGTATTTAGATTTAGATGATTAAAAGAAGGTAATACTACTAAATAAATGTTTTCTTTCACAGGTTAAGCATTAAGTTTATTACTCATAAATTAAACATTAATAACTTTATTATCTTAATTATTTTTGGTGATGCTTAATTGCTTACTTATCTAAACAAACACTTAACTAATCTTTTTTAATGTGTAGTTATTATATAGTGTTATCAAAAAGGATTTTAATATTTACATTTGACAAGGGGTTAGAGGTCACTGCTCACAGGCCTGCTCACACAGCTGGATAGTGCTACAGTGACCATTACGAGCAGAGGAAGGAAACCGGGCCTTCTGCAGTAATCATAAACTGCTGCACACTCTCTCACTCCCCAAGAGGCAGAACCACCTAATTTCACATACATAAACACAGACACACAGTTGTACAGTAAACAAGCCCACATCACCCTCCCACCACCTGCTTTTACAGGCCATCACACAACACACACATCTCCCCCAGGACACACTGCACCATTCAGGAAACATTAGCAGCATTAGCCAGGAATGCTAATTGAAACAAACAGCTCATGGTTTCTTCATTTCTGAGGTGGGAGCTGTGGGTAATTGAGACTTCTGTGTGTATGCATGAACACACACACTTCATACGCCAGATATCTGGCAATCATTGAACACCATTATTCTCCTGGTTTTTCTCAAGCTTCACCTTTAAAAGACAGGACGAAGGAAAATTACTCCACATAAACGCACATTAGCATTGACAGAATCACCGTTTCAGACCAAAGCAAACATGTCCTTGCGTTTACTTCCCAACTACAAGCAAACACACACTCAAGTCCCATCAGTGTAATTGTAAAGCATTAATTTAACATAAAATGGAGATTCAGGCTGATGGAGGGCCGACTGCCAGTGGGAATCTTCACATTCAGACTTCTGTTTATAGACCAGTCGCTTGAGCATGCTGATCCCAATAACATATGGTGTGGCTGCATAATATCGGAAAAGCAAGTGATATGCAATAACTGTGCTGAATGTCACAGTAATCATACATATATCTGGTGATATTTCATAAATACTTTTTGATATAGTTAAATTAAATTTAAGCTGAAAGAAACAGCTCAGTATTTACTAGTCAAAACTAGGTCAAAAGCAGCACTTAACAAAGACCAAACCAGGACTAAAACAAGGCTTAATGACTCATGGCTACATCAGTCTTCTTAAATCATGTATTTGGTTCCAATGCAGTCTAATTGGAGGCAATGATAGGACAGTGATTCTGATAGTAGCTGGGTTTTGATCACCTGTGATGGAAAACAAAATGCCAAAAAGTTTTTACGCCCACTTCGGGTTGGTGCAAAAATGAAAACGCATTTGTTGAAAAAAGTCTAAGGTAGAGAGCATAAAACCCACCCTGTTGGTGTCACTTAGGTGTGAACAGATGAGGAAACTAAACTGTTCCTAACAGCTAAAGGTTGTGAACAAAATGTCTGGCCACTACAGCCAAAAATACTTCTGATATTGTCTTTCATATCTATGGGATTTGACAATGTAACTTCCTTGCTGGTATCAAAATTCAGCATTTCTTCTTTTGTTTATAGCTTTTAACTGGGATTATGCTTTTACTCTAATTGCAATAACAATACATTCGCTGTATATACTGTAATGTGCAGCTCTACCATTTGGTTTTCCAGAGGTGGGAGGAAATAAAAAGCAAAATCTCTATAAACAGTATCTGGTGCACACCTACCTGCTCCAAAAGCAAAGAAGTAAGTCTGGTTGGGGTTCCTCTGGAGCAGGGCGGACACGCGGCGGGCCATTCTCTCGTTGCGTTTGTAGATGAGCTCCTGGCGAAAGTAGCTGTCGATCTGCTGGGCCGTCATGCGGTCGTGAGCTGGCAGAGAACTGTTGATGAAGTGAGGCAGCTGAGGGAGAAGACAAAATGTATTTATTATAATCACTGGAAAAAATAAACCTGTAACGTGGCAGGCTGGACAAAACACAAGACAGAGAGGATGGAAAGAGAGAATGGGATGTACAATGGCCTACAGTTTGCATTTATACAGATTTGGAATATAACAAAGTATAAGTACTCTGTTAGTGTATTCAAGTTTAATGTTCATGTGTCTTAGAGTAGATTATGTTATTTAAGTAAAATTAGCAGCATTCTTAATCATAATCCCTCAGATTTAATATAGTTTGTTGAAGCTGTGTCAAATACTTTAAGTACTTTAGAAAGTGAGTACTTCAATACTTTAATACCTTTTTATCTATACTCTTTTAAGTAAAGCAATGTGCTTTATGCTTGCTCCATCTCCAGATTTACGTGTAAGCAAGCTGTAGGCTACTACTGTATCAGAAATAACATAATGACAGGTGAAGTCATTAACCTTAAGTATGGGGTTACTGTGGCGCCTGTCTCACAAGTCAGTGTCAAGTGTAGATCCATATAGAGCCTGCTTTGAAATACAAAATTGGTGTTTGATTTATTGATAGTCAGTGGTGAGTCTTGTTGATCTCTTGGCTACAGCAGTGCGTTCTACAAACTGCTAATCTGTAAGGATAACAGGGTTGACATTTAGGTAATAGCAGTGACATAGGCCTCTCAGATATACACACTCTCTGTCTCTATTTTTAGGTTTTATTTTTATGCCTAAAGCTGTTTCGGTTTCCATCCAGTACTATATTTTCTTATATACAAACCCAATTTGGAAATATGGGGATATGGATAATGGGGCAGTGAGTAAAATAAAAATACAATAAAATTATTTGCAATTCTCATAAAACTATATTTTATTCAAAATAGAGACAAACATATCAGGTGTTGAAACTGGGATATTTTACCATTTCATCAACAACAAAGCAAGCAAAGGCTGGGGAAAGAAATTACTAATAAAAAAACAGCTGGGAATCATCAGAATCATCTTTTCCTTTTGGCCGTTCCCTTCCAGGGGTGGCCACAGTGAGTCACCTGCCTCTATTTCTATCCTCTGCATCCTCTTCTCTCACACCAAATAACTTCATGTCCTCTTTCATTACATCCATAAATCTCCTGTTTAGTCTTCTCCTAGGCCTCCTGCCTGGCAGGTCCAACCTCAGCATCCTTCCGCAAATATATATAAAATATCTCTCCTCTATACATGTCCAAACCATCTCAACGTGGCCTTTCTGAATTGATCTCCAAACGTCTCACATGAGCTGTTCCTCTGATGCACTCATTCCTCATTCTATCCATCCTCGTCACTCCCAAAGAGAACCTCAGCATCTTCAGCTCTGCCTCCTATGTTTTCCTCTAATGAAGTGAGGGCCTGAAGTTCATGACCCAGTACTTTCAATAGTTTCAACACCTAATTATTATTTTTTATGTTCTATTAATAAAATAGTTTTATGAGATTTTGAGATGAGAATATTACTTTATTTTGCAGAATATTCCTAATCTTATTTCACTTAGTGACCTGCACTTTACTTTATATTAAATCCTAACATGTGTGGTCAGTGAAGTCACTGTCCAAAAGGGCGTTGCACCTAGACTCAACAATGAGACTGGTGCAAATAGTGCATGAATTTGTTTGTCTCACAGTAGAACATTGTGGAATGAGACCAAGGGCTGAACTGTGAACTGGGTGCCATCTCAATAATGTTACTTAAAGAAGAGGTTACATAAAGAAGGAAAGATTCATGGCTGCTCTGTTGACTAAGGAGAGTATAAGTGTTCAAGAAAAAGGTGTTTGGTCAGAGTGGGGTCAAAGAAGGAGTGTAGTAAAGATAAGGTATCACAGAGAAGGCCATTGGTTTCTCTGTGTCTAAGCCAGAACAGGAAATGTAAAGTGACAGTGATAGGGCCTCCCTTTCTCACCAAAGCAGTAATATGTCTTTGTAACACTCTATGCCTCAGAGTTTATCTACTCGATCAAAAAATTCCTCCAGACTTTTACTCACTTTTCACACTTTGCTATTAGTGAAATCTCTCACTTTACTGCAGCCGTACTTTGGGACAAATGGTAACTTGTGCGTAAATGTGATGAGTTTGGGGGAAACTCTACAGTCTCTAGCAAAACTTTGCTGGTGGTTTGGGGTTCACATCAGGTTTAGGTAGTAGTGAACAGTTGGATTAGTAAAATCTTTACACCTAATATTTCCTTACATTTGTCGTTACTGTAATTAAATTGTATTCCTTTGAGTGCTTTTACTTGCGAAGTTAGGCTTTTCAGTATTTTCGTCAACCTCTAATATATATATATTTTTTAAAATTTCCCTTCCTCTTTGCTTTTGTGATGACAACCTTGACATACACTAATATGGCCTCCACTGCTCTGGACCCTATCTCTCTCTAATATGACCAAGATTAAGTATTGAGGGTTTGAGACCTCTGGATCAGCTCCTATCGATCACTAAACACCTGCTCTTTTACCACTCTGTCCTTTCTCACACACTGCACTGTACAGTCACATACTAGGCTCAGGCTCCTGATTGCTCTACCATGTGCAGAGGAATGTTAATACATGTTATTATGACAGGAGTGGGACAGAAGTAAGGGGGTGGGGGTGGGGAAGTGGGGAGGCGAATTAGGATGATTTAATGCACCCACACAGGGCACAGCTGTAACCACCAGGACAGGTCTTTCTTAGTGAGATAATCTGGAATTGTTTCCATTCAACACATCTCCCATTGAATATATTCTACCAATCATAACATTTGTCATATATCAGGGGATGGGCTTTATGTAGCATGTATTTTGTCTGATTGGTTGTATGCTGTAGTTGGAGGAGCCATAGGTGCAAATTTTCAGGCACGTTTCATCAGTCTGTCCCAGGACAGCTGTGGCTAGAGATGTAACTCACCAGAGTGAATAAATAATGCACCAAAATGTAAAGTGACTTTGAGTGTCTAGAAACGCGCTAAGTACGATGCATTATTATTAATATTAGGTTTTCAGCACTGCAAATAACTGGCCACTATTTAGGGTTGCAATTGCATTCATTCTTTGTGCAGGAAAAAGGAATTACAATGGCTAGCCATTCTACTGCTATTTGTCAGTGCTGAATACAAAAATGAACTGAAAATTCTCATCTTGAAAGCATTTTAAACACAAAGTCAGATGACAGCTTGCAGTAATATAAACTTGTCAGTGAAGGAAGACATGTTTGGAGAGACAGAGTTGGAGCAGGTCAGATAAGTTATTTATGGTGAAGCTGACGGCTATTAAAGTGTCACATTATCAAGTGACTGGTGCTCCAGAAGATTACGATAAAGATGTGCTGTGTGCTGGGACTGATGAGCAGGTCCAAACACTGAAGTGATAACGGAGCAATGGCAGAGGAGCTAAGAGAGTTCTGACAGCTTAAACCATGAGACTTACAATTTTGATGATAGGAATAATCTTTGTAAATGTTCGTTTGCAAACAAGATCTATTTTGCAAGAATAAACAGCACTTTTTTCTGTTTTATACAAAATGAATGCAGTTGGATAGACACCAAATACAAATACAGGGTGCAATGCCAACAATAGCACAACATACAAGCACCTCCCACCCTCCAGGACATGCATATGTTTGGTTAATTAGTGAATCAAATGAGAATGTGAGAGTGAATCGTTGGTGTCTCTGTGTCAGCCCTGTGATTAACTGGCCAGGATGTACCCCATCTAAGGCCCATAGTTGCTGGGAGGTTCTGGTAGACTGCAGCTACCTGCAACCTTAATGTAAATAAGCAGAAGAAGATGAATCAATGTTCCATAGCCTTTACCTTAAATCAGAAAGTGTCCAGGCTAACCATCAGGGGCTTGTGTTCTAATTGTAAGTCTTTTTGAAATGGACTAAAATGTTTCCTGTGATACTTTCATATTTTTAATTTGCAGTACTGTTATTCCTGAATATTGTAAACTAAAAATATTGGGTTCCACCTCTTTATATGACCATATTGAGAAGGTTCTACATACTGTAGTGGCTACATGAGTTGGATTGGAACTACCTTTGTGAAACTGCTTTCTGCATGGGGAAAGTGTACGTACCTGTGACGTGTCGTGGTTGAAGATAATGGAGCTGAGGTCTCCACAGTTGTAATGTGTGATAAGGTCCTCGGTGGTGTAGGAGCCCTGCAGACTGCCTGCTCGGACCCCCTCATGCTGCAGTAGCGTCTGGTTCAGAGCAAACAGCACCTGCACCAACAAACATGACACAGCAATGAATTGATGCAACAACAAATGCATTGATGAACATAGAATGATTTATTAAAAATCCCTAATTTGTGACTTGCATGCAGCAATTTTTACCAATAAATTCTAATTTGCAAATATATTATTTGCAATTATTTCACAAATAAATAAAGTTTGTCATTTATATGCAGTTTTGCATGTGAATAGTCCAAACTGCATTTATGACTTGCTCCATTCGTGCATTCATCACTTCTGCGCATTTGGATCTTTTAGAGACATTGGTCCCACATTTTGGGACAGCTAGATTTATTCACAAAAGAAATCCTCTTTCAATCACGACCACTGGAGGCAGTGTTTGGCAACAGGGGCTGCACTCTCACTGCTTCCTGACTGCAGGACAAGTACTGCAGCAAAAACATGTGGAGGATCAATTTAACTTTATTATAGACAAACTGCATCTAATCCATTTAACAGGGGCTTTAGCATTTGTGTTTTTAGTAATTAAGTATGTCACATATTTAATGCACTCAATAACCACTTAGGAGCCCACTAGCACTGAACTCTCTGTTTCCCTTGTCTGTGTCTGTACTGTGTCACACCGCATTTAATGCACTCAATAGTCACCTTTGCATGGAGCAGTTATAGGAACATAAAAGGCCTAGTTCTGTAAACTGCTGGCCTGGATTTTGTTATGAAGTACACAGCCCCAAGAGGCTTCAGCTTTGTGTTGCTAACAGAAACTTTGACAGACAATCATACCCCTCTGTAAATCCCCCTCCCAGGCCCTCAGTACAAGCAGACCCTCTCCAGTCTCCAATGCCGACAAAGGGCTCCTGGTGCTGAGTAGATCATACCAAAATCTGGGGTGGACAGTTCACACAACTGTTCTGGGTGAAAGTGGTTTCTGTCTTTGTCCTGCAGCTAACTTCTCTGTTTACAAGCTGCTTACAGTGAAGAAATAGTTAGAAGTTGTTGAACACTTGCTCCAGTGGTCGTCATTGGAACAGGATTTCATTTGTGAATATATCTGGCTGTCACAAAAAGATCCGAATGCTCAGGGGTGATGAATGCATGAATGGAGCGATCCACAAATGCAGATTGGACTATTCATATGAAAACTGCACATTTATAAATGACATACATGATTTATTTGTGAAATAATTGCAAATAATATATTTCCACATTAGAATTTATTTGCAAAAATTGCTGCATGCAAGTCAAAATTAGGGATTTTTAATAAATCATTCTATGTGCATCAATACATTTATTATTACCTCAATTCATTTTGTTTTTGCATCAATTAATTTTATTGAGACAAATAATGCTCCATAAACATCTGATATGTAAATCAGAATTTAGTGTATACAAAAGTCACCACAACAACGCAAGACGCTGACAACTCCCTCTGTATGTTTCTCCATAGTTATGTCATACAATTTGATCAGTGTATTGTTATGCATTTAATTTAACTTTGCATGGTGTATCTTTGTTAAATACCTCATAGTGAAGACTCTGGGGATGACCAGAGTCACATGTCACTCCTGTGTGAGGCGAGGGGAGAGACAGAGAGGAAAGGAAAAGTCCCCTCACTGTCTGTCAGAGCCAGTAATCCTTCAAACATCCAAAATCAGGTATATAAAGTGTGTATGAAATGTCTTGCCCAAGGACACGATGACAGTATGAAATGCCAGTAGCAGGGATCAAACTGCCAACCTAGGGGCTAGTAGGTGAACATCTCTACTGACTGAGCTACTGACGCCCCAAAAGCGTGTGTTATTCCTCTGCGTGTGCGCAAACCTGTGATAATTCTGGACCATATAATATACTGTAATTGCATGGCCCTATTGCAAATTGAGAACTTTGAAAACTTAACTCTTTTTAAACCAAGACTAAATTCTGTCTAAACCAACTAGAAGCTAAGGCTTGAGTAAATGTAGGCCTTATTCACAACTTTGTTTGGATGCAAATCTTAGTTCTTTGCATTACAAATTTTGCATATGCAGGACACAACAGTAACAAACATTTGCAGCAATTAATGCAGCCCTATTACCACTCAAAAAGCTCTAACCTCCTCTTCACTTAGATACAGCAAAGCAGGAATAGTTAATTCACTTTAGATGTATCATCATATGTGACTCTGATATTTTAACCCTTTAACACTGAAAAGGCACTGCCTCTCTGATATACGTACGTACATAAAACTTTCCTCTTCATTTAAGAAGAAACTGGGCTAAGCTCTGCCAATGTTCCTCTTTGAAAAATACATGTGACTTTATTACACAATGAAAGCACTACATGCTGACTGTGTGAAATTAAAGCTATTTTTAAGCATTTGAAGATATTTTCACACTTTTTCCAGACGACAGGTAAAAGCAGACCACTAAAGACAACAAAGGACATGGCAAAACTCCGCAAAAAAGAACGAGAATAGAAATGTAGACTGAGCGACCCCTGAAAAAAATACTCTACTTCACCATGCTATAAATTTACAGCACCCATTAAAATCAAAAGTAAACCCTCTTTAGAGAAAATTTATAGTGTGCAGCCACCAGCCCAACAGCTCCACAGCTGTCTGGGACGTCCTAGACATAAGAGGTTCAACTTTCCCTCCACTATCCCACGCCACCTCAGACCAGCCCATATTAGTGCACTCTAGATCTCACCCAGTTCTGCACTGACTTGATTAGACTGTCATCTGAAACACTTTTTAAGACCCTAATTATTTTCACAACCTGCTTTTGTAACACTGAGGTCAAACTCTAGCATTCGGTTCAAGTTTGATTTGTGGTGCGGCTGTAGCCCTGTACAGCTGCACCACCGACTGACCGAACCCCAAGTCAAAAGTCACACTCATAATTTATGCAATTTAAGTTACGTTTTCATGATCATAAATGCCTACACACTTGGTATTGGATGTTTCAACTCCAGGTAACCTCTGGGGTAATCACACACTGGCTCTAAGCTCAACCATGTGACTCTCTGCCTCTCGATTTCTGAGGTCAGAGTGTGCGAGCTGCTATTGTGGGATTTTTTCAGGAGTATTTCTCATCTTTGTCTCATCATACAAGGAGACAACTGATGGGCTAACAGCATATTATACCAGCAGTGTATGTACCTTTCTCACTCTTAATGTATGCCACCAAACAACATGACAAAGTCAGAAAATGGTAAATCTTTTGTGCCAGAAACTCCTGCCACAATATGTTTAGGTCCCAACCCCAGAGAACTGGAGAGGATTGTGTCAGGAGGGGCCTCTGGCCTAAAATCTATGTTCTTCTATTGGCTGAAAAGTACACACTCAAAAATGAAATAAGGTGCTAACTATTAGGTAACAAAATTAAAATTGAGTTCATGTCTAGTGAGTGAAAGCATTATTGAAAGCACAAACCATAAGGTTTAGCTTACAATCAAATTAAATAATAATTAAGGGTGCTCCTATCGATTGGCCGCGATCGGTGATCGGCTGATCATGGCTAAAAATAGAGTGATCGGTGATCGGTAAAATGGGCCGATCAGAAGGGCCGATCGAATTACAACAAACACGCAAGACTCTCACATTTACTGTCCTGCAACTCCGTTTGTAAGTTAAGCCCAGGTTATAACTAACACAAACCTGCCCTGGAGCTGCTGCTTTTTGTCCCCGCTTTGTCCCCACCTGCTCTTGGAGCGCACGGGACAGAGCCGAGGTGCAGCAGTGCGTGTATTTGCAAACGCCAACGTAAATAGAGCTCCAGCTAACCAGCTAACATTTACGTTAAAAGCAGTCTGCCTGTTTCTTGTTACGCGGAGAAAACTACGTTTTGTGGCTTAAACTGCACCAAATGGCTGCTAATGTAAAGAGAAAGTAAAAAGGCAGCCCATGTGTCTGTGTCTGAGAGGAGCACCTTTCATCGTTGTCTTCTCTGCTTTCTTTGCACGTTTTCTTCGTAGACCTGGCTGCAGGAGCTGTCTGCTCTTTAGTCCACTGTGTTTCAACCTGGTTTGGCTGCGCGTTGTGCGGACGCAGGAGCTGCACCCGCGGACTAAAGGCACCAATTAAGAACAGCTGATTTTTACATCAGCGGAGCATTCAAACAAAGCCACACAGACACTGGGCACACACTAAAGGCCAATAATGCAACAAAACCTCTTCTAAAACAAAAATAAATTAAAATTAGAATTAGAATAGAATTTTGTTGTACTTTTACATTTACAAAGGCTACAGTATTTTTCAAGTGGAAATAATAATAGTCTGCATACCTTACATTACTAAATTGAAGACCATGTGATTGGTATCAGCCGATCACAGCAAAGGCTCATCGGTGATCGGCCTCAAAAATCCTGATCAGAGCACCCTTAATAAAAATGAATTTCTGAAAGAAAGGCTTGAAATAAGTGTGTAATTTTAGTGATAGACAAAAAGTGTGTGAGCTGATCTAGTACAATATTGGTGCAGATATGCACCAATAAATATGGTAGACTAGCTAGTAGCCCAAGTGTGAATCTCAAACAAGCAGCTCTCACTGTCCGAACTCTGAGAGGGGAGCTATATTTCCAAGTAAAAAGTTACACAATCTTGCATTTGAAAAAAAAAACATTAATTACCAACTACCATATTTTAGAGCTCATCTGTGGAAAAACTGAGACCATACAATGCCTTCTAAAGTTTGACACAATCAAATTGTTGGTAGTGTAAGTTTACACAAATTAAAGTAAAAAAAAAACTTTGTAGGATAAATTACAGAACTAAAATTGCAAAACCTGTTGGTGCCAAACTCTAACCACCAAAAACACTAGCTTTACTTAACTTGCAAGCAGCAAACACACCTGCCAGGATGCTGCTAATATTTTATCTTCACAGTCCACAGTGTCAAATAGTGAAGTGTTGTTTTGGAGGGTTTTTTTTTCTCAATATTGTCTGTCTCCCAGGCAAAGCGCATGTCTGCAGCTGTAACCATGGCGCTTGAAATTTTCACTTGTTTGAATGAGTGTCACTCACTGCCCAGAAGACCGGGGGAAATGCAAACACTGTGTGTATACAGTGTGTGGATCTGGTGTGTGGACTGGAAGTAGTGTTCTCATGCTCAAGTGGCCCTCTCAAATTGACTAGCTAGCTCCTTTTACTGTCCACATCATACACAAGACTTAAGCTTTTGGATCGAAGGCATGCGTGAGAAACTCTTGTAATCAAATAAAAGGCTGTGAAGAACAAAACCAAGAGTGCAGCTTTTGGTTTTGGAACCTGCTATCCAAAAATTCATTACAGAGCTCTGGAAGGAAAACACAAAGACGGGGTTACGCCACTGTGGGAGCAACATGAAAAGAGAAAAACTGTAGATTTTTTTTTTTTTAGTAATGACATTTATTGAGTATTGGGCTGTTTGCTTGCAAGTGTGTGAGCTTTTAAAAGGATTTTTACATCAGTCAAGTATAGCATTATGAGCACTGACACATACAGTATTAGACAGCTAAGGCAACAATTTGTTGATGTGTTAGAGGCAGGAAACATGGGCAAGCACAAGGAACTGAGCAAATTTGACAAGGGCCACAATGTGACAGCTTTGACTGGGCCAAGGCCCTTATGGGGTGTTCCTGGTCTGCAGTGCTCAGTAGCTATTAAAAGTGGTCCAAGGAAGGAACTTTTGTGAACCGGCGACACATTATGCATGTGGGGACCAAAGGCCAGGCCCATGTGGTCTGATCCGAACTGAACCCACCATCAATAGGCAGATGGTCATAATGTTATGCCTAATTGGTGTATGTCCATATGTAATGAATAGGCGGTGATGACAAGGTGCTGGAAAAGCTCACACTTTACCATTTTAAATCTTAAATCTTGCAGTATGAGTGATGGTTAGAGCTCAAAGGCTTCAGGCTGAGAAAACAACAGAAGGAAGTGTCGAGCTCCAAGGACCAGGCGCTGTACTCTGGCAAGACGTGAAAGAATAACAGGCGGACTAATGGATTAGCTTTTATTTGACAGTAAAAACAAGTGAAAAGAGTTTAAGAAAAACACAACATTGTTAAAGTCCACACTGTCTGCTTTAATTATTGGGTCCATTAGTTGCTTTTCTTACTCAACTGTAGACAGAAAAGCTGGATGAATAGAATAAGTAAAGAAATGCCAGGAAAAGTGAAGACTAGTGAGACTGTAGAACATGGGTTGTGCAGACAGAGGTGTGTTTGGGTCAGTGAGCTCTGTCAAAAGCCTGCCACACTGTGGGCACTGTCGATAAGTTGTCAGGTGCATGAGGGCCTACTGCAGCTGCCAACGTTAGGCAGCACATCTGAGAGAGTGATTCACTTTTCTCCTACAAGCATTAACCTCAGTGAGTTTTTTTTTTGTATTTTTTTTAGTTCATCTCTTTAGCTATTGTGTGCTGTGCAGTTTCTGTGTGTTTGTTATAGAGCAGTGTTCAGGAGTTTGATGGCAACAGGCAGGGAATGATTTCCTGTGTCTCTCTGTGGTGCAGCGTGGCAGTAAAAGTTTGTTGCTGAACGAGCTTTTGCAGGTCATCAGCACATTGTGGAGAGGGTGAGAGGGAAAGCCCAGTATAGTCCTAATTTTGGAAAGCATCCTCCTCTGAGACACCACCGTCAGAGAGAGTCCAGCTCCTCTCACACAACATGACTGGCCTTGCTGATGATCTTATTGAGTATGTTAGCGTTCCTCTCCCACAGGCTGCTGCTCCAGCAGAGAAAAGCACACATAATGGCACTGGCCACCACAGACTAGAACATCCTCAGCATCATCCTGCAGATGTTGAAGGACCTCAGCCGTCTCAGAAAATAAAGACGGCTTTGGCCCTTTTTGTAGACAGTGTCCACATTCTTAGTCCAGTTCAGTTTGTGGTACAAGTACACCCCTATGTACTTGTACTCTTCCACCACCTCCACACTGACCCCTTGGATGTTGGTGTGGGTCACTGCACCCTTTGTCTTTCTCAAGTTCACCACCAATTCCTTAGTATTTGTCACACTGAGCTGTAGGTGGTTTGTAGTGCTCCAAGTGACAAAGTTGTCCGCCACAGTCCTGTATGCTCTCTCATCTCCACCAGTAATACATCCAACCACTGCAGAGTCATCAGAAAATTTGTGAAGGTGACAGGTCTCTGTGAAGTAGTTGAAGTCTGTGGTGTAGAGAGGAAGAGGAAGGGAGAGAGGATGGTCCCCTGTGGCGCTCCGGTGTTGCTGATCACTCTTTCTGACATACAGCACTATAGCCATGCCTGCCAGTCCACAATGAGGGGCACTGGTGCCCCTGATCCACCTGCATCATTGTCAGCTTTTCCAGCCAACAAAGCCAGCCAAATGCTGTCAAACGCACTTGAGAAATCAAAAAACATGATTCTCAGTGCTTGCCGGCGTGTCCAGGTGGGGGTAGACTCTATTGAGCAGGTAGATGATGGCACTCCGAGGCGTGGCTGATAGGCAAACTGGAGGGGATCCTGATGAGATAGGACCATGGGCCGGAGCTGCTGCAGGACGAGTCGTTACAGAGTCTTCATGATGTGTGACGTCAGTGTCACATGCCTGTAGTCCTTGGGGTCACTGGGACGTGGCGTCTTTAAGACAGGAATGAGGCATGATGTCTTCCACACCACGGAGACTCTCTGAAGACTCAGGTTGAAGACCTGACGAAGTACTCCACTTAGCCAGGGGGCACAAGCTTTCAGTACCCTGGGGCTCACACAGTCAGGGCCTGCGGCCTTGCCTGCATGAAGACTCTGCAGCTGTCTTTTCACCTGCTCAGCAAAGACAGTCAGTGTTGAGGTGACAGGTGGGGGAGTGGTGCAGGTGATTCCCAGGAGAGTGTGGTCAGTTGGGGATC
Source organism: Bostrychus sinensis (assembly GCA_020698575.1). Classification (NCBI taxonomy): domain Eukaryota; kingdom Metazoa; phylum Chordata; class Actinopteri; order Gobiiformes; family Eleotridae; genus Bostrychus; species Bostrychus sinensis. Next base: position 19,288,188 of record CM036246.1, read on the forward strand.
CTGGTGGGAGTATACTTACAGTTACATTACAGTTTTTAATGGCTTGATGGTTTGGACTGTTTGCCTTTCTTTTGCCCTGAGATTTTACACACTTTCAAAGTACTTGTACTCCTTTACTCTTGTGCCGAACTGTGTTTTGTGTAAAGGAGCATCAACACTGGTACAGGCAGCCTTTGAAAGTAAAGCTGTTGATAATGTAGATCCACCACAAGAAGCTCATATGTCCTTCACATAAACACTACAGTGCCTTTAAGCACAGATCATAGGATGCACTTCTTTCAGAGCTTATCTGTGGTCATTTAATCAGGGCCTGATAGAGTCCAAACAGTTTGAGGGTGGTACGTTCCTCTCTAGTGCTCTCGTCTCCCTGAGAGCGGCTTGTGTTTCGTCTCCTGAGAAAGAGAAGAGCCGGACCCCTGACCCAGGACACGCACTGCTGGGCTCCTGTGGGCTCAGCTATGGACCACAAGAGGGGATTGGGTTCACTGCACCCTGGGGTGACTGTGGGGAACGAGGTAAGCAGTTGAAATAACATCCAGGGCAGCCCAAGAATAGGAGAAGTGCAATATCTCATGGCACTCCCTGCTGAGCAGCCCCTACGGAGGGTGGATACCAGTTTGAGAGGGTTTATTTTCCAATCACAGCCCAGTGTGGAAGTCTATAAAAGAGATCATTAAAAAACCCTTGGTGTTCGCTTTCCTTTAGCCTATGACTCTGTGACTGTGTGCCTTTAGTTGGGACATGGGTTAAAGGTTTTGTGTTGTCTTATTCTTAAGTGTGCACTTGTCCTGTGAAGCACCTTGAAAACACTAGGGCAGTGTCACCCAAACCCACATAAAAGTGCTCTGGACAGTGTCACATGATAGCCGCACTGCCATCTCCAACTGTTTTATCAACAACCCAAACAGTTGCTTTCTTAATTGGGATTGGTTAACCTGTCAGGAGCTTTAAACCACATGACGTCTCAAAGCGACCTCAGCTATCAGAGCCAAAAACACTTTACAGCTTCATGATGCCTCTCTACATTTATCACTGGCTTATTTGAAAGTAAGCAGATCTTTCAGCTGCACACATCTGGCAGAAGATAGACCTCCTTTTTCCTCCAAGTCTTTATCCCTGTTATTAACACACACATGCACGCACCCAGGGGCCCATTCAACTACCCTTGGGCACATTGGAAATAATGATACACATTGTTTTGCCATTATACAAACCTCACCATAAATGCAGTCATGTCTCTTTTCATTAAGCTTTGATTTTCAATCAGGCAAGAGTGCAACTGTCTCTCACTTGTATCCGGCCTGATCTGCCTCCTGCCTCCGTCAAGGAAATCCAGGGATTACAGAGGGACAATCCCAGTGGCAGCGACCTGCTGCTCCAGGATTTTACAGAAAGACCCCCATTCTTCTCTTTACTACCTCCTTCCTTACATATCATCATACTTTGTACTTCATTTTTGCTTAACATTTGATAGTGCGGTTAGTATAGTTAGATTTTTGTGAATAGTGCAATAATGCTCTCTGAAGCTGCGATGATGCACCATGTAGCCAAAACCAATCAACCAGTCTTTACTTGATTTATTTACTTTTAATGTTTATGAGTTTACTTGCATGATGCCACAAAAAGGCAATACTATTTAAACACTTCTCCAATTAATTACAGGGATGACAGTTTATTTATTGCAACCCATGCAGCTGTGTTCTTAATTTTTATTTCTACTTTTAAGAAAAAGAAAAAAATAAAGAAAACACACTTCAAACACCCATCTTTCTACCAAGATAAGCTGTGGTTGAATTCCTCTGGATTTATCTGAGTAACGTTACGATGTGTGATGCTATCCAAACCAGATGAAGTGTGTGTCTCGTCCGTTGCATGAGAACAAGAACAAGACGAAACATCCATATACTCTTCAAACTCGGGCCAACCACACACTCAAATCTCCTCCGCTTGGCTTTGCTTGGCCTTATAGCTTTAGACATTCTATAGGAATGATTTGTCCTTTTTACAAAGTTCACATCCAAGGCCTGGAACTTGAGAGCAGCACATAATCTCCACATGAACATAAATAGAGTGATAGGAAAAGTCCCGATTGAGAAACAGTAAGTGTTTAAGCAGTTAGCAGAAGCAGGTAAAAAAAATTCCTTTCTTATTCTGTTTTTGGTTTCACTCATGGCACATAATTCAGTTGATTTATAAATGATGTAATACCAAGTTGCTTAGATAAATCTCAACAGAAAGACCTACATATGTTTGAGTGTGGCGTGTGTGTGAATCTAAGAGCGACTGCTTCTTGTTTGCACCATCTGACAGACAAATAGTATTCCCCCTTCAGATGAGGACACTCTAGTAACAGTATAATGTGATGCTGCTATAAAACACAACATTAACATATGAATGAAACGTGATTGGGCGCTTTTATCTGTCCATTTCTGTCACTGTGTTGTACATTTTGGGTCTTTGTGATTGACATGTAAATGACTGACAGGAAAACTGAATAAATTTGAATATGTGACTACAAAAATGCAATGAGTATAGTAATCATGCAAACCAGTGTGGAATAATAAAGATTCAAAAGTTCCACAGAGTTCATGAATGCTGTGGAGAATACTCCAGCCGTTTATAACATTGTTCCTCTTCTACTGGTGTTTTTGGTTACCCTCAGGACATTAAATATATAATATTGTATTGATAAATTTAATTAAATGGGTAGTATCTGGGTATATCCCCATTGAACCTCACATACTATTGGGCATTTTGTTAGTCTTTTAAATGTTTGAAATCATTTTATCTACTGGCCCCACTTACAACAGAACAATATCAAATAATCATAACCATAATCACAAATTCCCTTTAAGACTTTTGTGTAAAAAATGTAATTTTCCTTCTATTCTTTTTCAGTATGTAGTAAAGACACACAAAAATATCTATAGTGCTTTTCTCATCTTTTAAATGAAGTTTTATTGGTCCATGTCTAAATTAAGTATTCTGAAACTTGTCCAAAATTCACATGGTAATATTTATAGTGGCTTTCTCTGTTCCTTATAAAATTAAAAAAGGCATTTTAAATTCAAAAACCCAGATAACCTTGAGGTGGTCACTTCCTTCTCTCCTATAATAGAGCTGAAAACTCTTATCCTCCTCTAATATCCCACATCCCTCTCAACCCCAATCTCATCCGTTCAAAAACAACTGCTGTTTCTTCCTCTCAGACTCTTCCTCTTCCCACTCTCCACCATTACACCCCTGCTACAAATCTCCTGATTATACCTCCCTTTATCTCTATCTCGCCGGCTTTTTTCTCTCCATTTGATGGCAGCTCCTCTTCCCGCACTGTCACTGATCTGTGTTTATTTAGCTCCCATGTCCTTCCTCCTGCTTGCTCCTCCGCTCCATACACATCCCCCTCCTGAAGCATTCATACAGTAACTGTTTGTGTTTCCCCATGCATCTGTCCTCACTACAAAGTCTACAGTGGTCCAACTGTGTGATAGACTAGGACCGGTAAGTGGACCTTTCGTCTGCTCTCCTCCCCCCTTTGGTCATGGTTAGACTCTGAAACTAACGCACAGTAATCCCACACAAGTGCACTATTTCACGGCACATCAGCACAAGAAATGTTCAATTTCATGCAAACAGGATTGAGCTGGCAGGAAAACACAGCAAGCCAAAGAGAGGGAGTGTGATTGTAACAGCTCTGAAACACAGGCACAGTAGTGTTTTAATATACAAAGGATAGACTGAGTGCATTTCTGCAGAGTAGGGCCAAATTTAAAGAGGTGAAAATGGAAAAGGAAATCGAAGTTTCACAGTTGCTAATATGTACAGTACAGCAATAATTTATCAACCACTAAAAGTCCAGATAATGCTGTTGTTGCCAAATTCAACTCTAAGTCGGGATTCTATGTACAATTCATCTGTGTGCTTTCTATGAAGTCTAGAACTAGTTCTATGAGATAGAATTAACTAGATAATAATGTGGGATTTTTGACTTGGTATGGTTAATCAAGTAGACTAAGGTGCTGGTTGGACAGTTATTGGTGCATTTGTGTAGATCTTAAAGGGTATTTATTACCCAAAATAAACCTTTTTTTTTTTTTTTTCTACCATGTTATAATGTTGTTCCCTCATTAAAAACACGAAAAATCACTCATGTTTAAGTAATCCTGTATTCTCTGCAGCGGCCCTTCTGGGGCCTCAAAATGCTTGGTTTCACAAAGGTCCACCTCTTCCATGAACTCCGGCCCACTCCAGGAAGCACTGATCAATCAACAAGCCCTCTACATTTCATCTGCGCTCATTCATTTATGGGAAAAAAAACAAACAAACATAATTTCCACTGATTCCTCACAGCTATTTTTCATTTTATGTCAACTGGAACCATACAAAAAGTTTAGCTCTTTTTTTATAGTTCTCCCCAAAAGAGCAAACCACTCTGTTCTCTGCTGCCCTCTGCTGGTCTGTTCACCTGTCTCTGACTAGCTACCATGTCAACTCTCTTTTGTTTTGAATAAAAAGCAGATGAAGTCAGTCCATGAGAAAGGCTGTACATAGGCCTAGTGTGTCATTTCCACTGATTAGAACGTGATATCACAAGCACCACACGCAGATGTATAGTACCAACATAAAACTTTCATATGTAGAGCTTTTATAGCAGCTATTGAGCTATCAGTGTTCAGATATGAACAGGTGAGGGAAGTCAACCAAAGAATATAAATGAGAATTTATAATACTTGTTTAAGTAGATGTAGGATGTAGGATGTAGGATGTAGGATGTAGGATTTTAGCCAATAACTTTTAATTATATCACTTGCAATGAGAAAATTAATATAATGCATATGTTCACACAAAACGGTTTATGGGGAATGAGTCATGTTAATAAGCACTCATAAATAAATATGCTTTATCAACAGAAAAAGTGAAATGCTTTTGGAAGTTAATGGAGAGGGTTAACATTAGCCAAAGATGAGCAGCTCTTCCTGTATGTGGCCTTGACTGTAGGAGAGGCCCTGGCTGTCACATCACAGACTGACCATTAACTGCTCTCATTATTTCATAAATCTGCAGTTCATGTTCTGCTCTCTTGATCTGAGCCTTTGCCAAGGCTTAGAGAATGTTTTTACAATCATTCTAATTTATTTACAACCTCAATTCATTGTTCTGTGTGTTTTGGAGAACGCTTTTGAACTTGCCCTGTTTTGGTTATTATCTTGGCTTCTGCAAAAGTCAAATAATAACTCACCCAGCAACATCACAGACATTTCAAATAGTTTGTCCTCAAACACGTAAAGATTATTCCATTAGCGTCCTTAGTGGGGGTTTTTTTTATGTTTTTTTAAGTATTTAGTACCTACAGTTGGAATGTGCCATAAAGATGTACAGATTGTGTATTACCCAGTAATTACATACCTTTTGCTGCAGAGAGGCATCCATTATTTCAACAGCCAACAGGATATTGGCATGTGCCGCCATATTGAAATCATGAATAAAACCTATATGACGGCTAATGGTCTTGTTGATTTCACTTACTATATGCTGAAGTTTTCTCAAATCTGAAAATGGATACTTTCTGTTTAACTTGTATAATGTTATTGACCTCCCACCACCCTGCACTCAGAACCATATGCTCATGAGGAAAGTGCTGGGTATGAAGAAATCCAATATGATTAAGACTATAATTGCTGGCTCTAAAAGTTTTAGCACCAATACCATCCATTAAGGAAAACATTGGGTTTGGCACAGCCCCCTGTCAGAGATCAGCCGTAACTCAGGGTATGAGAGATGGATATCTGTTGTCTCTGTAGATTAGTCTTCAGTTTGTGTGAGTGTGCACGCCAGTCCAAGAGAGACTGGAGATTCAGACATGCTGTGGGTTTGTGGTCACCCTGACCACCAGATCACAGGACTGTGGTTTTAAATGAGCCACAAATCACCATCAGGCCTCACCGATGGAGGGGAACGCTGGCATACACTGAAGAGGACGACAGGGTAAACAAGCTTACAACTTATGCACACTCTCTTTACTCAAAGGCAATGTGGGGTAAAATCTTGTATTTTATGTTATAATGGATTGTTTTTTACAAATCAGAGAAGAAAATGGCCAACACTTCTAAAGCCCTTTAAAAGCCTTTTCAGTCAAACTGCACCTAACCCCACTGAACATTGTGAACACAAACAGCAAAATAGGTTGTAATATTACAAGTGTCAACTTAAGAAAACAAACTTTCTCCTTAAAGCTCACATTTACATATGAAATGAGTCTTATTGCTTTAATCTGGTGAAATTTTTAATTCGGCATTTTTATCTGACCTCAGACAAACCCTATTTATGATTTTTGTTTTATAAAACTGGATAAAACAAGATTTACAACAAGATGCACCTCTAATATATTTTCTCTGATTAGTGAGTTAGTTTCTCTACAACGTTGATACTGAATTAACGAACAAACTACCCAAACTTAAACAAGATGCAAACTCAACAGCGCTTTGATTAGTCTTGTTTATTTTGTCATGTGTGCTGAAGGAGCTGTATGGGGCATAAAGCGAAGCAGTTTATCTAATTTTCACCATTTGTACACAAACAAGGCTAAACATAAGGCTGTTGAGTTTGCATCTTGTTTAAGTTTGACTAGTTTGTTCATTCAGTATCAACGTTGTAGGGAAACTAGCTACTAGTTAGCCCAGGATTAAGTATCAGGAGCTTCCCCTGTTGGAAAGATCAGTAGCCGCCACTGGTATATTTACTTCAGAATAAGTTACAGCTCAGTATTCTTTTAACCATTAAAGGTGTATCTGTAAGTGGTGACACATAAAAGCTGTTTTTACACCACATTCCCCACTGGGCTAGAGCCTGTCTTAATTAACACTGGGATTTTACTAGATCATGCTTGGCTTAGTACTACCTTTAAGAGTAATTAAGTGCTGATTTAAAACTTAGCATAAAAAAACACTCCTAAATATACTTCAAAATGTAATGTGATGATAGACCCCAAAGGTCACCAAAAACAATGTCTGGCAAAGTGGATTGCAGCCACATCAAGGAAGGCCACAGTCAGTTTGTCTGCGTGTTTATGTCTTCTGCTTCATGCACGAGTGTGTGCCAGTGACCCAATGGTAATCGTGTGGTTATGGGTGAGTAGTAGTGGTTTTCAGAGGCTCAAGACACAAGCACAAGTTTTTCACTGGCCAGATCTGGATATGAAAAACTTTATTCCAGGTATTTTTTGTATAAAGAGATTTATGGACACACACTTTGATGTTTGCAGATCAGGGGCGTATCTTTTGACCGACAGGAACAAGACTGTTTACTCCACAGAACTACCCTCCCTGTTTCTCCCTCTCATCAGGTCATCATCTTCATTTCCTCTCTGTCCGCAGCCCCCCCACAGGCCGTCCCCCGTCACATTAGCAGCATCCCCACTTGGTTCATTTCAGGTCATGCTTGCAGTGGCCATGGAAACACTCCAGGAAGGTCGGTGAGTCAACAGAGAACCGCAGAAGGGCCCTTTCTTTAACCCAAGCCACTGTTTTCCAAAGGTTAGATGAAGTAATAAAGCATTTAAGTATGTAATTTTGCAATGTTATTAAGATAATAACTAGCTAAATGATATTGGGTAATCATGAGTCCCTTTTACTACTGTATATGTAAACAATAAAGCCGCATTCAAAAGAATGGTGCCATATACACTAAGCAGACCACCCTACATTTTAAATGGAGTCATCAGCATTAGTTGCCAAATGTTGCAAATTGTTAATAATGAACATGATTTTGGCAACTGACAACATTGAATACATGTAGGCCTGCTCTAAGTTAGGTATGGTTAGAAAACATTAGCATTCACTGACATCAAGCCGTAATATTTAATGCAGCAATTAGCATACTGTGAATGGTGGAGTAGGTATCTGTCTCCTAGCATAGTGTATGTGTGTAATGCAACATGGATGTGGGGCATCCGCCCCAATGAACAACACATGAAGACACAAACAGAGTCCAGGGACGGGTGACAAAGACACATGTTTATCATTGTGGGGATTGGCTGGATTCCTTTCATCTGAAAATAGCCGACTGCTCCCTTGCTCCCCGGCTGACCTTTCACGAGCCTTTATCTCATTCTACGTCGCAACTCTTCCGCCCTGTCTGCCTTTTAAACCCTTTGCTTGCTTTATTTTCCTTGTTCAAGTTCTTGTTGCATTCCTATTAGTGACCCCACCTTCTTCTCCATCTCCTGTCCATCTGCTTTTCATCTGAGCATAGATAGAAGACTGGTGGTTATGGCCGTGATTGACTGGACGCAAAAACACATTGCCCATAGTTGTCCAATCCAATTCAGGATTATTAATGCTGACTACATTCATCTGTGTGTTTACTGTATGTGGATACATTCCTGCATGCACCAGTATGAAAAAAATAATTGAGTTATAATAAAAGCATGCAGATATTTGGCACGTTCCTGAGCACACACACATGAACACAGAGCTTTTAGGCCCTGTTAGGTTTGGCATTCTCGTTAGCATGCGGTTTGGATCCCCTTTCAGAGGCGCTGAACTCCGGACCTTTTCCCCCGGCACTTCTGTAAGAATGACAGGAGCCAACACAGTGAACAGGAAAACAGGCAAGATGTGAGTGTAGAGGATCTTATTATAGTGCTAATATATATATGTATATTAGCACTTACAGATAGCATGCAATTTTTATTTGAGGAAAACTCCTTATATCCCCTATTAGCATTTTGTAATAAAAATAATCTCTGTAGAAACCTTAAAGGGGCATTAGTGTATTTCCCTGTTTTTGTCTGGTGTAATACCAAAGTCTATTACCTACAGCATTTCCAACAGAAACATGAGCTAAGTAAATGTTTCTGCTTTTATTTTAGTAAAAGTAAAAAAGTTCTAACACTAGCCTAATTTGCCGCTGTAAAATACTGATATCAATAAAATTGAAACTTAGACTTTAACGAAGTGTAGCATCAGACCGATGGAAATTATTTTTCATCATGTCTTGCATGCTGTTTAAAAATGTTGCTTTAACAGATGATTTCTACTTGAAAATATGACCTTTAACCCTTTCCCTCAAGCTTCAAATCCAACAACTTCTAAAAGTTGAGTCGTCTTTAAGAAGTAATCTTGGCTTTAACAGTAGCAATTTTAGTAGATGGGAATCTTCAGCACATACTGACATGCAGTCAACAAAGTAACTGTTAAATAAAATATGATGAAATAACTGATACAAATCCTATAAAAGTCTATAAAAGTGGGCTTTAGGGAGAGGTTAAGATATTTACATCTGAGAATGTTTTCTTATACAGCAAAAAGTATACCAAGGTAAAAGTCTGATAAATATTGGCAGTCCATTGTGGCAGTGTTGGCAGTGGGAAAAATAACTGCAGAATTATATGAGTCAAACTTGACACTCTAAGCTAGAAGTCTAAAGTGTGCACTAAACTAAATAAAAATTGAATGTATACAAATTTTGTGTAGAGAGAAAGGCTGAATTTGACGTTTTCAATAAAATAGTAGGGACGCTACTGCGTTGTTGTATATGGGGTTGAACGGGTGCATGTCAGGGAGGAGTTTTGCGTAATGCAGCTTTAATCATCTATTGTTTCTAAATGCACTGACAAATTTCAAAGTCTACCTTCATCAAATAAATGTCTCTTCATTAAAACGTGCTTTGAGAGTAGTCTTGCATATATCAAAGACCAGTTGCGAGGAAACACAAACCAAGTTTCACCATTTGCTTTATGAATAATGTTACCTTAAGTTTCAATTACATTCTTTCCAAATGAGCCCCTGAAGAATCCACTGCTGATTAAAAGGTATTTATTTGTGTTTCTGTGCAGAGAAAAAGCAGAGTGAGCACAGTAAGTTCTCATGGGTGGGCAATACCAACCAAGGATGAAGCCAAATCCATCAAAATGATTTCATACAATCAATGACTGATCCAAGATAAGCTTATTTTTCTCAAGTATGTAAATGGCCCTTCACCATTCAAACGGAGATGCCAGATAATATAAAATATTTTTTCACAATTTTGCCAGCCAAAAAACTCCCTTCTTTAGGTTAGATGGAAGGATTGAATAACAGGAACATCTTGATCTACAGTTGTACTTTGTAGTTTTTACTGTAGAAACTACTGATCTCAAATCTCAAATTGTTAATGAAGTTGGACATACATTTACAGCTCAGACCAACCAAGCTATTACCTGGGTTACAATTGAAATGTGCACAGTGGCAGAGGTAAGCATTCCTGACTTGAGTCTTTATCTCCTGAGTGGTTGTCTGCGTGTGTCTTTGTGTCCTGCTATTGTCTAGGGTGTACCACACCTAAGGCCCATAATTGCTGGGATAGACTCCACCCACATGCCAGTTGTAGACAGCATATAAATAGCAAAAGTTTTGTTCTTCTGCACAAAATGTAAAAAGTCAAACCATCCAAACCAAAGTATCTTTCATTTCCGTTTCTGTTCTCTCTCTTCTCTCTCACCATGTCTTGCATTCTTTCCTCCTCTGCCCTCTCATCTTCTCATCCTTCTCATCTGCTCGTCCTATGGGTTCAAGGGAGCATTCCCTTGACCAAAGAAAATTACTTTGTTCTTGGTATTGCCTTAACAAAAACCTAATAACCTTGTTATATAAAAAAAAAAAAGTTAACTGAAATGATAGATGTTGTAAAAATAATACAGACATATGTGGAGCAAAAATATATCACGCATGTATTTGACCACATGGCATTTACCGCGACTACTCAGTACTGATAAAAGCACCTGTTAAGGCTGAAGCTTACCGGTCATAATACCGGGTTTGAGTCCCAGGACGTTTTGTGTAAACAGTGGACAGGTTGAGGAAAGATAGCGAAGATTGTGCGGTTTGTGTTACCTGACCAATTTCTTCAGTGTTCCACTTTTTATAATAATAATAATCATCATAATCATAATAATGTATCTTATTGCCCCTCTCTTTACACTCAAAGTCACTTCACAATTAGGTGCATTTTTTATTCACTCCTCACACATTGATGGTGTGTGCCACAGCTGCCCTGGGGCACATTGACACTGTAAAATGCTTTTTGGCTCTCTGAGAATTTTCATATTTTTCACAAGTTTGCACTGACTTAGGCTATTGACTATATATCTTAATTTTCATAAGCACGTTAACCAAGCTTTTGATAAGAAGTACATCTGGCAGTTAGGGATGAGTACCAAAACCCGGTATTATGACCGGTAAGCTTCAGCCTTAACGGTGCTTTTATCAGTACTGAGTAGTCGCGGTAAATGCCATGTGGTCAAATACATGCGTGATATATTTTTGCTCCACATATGTCTGTATTATTTTTACAACATCTATCATTTCAGTTAACTTTTTTTTTTTTATATAACAAGGTTATTAGGTTTTTGTTAAGGCAATACCAAGAACAAAGTAATTTCTTTGGTCATTGCCGCAATTGGGTGAAAATTTGTCAAAGCTGATTTTTTAGAGGCCAGTGGCTTTTAAATTATACTTGGATTGGACAGACTTTCTCAGCAGCAAATAAATCTAGATTTGAGAAAGTCTATAATCAGTATCCAGCTGGACATTCATCTACTGATAGTCGAACAATAAATCACCTTCGGGATTTCCACATAATTGAGATTTCATTTTGTGTCAACTCTCACAAAATTACCAGACCTCAAGAAAAACATGAAGACACCACCAAGATAAATGAGGCTGGAGTCGAAAAGATAACCACAAGTTTCAAAATGTAATCCTTAACCATGGGGAATCTGGTCGGCGGTGTTGTTGGTCAGCTACAAGTTCTGTCGTCACACTCTTCTTTCTACCCCTTCATTTATCCTGCCATTGCACCTAATACTGCGGCTCCTAACAGGAATTAAAAAGCCATTCTCACTGCTGACAAGTGCTTGGATTGGCTGTTACCAGATCCCACTACACAGTCTGCTCCTCAAGATTATTTGCATTTGAAGACTGTGAAAAAATCCTCGTTTCCATTCCAATAGTTCACTGACTCTTGTAATTTTTTGTAGCTTTTGGCTGTTAATATCAGCACACAATTGTACTGCACTGTCTGCCAGGTGCCCCAGATGTTGACACTATTACCTTAGAGAATCGACAACCAAAACACAGGATTTATTACAGGTCGATCCAGAGCCGTTTGGCCTGCACTGAACTCCAAACACATTTTTATACAGTATTATTGGTTTGTGCCGAGTTGTAGGGTGACATAAACAACTATTGTTACAAGTTAACAGCTTTGCTCAAGTAAATCAACAAGGACAGACTGACTAGACTGCACTGTGATGACAGAACATCTAACTCAAAAGTGCCTTTAAAAAGTCAAGTGCACTGAGGTTACATAGTTGTTTACATTCAAACTAGAAATGCTCAGAAACTGCAGGTCTCCTTCACCAATCATCAGCCCTACCTCACAGTGGTAAAGATAATTGCTAATCAATGTGGTTACATTCATTCAAGCCAAGCATCTGCTAACCATAAATGTCTTGATGTATGGATTTTTGCATATTGGATGTTCACACGGGCTGGTTTATTGTGGGATGGCGTTCCTATCGAGGCAGGTGGTCTGGCATGTGCTTGACAGGGGCATCAGAAACCAATAAGGGTGTCTGCTTTCATACCAACCTCTTAGCCAAGCTAAACTCACGTATCTGTAAAGACCAATAGAAAAAGGTCATGAGATTCCTTTTCTTCTGTTCCCGTTCTTCCCAAAAGTCTCCGGATCCATCTGCGAAGCTCAGGCCAGGAATGCTGACTGTCTGCACACAGCTTTCTCTAGCTGACAAAGAAGCTATAAATTAACATACTGGGACCATTTTTTGAATTTATTTAGGATGACTATTGCAAAATGATTACCATTTATACTGTAGTTTAAATGCCAATTAAATTAATAAAATGTGATATTTCAACAAACTATCATGAAAGTGGAGAAATTCCTGCTGCAGAAATATAAAAGCTGTATTAATAGCCAAACCAGGAATGGACAAGCCTAAAAAATGTTTAGAGGCTGATCACACAGTGTGCTTGTACTGGCACAAAGCTATGGAACATTTTTAACACAAACTGTGTAACCACTGAATCTGTGGAATACTATACAGTATATGAGACGAGTGCAAACATAATTTAATTTGCTAAAATGCAAACAAAGCATTATGTACAAATTAATGTGTGTCTGTCTGTTTCCCATATGTACCAGTGTTAAAGAGCTCGAGACTTTCTGTGCTTGCTGGCGACAGCAAATTTGTCTGCGACAGAGTCAGCTGCCCCACCTGTTCACCATTAATATAGGTTTTACTCCATCAAGCTGTTTCCCACCCAATCCCACATCTGTGATCCGCACAGCACACACAGTCACCTCGGCAGTGCTTCGAGCTGACATGTTTCCCCGCTAATCTGTTTGCACAACTCTGGTGTGACCACAGACCAATTACACATGGTCACATGATGCAGAGCTGAAAAGAAAACGGATAAACTAGAGAGAGAAATTGAGAAAGAGCCACCCATTGAGATTCCAGGCAGAGATTGTCATTCAGCCAGGACTGCAATCAGCTGCCCATCATTTAGCCAATCTCATTGCTTGACAACTGTTAAAAGTTAAAGCAACACTATGTGCACTATAGGCCAGATATACTACTAATTCACTGTCTATCAGAGCAACTTATCCTTCAAATGTGTATGAAGTGCTGATGGTGATTGAACACAATTAACAATTGAAGCATATCTTAGATATCCTCCACATGCCGATCCAAAGCCAAATTTGAGTGCACTGTGTATACAAGTGCAGCCTTGATCAACAGCGCACATTGTGAGGCAAGAGGATAAACGCAAGTGGACTGACACTGTCATCATCATCAACAGCGTTTAAAGACTGCTCAGCCTTCACTGTAAGGACATTAAAAGCCGAGGACAGATTTGTGAAAGCAATTTGCATTTTCTCTTCCATGATTTTTGTGGACTCTACCGAAAACTGTTTTACATATTGATTTAGTCACTGAAGCAAAATTTGCGCTGCATGTGTTTTACACCTGTGAGAGACGCTAACCTCAGGTGCACCAGGATTTGCTTCACTTTTAGCAGATCTAATTCATTTAGTGTGCATGCAAACCTTAGATAAATCTGCACAAGAGAGAGCAAAAGTTATTTTGTGCTGCTGTAACAGCTTAGCTCAGGACTATGTTTCAAAACTACGCAAACATGTGACATTTTAATTAAGGGGTAAATGCTGCTGAGAAATTGAGGGAGACACCCATTTAGAGTTAGATTCCACTCATTCACCCAGAGGTTCAATCAGCTGCCGATCATTTAGTCTAAACAACATGCCCCTCAGAGACCCCACAGTCCCACAGTCAGTAAATCAGATTTCTCATCTCATTTATGTCCTATAAACTCTGCCATATGTTTGGTATTACATTATAACAGCAGGAGTCAACGCCAGCCCAGTGTATGCTTTGGGAAAGGTAGAGGAACAGTGTTGGAAAACTGTCCTCTAAATGACAGGAGAAATTGAGCGTGATGTGAAAGAAAAATTGTGGAAAACTTAGCAGCGGCATCCAGTGTTTTTATTTCATTGTTGTCTTTTTTACTTTGGCGCGCCATAAACTGTTGAATGGAGAGAGTGAAAGGTTTCCGATGTTATTGTTGATTTTTCATGATCCAGTGCGACCGAATTGAACACTTTGATTTTCCACTTTGATCTCGAACTCAATAAAAGTTGGGACATGGAGTAAAATGTAAATAAAAACAGAATGTAATGACTTGCAAATCTCATAAAACTCCATTTTACTCACAACTGAAAGTAAGCATGTCAGGTGTTTAAACTAAATTATTGTGCCATTACATGAAAAATAATTGCACATTTTTAATTTGGTGGCTGCTGCGCATCCCAAAAAAGTGTGGGTGGAACAACAAAAGGCTGCAAAAAGTTTTGTAAAAAATAAAAAATAAATCAGTTGCCAAATGACTGGAAGTGTTTCTGGTCCATGCTGAGATTTCCAGTTCTAAATAAGGTCTGTTTTCAGTGCAGTGCTGCTTGAGGACCTGAAGATAATGAGAATCTAATACTAATAATAATAATGCAGACTCTGCCTTTCTAAAATGCTTTTATACCCAGACATCTTAACTAATATTTTGCTAATTAACATATTTTGTTACAAAATGTTCCTCCAGCTGTTTCATAGAAAAACTTTTGTTGCCCCTTCCCATCTTTTATGGCACGTTGCCAGAAGTTCAGAATAAACTTATTTTTCATAACATTTCATAACATCATAACAAATTTGTTAATTTTATGTTAATAAAATGTGTTTTTGTTAGGTTTTCAAACCATTGTTTGTTTGTTTTTTAAGTTACATTTACACAGTGTTTCAACTTTTCAGGAATTGCAGTTGTACTTCTCTTTTTCATTCTTCGCTTTATTCTCACAATTGCCTTTGGTTGGTGCTTACGGTCTTCTCTCTTGTGCTAAAGCTTGACTGGGTCGTACATCACCAGAAAGGCAGCCAATTTTACTCTTTAATTGTACATTGACATTGACATTGTAACAAAATCAAATCAAAACATATAAAGCCTACCACTGGAACATATAGTTTGGAAGCATCTTGTCTTGATATGATAAACTCGTTTGAGGAGCAAAAATAACTTTAAATAATCTCCATTCATCCGTCTTCTTCTGTATTGACTAATCTGCTTATCTTGTTAAAATTAATTTGCAAAGATCAACCTCCTAATAGGGAGTGCTACTGGGGCTGTAGCCAAAGCGCTAGGGTCATCCAGAGTCCGAGGACCGGGGCAACCTGCTCCCTGACTCAATCACTGGGACTCTTCTGGGAAGTCTGAATCGAAAGGTGAAACAAAGGCCTTAAATTTCCAGAGCACTCTAGGGCATACCAGGGTGAAGCACTTTTATTGACCAGAGACAGGGTTAGTTCTCCAACAGGTGCTCAGCTGTTCTGCAATCAGACTGTAAATGTTGATCCAGAACTTCTAACCACAATGTCTATTCATTCATCTTCTACCAACAAGTGGCTTAAGCCTATCTCAGCAACTATGGGCTAACACAGAGACATCCATCCACATTCACTATGGGCAATGTTGATTCATCTATTCACTTTACACATGCATGTCTTTGGACGGTGGAAGGAAGCCATAATACCTGGAGAGAACCCACATTAACACTGTTAGTTGGCTGGCCTGAGGATTAAATCGACAACCCTCCTTGCTGAGAGCTTGCTTTTAAGATGGGGTAGCCACAGCAAATCTGCAGCCTCCTACAGTGTGCAGTGATTTGCATGTAACCATACAGGTTTTAATGCCAGATGCCCGTGTCACAGCCCTCATTTATCCAAGCTTGGGACTGGCACAAAGAGAACACTAGCTTGTGACTCCATGTGGCTGGAATAACTATATGAAAGACAGGAAATATGTGGCCATTTAAAACAGGACAGTAATATTGTAGCTAAGCAAGATGTGGAATTTGTTATTTTCTTATAACTAGTTTATTGTGATTTAATGTCTTTTAATCCCCAGTGTGAGTCCATTTGTTGTTACTGTTAGTCTCCTAATCCATGTTCATAAGTTGATAATTGCAAAGATGGCACTGTTTGATAGTTTTAGACTTATTGAAGAGTTACACCCTACCTTTTCCTACATTTTTTGGCCTCTCTGCTGGATATAGGAAAGTGTATATGTGTAAGTCACCTCTGGATCGTGCTGCAGTTCATGGCTTGAATGACAGGATTTATGTGCTTTCTTATAAAGTTTACGAGCAGAGTCAGTGTGGAGACGTTTTCCTATCGTTCTTAAGGTTGGGGGCTTGTGTAGAAAAATAGTTCTGTTTGATCATAGATTTCTGTGCTTGTATCACCATTTCATATAAGAGTGTAAAATTCAAATTTGCTTTGTACTTTAACACTGTGTTATAGGTTAATGTAGATATAGATAGTAGAATGATAGAAGTACATGCAGTGGTTGGATATGTACATAATCTATTGACTATTTCTCCAGATCTCCAGAGAAATTATTAAATGGTTAATTAAAATGAATTGCAACGTTAATGACCATATGTCACACTTAAGTGTTAAGTCAATTTTACCATACTAATACTACATATTTCTCTCGTCTCTGTTGTCTCATTGTCCAGTTTCCTCACATACTTGGCAGACTTTAAAACACTGAAAATGTACCTTAGCTTTATTGGTACTGAAAGTCTTTTACTGAGGAGCTGTTTAAATGACAACGCATTTTGCTGAATCCACAAAGGTTTCATTGTGGTTTGGCCTTTTGTTTACATGAGGACGGGGTTTCCGTTTTCCAAATCTGCAACCTTTTGAAAACGCTGCAAGAGGTGTTTTATTCTCACAGCAGAGAGCCGCTCGGAGCTGCTCCGCTTTCGTGTAAACTGTGAAAACAGCGTCTTCACAGTAAAACAATGACAGCCCCAATCTGAACAGTGATTGGCTGTCTGCCGGGAGCAGATCAGCTGGCCTGTGAGCGCAAAATACTAGCCTTTTATGTCACATACGTTCATATTTAGTCCAGTAACTGTCAGTAATAGGCTTTATGAGAATGGCTCCAGAAAACCATAAGTTCCTAAAGTAGTCGGAAAGTTACAGACAGGAGCTATCACTTCCTCTGCTGTTTACTCACTGTGTGGTGTAGAGCATTTGAGGGGCCCACAGCGCTGGACAAACATGGATACTACAGTTTACAATTGTTTTCCTCACAGCTCAGCATTTTTGTGTAAATGCGATGCGCGGGCATTTTTCTGGCCAGCGTTGTCGTGTAAACAGGCCCTAAATGTACAACTTAGGGACTTAGGGTTTTTTTTTTGTCTTTGTTTGGTGGAACAATGTACATGGACAAAAAAAGAGTGAGAAAAATTGACCCGAGCTAGATTCATACTTGAGTGTTGTGCACTACCAAGGTGCTCCCAAAGCGAAGAAAAAAGGGCTTTTAATATCTGCCCTGATTGTTGAACATAGGCGTATCCAAGGTTACGCCTTGACATCTTCTTTCTGTCTCTCTGTCTTTAGGCCCAGCTGGTGCAGGCAGACAGTCGCCCATCCAGAGCTGTTGTCTGCCTAAGGTTTGTTCCTTTTAAAAGGCAGTTTTTTTCTTTCCACTGTCTCCAAGAGCATGCTCATGGGGGAAATGCTGGGTTTTCTATCTGTGTAGCTTGGCCCTAAGTGTAAAAGTAAACATAAACGTGTGGCTAGAGAACTTATGTGAAATGTTCCTTCAAGTTGTACTGTTTAGGGGTTTGAGCACAGAGCTGGAGTGGGACAGGGGTGTGGAGGCCCAGGACGCATGGGTCACATTAAACTGAGTTCAGTGAGAGGCCTCCTTAATCCCTGACAAGCCTGGTTCTCACACACGCACGCACACACCACGCACGCGCACACACACACACTTATTAATGACTGCTGTGTTTGAGGTGCAGCTGATGTCACAGGCTGCAAGAGTTAATCACAACCCAAGCATGGAAAGTTGCATGCCAAAGTGTATTATCCTTTTTCCATGTTCACTAACACTGTGTATTGTTCAGAATATATTTTCACCTAATCTTATCTAATATAACAGCATTATGCAGCATTGTGCAGTTCCTCAAAAGCATCAGTAGATAAATATTCCTAAAATTGCAAATTGTGGTTCCAAGCAATTCTGGGTTTGACAAGGTCACTCTAAACAACACCATCAAATGTAGATAAGGACAATCTATGAACATATGGTACATTGCAAAAGATACAAGGGAACCTGTCTTAATATAATGAAACCTCTCTGTTCTTAAACTCAACATGATTGATATTACTGTAAGTAGGAGTATGTTAAGGTTGGTCACTGGGGCACCAAAGGATCTTATTTATTTTTCATTGGGAATCCGATGTCCTGGTAGGTATTTGACACTAATACACGTGAAAATCAGAACCTCTTGTGGTGCCTGCCTACTCAATTCCATGCAGCTATACAGGTGTCATGTCACCTGTGACTTCAAAATAAAAGCATTAACCATAACTCCAATAAACTGAATTATATAATGATATAAACCCTACAAAGCAATTACAATAAAAAGAAGGAAAAACACAGAACTAGACATGGTTCATATAATGTATGCTGATGCTACACATTGATGGTTTTGGATATTTCAAAGTAAAACATACCTTTAGACATTTTTGTGGTTGTGAGGAGAGACAGCTGTGATTTATACATACCACGGTGCATTTAAGCACCAATAGTCTGTGTCCGATTATGGGTAAAATACTTGCTACTACATTCTGAGAAAAGCAAACCATAATATGGATTAAAGTTTTCACTAATCCTCAGAGTGTTATGTACTGTGATTTAGTTAGTGCCTCAATGGAGCAGGGTGCCCTGTGGTAGGTTTCTGTCCCAACTGCAGAGGTACACATATCACATGTGACGCTGGTTTTAAGTGAGGAGTAACCTGGTCAAACAAAGGTTATTAAACAACAATGTCTTAAAAGACAACAACATTCCTAGGGGGCCAAGTTGGTCTTTGAGGAAATCAGTCAGTCACATTCCAGTCTGTGATCAATCAGCCATGGGACCAGACAACCCCAGATTAACCTTACTGGAAAACTGTCTGCCCTTGTAATCCAAAACAACCTCCAGCCCTGCGTGATGTACTGCTTTTTTCCTTTTGTTGTGATGAGCAAATATGTAATGTGCCAATGTAATGGGCGTGTGGGTGTGTTTAAGAGTTGCTGCCCAAAGGAATACGAATCACCATTTATTTTACTGCAATTTCCACTGTTAAAAATGACAAAATAATTATAGAGAAGTTTTTTAGTAGATGCAGTTTGCAGTGAGGATGGTATTGTGCAATGATGTAAGGAATGCTCATTTTCGGCACCAAAGGGAGAATGTGGGCGAAGGATTGAAGAGAAGGTTTTGGCACAACTGGAACGGTAAAAATATGGAAGAGCACTCCGACCTGCCACGCTTCTACCTCAGTGACAATGTGGTGGAGTCATTAGCCCAGGTACTGGGATGTGCATTTACCAGGAAAAGGTTTTATAAAGAAGTATGAAGTTTTCCTATGAATAAATAGCTCAGTGTTACTTTTGATTATGAAGGTGTATTTTCAGTAAAATTACATAAAGTATTTTTCACCATACAATTTCTTTGTTTTCAAAGTAGTAGCCTACCAAAATCTACTACTTGGACTACTACTACTACTAGTATTACTACTGCTACAATTAAATCTGTTATGAAACCCAGGGCCTACTGGTTTTGAGTGGGGTACTGTTTGCCTGGAAAATCCAGACTGATATGTCTCTGTGTTATTCTACAGAGGAATATCAGTCTGGTCACCACGCCGTCCGCAGTGGTTTACTCAAATCCCAACCGTACCGTGCATTTTGATTCGCTTATTTAAGTCACGTGTTCTTCGTGAGCAGAGTCCGCAACAATAACAATCAAGGTGGCGCACTGAGGAGCCGAGTTTGTTTCATTCAGCGGTAAATTCTGTTTTAAATGACCAAAAACATATCGAGTCATTAAACCCACAGCAGCATGCAGCACTAGAAGCCTTTATTTAAAAAAAAAAAAAAATGTTTTCGCATTGCTTACTTTCTTGTCACTTTGTTAACGTCACGTCCGCCATTTTCTGATTGGCTAACTCCGCTGTCCGTTTGCTCCGCGCTAGAAATTGAATTGATTCTATGGCGACCAGACTCATCCGCTGGTACAGCGGTGAGTCTGGAATTTCCAGGCAAGGGTACTGTACCCACTACTACTACTACTGCAGCTATTACTACTACCTATCCTGGAATCAAACCCAATGTTTTCTGGTTGTGATGTGATCACTTTTCCACTGAGGTATAAAGAAATACTTTTAGGCACAAAAATGTATATGAGCAAAGGTAATATTTTCTTTAAAAAACATATCTGGTTACTTTCAATTCTGTTTTTTTTTCTATCATACAATACAATATATAGATCAAGTGAAAGAAGTAGTCATTTATTCAGTTGTCAAGTGCACAGTGGCCCTGTTTTCACAGTGTCCACACGCAGCCTCCTACTATCCACTGTGTTCTGGCTAGCACATAATTGTCTAAGTGCTTCTGGATGGCAGCAGGCTATTTGGTCATTAAGGGGCCTATTAAGTCATTAGAGCAACAGTGGGCCTGCCGTCTGCCTGCTGATTGACCTGATACGTGTTGCCTCGCAGTTTTCCACATATTTGCGCAGGTAATTATATAGCTCAGATGTGAAACACCCTCGGATGTCATGCTTAAACAGGGGATACACGGTCGCCAGCACACTTAAAAGGTAATCTGCTCCACCCCCTCCTTTTTCCACTCGCTGTTTATGTGTATGTGCCAATAATGAATTACAAGAGCTGGGGAGGAGCACAGTCCTGCAGCCAACTCCTCTAGTGGATAAGGTCTGTATTGCAACAAAAGATGACTTAAATTTAGCTTTTTTTGCAAATTTCCAACAAATTTTTTATTCTTTTCATACTTTTAAATGTTGGTACATACTGGAGACAAAACAATTTTAATGTATTTTTGTTGTTTATCCAAGGCTTTTTGAGTCAGTTAATCCCAGGGCCAATACACTGACAGACATATACAATATTTTAAGCCATGCTTTTCTTTAGTGAAGATATTAAAAGATTGTTATTGAAGATCAAATCCACAACTTTTGAGAACAGGCCTGACAATTCCCTGGAACTAAGGAGAAAGTAGGAACGGGCTGTTTGTTTGTAGCTAGTGGCACAGGGAATATGCCATCCACATAGAGTAATGTGATTGAAATCCAGCCACAAATGGTCACGAGCCAGTATCTTTTTTTTGTTCCAGTCCCAAACCCAAACAAATGGAGAGGGTTGGGGCCAGAGAGGACATCCAACGTAAAACCTCCGCCAAATCACTGCATGCTAGGAGGCAGATGATTTGCTGGGGCAACCTCAGAGGGGAAAAGCCGTATGACAAGGAGATGAAAGAAGAGAAACAGTATAGTATAATTGAAGACAGTGCTAACATTAATAATATGAGATTTTAGCACTGATGCTAACTGGATGCGGTTCCTAACTTGGAAGATGAGTGTGAACCGGCAAGAGAACAAATAAAGAAGCATAGAGTCATCAGTCCACAGTCCGTCTCTGCGGACTCGCACTCGCACGCCCTTCACGGAATGTAAATATTTGACTATGGCTAAGGTTAGATGTGACTTAGTTCCTCCCCTCAAGATATGCTGTTTAGGTGAGCACACTCCAAAAAACACACTGTGAATTATTTTGTAAGATTTGATACAACTCATGAGAATCTTGAGTGATTTAATTTGCGCTATTACTTTTCTCCAAACGATGCCCAGTCTTTGAGGAATTTACTGCTATGGGCTCACATTATTGCATTAACTGCTTACTATAAACGCACATCAAAAAAGTTCAGCCGCAAAAGTCTAGATTTGAGAAGAGAAATGCATTCCTTGTGTGCCTTTGCTGTTTTTAAATCATTTTCAAATTACTGATCTAAATCCTTAGGTCATTTTCTTGTACAACCAGAAGTGGAAAACCCAACACAAATACAAGTTCCAAATCTTATGGAGTAAAAGGAAGAAAATGAAGCAAGGGAAACACAGATTGTATGTCTCTAAATGTGATTGGCACAAATTTTCTCTCTTCAACCATTGTCAGTAAACAGTGGTTGCTCTTGCTGCCCTAGAGCGGCGTGTTTTAATGTTTTAATGCACTATTTGGATAATGCCATCATAGTCCATGTTATTATACAATCAAAATGTTACATTTCTGGGCTATTTCTGCCACATCTGTAGACTGAGATTGCGTCACTGTAACCACAATATGCAGCAATTTCTTTATGGCACGGATAAGGATACTCATAACGTTTACCAATGAAGCAGGAGACACAATTTGACAATATTAATTAACTTTGACCTCAGAAAATGCTCACAACAATAGTTTATGTTCACTAATAACATGGGAACCAGGATGGGTCAGGGGTCTCTCCAAATCGCTGACTAGGGCCATACTGAGGGATGGCCAGACTGACCTCAGATTGGCAGACTCCAAATAGCTCTGCTGTTCTACAACTGCACTACCACTTCCCCTTGTGACCTTTGACCCCTTCCCAGGAGACAGGCGCCACCAATATGATGTAATTTTATTTCTGACATGGACCAGTGGCCCGGGCTGCAATGCGACCCAGGCAAAATAAATATAGGTGTTTATTTGCTATGAATTTCCCAGGTTTTCCAAAAGCAGCGCTGCCATTTTGGTCTCCACTCCAATAATACACAGTGTCTAGGTTAAATAAGCCTCCACTGTGTGCTGTTGTGAACCACCAGGACACACAGAGCTAATCTGTACTAATATGATGCTAAGACCAGTGACCTACTCAATTATAGTAGCTGATTTGAACACTGCTACGTCATTACTTACAAAAACATTTTAAATTTAGATTCTTAATCTAAATTTATGGTAAGTGCTGATTACATCCTATGGGCCATGCACTTCCTTTAGCAATTCCCATTTGTAATACAAAGCAGTTTAGACCTCGTTGCTGGCGAGCTCGCCTGGCTGTCATCCTCTATCGGCCAAAATAGCTGGAGAAAAACCATACTCCGTGACTTCTTTGTTTGCAGAGGCGCTGTGAGAGAAATCCACACCTCAATCTGATAAAAAGAGACTACAAAGACGTCTGAGAGCTCTATTAAAGTACATCACTGGCCTGATAAACAACATGGCCCAGCCACTAGTACCAAAAAAGTTGTGAGTAAAATGTAAGTAAAAACAAAATCCAGTGGTTTGTAAATTTCATAAAAAACATACAGTGTTTAATTCACAATAGAACATGAAGAATATTTGAACTCAGTTGTTCAAAGACAATGACTTCTGGAAGTATTTTTGATCCATGCAGTGATTTAACCCGGCAAAACCCTATACTGATATGTAGCAGTCACAAAGTGCTAATGTTATATCAATCAGGGATGTCAGTAGAATGGAGGTGAAATTTGGATAGCTAGTGACCACCTACTATGATTTTTTTTTCTTTTTCTTTTTTTTTTTTTTTTTTTTTTTTTTTGCTAATCAGAGCCATGTCTCGTGTGATGTGGTCAAACAACAAACTGCTACGACAGTAAAGAAAAACAATGTATTAAAAATTAATTGGAAGATTTTCGTTGTTTTTGTAAATGTTTAGCAGCATATGTTAAGTTTTTTGGTGTTAACAGTATCGCTAAGAGGCTTATTGCTGTTGGCAAACCTAAACCTGCCTACCTGTGGTAGTACTGCCATTCGTCTGAACCGCCAGCCAACAAATCAGCGGCTTTTTGTGAGTTTGTAAACGCACAAATCTTGCTACAATCCAGCTTTCTGAGGTTAGCAGTGATTCCTAGTAAAGAATAATGCACTTTAATACAGTGTCACTTGAGAACTTGAAGATCATAAACATCCAGTACATCCAAAAATAATAATTTATACAAGGTTTTGTTGCTTTTTGAAAAGTTTTGCTGCTGTCAAATTGAAAATGTGCCATTATTTTTCATAAATATCTCAGTTTGAACATCTTATGTTGTGCCTGAAATTTGCAAATCATTACATTCTGTTTTTTATTTACATTTTACACAGTGGCCTAACTTTTTCTGAGCTGGGGTTGTACTTCTATTGCAGTGTGAATGATTTATTGTCCATACCCTAAGCTGTCCAAAAAGCAACTTCCTCTGGGGTCACAGTCCTCCAGGCGACGTCTAACCTGTAGCCCTATATATGCAGAGCTGGACAATCCAATACTTTGGTTCAAGCACTGTTAGACTGTTACCCCAGGGACCTATTTAAAACTTCTGATGTGACAAATGATGAATCACTGGCTTTCTCATTTCCATTTGGCTCTAGTTTGAGTGAGAGTGGTGAGGTTACAGGATATTGTAAGCAACAACTTTTATTGGGAACAACTAACATGTGGGCCAGCGGAGTCGAAGTTTCCCAGCTTCCCTCTCTTTAAGGATTGTTCATGTTTCAGATTAGCAGTGAGATGATCGGTGTCTTCTGTACAACAACCCCACCTCTGTCTCTGCTCTATCTATCAATTCCCAATTCATCCTAAATCTTCTCCTTCCTCTGACTTTACTTTCTTCCCGCTCCCACCCACACATTCCCTTTGTCTATCCATCTTCCTGACCTCATCGCTATTGCAGTCAAGCACAGAGGCATCCAATCAACCACGGTGTTCAGATTAAATCACAAATTATTATAATTGAGTATAATGGCTTCCATGTCAATTTCAGTTCAGCCAGGAATTGTTTTCACACAACACATACATATTTGGAAAGTCTGAGGCCTGAAGCTCGGGGGTCCAGCTGTAAGAAGGTGAAATTTATGTAACACAGTTTTGACAGATTTTCATGGTAATAAAACAATGATTTACATTCAAACATGTGTCTTGTAAATCCTGCATTCCTTATTCATTCTCCATCATGCCTATGTTATTATACATTGGGCTATAAATGTATGTTTAAGTTTTGGTTTTAGTATGTATAAACTAGAACAACACAACCTACAGACCTCCGCCAAGGCGAATACCCAATCTCTCAATGGTAAGCGATAATGTCCAGCCCTGTTTTCTAGTTAAATAGTGAAAGGTAAGCAAGGAATCTTTCACACATTAATACACCAATGTCGCAAACAATGGAGGCAAGGTTGGACAACAGCAGTACGAATTGGGGGAAGTGTGGATCAAACCAACAACCTTCCAGTTTGTTGACAACTGGGTCTACCTCCTGAGCTGCTGCTGCCCATAGTTCAGTTAAATTGACAAATAATAAACAATATTGAATGAGTGAAATGAGCACTTAATCTTGAAATGGAGCATTCCCAACATGTAAACTGACCTATACACAAGCAAACATAATAATGAGCAATACTAATTAGCCTAAACAAAAGCTTTAGACAAACTTGAGTGTGATAATTGTTTCAACAAGCAAGTAACATTATATCAGGTATCATCATTCTTCAAGCACAGAAAAACAACATGGCTGTAGGACATCGCAACCAACTTGCAAAGCTGTGCTAATGTCACTGGCTTGTCCTCTTCATTACTGAGAAAGACTGAATGCCTTTGCCAGGATTATTTCTAGGGCCAGTAAAGCTCTGAGGCATGTACAGGGCAGAGCGGTGTGATTTTGACAGAGTAGTTAGGAGGAGCTGATGAAAGAGGAGAACCTGGGAGCCCACAGCCTCTCAAATTAGCCCGACAGACCTCTAACCTGTCACATGGAGACTGGGCCCTGAGATTTGGTTGCACCACTTCACTAATGTGCGTGTGTGAGACTGTGGATAGTCGCTGATTACCGCTGTGTGTGGCGTTTCAAGCATGTGTAACATATGTTTGATGAGAACTCACATTGAGCACATTTGTTCAGATCTTTTTTTTTATTATTATTATTACTTTTACTTTACTCACTTTTTTAATGACGATGATTTTAGAATCTCTAAATCAGTGAAAGTATTTCTTAATTATATTACACAGGGTAGTAATAGTAATACTGGCTGTAGTACTAATGGTAGGAGTGGTAAAAGTATCAGTAGTCGCAGTTGTAATCGTAGTAGCAGAAGTAGTAGTAATAGTGTCTTCTTTAGGCTGTCAAGGCTCTAGGACCTCCAAGCTCTTTAAAAATGCTCTTACACCTGAAACTCCCAATAAATCATTCTTTAAATAGACTCATCCCTTTATTATCTGCAAGTATTCAGTTTAGACAAACTTCCTGTGTTTCATTCATCATAGTTTAGTTGTTTTTGTATGTCCATAGGTTTCTGGTTACAGTGAGTCCAGGTCCATCGTGTATTAATGTAGGAGAACGGTGTGTGGTTTTCTCGCCTCTTCTAATCCATTCTGCATTCTACATCGCTCACTGTGACAACCTCTGTGCAGATTCAGCTGTTGGTCTGTTTGTCTAGTGCAGTGCGGAGACATCTGTAACCATAAAACTGTCTCCACTAGACAGGTTTTAATCACTTTTCCCTCTTTTTATTGACTTCTCCCACAATCTGCAACTGTAACACCAAAAAATCACTCTCGGTGCAAACTTAAATGTTTTTATAAAGTTCAACCTGCTTTTCTGGAGAACTACTTTACATGCAAACTGAAGAGTACAGGACCATGTCTAGGTGTCCTTCATAGCTATTCAAATTTAGAATATTTTTATTGTAAACACAGCACACAACAAAATTGGAGGCACTGATTTGCTTGGTGCATATCATACAAGTCATGTTCAAAATCATACAGAATCCATTAAAACACTCCTGGATAAAAACCCACACCAACATTAATCATTTCGTCCTTGAGCCATTATTAGCCTTTTCTGAAATGTTTACAACAACAAAAAAGAAAGTAAAACTATGTGTTGTTTTAGCAGCATTTTTTGCACCTCACTAACACTGCACAGTACTCTGAAATATCTGATATATCTGTGTATTTTCCTACCTGAGAAAAGTTGAGTCCATTGAGTGGGTGACACTGCTCCTCCACTCTCTCCACTGCCCCTGTAGTCTTGCCCATCCTCTCGGCCTCTTGTGCCAAATACAGGTCCAACACCGGCGTGCCCCTTGACCTTACGTCCCACTCCGTTAGTGAGTTGACCATTAGCATTACCCACACGGGCCTTTTCCTCTCCCAATTTCCTGCTATAGCATTGAAAAGATAATCCGCATACAAGCCACGTCCACGCTGGTCCGCCGTCATCCAATGTGGCATCATGTGTTTGACGTAGTCCAGGTGGCGCTTGAGGCGGCGGTACAAGTCTCGAGGTAGAAGTTTTTGAAGGTTCTCTCCGTGGGGCAGGAGCTGACAGCTGGTGAGCTTTGAGATAGTCAAGGGGTCAGTTAGGTCCAGCTCAAAGTAAATGTTCGGGCTATTGTGAAAAGCCTGCTTAGAGTTGTTCGGTATATAGTCCCACACACGAGTGTAGGGTACATGAATGGTACCGAAAAGGTAAGAAGGGGGGTACGGAGGTTTCCGTTTTATTGTCCACAGGAAGGAGTTCATTTCACTTTGCTGAAAGAGAAAAAACACCCAAATTACACTTAGCACAGTTCCAACTTGAAGCTGAATTAACTTTTACTACTGCCATCCCAGGTACTGTTATCAAACTGACCTTAAACTTCATGGGCTGCATTTAACTTTAGATCGATGCAAACCAGTAATGATCTCCGGCTTGTTAAACATCATGTCCTGCATTGTCAATTCTCTGTGTTTTATGTTTTTCTTCCCTTTTTCCAAAGTGCCCAAGTGTCTTTAGCTCAAAAATAGAGATATTTCCCCAGCAGCCATTATTTCACAGCCAATGGCGTCCATAATTGGAGTGTGCCAGCAGATTATAATCCTTAATAAGAGTCAAATTTTTTTCACAGATGATTCCTATTATAATGAACTATTAAATAATTACATGGGTTTCACATAGCCATAGCTCTTGTTTAAAACTATAGCTAACACATTTTTCTTGTGTTGTGGTTTGCTGACTGATGGGCCAACAAGTTAAAGACTGATTTTCAAAACAGCAAGGAAGTATGAAGTGTATCGCCAATGCGTGGAGTTTATGGAGGGGCCTTAAGGGTTGTAAACAGACCCCAGTGTATTGTTGAGGGCTGTACCTTGGTTGCCAACACTTCTTCTGGCCTGGACAGCAGTTTGCTAAAGGCTGTAGTGCAAATATACTGCGCTGAAGCTCATAAAAACTTCTGACCGCTCTGTGATACTTTTATTTGTAAAAATACTTGCACCAGTCACAGATCTACTGACAGATGTGTGCACAATCCTGTTTCAAAGTGCACAGGTTTTTATTGCAGGAAGTCTTTTGTGGTTATCTTTATAAAAAACAATGTCATGATGGAAATGAAATAATAACAGCAATTCAATAAGCATTAAACCAGACTACATTTAAAATATGTTTCTAGTTAGGAGCGCCGCCATATGTGCCACGACTTTGATGCTGCCATAGTCCAAATATGAAAAAGGAATTAGTTTTTATAAACAATATCAAAATTCTGGCTTCTGAGGCATGGACTAATCAGCCATTTGAGAGATGAAACCCATTATGGCAAAATAAAGTTATTTTAAGCAAATGTTTACCTCTTAGGTTTAATCAAGATCTCTTCCAGCTGTCTTCCAATGATTTTTGCACTCTGCCAGCGCTGCCTTTGTCATCTAAAACTTCTGACTTTGTCTGCCAAAAACTTGTCTTGTGGGATGCTCTGTTATCATTAGAATGAATTACACTGAGCATCGTTCCTGGCAGCGGACTTCACGAGACAAATAAATGCAACTGAAATTGTCATTTCAGAGCAGCAACCTTTGGGCTTTGCACCAATATGTGATGATTTGAAGATTTTAACTCAATTTTCAGACTGACGTTTTTTACATGAGACGTCTTTCCTTAATGAAGACTTGTAGACATGGAAAGTGTGCTTGTGCGATCTTCTGAATAACTGGTGAAATCCCCTCTACTTACGCTGTACTGAGAGCTTTTCTCTTTTTTATGGGGTAATTACTCTTAACAGAAAACAGAGCCCACTGTAGTGACGCATTACAAATCACATAAGGCCCACAATCACAGAGCCTCAGTGATCTTTGATAATAAATACATTATCATACATATAGGGCTTACACTAATAAAACTAAGACCCATGATCTGCAGATGACTCCTCATGGTTTCCTCACCAGCCTTCTTTGTGCATAAATGAGGAGGTCATGATTTTAAGTTCTGTATCAGGAGTGGGCTTACAGACAACACTCCTCAGCATGTGATTTTTTTTATACATAAGCATGTTAACGTCTGTGGAACGTTGGATATTATTATTATTATTATTATTATTATTATTATTATTATTCATTTTTATTATTAGATACCTGATTGTCTAACAAATGTGATGAGTAACGTTTACCATTT
This sequence comes from Bostrychus sinensis, assembly GCA_020698575.1. Classification (NCBI taxonomy): domain Eukaryota; kingdom Metazoa; phylum Chordata; class Actinopteri; order Gobiiformes; family Eleotridae; genus Bostrychus; species Bostrychus sinensis. The sequence goes on from CM036246.1 coordinate 19,318,109, forward strand.
CTCAGTTGGCTCTGTTTTTGTAATATTTTATCCTAAAAAGCAACAAGTGTCCAGTCCAATACCTTTTCTCTGTGTGCACTGATTTCATTCACATTTATTCACAGCCGATGAGTCTTGTGGCAAAAAAATAAAAACATTTGTTAAGTTGTCCCTGTTTGACTCACCGACTTTGGTAGGTCGCACTGCTTCGGTCTCTCTGTTCGCTGCACACCCCAAGGTGTCCCGGGACGTAAGAAGGCGCTCAGGACTAGCCAGCACAGAGTCCGCGCGCACGCCATGGTCCCGAGGTGATAGCGCGCTCGTGACTCAAGTGTTCTAGTCTCTCCGGAGGTTGCTCTGTCCAGTTGGAGTCAACTTGTTCGCGGTGGCTTCACTTGCGCCTCTCCGCAGGAGGACCATGCCGTCCGTTCGCCATCTCCCCGCGCGCTCCCTGCCAAACTTCACTTGGGTCAAACTTTCTCCGTTTCTTCCTTCGTACACAGTGCTCGCGCAGCACGGGAGTTAACTCTTGTGAGAGGTAGAGCCGTACGCTCCAAAACTTTGGAGCGTCTTGAGTGGAAAAGCGGTAGGTGGGACAACTGGAGTAAGTATCCCCCTCACCCCACCCGAACACACACACGGAGATCAGGGCAGGTTCACAGAGGGATGACAGGCTTGCGTGCGCGACAACACAGCAAACCAAGGGCACAAGAAAAGAAAGAGTCTCTATTTTCTGTTTCTGTCACTGCAAAACCAACATAGAGCTTCATTCAAGAGATGAAGCTCACGGTAAAGAACTGCCTTTTGATATGGTCCTTCCACACTTTTAGTCTGAAATCCCATTCTTACTATTCTTTGCTAACAAAAAGCTAACAGAATGAGCTATGTGCATGTTAAAATAACACCTCGTGAAGTAAAACACCTAAAACAATCTGTACAGCACTGTTTGAATCATACATTACATCAGCTTTTGTTGTTTATTATACAGCCTTCGAGCCATAAAGTAATTGGCACACAGTACATGTGGTTTATCTGTTTTACATGGCTTTCAACACAGTCATTTAACAGAGGTAAATGAACTATAATTCTTATTTTGTCATGTGCTTCCTCCACAGAAGGATCTCATGCATCACTACAGCCCTCTGTTTGACAGCTCTGCACCAATATGAGGTTCAGATTCTAGTGTTGTTTGTCAGACCCTGTTTGTTTGATTAATGCTCACAAACAAACTGCTCTGAGTAAAGATAACAGTTAGAAGTGCTTTATTTACTTCCTAAAGTATTGGTTATGATTAGCCGTGGGGTATCTTAAACACGCACTTACATTGGGACAGCCCCTCTCTTAGCTCACCCACATGTCAACACCCCACTACTCAACCGTGACCTCGGTTATTGTCCCAGTGGCAGACAGTGTGACAGAGTCAAGTAGTGGGAAATTTGTCATGGAGACCCCTCAAAGAAGTGGCAGCGGCCCCCTCCCTGCACAGGCCAATGGCAGACAGGACCTCGGACAAGCAACTCTTTGTCCCGGGACATGTTCTCCCCTCCTCTGTAGTCCTCATCTCAGCACTCCACGCTCACTCACTTACGGGGCAGCACTCGGAGCCACTGACAGTTCACGCTGCACTTATTGTTTATGCTTCTTGTGCCGGACTGGGCTTTCCTGCTGAAGGTCTTTGATCACCTAACACCGACCCAGGCTGTAAAACCATGGCCTTTCACCCTCGACTCCAAAGTATTTTAATTAACATCATTCTTTATAAAACTCCTGTCATCAGCTTCATCTACAATGCCATAAATACACTAGTGATTTTTGATAAAAGCTTCAAACATCTTGTCCCTCAAAGAATAAAGTAATAATGTATTCTTGTGTTTAACTGTCACATGGGGTTAGAGCCTATCCTTGCTACTTTGGGCTCACTGTGTGAAGGAGAGATACCGCAGGTCTTTCCTTCCTGCAGCTGTCAGACTCTACAATGAACACTCCTGACTGTAATCCATTCACCTGTGCAATATTGTTTTAATAATGTTTAACTGTATATAATATATATATAATATTGTTTAATTGTCAGCACCTTCTGGAAACCTGTGCAATATTTATACTATTATGTGCCATAATCATTTTATTTTATTTTACTTGAAGCACCTATTTTCTTGTAGTTTAGTTTTTTAGTTTTTAGTTAATTATCATTGGCCAGACTGGTCTCTGATACACTGTGTGCTCTTGTGTGATACCACTGTGTGCTGTACTTATGCTGTTGCAACAATGCAATTTCCCCACTGAGGGACTAATAAAGGTTTTCTTATTCTTATTCTTATTGAGGCAAAGAGCATCCTGGACAATGACCACTTAGTTGCAGGGCTGACAGTTACACAGACATGCACAGATAGACAAACATTCACTCACCTATACATGCATGTTTTAGAAGGTAGGAGTAAGCCAAAGTACCTGGAGAGAAACAACAATAACACAAAGAGAGTTACACATGGTTTTCATCACAGTCATTAAAAAACACAAATGAACAATAAATAAAAAGAAGACTACGTGACTGCACTGACCATTAATGATTTTAACATTGGAATGATGCTGATATAACTGTTGTGCTGCACTGAGACAGGTGCAGAAGTAAACGGAGCCACCTGTGGACTCAGCTACCTGTTGCAGCCACACCTCGTCAGAGCCTTTCTTTGAAAGAGCTTTGCACATTCTTGGCTGGGCTGAAGGGGGCTTACGAGCGGTGGACTGCAGGAGATTCCTGGGCCCACTCCAGTTCTAACAGCCTGGTGCACATATATAGCTGAGGACAAAAGAATATTCTGGTGTAAAGGTACATTTTCCATAGTATATGCTGCCTATAAAAAGTATTCACCCCCTTAGCCTTTTTGGTTTACTGTTGCCTTACTCCCAGGAAGTTAAATGAATCATTGGGAGTTTTATGTCAATTGTTGTAAAAAAATATGATGATGCAAAATATTTTTTATTATGAAGCAAACAATAAATATGACAGAAAAACAGAAAACTTGAGTGTGCAGAGGTATTCACCCCCTGAAGTCAGTACTTTGTAGAACCACCTTCTGAAGGACTTCCAGCTCTTTTAGGTCTTTTAGGATGAGTTTTTATCAGCTTGTTTCATAAAATCAGTAAGATCTGTGCTAATTTTTTATCTAAAAACAGCACTGTGCCTTCAAGTTAGAGGCATTGTACAGCACTGTTTAAGTTGTTTGATTTATGAATTTTTTAGCCCCATCCTTTATTCCTTTAGTTCCAACCAGTTTCTCAGTCTCTACTAATGACAAATATCCCCACAGCAGGACACTGCCATCACCAGGCTTCACTTCACTGCACAGTCAGGTGCTAGGTTTGTGCTGCACATAGCATCTTTCATTGATTTAATTGTATCTGACAGAAGACCTTCTCGTGTTTGGGGAGCCTCCCACGTGCCTTTTGGCAAACACAGAACATGCTTTCTTATTATTTCCTCCAAGCAATAGCTTTTTCCTGGCCATTCTTCCACACAGCCCAGCTCTGTAGAGTGTATGGTTCAGAGTGGTCCTGTGGACAGATACAACAGTCTCTGCTGTGGAACTCTGCAGCTCTTTCAGAGTCACCTTTGGTCTTATTGTAGCCTCTCTGATGAATGCACTCCTTGCCCGGTTTGTGGGTTTTAGATGATCGTTTCTAGGCAGGTTTTGGTGTGGTTCCCTACATTTTACCTGTTGTAATGATGAATTAAATAGTGTTTTGCGGCATTATGGCAGTTGAATTACAGACAGGTCGACCTTATCTAACTGCTTTTGTGACTTCTGAGGGTAAATAACAAGATTTGTTTTTATGATGATGGGTTGAAGTAAAGTGCTTAAAGTTGTGGTTTCTGAAGTGAGGTTGCATTGAGTATGTCTACTGTCTACTAAAATAATTGGACTGATGACATTTTTCCTGTAAACTGGAGACTATAGAGGATGCACACCCAAAAGAGGATAACCTGATTTCTGAACCAAGGCATTCTAAAATTACCTTAACAAATTGATAGCCATGTAGTCTGATACAATAACAACTTTTCAACCTAGAACAGTCATTATTTTGTGCCTGCTCATTTTAATAATATTAAAATAGACAACTTTTCCATATGTGCCCTACACAACACAATCCCACAATGTAAAGTATTATGTTGTCTTTTTATGGACATTATGAAATAACTACCTTTCATACAAACACATATGCATATGTGGGAAAGGGGCCCTACAGCTCTGGATCCTGTGTCTATTTGTCCTTGTGTGTCTTCATGGTTCCTTTGAGTCTGACACTGAGCAGGAATCCCGCCACAAAACCTCAACATTAACTTGATGCCTCAGTAACATCACGTATAGCCTATAGTTTGTGCGTAATGACCGAGATACTGCTTGTATTACAACTATTCCCGCTGTTTTTACACCACGTAAAAGTGATGTGCACCTTTGAACTCCGTGCGCTGAATCTGTGCTGTTTATTATGCACACAGGGACCCCTAGCGGTAAAACGAAGAATGAAAACGCTGCAAAGACCAAAAGGCACTGTTTTGACCTAGGGCACACATAAACAGTCATTTGATGGATGTGAAGGAGTGGTTCATAGCTTAAGGCAGCCATATTTGTAAGAGGACATCATGATCGTCAGTCAGTCTCTTTCTTCCTGAGGATCCAATATCCTCTGTCCTCCTTTGAAGATGTTGTGAAATAATATTTACTCTCTGTGGAAATGTTATTTTGGTTTCCTTTTTCCGGATATGTTGAAAGAAGAAAAGGTTAAAGTGCTTATAAGAGAAGGGGCTAAAGATGTTAAATAAGGTTATAAAAGCACTGCTCAGTGTCCTGTATTATTTTAATTAGGTTTAGGAGTTCCAGCATCTCATTAGATGAGGTTGCTGTTTTTTACTCCCAAATATCCACAGTCCCTTTTGACATGCCCATGCACGTGTGAGTGGCCATATGTTAGTCTTCATATTTTCTGTAGAAAGGGCAAAGATGCAAGAGAGAGGTAGAGTTGTTTGCTATGTTCATTATCTTTTTCCAACACTTTAAACATTAGGATTAACAATTATAAAGTCATGTGTGTTTGGTGTTTATAGATAGATAGAAAATATTTACTCATTTGCTTTAAAAATGAGCTACCTTTAGTAATGTTGCAAGGAAAGCCAAACAATATAAGTCAGTGATGAGTTTTATGTGTGTTTTTGTTTCTGGTGTCATTTGTAAGCTATACTTTCTCTGTAGGTCTATCCATTTGTGAGTCATAAGCATACAGCTATTGTTGAAATGGCTCTGACTCACCTGACCCATCCAAAGCAACATTATTTGATCTTGTTTATTTTTGCTGAAATATGCACCTACTCCCTGATTATCCTCAATGAAACCTACATGTTGCATTTGTGAAAACCATAATGCTCTCACATCAAAGGCTGGGGCACCAAAGTCACCCCATGATGCTCGGTATTATCCATATCTAGATACCCCCCTGCTATCTTCCCTCTTTCTGTACCCCATTTACCCCTGAGAGCCGGCGCAGGACAGGGGGAGGCTGAAGAGGCCCCCCCGCTGATAAGCACACCTACTATTGGCCTGTTCCAATGGTAAAGGAATAAGATATGGAGCTATAATGATGCTGTCCTCTTGTCATTTCAACGACCATGGTGAGCCTGCTGAAAATCTCAGCTCCTAACAAAAGATGTGTCTGATATCATAATATTATGGAAATGCATTATCTATAGCTTGTGCTGTTTGCGGTCATTGTCAATGTCCTGGTTGTGGTTCTTTTATGCGGGCTTTTCAGTAGAGACCACTGGAGCCAAATAAGGGTTTTGCGTTCACATAAAAACATAAAGCATTAACACAAATCCTTTGGAAACACAATTCAAGAATCAGATTAACTCCACTTAAAAAACACTTGTGTTTAAAGTCATTTTAGAGTATCTGTTATAATAGGGCTTTTCAATGAATTTAAATTTGTTAATCAGGGAAGTGAGGGAAAATTTGTCTGTTTGATCTATTCAAATGAACTGAATCAAAGATTATCTGTCATTGAGTGATTGTACAGTGTTATGGCAGTCGGAAAGAAGGTTTTCTGTCCCGCTGCTTGCTGATCTTAGACGTCCACTAGCTGCTTTCAATGTCCATGTTGTTCAGTGTAGCATCAATACAAGTCTCTAAACTAATACCTATAGTTGAACTAGTTCTAATAATAATAATGATGATGATGCATTAGTCTTATACAGCGCTTTTCTAGACACTAAATGTCACTTTACAATTTGGTGCATTTGTGCGCCTACAGCCTCTCTGACCACCACAAACACACAGTCACACTGGCACACAGGCAAGGTGGGTGAAGTGTCTTGCCCAAGGACACAACGACAGTATGCAATGCCAGCAGCAGGGCTTGAATCACCAACCTGTGGGTTAGCAGCCTTTACCAACTGAGCTACTTCCGCACCATGTTCTGTCTATTATTGTTTTAAGTCACCTACAACCTCTTCTAAGAGTGGGGTTGGGGTTAGGGTTAATGAAGCTTTGAAGCTTAGAATTGAGGATGGGTAAATTAGAATTAAATTAGGGTAGGTTTTTTGGGCAAACACCAAAAGGGACAACCTTATAAGTGAAATAAATAAAGACATTTACTGCAAAGTAAAACCATAATATTATATATGTTGGTGTTTGATAAGGTATTTGAGTTGTTAGCGCATATGTCTCACAGGAGATCTCTGAGTAGAGTGTGACTCTGGCCATTGTTCAGGGTGTAACTACCTCAGGCCCATAGGTGCTGGAAGGAAATGAAGGAATTTTCTACTAGAGTAAAATCATGATCAAATATAGAATTTACTTTGTTATGAGAATTATGAGAAACAAATAACTACTGTATAGCAACATAATTTTCCTTTGGAAAGCTTAGTCTTGTGTTTAAAATAGTTCAAAATACCCCACAGTATGTATAAGTACATTTATGTACATTTATTTAAAAGGAAAACAGGCATTGTCTTTGTCTTCTTAAAAAGCCATGTGGTTTGAAGAATACATGTCATATTCATTAATATTTAAAAAGCATCAAATCGTTGACCTGAACCTGGCTTTCTTTAGATCACTCCACAGTCTAAAGCAAAGACGTGTGGATGGAAGCTACAAGAAGAGGACCGACATCTTGATTTGGCCACAGCATCAAAAAGAACCATATGACCTCTGCAGATAAAAGCTCTTCAATCTGTGTCTAATAATACAGGACTTACTCTGTAGGGTCAACAATAAGGCACAAGGCCACAGAAGAGACATATGAATTAATGTGTATTTTCCAGCATGTATGCAGTGTTGTTTTGGTAATCCAAGCTGACATTTTATGCTCATTCTCCATCGTCTGCTCTTTTGGTGTCTCTGCATTTCTTTCCTCACATCTTCATCTGTTTATTTTTAAGATCGGCCCGTGGTTCAGTAACACTTGGCTGGACTGTTGTGTGAAACCCGAAGAGACAAGTTCATGCGGCAAAGAGGATTTCAGGAAGGATAAGATGGTGATGGGAGCCATTGGATGTGAGAAGACACAAAAGACAATGATTAGGTGTGATGGATGACTCTATTGATATAAGGCAGATACAATTTATAGCTTTAAAGGAGATTTTTCAAGTGTCTACAATGAATGGTTGGGTGAAATAGATCAGCTGTAGGAACGCCACTGCCCTGTCTCTATAAAAACCTGGCTTTGGAGCATTTATAAACAGTGGTCTATGAGCATGCTCCTCCACTCTTCACTCACACATAGAGCAGTTCTGGTGCTTGACAAGGAGCAGAGGAGCTGTCAACAGGCCCGAAGCAGGCTAACGCTACCATGCTACACACATAGTCAGAAAAACAATGGGATGTAAACACAGACTCAAACATGGCCGCCGTGTTGACACATGTCAAACAGAATAGGATCTAGTATTAAATAGACACAGAACACTTGCACGTGAGGTCAAGGGAAACACTGAAGCCATGACTGGGTTTGGTGTCTGCTTTAAGAGTGAAGATGGATCCCTGTGCATGCACAATGAAAGCTATGTTTAGGTAAAGTTGTGCATTGTGGAAAATTTAGCAGTTGAACAAAATGGAACAAATTAATCAAAACATTTGTCCATATAGAGTGTAAGTAAGTGGGATTTCAATCTAAAATATCCTGATCAGACCAACCAAAACCATCATCTTTAAATTTGTAAATACTGTATTTATTCCATGCACTGTTGTTGTTAGTCTGTTGGCAAAATAAAACAAAAAGTAATCATCCGGTTTTGATGAAACTGACAGACCAAGGAAGAAAATATTAGTTTTTGGAATGCATCCAGATAAATGATGATGATAATTAGCTATGAGCATATAACAATTTAATCCATTTGATAAGTTAGTGTCATACATCACAAATGTATACAAATGTCCAATAAAATATTTTAACACAATAATCATTGTCCATGAATTATAGACAGTACAAAATGTTGTGTGGGTTGTACAACATAAAAGTGTAATAGGACATCATACAAATGAGAACTTTTTACTTCTTCCCAGATTTTCTCTCTTCCACAGCACTTCTTTACTCTTGTCCCATCTCCATCCTTTTATGTCTTTTATATGCTGTAACATCAAACGTTACACATAAAAGCCTCTCTGCTGCTCTGGAGAAGATTTTTCACTTAAAATGTGGTTCTCATTTCATGCCATTATCATATCACTGGACATGTCCACATGCAACTGTTGTTTTGAAGACTGCGGATTGGGAAAGTAAATGAGCCACAGAGTCAGTAATTTGAGCTCTAATCCCTCCGTAAACCCGAATGGAGACTCAAATGTTTAGTGGAAACATTTCTAAAGTCAGACATCATACAAGGGGGGAAAGTGAAGAAGAGGCTGATAAAAATGACAGAACAGTCTCAGAGTCCTGTTTGTCTTGGCCTGGATGGTTGCTATGTGACTTCTTATGGCATCTGAGAAAGAAAAACATGAGAGTTTGGACACTGGGCAAAAGCACACACACAATTTGCATAAAGTTAAAATATGCGTTCTTACTACATTTACCGCAGCATATTTTCAAGAAATATCATTATTTTTACTTAAGCATTTTAATCATCACCTCAGTGGCATAGTGGGAGAAGTTGTAGTAATAGTAACAATAGTAGTAATGGTAGTAGTACAGATAGTAGTTGAACAATCAATTGTAGTATTAGTAGTAGTGGAAATAGTGGTAAAAGTAGTAGTTGAAGTAGTGGTAATAGTAGTGGTGGTAGCAGAAGTACCAGTTGTAGTAGTCGTAGGAGCTGCAGCAGTTATACTGTAGTAGTAGTAGTAGTACAACCTGAATTCTTAAAATGTTGGGATGTTTTTAACATTTTAATACAAGAAAAACTAAAAGGCTTTCAAATCACATGAGCCAATATTTTATTCACAGTAGAACATTGATAAAATCACAAATGTCTACACTGAGAAATTTTACACAAAATGACCTAATTTCAAATTTGACGCCTGCTACAGGCCTCAAAATAGTTGGGACAGGGCAACAAATTGCAGAAAAAGCAAGAAATTTTTAAAAGAGAAGAGAGAACCACTAGCAACTGATTAAGTTAATTGATTTAAGATCTGTAACATGATTAGCTATAAAAGTGAAGTGAGCTATAAAAGTGAAGTGTTAGGGTGTGTTCACACTTGTCGTGTTTGGTTCGCTTCAGACAAACTCTGGTGCACTTCCTGGCAAAGACCGGTTCATTTGAGCAGGTGTGAACGCGCAATCAGACTCAGGTGCGCACCAAACAATTGAACTCTGGTCCGCATGAAATCAGAGGTCTCAGTGCGGTGCTTGAGCCCTGGTGTGCTCTTGGTGTGGTCCTGGTGAAGTGTGATCACAACGAAGACCAAACTATGGATTAACACCAGGGAGAGGACTACGCCGCTGTTTACCAAGGGCAGAAAAACATACGCGCATCTAACATCACTAAAATACAAATAATGTAAATAAAATTGATTTTAAAGGTCGCTAACATTTGCAAATAAATGTGAACACGCTGCTAAAACAACACAGATTTCATATTAGTCATCGGAGAGAGTTCACAGTTTGTGTTCAGACAAGATTGCTGCTCTAAACGTATAACTTTATAAAATATAAATTAAAGTGCGCCGTAAAGATATTATTGGGATATATGGAGAGGCGGACTTTTGACCAATAGATGAGCAGGATTTCTTCTTCCCAAGTTTCTCTCAGCTGCCCCCCTTAGGCGAGGTTTGTTACTGCTCCCTCAGTCAGTTCAGTTCATTTGACAGAGCTCAATGCGAACTTGAACCAGACCAATGACATCACCGAGTCCTACAGACCAATAAGTATGAACACACCTTTAGAGAGGCAGAGTCTCTCAGAAGAGAAGATGGGCAAAGGCTCTCCAATCTGTGAAAGAGTGAAGAGGAAAAAGAACAAAAGTTTAAAAACAATGTTCTTCAATGTCACAGTACAAAGGCTGAAGACCTTTATTGGAGCCTGTGGTTTTGGGGCCCTCAGAGGACACTGCATCCCTCACTGGCATGATTGTGTCTATGACATTACTAAATAGGCCCAGGAATCCTGCCATAAACCACTGTTGGTAAACACAACCCGCCGTGCCATCTGCAGAGGCCAACTTCAGTTTGTAGAAGCAGTAATAGTGGAAGCCACAACAATTACTTACTTTTACTTCTACTTGAGTAATATTATTTGAAGTAACAATACAAATCTGAGTAGATTTGGAGTACTTCTTCCACCCTTGCCTAAAGTGTAAATATTCTAAATGTAATGTTTTATTTGTTGGTAATCTGTTTGTGAGTGCACTCCTAGTCCCTGCATCATTTATTTATTGTGTATTGGTTTGAGCTGGATCTTTTTGTGAGTGAAATGGAAAGTTTTTTGATGTAATCTCAATAATGAAAGCAATAAAATGGTTTTGAATGACAGCACACCAAATTATTTTTATTATCATCTCATGGATCTTGGGCACTTAAAGAACTTAATAGGTTTAGTGGGAACACAGTGTCACTAGAAGCAATATTGTAAAAATGACCTGAAGTTTAGTGAGGGTACATATGAAACCCCTCAATTATCAACAGCACAAGAGCCAAAGCAGGAATACTTGCTAAATAAGTTACAAACCCAATTAGTGTCATTGTTCAGATTACCATATGTACAGTGTATGTGTGGACCATGTGTTTTCCTGTTTTGCAGACTGACCCTGTGAACTCCCCCTGCAGCGGCTGTGATTTATCAAGCAGCTATAGTCCCCAATCTTTTCACTGGAGCTTTTCTGGCCCTCAACAAACCTCCATAAGCATCTAAACCCAGGAGGCCACTCAGCTCTCAGGCAACAGGGCCATACTGCGGTTAACCATCACTCTTTTAAACAAATCTTATAATGATGTGTACTACTGCTGCTGTAGAGGTGGTGGATTTGGAGAGGAGCCATTGCCCCGACTGGACTCATTTACCACTCTTTGCACAGTGCTTGACCCTTGGTCCTTTGCCACCTGCTTTGGGCCAAAATCTGTCAACTATCTTGCATAAAAAGTTAAAGTCAGTGGTAGTAGATCCACAAATTGCCGCCATATAGTGTCAAATTCTCATTGAGACCTATTTTTGAACAAGGTTGGCCAAATCATTATAACCTTCTCCATTCAGAACAATCATTCTTTCATTCATCTTTGTAAGAGGCTGGAAGCTAGCCCAGCAACTACACTGTCAAAAAAAAAAAAAAAAAATTGCGAAAACTCAACCCTCTAGATTTTTGAGTTTGGGGGCCAGCTCAAAATCTCAAGTTTTCAGCAATCACTAGTTAGTCACCAATTTACTCAGATTGTAGTCAGCCAGCCCAAGGATTGAATGCACAAATTCCTTGCTGAGATGCAGGAGCGCTAACCACTCTGCTGCTGTGTTTCTCACACATCTTTCACATTGTAGCTTTCTGATTCGCTGCAGAGTTCACCACACATGGACACAATGAGGCTGCATAATGAAACCATCTATCTTCTTGACACTAAAGGCTCACTTACAGAAGGAGCTCACAGTCTTATAAATCTCTCATAACCCTAGCCCTTTTGCTTGGTGCCATTTTAGGATCCAGATCAAATGTGCTCTGCCCTGTTTTTTTCCATGTTGAACACCAATAATCAGCCCATAGAGTTGGCAGTAGATGTGGGGAGGATGAGACAAAGCTGAGGAATTGGAAATAAAGTTGTTTAAGTTAAAATTCTCTCAGGGCCCCCCTCAGAAGCACACTCCAGTTAACCTCTTAGATGCAGTTTACTTTGGTTAAGAATCAGTGGACACAAAGGAGCCATTGAATGAAATCAGCTCCAATAGCATTTCCATGTTCAGGGTTCTGTTCTGTAATGCATCTTTGCAACAAAATATATTGTAATAAAATGTGTGAGTAGAAAGTGCACAACATCCACATAGAGGAGAGGAGTAACTTGATACTTTTACTCAAGTTATTTACTTACATTCTTGGAAGATACTTTCAGAGTATATTTTCTAAACCAAATCTTTTATTTGAGTACATTACTGAGGGAAAAAAGTACATGTATTCAAGCAAATTAAGTATACTTTAACATTGGCAAAGTAGGTAGTAGGGGTAGTAGTAACGGTAATAGTAGTAGTAGTAGTAATAGTGGTAGTATGGTACTAGTATTATGAGTAGTAGCGATATATAGTATTATTTGTAATAGTGCTAGATTTGGTAGTAGCAGTAGGGTTAGGGTTACTTTCTACTTATGTAACATTTACACTCAATCCTTTTTTACTTTTGTTGAGTACATGAGTACTTTCACTAAAGTAGAGAATTGGAGTACTTCTTCCAACCATGAAAATGTCTGTGTGTGTTTTCTTTCTTCTGACTGTGAGAAAGTGTGAGATAATATTAAAAAACCTTCAGTGTTTGGCCAACGACAACAAGAGTCCCTTTGGACAGAGAACATAGTCATGAATCAGGTGTGATACCGGCAGCACTCAGCATCAGCAGCGCCAAGACAAACACAGCCCAGGAGTAGCTCCACTACACAGTACAGAAGTCATTAGTGAGGTGTTGAAGTTGTCACTTTCCTATACCTTTCAATTACCCCAAAAACACTTGTATTCACATTAACTTAAGTACTTTTGGCATAGCAGCAAACAGTATGTGGTGCAATGACATTCATACAAGCCAATACTACTTATCTGGTCATTAGCCTATATTCTGCTTTTCTGGACTTTAGCTTGAAGGAGGACTGTAAATCTGTACATAAGTGAAAGTACTGTTGTACTGTAGTAAAAGTAAAAACGTACTGAGTGCTATCATATCTATTACCAGGGGCAACACACTTTTTACTGATTCATAAATGCAGTTAGACTGGTTCAAATACTGACCAGGTCCAAGCACAGAGAAATGAAGAGGGTTATGTCAGGAAGAGCATCTGGTGTAAAACCTAGGCCAAATAAATGTGAATGAGGCAGATGATTTGCTGTGGCGACTCCATAAAAAAAAAGAAAAGGAAAAATAGCAATACTAGAAAAAGAGGAGGCTGACCCGCTGTGTTTTAGTATATTTTTCCTATGTGAATACTAAGGGTGTTGTTGATATACTCTCACCAGATGCAGTGGCCAGTTCACCAGTCCATGGCAGTAATGATGTTATCTGATCCATCCATGTTTTATTGCACAGACTGAAGCAGTGATTTAACATGGTCAGGACTAATTTCTATTTTCACTTTTTTTTGTCCGGTGAATGTGTGTACATGTATCCTAAAGAAAATATCTCCTGATTAACGAGTAAGTCCATACCCCTGGCCCATTTTGACAGTTATTGGTCCAAAGCTGATGCGTATACTGCCTGATTTACAGACTTGAACCAGGTCGAAGTGTTGTGACCCACAGTGGAGCGGTAAGGGTCCAGACAGCCAGTCCACTGTCCCCATCAGGGTGGCCTAGCACACAGCCATTTTACAGGACAGGAGGTGAGTGTTTGGTTTCAGTGTCATGCAGGGGTAACTCCAGCATCACCGCTCCTCCTGCTGCCTCAGTGTCCATTATGGTCCAATGTACTCCTTAGTCCATGTGCTCCCTTCACTGCCCTCACATGGCCCAGTGCGCACCTAGACTGTGTTTCAGTGCTGTAAATGTCACCAGAGTTACACTCTCTCTCCTTTTCACAACCAGTTCTTTATTTGCCACTCTTTTAAAAGACCTCCACTCACATTTCATGTTTTCTCATTTGTATTATATGTGCTAATACACATTCAGTCAGCCATATGATAACACAATATTTCTCCTGTGAAGGCAAGAATTTCGGCTTCATCATATTTTGTTTTTCTTTTTCTACTTGGGACTGGGGCACATTTTTCTTTGCAATGCTAAAAAGTCTTGTTCATAAATTATTTGCATATATGTAGGCAAGCTAAAACAGTTTGTACCCTTCTTCTTTGCAAAGAAGTGATTTGTGCAGCATGGGTGCACAGTGGCAGAGTGGTTAATGCTTCTTCCCCTTAGCAAGGAGGCTGTAGTTTCAGTTCTTGGGCTGACCAACACACATTCTCTCTGAGTGGAGTCTACTGTGGGTTCTCTACAGGTGCTCCAGCTTCCTCCCATCATCCAAAGACATGCATGTGTTAGGTGAATTGGTGAATCTAAATTTACCATAGTGAATAAATGTGGGAGTGAATTGTGGTTTGTCTGTGTATGTCTCTGTCAGCCCTGCAACTAACTGGCCATTGTCCAAGGTGCATTCTGCCTTCAGCCACTCACATCCCATAACAGGAATATGTGGAGGAAGATTAATAATTGAATTAATTGTGCAGATAAAGTGATTATATCCAGTGTCCTATAAAACAAATGTGAGTGTAACTGAACAGAAAATGTTACTACTGGTAAATGAATGCATCTGTATTTGGCTTTAAAGGTTAAAGATGTTTCCTCGCTTGTGCCAGGTACTTTGTTTAGTCTATTGTTGTTTTCTATCAATTCATCCTAACTTCTTTTATTACCATAAATAACTAAGGATGCACACAATCAAGCCACAAAGGGGTCTCAAGCAAGCCAAAGTGTACTCTTTGTGCCAGTCCCAAGTTTGGATACTGCACACTATAATAGGCAGACAGGAATAGCCAAGCAAATAGAACATGGTAACTGTTTTAGTTGGCCCTTTTTGAATTAGCTCTACATATATTTTGCTACAATTAAAATGTTCCTTTAACAGTAGTAGCTCCAAGTCTGCTCCAACAGCAGTAATTGTAAAGTACAGCTGTCTTTATGATCATTAAGAATCTGGGCACAGGGCTGCTCCATCCTTAAACACTTGCGACGTTGTTTTTTGACTTAGCCTGATACATTCACACTTCTTCCATGATGCAAGGCCCACATTGTGCCGAGGCCATAGAGGGCTGGTCTGAAGGTGATGACAACATGATTAATGCGCCCACTCACACTCAAACTCCACACTGCAAGTCTAAGTGGCCTGGAGAAAAGCTGAGGAAAGCTGCCTGCGGGGGAACAGAAAGACCCTAGTGTGCATCCAAAGATAAGAGGCTGTTTACAGTGTGACATGGCCACTTTGTTTACATGGTAAATGGTACATGGTAAATATTAAGAAAACACAAACAAGTAAACTTTAGTGTAAGTTTTAACTGCAAAGGCTTTGGTTTTATTAGTCTTCAATGAATGCAGTCTCTGAAAATCCTCTAAAGTAGACAGAGATAGTACTCATGCTGGAGGCAGTTATGATTTTAGCTCACACACAAAAAAATGTCATCTTTCCTATATTATTTGTCATGGATTCATACACAAGGGTCTAATTGATCTGTATAAAATGTAACTAGTAGCATTTGAATATCACCAAATCCAGTCACAGAGGGTCACAAGTCAGTGTACATTGTCGGTCCTTTGCAAAGATAAATACAGAGGGTTATGTTAGGGTTTCCAGCATGCAAAATCATACCGCGAATTACTGCAGATGAATTGCTGTGGTGAATTTTTTTATGTATATTTCAAAACACTTGGTTGGTTGGTTAATTCCTCACCGTTCGAAGTGCTGAAGAGCTCCAGTGATGTGAAGGAATGCTTCTGAAACCACCTTTGTTGACCATCTTCATTAATCTTCCATACGCTCCTATAAAGAACCCAGTGTGGAGAATGAAGAGGTTGTCTAAATGCAGCATATGCCACGGGGTCAGTCAGAGTAAGAGGAAACTGGGCCTGGCACATAGGTTCAGTACCAGCCTCTGCCAATACAAGCTGTCGGCCGCATAGACAAGCCCCTTGACACACTGCTCCATCCTGCTGGAGAGGACCTCTGCTCAGCCAAGTCTCACAGCAAAGTCAGGATCGTTTAAAAAAAAAAGCATGGTTTTAAACTGACCTTCAATGTTTTTTTTTTCTTTTTTATATGTTTTATATGATTATGATGCAAGAAATTTAGCACGATCTAACTCTAGTTTCAGCAATAAAATTATTCCAGTCCTTATAAAAAGCTGCTTTGATATTTCTGGCATGAGATAAGTGTTTTTTGTTGGCATGTCCTCTTGCTAGTTGTACAATATAAAGTTTATTTTATTTACTTTCATGCACACACATTTGTAAGCAAACTTCAACCTTTTTAAAAGTATAATTTTATCTATGACTGCTAATTTACATTGATATACAGTCCTACATGAAAAATTAGAATCTCAATCAAGTTCATTTGTTTTAGTCGCTCAGTTCAAAGTGAAATCCATGTTTAATGATTATCCACTAGCCAGTATACTCTTTGTGCCAGTCCCAAGCTTTGAAATATGGAGACAGTTGCGTCAGGGAGGGCATCTGGCTTAAAACCTATGCCAAATCAACATGCGGCTCACTGCACAGGAGGCAGATGATTTGCACTTCCAGACGGGAAAAGGTATAATGTTGCATATAACCATCATAATCATTAAAATTAAAATACATAAATGCTTGAAATATTTCACTCTGTGTACTATATCCATGTATCCACTTTAATTTTCTTCCATATTCCAATTCATAGATGTAGAACTGTATTCTACCACCACTGGGCATTACACAAAGAGCTTATTAAAGCAGGGCTGGCAGTATGGCTTCCCCTTCTGTTCTTTAAAGATGCCTTGGCTGAGCTGCCGCAGACAGAAGGCGCACACAAAGTGCTCAGGGTGAAACTTGCGGGACAGGGCAGAGATGCAGCGGCCTGTGATGGGTTCACCGCAGCTACCACACAGAGTCCCCTGTCGAGAGTGGAAGTGCAGCGGACACAAGGCACGGCCCTCCAGCTCCATGAAATATCCACCAGAGAATGGGGTCAGACAGTCCTAGGAAAAATGCAAAGTAACCATGCTAAGGTTTCAGAGTTGACAACGAAACTAACACAGTGTACACTGATCAGGCATAACATTATGACAACTGACAGGTAATGGCACATGGGGAGCGAAGGCCAGCCCCTGTAGTCCGATCCAACAGACAAACAAGAGAGGACAGGAGGTCATAACTCATAACATTAACAGGATGCTTGAAGGTGTATATGTCATGAATCTAGGACATTGGAATAAAAATAGAGAAATTCACATCTGGAAAAGCACCTGTTAATTTAAATGATATTTTTATGGATTCTGCCGTTTGACTGATGTTGCAGATGTAGTTATAATTTTTGGCAAATGTATGAATGTGTCATGTACCAATAAAAGCGCAGGTGGAACTATTAAAACTAGTGATGTTTCTACTTCTTTTTATTGCGCCATGTTGCTACGCCAATGTGAACTATCCCACATCAAAAATAGACAAAAAAGACAACATAACAAATGTGCTGGTTATAGGTTTATCTTACTTTTCAATATGTTATGGCAAATAACCATTAAATTGAAAGTAGTATTTTGTAGTCTGTAGCACAGTACAAAGACATTTTACCCTTACAGGTTTAATTTTCCTTGTGGTTAAAATGTTTGAAAAAAGCAAATGTCAGTGTATTTTTTCTCATATGTGAGCTGTGTGTGTGGTCTGAGGTATTAAGAGACTCACAGCACAGACGAAGCACTCGGGATGCCAGGTCCCATTGGCCGCCGTCAGGTAGTTCTCCCTCACAGACTCCCACAGCCAGAGCACTTCGGAGCAAAAAGGTGGTAGAAGTCTTTGCAACAATATGGCTTCCCCTCCTTCTCCAGAAAACCTATGATAAGTACAACACACACAGTTATATAATATGTGCAACATCATTTCACAAGTTTGCTTGGTTGGAGGTTTGTAGCAAAGGGAAATATAAACTGATAAACTGTTCACCGTCAGGTCCAAACAAATCTCCACAGTGTGTGCAGAAGAAGTGCTCGGGATGCCAGGTTTGATCCAACGCAGTTAAGATATTCTGGAAAAAGCGACCAACATGAATTTAATACATAATAAATAATTTTACTTTTCCGCAATATTCTAATTTATTGAGGTGCACCAGTATGTTGGAGAGCACCATAATACAAGTTGGTGGCATCACTAAAGGAGAGAAGATGTCTGTGACTAATGGTCAGCAGCATAATCCTCATCTTATCTGTTCAAAACTGATGATAATACTTCAATAATATTATCAGACAAAACTAATTCAGCCTCAAGGGGTCACAAGCTAATGTAATCCTTATGCAGGTCCCAAGCCCATATAAATAGAGAGGGTTGTATCAGAAAGGGCATCTGGCTTTTGACCATTTGATATGTATATAATTTGTCATGGTGCCCAGGGCCGTACACAGGATTTTAGAAATACTGAGGTCCATCATGTTGACAGCCAGTTTAGTAACTGTTTAGACCTTGTTTAGTCTTGGTTTGGCACTGGTTTGGTCATTGTTCAGTCCTGGTTTAGTCTTGGTTTAGTACTGTCTTTTTCCCTAAATAAGTCCTTGTTTAGAGTAGCTTTTTCTGGTTTAATCCTGGTTTGTTCCTGGTTTGGTCCTTGTTTAATCCTGGTTTAGTTTTTAACAAAGTTTTTAGTTCTGTTTTTTGCCTGGTTTAGATCTGGTTTAGTTCTGATTTATGTAGTCCTGATTTAGTCCTGGTTTACTCCTGATTTATTCCTGGGTTAGTCCTGGTTTAGTCCTGTTTTTTTGCCTGGTTTAGACCTAATTCAGATCTGGTTTAGTCTAGCAACAGAAAAATACCAAGGTCCAGACCTCTGTGACCTCTATGGTGCGTAGAGCCATGGTGGTGACCCTCTAAGGCCCATAGGAAGAATATTCTCAGCTGAAACTAAATTTTGGATTAATTTATTTGAACCGCATTGAATTCCTTTAGTAAAAACATAACTCTTCCCACCTGCAGTATGGGTCCTTTGCAGTAAGCACAGCGTGGAGAGAACTGCTCATGATAGTCTTTTGCACAATATGGCTTCCCTTCTCGTTCAAAGAAACCTGTTGTGCTCAGCTCGGCCTTACACACTGAACAAACAAAGTGCTCCGGGTGCCACGTTTCCCCCAGCGCTGTGATTATCTACACCAAGAACACAAACTTCACCATTACATCCAAAACACTACTTATTTTCATATAGGTTAGTTGTGGGACATGGCTTGATTTACCTTTCCCACAATGCACTTTTTGCAAGCAGCACAGTGGCCTTTAGCTGTGGTACGAACTCCAATCTTCTCCAGGTCCGAGCTCAGGCCTCCCAGTAGCTCATCTATTGTGTCTGTCTTTTTGGTGGAGGGTTTTGGTTCAGTGTTGCTGTTCTCTTGGTGTGTAGTTTCTTCTTTTCTTTTCACAGACTGCTTTTGTGTAAGTGGAGGTGGGCTTTCCTTAGGATCATCATCCTACACAAATGTACACAGATAATAGAGTTGGGGAAAGTATCTGTAACTAAGTAAATGTATAGTTAGTTCAAAATAATACTGTATTATTCAAGCAAAAGAGAGAGTACTCAGAAATAATACTACTATTACTCCTATTACTACTAATAATACTACTGCTACTACCATTATTACAACTCCTCCTACTACAACTGTTACTACTGTTACTACCTGCTTTGCTTAGGTCTAAAAATTATTTTCCTCCATTTAGAGATTTTTGAAATTTACTTTAGTAAACATAAAATTGTCATTGATTTAGTGCATTCAGTTTTTGGGTTCTTACTTCACATAAAAACATGAACAGGGAGACTGTATATTTTCAACCTAACACCTGCCTAAAACCTGTTTTTATACTACATTTTACATACAAGTTTTACTACAAGTACATTTTACTGCTTTATGCACTGCACTGTACATTATTTTTCTAACAAGTGGTTACTGTGCTGTGCTGTGAACTTGGAGTGGTGTATTCTTTATAGTACATAAGAAATTATTATTACAGTAACAGCAAACTAAAGCAAAATGTAAAATTATTTTTTATGCAGACATCTTTACCTGTCAGTGGTAGCAATGGAAACAAACATAAAAATATACTTGTTATGATACAGAAAAATAAAAAATAAAATGAATTCAGAGTGGTAAATAAATAAGTACATATTCTTCAATATCAGACCTCTAAATAGGTGTCCTCATCCTATTTTAAATTTTCTTTATAAATTACAATGAAGGAATTGTTCTAAAATAATACTGTAAATTATGCCTTGCTCCTGGCTCTGTGCCTAAACCCTTTTCCCTTTGATTTATGTGAAAACAGTGAATGATGAGAATGTGAATGTAGATGCTCACAGATTTTACGGTTACCTTTAAGTTTCTATCTTTAAAAAGACAGCATTTTGGCCAAACTCGCTTTTCATGTGTGAACAAGACTATTGCATTGGCTAAACAAAGTGAGTTCAGTGAAAACATGTGTCTCTGTGTAAAAGCTGCGTGTTTTGAGTTTGAAAACTGTGTGTTTTATTAAATGGGCTAAAGCAAATGAGAAAAACTGCAATATATCAAGAGATCTTTTAAAGCCAAAGGTTGTGAAGTGGGAAGTAGCACAATGCTGCCATCTGTTGGTATATTTGACTTTTAGTGCAATAGAGTCTGTACTGTATGGAGACATAAAGGTCCATTAGAGTTGCAGACAGCACTGACCTGATGTGCCAGACCCAAGAGGTCTTTCAAAATGTAATCCAGTTCTTCAGTTGGGGATATATCTCCTTGTGTTGCAGCCACGGGAGCTGGAGGTGAGCTGAAATAATAAAGTCAGCATTAAAAGATTACTAATATTTAAATAATTTAGATTCAGAGGAGGTAGTCATTTTACAACAGCACAAAGTTCCAGCAGAGAAAAAGTTTACCTGTAGACATTTGAGGAATTTGAGTTAGTGCCACTTTTTTCACTAAAGCTTGCTCCGGACACCTGATGACAAAAAAATAAACAACAAATTAATATTGCTTTAACTTCAGAAATCAAATGACTCTAATTAAGCAAGTTTTACCTTATCACAAGTCACTTTAACCTTCAGTGTGTTTTCTGAACCAGAAGGGTTTAAGGCCAGTTCTTCCAATAACAAATCTGTAACAGCACAACTTGGGTGATCCAACTTCTATACAATGCCTGGCTTTACATATAGACACTAATACACTAATACAGACTGCTCTGTAGAATCATGGTGAATTTTCATGGTGCAATGATTCCTATCACCACAGTTAAGGAAAAAGTGCAGCATAGTTTCTTCATGCATTTGAGTTTCCGCAGGAAGCAACGTGTTGCAGAAGTGAAACTGATGTAAGAATTACTCCCACTTCTATTTTACTTCATTTACAGTTATATAAATGTGGTATATTTTTACTGATGAATAAAAAACTGTTCAGAAAATGTATGTTGGATAACACTGTTTATTCTATTGTTTTTTATTTGTTTGTTTGTTTTAATATCTTTCTTACCTTTATTTTTTCTAGCGTTTTTTGTGTGCAGCTGAGCTACTGTGAACAAGTAATTTCCAATGTGCATCAATAAAGTGTAAGTCTAAATCAGTCTAGTAGAATACATTATAGAATAGAATAGAGCTTTACTGTCTCCCATTTGTAAACAAAAGGCAGAAGTTAATAGCCTCTTGTATTATTAGGCCACTTCTAATTTCTCTGTTGCTGCTAGTAAAGCAACATAACACTGATACCTCGTTGAGGGAAGAGTTTGAATATAGTGAATATATAAAAAGGATAAAGCATGCAAAAATATATCTTACCAAGCTCATCCATAATGGTGCGTGCCCTCACTATGAACACACAATGTTGAATGCAGATCTTTTTTTCCTTCTTTGCTGGTTAGTTACCAAGGTAACCAGCCCAAAAATGAATCTGATAGAAACCATCACTTCCTCTGTCAGAGGATGTTTTTACTTGTTACCAAATTCAGACTGCATGATATGAGGTTTCTGAGTTTCCTGAAATGTGTCAAGCAGCAAACACGTGTGATGAAAATGAGGTGGGACTAGCTTACTATTAGTGGCATTTAAGATTGTGTAATCAGTTTAAGATCAATTAAATGATAAAATGTAATATAGCCTAATTTCATTTCTCTGAATATTTAACAGAATTATATTGTTGTTTGTAATGATTTCAATATACAGTGGCAAGCAAAGGTATGTACCCCCTTAGCATTTTTCCTTTATTGTTGCCTTACAACCAGAAATGTAAATGGATCGTTGAGAGGTTCATGTTAGTCACTTTACATCACATGACAATAACTATGAAAATGCAAAAAAAAAAAAAAAAAAAAAAAAAAAAATTATTGTGACGCAAATTAAAAATATGACAGAAAAACAGAAAACATGAGCGTACAAAAGTCTGTACCCCCTCATGTTAGTACTCTGTAGAACCAACTTCTGAAAGACTTTCAGCTCCAACTTTTCTAGGAAAAGTGCTTATGAGCTTGGTTCATAAAATCACTGGGATTTGTACTCATTCTTCATCTAAAAACAGCTCAAGCTCCTTCAGGTTGGATGCATTGTACAGCACAAATTGTCCTGTGTTTAGCTCGAGCCTTCATTCCTTCAGTTCTGACCAGTTTCTCAGTCCCTACTAACTACTAACTACTAACTAACTCAGTCCCTAAAAAATATCCCCACAGCAGGACACTGCCATCACTGGGCTTCACTTTAGAGAGGGGGCACAGTCAGGTGCTAGGTTTGTGCTACACATAGCATCTTTCATTGATGGCTCATTTTAACTGTATCTGAGCAGAGGCCCCAGATAGCACATGCTATTTGGCAAACACAGAACATGTTTTATTATTTTCTTCAAGCAATGGCCACTCTTCCACACAGCCCAGCTCTGTAGAGTGTATGGTTCAGAGTGGTCCTGTGGACAGATACAACAGTCTCTGCTGTGGAGCTCTGCAGCTCTTTCAGAGTCACCTTTGGTCTTATTGTAGCCTCTCTGATGAATGTACTCCTTGCCCGGTTTGTGAGTTTTAGATGGTCCTCTTTAGGCAGGTTTGGTGTGGTTCCTTATTTGACATGTAATGATGAATTAAATTGTGTGTTGTGGCATAATAACAGTTGAATTGCAGTTAGGCCAACCTTATCTAACTACTTCTGTGACTTTTGAGGGTAAGTAACACTGGGTATGATTTAGGGGCCTCTTTAAAAAGAGGGTAGATCCTTTTGCACACTCAAGTTTTCTGTTTTTCTGTCATATCTCTAATCTGCTTCACAATATTTTTTTTTTTATAGTTGTGCTGTGTTGTGATGTAAAGTGACTGACATAATAATCCATTAAAATTCCAGGTTGTAAGGCAGCAATAAAGAAAAAATGCTGTGTGTGTGTGTGTGTGTGTGTGTGTATTTACTCATATTATTATGAGTAAAATATAAAATAATAAACAATGTGTACGAGTCTATATAATAAAAAGGCTTTTACAGGTCATATGACAGTTACAAATTACAATCACATTTCTTACCTGCGTTTTCTCGCACCACTCCGGCTTGAACCATTAACAAACTTAAGCAGGTTTTACTACTATTAAAATTCAGCAATCCAAATAATGCAGCTGCACAAAACATTTATATATTATCTGGAGTAATGTATAAACTATGAGTCCAAGATAAATTATTAAAAGTATATTTTAATATTACAGCTGATAAGATTTTGACATTTTGAAAGCTCTAATGTGCCCCTCCACGGATGGTTTAGTCCTAACCGGAAAGATTTGTGTTTACAGCGTAGGATTCACCTCACGTTAGCTTTTGATCATTTGACAGTTATTATTGCATTTTAGCAAAAAAAATCTGTCACTTCGTGTAATCGTTTGAAGTTTTGTATGCGACACCAATGTTAACATGTTTTTCTGGATAAAGAAGGACGATAAGCAAGTTTAGCAATGACAGCTGGCTAACGTAGCTTTGGGTTAGCCAGCGATCAGGAACACAGGCTAACTTCTACAACCGCGGTCCAGTTTCTACACAGAGGTATTATTGATACTGTTTTGTTCATAAAATGGTATTTATTTATATGTTCAGCGATTGACAACATCACATTGCTTCGCTTCATGTGCGCTCTTTGTATACGTCCAGGTCCAAGTGAAGAAGCGCGGCCATGGGAGCGGAGAGCAGTGCGGTGCGGAACTGTAGCCTGGAGGAGCCGCCGCTCCTGACTTTTCCCTCCGGACAAACCATGTACTCCGCCGTGCTCCAGGACAGAAAGCCCGCTTCTGTGTTTGTTCACAAGCGCGGCAGCGAAGACAAAGTCAATAAAGCTGCTAAGGTTGGGCAAATGCTGCTTATTGGACCTAACACTATTAAAATTAAACTAAATCGAACCTAATTGAAACACACTAAAGCAAACAAAACTGGCTTGTTTTGTTTTGTAAGTGTTAGTTATTAAGTTGCATTACATAGAAATAGTGACAGTGACCTAACAATAATACATTTTTTTCCTGCAGCACCTGAAGACTCTGAGGCACCCGAGTCTGCTGCGATTTCTGTCCTGCTCAGTCCAGCACGGTGGTATCCATTTGATCACAGAACGGGTACAACCACTGGAGTTGCTGCTGGACAGCCTCTCTCCAGAAGAAATATGTGCAGGACTTTATGATATCTTGCAGGCACTGGTCTTTTTACATGAAAGAGTAAGTAACACTCTGTACACGTTGTAATTTAGACAACACTAAACATACAAAATGCTATCAATTAAATAAATGAAACTATCTCTGTTTACTGAAGAAAAAAAAAACATCTTTTTTTTCAACAACAGGGCAAACTGAGTCACAACAATGTGTGCATGTCATCTGTTTTTGTTTGTGAAGATGGCCATTGGAAGTTGGGTGGAATGGAAACTGTATGCACATTTTCTGAAGCAACTCCTGAAGTAAGGAACACACTTGAATCCTGTTCTTTTAGATCTAGTTGTCTATTTGATTACATATGTCTTATAACTGTTTTTGTCTTCACTTCCTCAGTTTATTTCGAGTATAAAAAATGTCAGGGAAGACAGCTGTGTTCCACCAGAAGAACAGGTTAGCATATAACGTCTTTCTATATGTGCTTGTTCACAAATTATGTTTACAAGTTCTCTTTTAAATCCATCATTATTAACAGGTTGAAGGTTTTGCCATGCTTCCAGAAGAATATGCCTATTCCAGAGACTGTTACTCTTTTGGGATGTTGGTTGAGGCCCTTATCCCTATGCTGAATGATTATGGTAAGCACAAATATATTTCTATGTTAATTTATTTCAGCATATGACCTTAAAAGTATTGAATTCTGTCACTTTTGAATTTGTGTAAAAGTGTCACAGGACCTGGCTGACAGTCTGAAGAAGTCTTTGCTGACTGGTCCTCTAAATCCTGACCCATTATGTAGGCCTCCACTCACCTCTCTGCTCACTCATGACTTTTTCAGGTTAGTGTGAATATGATTATTTTCACTGTTGTCAAAGTGTAAAGTAATCTGCCTTGTAATCATAATTTCTTTCTACTAATAGAAATGACTTTCTTGAAGTGACTAACTTTTTGAAGAGCTTAACTCTAAAAACAGAAGAAGAAAAGAATGAATTTTTCAAGTAAGATTTTACATTTTTTTTCAGTGTGTAACGTGTACATGTCGTGATTGCTACTATCTGATGTTTTTGCATTTGCAGGTTTTTATTGGACCGGATCCAGAGCCTTCCTGAGGAGCTTATAGCTGCTCGCCTTGTCCCCAAACTGCTCAACTCTCTCGTTTTTGCAGAACCCATGGCAGTCAGAAGTTTTCTACCCCATCTTCTAAGGCCAAAGAAGGGTAACTCAGCATGACACTCAATTATAAGTCATTATATTATTCTCTATTTGGCATTAGTTAGTTCTTGAATCTGTATTTCCCTGCCCTTGCAGACTCCAATGATGGTAATGGCACAGATGAATGCCTGCTGTCTCTGTCCCTTTATCGAAAACATGTGATTCCCCAGATTCTGAAGCTCTTTAGGGTCAAGGAAGAACACATTAGGATTGTGTTGCTGGCTCATATCCACATCTATGCTGAGTTCTTTTCCCATGATGAACTGCAAAACCAGATACTACCTCAGGTACAGTGTCCAATAAATCGTAATTTGTCACTAGAATTTAATTGGCATAAGTTAGAGCTTGAAAGAAAATGTTCCTACACAATATTTGCTGCTTGTGTGCAACTGCAGGTCTTGCTGGGAATGAGAGACACCAATGATTCTCTGGTTGCTATGACGCTGCAGAGTCTAGCTGTGTTGGTGCCGTTGCTCGGAGCTCAAGTTGTTGTTGGAGGAGAGAGAACCAGGGTCTTTAAACGCACTAGCCCCAACTTTAGCAAGTCAACTGAAGTCACCCCCGAAAGTAAATAAACAAGACAACAAGGGTTTTTTTTCTGCAGTTTTTTTCAGTGAGTGATAAATAATATCTTGTGTCTATTTGTAGATTCACCTGTTCACATAGTTGGAGGCTGTCAACCTCAGATAGCTCAGCCTTCCAAAGTCTTGAATTTGTTTCCAAAACCAACAGCAGCTGTAGAAGCTTCAAAAGTTTACTCCCTGTCATTAAAATCAGGTACAATATTCTGCTAAAACAATGCACTGTATCCACAGATTTTTTATTTTTTATTTTTGGCTATTAAAGATGTGTCTGTTTTGTAGATGTCAGTAGACAGATGTCCCTTCCTCTGAATGGATTTCACCACAATACTGAAATGGAGTCACTATCATACAGCCCAGAGCAGCCCACCAGATCAGAAAGACCAGCTGAAGACTGGCCTGATTGGAGTGACCCAGAGGAATGTGACACCAGAGAGGGACAATCAGTTCAGATCCAGATTGAGTCTTCTGCTGGAGTAGCGCCAGTCAACAGCAGACTGGCCCTGTCACAACACAATGCAGCGGTGGAGCCATGGGATGACTTTGAGGACACTGAACCTACCCCAGACCTCTCTCCAACTGCTCCTGTATCAGACCCTGTTATTCTGGATCGACCCAAATCAGTGGATACGACACCTGTTAAACATGCTTCTAAACCAACATCTAAACCCCTACAGCTAAGTTCCACCTTGCACCAATCCACACAGAGCAAGACCACGTCCTCGTGGGACAGTAGCTGGACTCAGACAGAAAAGGACTTGCAAAACCCATCCAAACCCAAGCCAGTGATACAAAGTGGAGGTGTGGGAGGGTTAGGGGAGGAATTTACGATCAAGGTCAAAAGAAAGGTAGAGCAAGACCCAGAGCTGGACTTATTTGCAGACATGGTGCCAGACATCAAACTTTCATCTCCAGCTTTGCTCACAGTGGAGGAGAGCAGTCAGCCTGTACCTTCAAGCAAAAATCGTAAGCCATTAGATGAAAATTTATCAGGAGATTCTTTGTTCACTGCCAAGTTTGCTGCTGCCAATATGAATGAGGTGAGTGCTACATGTGATAGGCTGAACATTAAGATCTGCTCTCTAAATGCCCCAAGAAAGCAAAGTACACTATTAGAGTAACCAAATCAAATTTCACTCCAATAAAGCTATAATAGGACACACCAATTAGGCATAACATCATAACCATTG
Organism: Bostrychus sinensis; assembly: GCA_020698575.1. Taxonomy (NCBI): domain Eukaryota; kingdom Metazoa; phylum Chordata; class Actinopteri; order Gobiiformes; family Eleotridae; genus Bostrychus; species Bostrychus sinensis. Next base: position 19,346,001 of record CM036246.1, read on the forward strand.
ACAAGTAAAGTGAAATAATCTCTTAATTGTGGCCCCTGTATTAGGAAGCAAGTGAACATTTTGTCTTTAAAGTCGTTGTGTTAGAAGTAGGAAAATGAATTTGACAAGAGCCAAATAGTGCTCGCTAGACGACGGTGTCAGAGCATCTCCAAAACTGCAGCTCTTGCAGTGGTGATGATCTTCTGTAGATTATATGACAAAAGAAGTTAATGCTGGTTCTGATGAAAGATGTCAGAATACACAGTGCATCAAAGTTTGCAGGTGGTAATAATGTTATTCTTGACTGGTGTATTTGACCATATAATTTGCACTCTTCCATTTCACCAGGTCACCTTTATTTTAAACTTGTGTTTCTCTTTCCTCAGAATGAAGCAGATGGTTGGGGCGATGGGGAAGACTTGAACTGGGAGGACGAAAATGACTGGTGATATTTGCTTGCTTCAAGAAACAAGTTATAATTCTCCCACTTTTAACAAGATGCACAGCTTTGGAAGAACCATATGAACAACTGTTGAATGAAGGAATAAGCATGCCTTTGCTTTCCAGACGTCAGAATTCATTTAGTGCATCTGGAATAAAGAATTTTAAGTTTACTGGATGGACAATCTTTTGCCAGCTGATACCATAGTACCATAGTCATGTCAAGATTATATTAATCATAAAATTGTGGAATTCAAACTGATCTGCTTTTTTGTTTCTGTGCCATATTTATAACTGGCATAAAAATTTTAATTAAGGGGTTGCACTTTGAATTAATGTGAAACAGAAATTGCATAATTTATTAGTATTTTTGGTTGCTGGTGAAATAAATATTTTATTGTTAAATCCTGCTGTGTTTTACCAATTATTGCCTTTAGATTTTTTTTCCAGTGGCTTTTAAAGAATTAAAATTGCACAATTGAACATTTAGGGCCTTAAAAACAGACCATATTTTCTGACTTAGTGATAAAAACAATTATAAATTTGTTAATAAAAAGTTTAATAAACATCAGTTTTTTTTAAAAGACAAAGAGCAAGTAACCATATATTTTCATCAATATTATAGGAACAACTGCTATGTAGTGTGCTTTGCTTGACATATGACAGACATAAGCTTGTGTAGCTCTTGGAGTCTAGGTTCCAGCCACTGAGGGAGAGGGACGTTGGTGTCACTCTTGTCCTCCAGGAGGCGCTGTAGGGCTTTTAGAGAGCTTTCGGCTGTCTGCAGGTAGCGATTGTACTCGTCCTCTACACTGCTTTCCTGTCGAGGCCTCTTTGGACACGGCTGGAGGAAAAATAGTTAAATACAAAGAATGTATTAGTACAAAAAATTAATGCATCAGGTTATTTAGTAAGGCAGTAAATGGCTTCTTGCCTCAATTTCAGCAACATTTTCATCAGACAGGTTAACTGGACTGTTTTCATTGTCACTCTCAAGCTTTTTGTTAAATTGCTCCATCACCGGTATTTGCATCTTGAGTCTTTCAAGTCTTGACGCTACATCCTCTTGCTCTTTTACAGTCTAAAACAACACCTTTTAAGTACAGTTGTTGCATAATTTTATTAATAAGTAGAACTACAATGACAGATTCTTACCTTACTGAGATAGTTGACCACTATTGTCTTGGTTTCCTCTTCACACAAACTCTGGGAAATTACCTCTTCGTGATTTGTATTCTTAACAGAAAACAGTGGGTTTGTTATTTTTTTATAAGAATATTGTAACTATATGTGATTAAAAAATAAAACATTTAATTGGTGGTACCTCTGCAAAATGAGAAAATGCTTCCAAGGCATGCTGCTGCACCAGCCAGGATGAGCTGGTGAGAAGCATCCTAAAGAGGCTACTTAACTTTGGCAAAATTTGACTCTGCAGGACAAAGAAGGTGGATCAGATAAAATTGATAATGTCTTGTAAATTAATTTGCTTGTAAATGAATTACTTAAACTTTTGTCTAAGTACCTGACTGTCAGCTGGAACAAATATTTTTCCCAGAGAAGACAGAAACTCCAGAGCAGCCAGCAGCAGCTCATCCGCACAGTTCGGAGACACCACAGTCTCTACACATAATAGAGCCTGTAAAAGAGACACTAGCCAGAAGTGACACTTCAAAAATATAGATTAAATTTGATTGTAAAAAAATATGAAAATACCTGACAAATGACTTGAGGCTCAATGTTTTTGACTAAAATTGCAGATATTAACAAGAGGAGCTCCAGAGTACCTTGGAGCACAGGATGAGTTTTTACCTGGTTTATAGACAGATTAAATGTTATATTATAATCAAGCCAATGCAAGGACTACCTTCTTTGTCTATCAGTGTATCTCACCTGGTCTGGACTCATTCGTAACCAGATCTGTGTAATTATCTTTCCTGCAGTCTCTCCACATTGTTCCTCTGAAGATGTCTGCCCCCGAGCCACCACTAAGAGAGCTAAAAGCACTAGGTTCTGGAGAGAGGATGTAGTTAGTAATGTACTGTGTTTTGTTTATTTTTAATGTCCGCAACATGAAATTTCTCTTAAGTCAAACTCAAGTCTTATTTTCTAATTTCTTGGCTCAATTTGTGCAAAGTTTTCTATATTCCACACCCAAAGGAAATATTTATTTTTGCTCAGTGTAAAAAAATAAACAGGCCCTCCCCACGCTTGGCATTATTTGTGACAGCATTGGCTTAACACAATCACTCCTCGTCACATTAAGGCCAAGGAGATGTTGCTGACTAGCTGTATTTGATAACAGACAAATGAGAGTATCCACATGAAAATTATGATCTCAAGTTATCCTTACCACTTTGTCAACTTGTCCTAGTTGGTGACCACCATTCTGCCAGTCAGTAAAAGCTTCTTGAGTAAGACCAATGATGCCAGACTCAACTGTACAACAGGCTTCATGAGAAAAAGCTTTGATAAGGACATGACTCCACACGGGCAGGTTTTCTATTTCTGATGGTGGGAACTGCTCCACAAACTTCATCTAAAAACAAAATGATTTAAGAAATATAACTTATCAAGAACAAGTTAACATAATATCCATTTTGTTTTTCTAACCTGATGATTTGGAGTCATGAGGAAAACCATGCGTCTAAGCAGCAGGCCCAGATGGAATGACTGGTAGGACTCTGTGGTGCAAGTTTTCACCTGGAAGAAGAGGATGTGCAGTGTGAAACTCAGGATCAGTGTGATAGTAGCAGGACCATGAATACAACATGACATGAACATAGGTCTCTCAGATCACACCAATTGTCACCTCTGTTGGGGTGGAGAGTGTGATAACCCTAGGACATACAGTTGGAACAAAAGAAAAGAAACGTGAATCCTATGGAATTGCTTGAATTTCTGCATGATTTGGTTAAAAAATGTGATCTGATCTTCATCTAAGTCACAACAATAGACAAACACAGTCTGCTTAAACTAATGCTGCAAAAAAAATATTTTTTCATGTTTTTATTGTACATTTATGTAAACATTCACAGTGCAGGATAGAAAAAGTATGTGAACCTTTGGATTTAATAACTGGTTGACCCTCTGTTGGCAGCAATAACCTCAACCAGACGTTTTCTGTAGTGAAGATGAGACCTGCACAATGCTCAGGAAGAATTTTGGACTCCTCTTTACAAAACTGTTTAAGTTCAGCAATATTCTTGGGATGTCTGGGGTGAATCGCTCTTCTGAGGTCATGCCACAGCATCTCAATAGGATTGAGGTCAGGACTCTGACTGGGCCACTCCAGAAGGTATATTTTCTTCTGTTGAAGCCATTTTGTGGCTTTTGGTTGATTTGCTTCTGGGCTTTGGGTCGTTGTCCTTTTGGATTAAGTTATATCAAGTCCAATATAACCTGTTGGTTATATTGGACTTGATCAATCTTCCCTCCGCCGCCTCCAGAGGGTGCAGAATGCTGCAGCCCGACTGCTGACAAAAACAAAAAAGTGGGAGCATATAACCCCAGTGCTTGCTGCTCTCCACTGGCTGCCTGTGAACTTCAGAATTAAGTTTAAGATTCTACTTTTGGTTTTTAAAAGTTTACACGGGATGGCCCCATCTTATCTGTCAGAGCTCCTCCAGCCCCACACCCCAGCCAGGGCCCTGAGGTCCGCTGACCAACTGCTCCTGTCTGTCCCCCGCTCCAGACTGTCCAGGAGAGGAGACATAGCTTTCTCAGTTGCTGCACCCAAATTATGGAACAGCCTCCCACTGCACATTAGATCTGCACCTGAGCACTTTAAAGGTTTGTTAAAAACCTACTTCTTCTCATTGGCATTCAACACTGATTAAGCAAGCACCTTACATTTTAACTTGTATTTTAGTTTGGTTTTAGGCACCTATGGTCTTTTATTCTATTGTATTATCAATTACTGTCTTCTTATGCTTTTATATTATTATATTATACTATTTAATTATTGTATTATTTAATATTAGCGTATTATGGCTTGTGCAGCACTTTGGTCAACTTGGGTTGTTTTAAATGTGCTATATAAATAAAGTTTGACTTGACTTGGATCGCCCATCTTCTGTTGAGCTTCAGTTGGTGGACAGATGGTCTTAGGTTTTCCTGCAAAATGTTTGGATAAACTTGGGAATTCATTTTGATGTCAATGATTGCAATCCGTCCAAGCCCTGAGGCAGCAAAGCAGCCCCAAACCATGATGCTCCCTCCACCATACTTCACAGTGGGGATTGGGTTTTGATGTTGGTGTGCTGTCTCTTTTTTTCTTCCACACATAGCGTTGTGTGTTCTTTCCAAACAACTCAACTTTGGTTTCATCTCTCCACAGAATATTTTGCCAGTAGTGCTGTAGGACCATCCAGGTGCTCTTTTGCAAACTTTAAACGTACAGCGGAATTTTTTTTTAGGCAGCTGTGGTTTCCTCCGTAATGTCCTCCTATGAGCTCCTTTCTTGTTTAATGTTTTACCCATTGTAGATTTGTCAACAAAGATGTTAGCTTGTGAGAGAGTTTTCTGTAAGTCTTTAGCTGATACTCTAGGATTCTTCTTCACCTCATTGAGCATTCTCCGCTGTGCTCTTGCAGTCATCTTTACAGGATGACTACTCCTACAGCGAGTCGCAGCAGTGCTGAACCTTCTCTATTTATAGAAAATCTGTCGTACAGTGGACTCATGAACATCAAGGCTTTTAGAGATACTTTTTTAAGCCTTTTCAGCTTCGTAGATTCTCTTCTCTTTAGTCCAAGGCATGGTTCACATCAAGTAGTGCTTCTTCAGAATGGCAAACTCAGAACTGGTGTGTTTTTTATTGGGCAGGGCCACTTTAACCCACACCCCCAATCTTCTCACATGATTGGACTCCACCTAACTCTAATTAGCTCTTAAAGAAGTCATGAGCCTAGGGGTTCACATACTTTTTCAACACTGCATTGTGAATGTTTACATAAATGTTAATTAAAAACATATTTTTTTTGTAGAATTAGTTTAAGCAGACTGTGTTTGCCTATTGTTTTTTAATTAGATAAAGATCAGATCACATTTTATGACCAAATCATACAGAAATCTAAGTAATTCCAAAGGCTTCACATTCTTTTCTTGCAACTGTAAGTTAAAATGTGTTTGCTTGAGGAAAGTTCACAGAGAAGTTGAAAGCTGCAAGTCTGTTTCTGGTCATTTAAATGCAAACACTATTAATGTAATGAAAGATTTTCAATAATTACTACCTACCAACTGAGCAATGAGGAGGGCATGATGCAGACATAGTTCAGCTGTTCCATACCTGCAAATCCAGATAGTCCACAAAGTCAAATAAATATTGTAATTAATAGAATGTAACATTTGAATATACAGTGGGGCAAAAAAGTTTTTAGTCAGCCACCAATTGTGCAAGTTCTCCCACATAAAAAGATGAGAGAGGCCTGTAATTTTCATCATAGGTATACCTCAACTATGAGAGACAAAATGAGAAAAAAAATATCCAGAAAATCACATTGTCTGATTTTTAAAGAATTTATTTGCAAATTATGGTGGAAAATAAGTATTTGGTCACCTACAAACAAGCAAGATTTGTGTCTCGCACAGACCTGTAACTTCTTCTGTAAGAGGCTCCTCTGTCCTCCACTCGTTACCTGTATTAATGGCACCTGTTTGAACTGGTTATCTATATAAAAGACACCTGTCCACAGCCTCAAACAGTCCCACTCCAAACTCCACTATGGCCAAGACCAAAGAGCTGTCAAAGGACACCAGAAACAAAATTGTAGACCTGCACCAGGCTGGGAAGACTGAATCTGCAATAGGTAAGCAGCTTGGTGTGAAGAAATCAACTGTGGGAGCAATTATTAGGAAATGGAAGACATACAAGACCACTGATAATCTCCCTCGATCTGGGGCTCCCCGCAAGATCTCACCCCGTGGGGTCAAAATGATCACAAGAACGGTGAGCAAAAATCCCAGAACCACACAGGGGGACCTAGTGAATGACCTGCAGAGAGCTGGGACCAAAGTAACAAAGGCTACCATCAGTAACACACTACGCCGCCAGGGACTCAAATCCTGCAGTGCCAGACGTGTCCCCCTGCTAAAGCCAGTACATGTGCAGGCCCGTCTGAAGTTTGCTAGAGAGCATTTGGATGATCCAGAAGAGGATTGAAAGAATGTCATATGGTCAGATGAAACCAAAATAGAACTTTTTGGTAAAAACTCTACTCGTCGTGTTTGGAGGAGAAAGAATGCTGAGTTGCATCCAAAGAACACCATACCTACTGTAAAGCATGGGGGTGGGAACATCATGCTTTGGGGCTGTTTTTCAGCAAAGGGACCAGGACGACTGATCCGTGTAAAGGAAAGAATGAATGGGGTCATGTATCATCAGATTTTGAGTGAAAACCTCCTTCCATCAGCAAGGGCATTGAAGATGAAATGTGGCTGGGTCTTTCAGCGTGACAATGATCCCAAACACACTGCCCGGGTAACGAAGGAGTGGCTTCGTAAGAAGCATTTCAAGGTCCTGGAGTGGCCTAGCCAGTCTCCAGATCTCAACCCCATAGAAAATCTTTGGAGGGAGTTGAAAGTCCGTGTTGCCCAGCGACAGCCCCAAAACATCACTGCTCTAGAGGAGAGCTGCATGGAGGAATGGGCCAAAATACCAGCAACAGTTTGTGAAAACCTTGTGAAGACTTACAGAAAACCTTTGACTTCTGTCATTGCCAACAAAGGGTATATAACAAAGTATTGAGATGAACTTTTGTTATTGACCAAATACATATTTTCCACCATAATTTGCAAATAAATTCTTTAAAAATCAGTGTGATTTTCTGGATTTTTTTTTTCTCATTTTGTCTCATAGTTGAGGTATACCTATGATGAAAATTACAGGCCTCTCATCTTTTTAAGTGGGAGAACTTGCACAATTGGTGGCTGACTAAATACCTTTTTGCCCCACTGTATTTGAATACGGAATTATTAGGTGTTTTGTTTTTTACTGTCATTACAATTTAAATCCACTGCACAACCAGGCCAATGAGTGTAAATGCATACCGTGCTGTGAAACACCAAATATCAGATGCCATCAAAGCAGTGTGAGTATCACCCTGTAAAACAGCTCTGATCAAACATTGCTCCTGAAAAACAAATAACAAAAAGGGAAGGGAAGTTCATGAGATATGACTGGTTAACCGAAGGAAAATCAGTATGCCAGGATAAACAGTGATTAAAATAAACCAGTCACCTACAAAGAAAATGAAAGTAATGAAATAACTTGGCCTGAATGGCTGGAAATCCTGCCCAAGCATTCCCCAACATGTCCCAAAGCGATAAGCTTGACATGTGTTACTTTTAACTGGGCTCATAACAGAAATGAAAGTAAAGTTTAAATAGGTAAGTAATTAAAGTAGTCGCTATTGCAGCAGTGGACATACCAGCACTGGGAAGTAAGCTGATGGAAGGGCAGCCACACTGGCACAGAGATGAATACAAACATGTTGATGAAGTGTGACCAGAACCTGGGGCTGACCATTCATCATCACCCCAGGCAACAGCACTGGGACCCTTCGCTCAGTATAGCACCTCCGGAAACTATTTAACACAGCTTGGTGAAGAGGAAGCCTGAGAAGATCAATATGAATAATGAAAGGTGGTGTTTGCTTTTCAATCATTAATATACAGTCAACACAATTACCTATGTGTATCCTCTGAGAACTGACTTCCAGTGTACCACAGCTGCTGTACATCCTCAGGTTGAGAGGCCAACTGACCCATGACACTCACTAACAAAAGGCACTGAGCCAGCTCATGCTCAGGACTTAGTTCTGTGCATGAATGATTCAATGTTAAAAACACAGCAATGTTGAATTACACAGGATTTTCTATATGGTAAATATTATAGTGTACTTATGTCTGACTGGAGGACAACTTCAGCAAATGCCCGTAAAGGTAGTAGCTGAAACAACAGAGCATCCAGTGGGATCCGTGCAGCAACATTCAGCTCCTCAGACATATCAGGAGGAAGCAGTGGGGAACTCAAGCTTGGTGGAAATTTACTGACATATGTAATCAATATATACATTAAAATTTGGTTCTTCAATTCTTCAACAAACAACAGTGGCCAACAACTCATTTGTACCTTATAATCTGGAGAAGAAGTTGATAAAAGCAGCTACAATACTTTGTCATGAAAATACTGAATTCCTAGAAAACAATGTCAATGTTGGTTAATAATTTAGAGTTTAATCACAAATACTTTTTTAGAATAACAAGTTTTGTTTTGTTTACCTTTATGTAATGAACCAATGTGTTCCCAAAGAATCTGCACATCTTTGCAAATTTCTGGAACAACCTGTGTTCAGGGCTTTGTGCTGACTCCTATAAAAGAAGAAATGAGAATAAAAACAATGGGAACAGAAAAAAAACACAACTGCCTTTGACCTCACACTTCTCTCAGGGCAAAAGTCATGAGTACTGTAAAATCAATTATTCTAAAAATGGTACAGGAACATGACCAATCTCAGGTCAGTGAAAATAAAACACTATCCTGCTGATTACAGCAGATTGCATCTGTGTGGTTAAATGCTTATAATAGACATAATATATAAACAAAGTAATAAAATTATGCTCCTACCTGCAAACCAGAAATTTGAATCTGTTCAGCAAGCTCCAAACATTTTTTAAAGGAAGCCAACAGATTATCACACAGGGCACTACTAATGTCTTCATGATGCAAATGTTCCTCCACCAATGACTGGTACTTCAAACAGTGCCTGAAAACAATATTGACAGAATAAAATAGCTGCACTAATACTACTAACTTCATCCAATACAGTGCCTTGTGGTAAAGGAGAAACAATGCCATTACTGACTTGATGAGGAATTTCCATGTGTTTGCATGAAGAGCTATGTCTAGGTTGGATATGATACTGCAGATATCCAGCAGGCTGTGAATGACTGTGAATAATTTAAAAGAAATTGTAAATTAAATAACATTTTAAGCAATTAAATAGGAAGAAAATGTTTACAATGTCTATGTGACAGCAATCCTCATGTTTGCAATAGAGGAAATCATAAATAAAGCCCTTCCTCAGTGAGGAGAGAAAATGCATCATGCACAATGCTATTTTTTGCAAATGAAGACAAGATTTTAATAAAAGCCTAATAAAATTAAAATACAAACAGTACACTCACCAGTAACAATGTCAGAGACCTCTTCTTCCGAGGCACTGCTATCCACAGAGACTCTGTCCAGTAGCTCCAATAGACCCTTCTGGAGGGAGTAAGCCCCTTTAAAAAGGGTTTGCAAAAGATCTGCCATGAGGGACAGACGTCCACAGTAAACCACATCACTGTCCTAAAATATTAATAACAAACATGATTAAATTTGTAGCTTGTGTAGCATAATGCAATTGCAGGAAGAACTGACCTTGCAATGTTGAAACGTATCCCTAAGAATCTTCAAGACACAAGTCGGTAAAGAACGGATAGTATTTAGATATGGAACTTCATCAAATGAGCCAACATGCCGTACACAAGCAGAGAGAGAGTCAATTATCTGCATCATTGACTGAAACAAAAATGTAAATATATTAACCTTAGTATGTGACACTGCAGGAAAAAATCTGATTTTTGATCAGGTACCTCCAGAATTTTTCTGACGAAAGCACACAATTCTGTGTTTTGGCTAGACAACCCTCCTACCTGGTCTAAGATTTCTTTCATCATGCTGTCAAACACTGTCACTGCCTGTAGACATTTGTCCCAGAAAACAAAGAGAACAATACAAATTACAAAATAAAGAATTTAACTTGTTGTTTAAACCACAATGTTCAATGTTCATAATTTACCTTTGGAAGGACCTTCGAAAAGCACTCATCTTCTAGCTCTGACAAACTAACATGGGGCAGGAACACTTCTGTAATTATCTTCAGAATACCTGTGGATATGTGTTTATTCATATTGTAGATATAATATAATTAGGGATCAGTTATTCAGTACATACATACTACTATAAGTACACAAATACTTACGTATGTGGTCATCCCAACTCTCCGATTTGTCATGCAATGAGTGCAAATAGTTAAAGAAAAGCTAAATGATTAGGAAGTTATGCAAGTCTGACCCTAAATATACCTTATTTTTCAAAAACAGTAAATATCAAAGCTAGCAGGCTACACACAGTCAGAAGTAACGTTAAACTAATTTGAATGTAGCTATACAATATAAATAATCAATAAGAATTACGTGTGTCAAAAAGCTTTTCTGTGTCAATATAAGAACATCTGACTAATATTGGACAGTTGCATAATTACAAAAACTCGGCAAACCCCAGTTATTTCAAGTAACTAAAAAGGATATGGTGAGTTTAGGGAAGACAGCCTTGAGCTCCTGGCGGCATGTTTCCGGACTCCACTGTACAACCTCGTCCAGGAGAGAAGTGTTGGTCTGGGACATGATGACTGCAGCCAGCCGGACACCTCAGCGGCTGCCGACTGGAGTCATACGGACACTTTGTTCTTACACTGATGACTCACTTGTCTTTGTAGTCAGTCACTATAAGAAGTATAAGTATAATAAGTAATAATTGGCGATAAAACAACTTTAACGCGTAAATGTTTAACTGTCTTACTCTAAATCTACTCTACATTAAGTCACCATGAAAACAGGACATGCCTTCTGAGAAGTTAGCAGAATTAGCATAATAGCGTTTTAGTTGACTTCTTACCATAAATGCCGTATTTTGGGGGGATTCTACTGTCTTAGCTGTATAATAATTCACGTATCCCCGGCGTTTGCTGTATAGAGTAATTATATTTCAAACATAAAACGGATTTTATGGATTTCAGCCTTTCTGAGTACAGGAAAAAGGAAAACAGACTACGCGCGGTTGTTTTGATCGGATGTGACGAAGAGACCATGGCTTCCTCTGATTGGCTAAAATGAACCAATGAAATGATTGTTCCAATCACTACGTTTTAATAATGAAGAATAATCCTGTGGCCTATGTAATTAGAAACACTTTTTTATTTATAAAGGGCTGCATTTTTTAACCCCAATCCCTAATTATTTTTAATAGTTATGTGTTCAGTAAGTTAGAATATAAGTAGGCCTTTACCAAGCTGCAAATGCTAGTGACTCTAATTTGAAGGCATATGGTGATAATAGCAAGTCTATCTAATTTTTTCCAGTGCAAACGTTTGGAATTGATGTACTATAATGAGATTTGTCTCCTCACAAAAAGAATTTATCAGAAAGAAGTTTACCACTATAAGCTGATATTATATACTATTAGCTCATATCTTATACTACTTATTTTATTTTGTTTGTATTGCATGTTCTATTACACTGATAGCAGAAACAGCATTTCAATTCCCCATGTATTTTGTTTAGTCTACATGTAGAGAAATCTTGTATAAAATCTTGTGCGATCTGATCAAGATATTTGTGTAACTTGGCCCAACTACAACATTTTCTCTCCCATAATTTAACAGACCCAAACTTTCCCCAAACTTACAATACCCAAAATACATTTACTGTTGAAATTTTCAGACTGTCCGATCACAGCCGCCCCACTCTTCCTCTGAGCAGCTCCATTAGAGCGTATGTGTCTGGAATGCCATTGTTTCTCTGATAAGATCTGAAGAGTTGCAGTAAACTCCTACACTCGTGCTGCTGTATTGTTTTGAGGTGTGAGGTGCCGCCGCTTTAGGAAGAGACCAGTGTGTTTTATTGTGTGTAAAAATTGAGTCTACAAAGATGGTATCTCTCTCTACAGTTAGGTCCATAAGTATTTTGACACTGACACATTTCTTGTTATTTTAGCCATTTTACCAAAACATATTAAAAATACAGCCATACGATTAATATGTGCTTAAAGTGCAGATTCTTTTCTGTATTTTGAGAGTATTCACATCCAAATTGGAGGAAGAGTTCAGGAATTACAGCTCTTTAATGTGTAGCTGCTTCTTTTTTAAATGACTCACAAGTTATTGGACAGTTGCTTCAAAAGCTATTTCTTGAGCTGCATGGGCTATTTCTCTTATTAATCCATCATAAACTGAGCAGGTAAATACTGCAAATACTACTGCAAATATGTTTTGGTTAACTGCAAAAATGACAAAACTTGTGTCTTTAAATGTTACTGCCTGTATTTGGACCATCAAACTATAAATGCTTGCGGGCCACTTTATTAGGTACACCTGTTTTAATGCTTTACCCAATAATCTAATCAGCCAATCACATGGCAGCAGCTCAGTGCATTTAGTCCTGGAATATGTTGAAGACAAACGTGGTGCAGTCCATACCAGGCATCAGAATGGAGAATGGACTATTCCAAGATGACAGAAAGGCAATAGTAACTAAAATAACCACAAGTTACAGCCAAGGTCTGCAGAATACCATTTCTGGACAGCGAGTGCTGTCTCATTTAAAAATGACTTTGCAGTGAGAGCTGAAAGACATTATCAGCATGTGTAAAAGGTCCCAGAATTAGTTATTATTCTGAAATTATTATAAATTGCTGAATATGAAAAAAGTTACAGTACAACATTATTTTTTAACCAACTGCTAACCCTCACTATTATCAAAAGTTTTACTTCTCTATGAAGAGCTGACCTCCCAGTTTGCAAAGAAAAAGGGTTATCAGTGGAGAGGAAACTGGCCCAAGATTTGAGGTTAGATTTAAATGGAAGATCCCTTTGTTTTTTGTTTCTTCTTTGGAAGAAACAAAAAAGAGGTCACAAGTTAACATTTAAAGGTCACACAGCATTGTAATGGCAGAGTTGAGGGCTAAAGTTCAAAAGAAGAGTGTGTAGTTAGCAGAGTTAAAGATGTACTCTGTAAAACTGAAGTAAAAGTACTCTTGCTATAATATTATTCAAGTAAAAAGTACTCAAAATTGTTACTTGAGTGAAAGTATTGAATGTGTTGCACTTATATAGAAAATTCTGCTATCACTAAAACCACCACAATTAGTACTACTATTACTATCTCTATCACTACTACTATTAGTGTTACTTTTACTAATACTACTTTCTATTAGTAGTAATAGCTACTTTTATCAGCACTACTTCAGCCTCTACTACTCCTACTACTACCCACTTTTCCATTTCCATATTTTGAAAAATTGACTTGAGTAAAATAACATTCAGGTAAAAAGAGATTAAATAATATAAGTAAATTACTTGAGTGAAAGTACATTTTCCACCACTGGCATTAGTAGCTTAATTTTGTCATGTTTGTTTGTATTTCATAAAATGAATCAGAAACACAGTGTTCACTTCTAATTTATTTACACAAAATTTAACAAAAGTTGTTGTTATATGTGAATTAGGGTAATAACGTGTGGATCACTTTCCCTTTATGAATGTGTAGTCCCATGAGTCACAACTGAAAGCACACTTTCTCATGAAGTGACCTCTAATCTTCTGACTATTTTTGAACAATACAACTTTCCTTACAGGATACACAAGTGATTCCAACCAAAACACCCTTTCCTGTATGGACTTTACGCTTGGCACATTTCCACCAGATTAAACAAAACACACGTCTTAAAAACAAATTAAGTCTAATGATAAAAAAGGAAATAGAAGTGACGTCTTTTCTCTATGAAGGGGTCATAAGACTTCCTCACTTAGACTTTTCTGCCTCAGTATTGGCACACACATAACTAGTCTACAGGTTAGCATTTGAAAAAAAATTTTGCTTATTTTTTGTCGTCAGACCAGGTGACCTCATAGCCACTAAAGGCACTCTTCAGCTTCTCTGTAGACACTGCATGGTCAGCTTTGCCAAAGGCCTAAACATGGGGAAAACAGGAGACATTAGCCTATTAAAATATATGTGAAGCCTATGTGTAATACACCAACAGACTTACAGTTGATTCACCAAACACCCTGATTTTTTTCTCAGCGCTGTTGTGCTCAATCTTCCCTCCTCCATGGCATTTACACTCAAAACCCAAGGCCTCCATTGCTGGACTCACTTTCTCAAAGATATGATCTGTAAATAAAATGCTTCATGAATATTAAATGTAGGCTGGAATATAAATAATACAACCTCAGACTTGGCATTAGTTGAGATATCTTTGTTTCAGTCTTCTTTTCATAGTATGTATGTAGGCCTAACCAAAATCCTACACATAAACGTCAATATATTCAGTTCTGAAAGTGGACAATAGCTGTGGTTGAGGATATGTTTCATATATTACAACCATTGCACCGGTTTGCGCCGACATTAAAGGCCCGCAAGCGTGTACACAGCAGGCAAATGTCATTTTATGCTCAGGAAAATGCGTTAAGTCATGTGCGGCTGGTTAACTGGCGCACTTTTATAAACACGACCATGTGCACTAAAGCCAACTTACTGTGATACTCGGCATTTTTTGTGCCCCGGACTATGTCTTTAAACGCATCGCCATCTTTGATTTTGATTCTTAGCAATATGTATTTAAAGGTTCCCTCGGGATCTATCTCTACATCGGGGACTTTAGCCAGAGCGTCTGCCATTGTAGCCGAGCTGGAGCCGCAGCTTTTTCTAATGCAGCGCAGAAACTCTACTGTCCCGAGTGACCCGACTCGGCTAAATAATTTGGACTCGAGCCATGTACAGACTGGGACGTCTGTCCTTAAAGGGACTATAGGCCATAGTTGCATTTAACTGCAACAAAGAGGTGCACAGGCGACTCCTACTGACAACAAGGGGAACTCCAAATATAACACTGCTAAATTCAGCGGCTTCTTTCACGTTTTGTTTTAGGCTTTTATACTCATTGGACTGTAATTAACACATTATCACATTCAAACATTTTGTCTTGAGCATCGACTTTAAAAATAAAATAGGATGAACTTGAAAGTTGAATACACTGTATGATGCTGTGATTAGATATTGTCACAGTAGGTTCTAATTTTATAATAGCCTACTTTCTCTGTTGTCCATTATACTCCGTGATTCGTCTTCTGTCCTGTTGTAGTTGTTATTGAATATTATATTGCCTATTTAATATCATGTTACTTTTCCAGGAAAAGGTGTGGAGATGGAGAAGTGTCGAGGATTTCTGGCTGGTGTCCAGTGCTTTAGGTTAAAAGGGAAGGATGTGAAGTGTCACTTTGAGAAACACAGGCAGCCTCGGCGCCTCTGCTCTGGCAACATGCTTCCTGAGTCTACATACTCGTAATTGCCAGTTCAAAGCTCAAACATATTGTCTGTCTTCTGTAACAATCACATCCTTTGACAGGACATGTGTATCACTTTGTACAGCAGTTACTGACAGTGGATTCTGCATTAGGTCCAAAACAGTAGTATGTAGTATGTAGTGAATTATGAATATGCATAATGTACAAGGCCATTTGCTGTATATAGTCAGGTTAGTCAGTGTGAAAACAAGAGAAAGCAGTGGGAATTATTGCTGAATCAGTTGAAGTTAGAGTTCACAGACTGTCGCACACAATTTAAGTTTTCATTCCAGCCACTTGAGCATTCCAGTCTTATTAGTTATCTGTAAAAATTGGCAAATTGTCTATTGATGTATGCACTGTTTACAACCCTTGTTTTTATTATCCCTTGTCAAATCTGTCAAATTTTATGAAATGATAATATATTATAAGTAACTGTTATAGTACTGTCATAATTGTATACTGCAGTGTTAATTTAAAAGGTGACATTTTATATATTTTTATTTTATTTTTTAAATTCACATTAAAAGAAAATTAATAATGATTTTAGTTCATATCAAGAATGTGAATAAGAATGAAGAATGTTTCCGGCGGGACCCCTGGTGGGATGGAGCTCTGGGGGTGGGGGGGATTTCCACTAAAAATCCCAGTCGTGATGTTAGTTCCCGGAAAAGTGGAGTTCCCTGTTGCAGGGTATAAAAGCAGCAGCTGCCAACACATGGACTTAGAAGCATCTTACTGCTGTGTGCTACAAAGACCAAGAGTATTAACCTCTGCAAACAGAAGGAGAACTGACTAAGAATCTTATATTGGATATTATACACTTCAAAATGGTAAGTGTTGCCAATTAAAAATGTTTTATACTTGTATGGACTTCTGCTTACCAGAATTTCTTTTTGCATCAGAAGAGTACTGAATTACTGCAAACCTGTGGCTCTATCTCAACTTTGGTCTGTCTTTACTCAGGTATGTGCTATCAATGCATTTCTTTTTATTCCTTTGTTAATATTGTAGTTTAACATATATTTTTCATCTTCAGTTATATTCATTTGGAGTACCGTTGACTGCTGGTCCTACCACTATTCTGAAAACACCATGAACTGGCAAGAAGCAAGAGCCTGGTGTCAAGCATATCACACAGACATGGTGGCCATTCAGAACCAAGAAGAGATCGCACACCTCAACGACTGGCTGCCCAAGAAAGCCAGTTATTACTGGATTGGGATCCGCAAGATTAACAATGTTTGGACTTGGGTAGGAACCAACAAGGCTTCTGACTGAAGAAGCAACCAACTGGGCAAAGGGAGAACCCAATAACGGCAACAGAGATCTGGGGGAGAGTGAGGACTGTGTGGAGATGTACATCAAGAGAGATCATCAGGCGGGCAAGTGGAACGATGAAAGATGTGGGAAATACAAGACTGCCCTCTGCTTTTCAGGTAAGAGATACTGTTATTTCAAATATCTATTACTATATATACACAGGATATATAATGTATAATTATTATTATAACCTTTATTTAGACAAGCAAATCAAATCTTTTTTTTTTTGCTCATCTAGCTGCCTGTAAAAATGATTCCTGTCTTTATGGGGAATGTGTTGAAACCATAAATAGCCACAGATGTCAGTGCGATGAAGGCTTTTATGGAGAAAAGTGTGAACATGGTAAGAAAATATATTGATGTTTACTGTCCAATTCAAACTTAATTCTACTATATTAAGCTAAAGATTTAATTTTCTTTTGTTGGCAGTGGTTTACTGTGACAAAGACTGAGGTGACAGTGCCTGACAAGGGACGCGTTAGCTGCACTCACAAGTACGGAGAGTTCTCTTATGATACAGCGTGCCAATACTCTTGTGAAGAGGGATATCAACTGAGTATGCTAAGACCGCTTAAATGCACTGCTACAAAAACATGGTCAGATCAACCTCCAAGTTGTGAATGTAAGCTGAAATACTATTTACTTTTACTGAGTAAAGTTTTAATATCTCTAAATAAGTGCATGTACTGTATTTTGGACCAATAATATTATTAGTCAAGTAAAATCAATCAAAGTTTATTACTACTTTAAGTACTTTTTACTTAAGTAAACTTTACCCTCAATACTTTTCATTTTACTCAAGTACATACTTATATTTGAATTTTGAAATAACAGTATTTTACTTGAGTACTGATTTTGAGTATTTCTTCCATTGGTAGATACAGTATGTATATGAGATGCTGTTTTTTCTAAAGTTTTGTTTTCCTACAGTGGTTCAGTGTCCAGAGCTGTCCCAGTCCCGAGTGGGGCTCTCTGAGGTGCTTTGATCCTTTGGGTCCCTCCAGTTACCAGTCCACTTGTGTTTTTGCGTGTGAAGAAGGCTATGTACTCACTGGATCTCAAACAGACACTTTGTTATGTGGACCAATGGGAAACTGGAATGCCTCACAGCCGTCTTGCACCGGTAAGATCCACACATCGACATTTCACTCTTCATATTTAGAAACTTGACCTTGTGGCTTTACACTAACTGTCCTCTTTTATTTAGCTGTTCAATGTCCTGTGTTACTGGAGCAAGATAATCTCATTATCACCTGTGAAGACAATGAAAATACAAGCTTTAGCTTTGGACACTCTTGTAGCTTCAGTTGTGCTCCAGGCTTCAATCTGGTAGGAGCGAACACAATTACCTGTACTTCATCTGCAGAGTGGAGTAACAGCATGCCACACTGTGAAGGTAAAAGCTCATAATTTAAGTATTTTATTGTTTGGTCTATATTTCAACTTTGATTGACATTGCATCATTGCGTCTCATGTTGTGATTTGTCATTGTTTTCTTTTAGCTGTCCAGTGCACTGCTCTACAAAACCCAGAAAATGGTTTCATAAATTGTGGAAATGACCCTGATACAAAGTTTAGTTATGAAAACACGTGCAGCTTTAGTTGTTTTCCTGGTTATAACCTGGTGGGAGCCAATAAAGTCACCTGTACAACAGCGGCAGAGTGGAGTGACAGTCAACCTCACTGTGAAGGTAAGAATACAATTGTCTACTACTACACCACTGCTAATATACAGTACTGTGCAAAAGTCTTTAAGGTTTTTAAGAATGTATACCAACAAATTGCAAATCTAAATAAAATAAAGTCAAATTAGAAGTACTTGCACTTATCTGGCTAATACTTGAATTGTCACTGTTTTCTAGCTGTCCAGTGTCCTGCATTGCCAGAGCTGGAGAATGTTATTGTGAGCTGTGGCGGTGATATCAATACAAAGCTTAGCTACGGAAACTTGTGTAGCTTCAGCTGTCAACCAGGATATCATCTCGTGGGAACAAAAGCAGTAAAATGCACATCATCAGCAGAGTGGAGCGGAAGTTTGCCTCACTGTGAAGGTAATAATCAGTCAGTCTTATTCTAGATTACCCAGTCTTTGGTATATTGTCTGACTAAATTTTTCTTTTTTAGCTATTACATGCCCAGCGTTAGAGGAGAAAGCTAATCTTACCATGGTGTGTGGCAGCAGTCCTTCAGAGCAGGGGCCGGGGTCCACCTGCAGTTTTAGCTGTGAGCCAGGCTTTCTGCTCCTGGGAGCAGAAACACTTGAGTGCTCCGAGGATGGACAGTGGGATGAAGCCATGCCAACATGTGAAGGTACAGCAGCATTTTTATAAAGTTAATTTAGTTACACTTCAGAAGAACTCACACTATAACATGTTAGTTGAATATTAGTTACCAGTTAATTGATTATTTACAATGCAATACTTTAACATTAATAAACACAACTGAGTTAGAAACATTGTATTTAACTTGTAGACGAGTTGCCATTCATTTTATAACAAGAGTAACTGAAAAGACGTCTCAGTATCTTTGTCATTAACATCTTTATTGTTTACAGATGTTGTTTGCCCATTACTGAAGGCTCCTCAGCATGGTCACATCAGCTGTTCACTAGAAGAACCTCTCTATGGCTCTCAGTGCTCCTTCAGCTGTGATCAGGACTACACACTCAAGGGACAAGACATGCTTATCTGTGATCACCACGGCAACTGGACAGGAGACACGCCCATCTGCAAATGTAAGCCATGAACAGCTATTAAACCTAGCATAAAATGAGATGACAAGTGAAAACCTGGCCTTAAAGTTCACATCTTCATGTTTTTACAGCCGCATCGTCTCAGATGACCCTCATTGCTTCAGGAGTGGCAGCAGGGGGCGCTGTTTCAATGTCTGTGCTGTCTCTAGCCATGTGGATCCTGAAGAGACTCAAGAACAAAGCATCTAAATTTGAGTTAAGCAGGTGAGATTATAGCTGCTCAACAAAACCATGTATTGTTTGTTTTAATGAGTTAACTCACTGTTTCCTGTTTTTATAGCAGTTCTGATATTGAGGTCCCACCACAGAGCTACAAAAACAGTATTGACAGCCTCATATAGAAAGTGAACTGAAAGAGAAGTGAAAACGACATTTTGTGTACATTATACAACTACGGTGCATTACAGTATTTTTGTCTATTGTGTTTATAGTAATATGCTTTACTACTGTACCATCATTTAGATGTGTTTGCTCCCAAGGGGCATTATGTGGACATAATATTGGAGCATATTGTTCTACCATTTGCTTGACTAAAACTATAACCAGTATATTTTGTAACATGTTCTATCCTATCATTGAAAAAACTGTGAAAATGGTTATGATATAATATGTGTGTACTATTTATTTAACAAATGTTATTGCATTGACATTGTTAATTGTGTATTTATTTATGTTTAAAGCAGTTTTAAGTGTATTAATAATAAAGCAATCCTCTTCCTTTTATTGTTTTGAATTCTTCTGTTTGTGAAGAAATAAACATCAGGGCAATAATTAACAAATTTAAGCAAACTTGATGTGTTGTGAATTCACCTGGAAAAGGACATGTGTCTATCTTGCCCTAATACGCTGTCAGGATGATGTTTGAGTGGCTCAAAAATCTCCATGAATCAGTGCTGGGTAGAACAGAAGTTATTTGGGTCTTAGTTGGGTTCAGAAGTCTCCAAAACTACAAAACAATACAATACAGTTACCTACATCACCACAAATTGGGGGGCAGGGTTTAAAAAAAAGTTGCTACCAGAAAGCAACTTCAAGTGTCTTCAGTTATGCAGGCACTACTGCTACCTCAAATGGGATTGTGTTCAGAGGTCAGATGAAACCTAAATACAAGGTGGGTTTGGCACTTTCAGTGAGAAAGCCATTTGAAAAAGTACCTCATACCCACAGTGAAATATGGTGAACGGTCTTCAATGTTCTGGGGCTGTTTTCCTGGGCTGGGCTACTTGATATGATATATGACATTATGAACTTTAATATGAACATATATTAAATAAACTCCTGGCTGCCTCGGCTAGAAAGCTCAAAATGGGTCGTGGTAGGACCTTTCAGCAGAAGAATTATCCAAAATATGCATCCAAATTCACACAAAAATTGTATACTCAGCAAAAAGTCAAGGTACAGGCACTGGCCACCCAAGTCCACTGACTTGAATCCCACAGAGACGTGTGTTGATGTGTAGAGGAACGCTCACAAGGGTGAACCTTGAAATCTGAAGGACCTGGAGAGATTCTGTATGGAGGAATGGTCTCAGATCCCTCTTTGTGTATTCTCCAACTTCATCAGCCATTACCGTGCCAATAGTGGTGGCACACAAATGTAACAAGCATATTGTTAGTTTTTTGTAAAAACCTTGGGCAAAAATCAAATGGTTAATCAAAAGGCAAAATTTAAAAATTTTAAAGCATTTTTGCTCATATTTATCAAGGGTGCCAATATTAGTGGAGGGTACTGCACTAGATCTAACAAGTATGAATTGTTTTGTTTTGTTTTTTTGTCATTTTTCACCCTTATACTGACAGTGCAGAATTATTTCGGGAACCATTTCCAAATACAGTGTGAATGTTTTTTGTATAATGTTTTCTCTATTAGGACTCTTATACAATAGTACACTGACCTCTGCATTTGAGGAAGGACTTGTCACAGGGTTAATGTGTTTTACAATCAGTTTAACTGAGTCCTGTGTTTGTTTAAAAAAGCCAAAGCTCTTGTCAGCAGTTTTAAAGAACAGAAGTACTTTACATTAGACCTGTGGCGTCCTGCTGTCTGAATAAATAGACTGTTCAGAGCTTTTTTTACAACATGTTGGCCACAAGATTAAACTGAAAAACAATTTGTTGTTTTGTGTCTTTTTTCTCATAAAACTAACACATTACAATATTAATCAAAACATGACCTTTTCTGTTTTGGATCCTTAGCTCATTTTTCATCACTTGCATTCATTTTCTGCATTACACTTCCAGGTATTCTATGATAATTTTTGACAGAATTGCAAAAGTGATATAAAAGCCAAATTTATCACATCAATCGCATTTAAAAAAGAAAGAAAGAAGCATGCAGTAGGTTGAAGGTATCACTTTACTGACAGTTTTTAGTAATTGTTTGTGTGTGTTTTATGATTTTATAATAGTATTTGGTAATAGTAGCTTTGTCTAATATTCATACAACTTGGAATATTTCAAAAGTTGAGGACAATATGAACTGGACACTAATCTTTTTCCTCAGTAAGTATTTCTCTTCACATTAGAAGTGCAAATGAACTACTTTTACTGAATCCATTTACTTAGATATTTTTTTACATTTACATTTCAAGCTTTTTAACATAGGCTAGGTTTTTCTCAATATATTTTAGATGAGAAATGCCAAAGTATCAGTGTGTTCAGTAAAAAAGAAGTTTAATAATTTTACTTCTTACTTGAATAATAGTATTTTAAAGTAACAGTATTTTAACTACAGAAAAGTGCAGATTACTTGACTACCTTTGGTTGCAATTATAGACCATAGAGTATCAACAGATCATCTGCTTGTTTGGCATAAAGGACAGATTATAAGACATTTTGTGTGCATTATACAGGACAGTGACCATCAGGAATTAATCTTCATACTTTGCTAAATGCCTGCAGGTTCTTTTACTGACATGACTCTGGGTTGGACTTATCATTACTCCAATACAACCATGACCTGGGTTGAGGCCAGAAAGTGGTGCCAGACCAACTTCACTGACATGGTGGTCATCCAAAACCAAATGGAGAATGACTATCTGGTCTCTGTGCTGCCGACAAGAGACTCAAGTCCGTATTTCTGGATTGGAATAACAAAGACTCACAACAACGAGATATGGCGATGGCTCGGGAATAACAGCACGTGGGTGGGGAACGACTCGTGGGCCAAAAATGAACCCAACAACAACCTAAGCTCCCAGTTTTGTGTTGAAATCTACACAAAACATGGGCAGGACAGGGGCAAGTGGAATGATGAGAAATGTGATGTGAAGAAGTATGCTGCCTGCTATAAAAGTATGTTAGCCTATTTTAGACTTTGAAATATTTTCACAGTTTAACATTTGAGTTTTGCTTGACAGCTGAATGCACTAATACCACCTGTGACAGAGGAAGATGTCATGAAACCATCAACAATGTAACATGTCTCTGTAATCCTGGTTTTGATGGAAACAGATGCCACAAAGGTAAGTTAAATAAAAATATTACCAGAAGTGGAAAGTGGCCACATACCACACACTACTACTTTTACTAGCATAGATTTTGAGGGAAAATATTTGTTGTTTAGTATTGAGAGAATATATTTTTGACCTTTTTGGAAAGAAAACAAACTGAAAAGCCAGCAAGTTCCTAATTATATAACAAGTTGCCCTCAAGTGTGCCCTTCTCAGAGTAGCTGTACAAACTAAACATCATTTGGATGTTGCTGGCTGGCATCTGTTTCCTCTGCTTCCTGAAAAAGTCCAGAGGTGATCCACCCTTTTCAAAATGCTCATATCAACGTATGTGTGCCTAAAAATATCTAGACGCACGTCAGTAAATTAGAATATTGTGGAAATTGTTTTAGTAGTTCAATTTAAAAAGTGAAACTTAATATGAAAAAAGCCTTTTTTTATTGTGATTAAGGTGATTAGTAACAGACACTCATAAATAAATTAGAATTTGGTGAAAAGTGAATTCAACTGAGTAAAATAAATAAAATACATAGAGTTAGAACACAAATATTTCAAACTTTTTTATTTATTTTAAATGTGATGATCATGGCACACAGTTAATTATTATTTTCAAATTTCATCAAATGTGAATATTGCATAACACAATCATCATAATACCCACAAATATTGTATATATTAATATATTATATATTATATATATTATATTATATATTGCAATATAATGTGTGGACTAAATATACATGCATCTATATTTAAATATTTTCTAATTTATCAGTACCTGTATAGTCTCTTTACGTAAGTGTCTGTATGCTCCCCTACTGCAGCGGTGGAGTGTGTGCCTGTGGCTGATCCTGGTAACGGTGAACTCAGCTGTACCTCCAGTAACCCCACTTTCAACACCACGTGCCATGTGACCTGCTTCTTTGGCTTGCTCACCCTCAGCTCAGCACCCATCACCTGTCAGACCAATGGGCTCTGGAGCGGACCCAGACCAGCCTGTACAAGTACTACTCATTCAAGTTTTAGTTAGTTATGCCAAACTAAAACACATTTTAATAATTGTGTTATAACCACTAGGTTATAAGCAGGCTCTTTTGGCTGTAGTTGGGAGTGGAGCCATCTCGACCCTCTGCTGTATCTGTTTTTGCTGGATGCAATATAGGAAGAGTAAGTGTTTCTAACTATCTTAGAAGAAATAGTAGAAATTTAATGTAAAATCATTTCAAAAAAGTCTCACTACATCTGTGTCATTTCTACCAGGAAAAAAAAATGCCCAAGTAAGGTAGGTATTAAAATATGTCAACCATTACAATCTCTTTTTTGCAATAACTAACAACCTTTGCAATAACTAATAACCTTTACGTTGGGATGTTTTGCTGGTATTTTGCAGACAGTCTGATGAAGTCGCAGCTCCTTCTGGTGCACCATAAGGACAAAAAAAACATATTTAAATTACCTAAATACTGTGTTAATGATAATGCATATATCACACAAAATTTGTCACTGACATTATATTTGTTCTATAGTTCATCAACACAATATACACTTCATTTAGCTGTTCATACAGATGTTTTTATTAAAATTTCAAGCTCACATTTATACAACCACATAACCTTATATGTACAAAGGTTGTTTTGCTGGCTTCCACTGAAATTCTGTAAAATTTGGCTATGTGTCATGCTGTGTCCCATATCTGAAATTGCACTTTTCCTGAGTATGGTTCTTATCAATATTTTCCATTCGTAAGTGGTTAGTCTGCCATTTTCTGCCCTGTTATTTACTTCTGTGTACTGTAATTATACTCACTAGAGTGGTATTTGTATTTGCCCAGGACATGAGTCATAGGTCATAACTGTTATCACTCTACTTCACACTTATTTAGTTCTTTGCTGGAAAAACAAAAGATAAGTTTTAGTGTGATCACATAATTGCTGCTTCCTTTTATTGTACATTTTGTTATCATAAAACCATAAGAAATGGGGAAAAACAATGCATAAATGAAATGACTTAAACCTGTGGTATGACTTCACAAATGTTTACTGTTAAACTAAGGTAAGGACTCTACAAACTGTCAAAAATAATTCTCTTTTTATGTAATTACGGAGACAATTAAGTAATAGGGAATTAAGGTGACAATCAGCTAATAGGATCATTATACTGATATTGTTGTTCCTAAATTTTCTTTGAACTTTCCCCTCATTGTTTTTGATGCACCACCCTCAATTTGACTTGAACAATTAGTATTAGTAGATATCCTGATAAAAAATAGCTTAAACTGAGAGTATACTGAGTATAACTGAGACTATATTGGCAAATGCATTTTCCAAGGAAAAAAATCTGTCTTTTGCACAGTATGCCTATGCCCCCTGCTGGACAACTTTTAACTGTAGAAGTATACTGATAAATTCTACCTTTCCTCCAGTTGTATGCTTAAATAATGCTTTATGGCAATATGTTGTTTGATTTAAATAAATGTGTGTGAAAACCCTTCACAGACAAATTGACCCGACCAATGTGTTGACATTCATATTAAGTTCTCAAACTTTTTGGTAGCACAGCCATAAAATAAATAAGCATTTAGACACGTGATGCTTCAATAACGATCAATTCACACTTCAGGGAGAAACTTGTCTTTGTGCAAAATTGACGCATTGACACATTATTTAAATGATCACATAACATTAATACAGTGGCTGTGAAGGGACAGTGGAGGATCTTCAGCAGAGCTTGGGCATCTGTCCTGGTGCTGCAGCAGCATGAAGCCAATTATAGTGGTTAAAAGACAGAGGGTTTGTGGCCTGTGGTTGGCAGGAAAGGTGCAATAAATAACCAAACTGTTGACAGGAAACAGTTTGGCTAGCGTCAGAATAATAATGAGGTTATTGCTACCTGCTGTGACCGTATGATCAGAGTTTGATGATTTTTTTTAATCTCACCCACTGTTCTTGGCAACATATATGCATACCAACTGTGCACAGGCTTAAGCACAGGAAGAGGAAAATGCCTTGCAGGTGACCACCTTGGCTTCCGTCCCTGATTGTCTGTTTTTATCCATTCATCCAACTCAAAAGATTGAAGAAATGCATTCACATCAAGAATGTAGTAGCTCTGAACATATGAGTATGCAGATGTTCAGGCTGATAAAGACACATACACAGCAGAGACAGACTGTGCTCAGCTGCCTGGCACAGACATACCACACTGACAGACACTTAGATTGTTCCTGACCATTGACTTGCGCTCTCTGCGCTGCACGGTCTGATTTCATAGTGAGAAATATGAGATGGGTACAGGAGAGGGTTCACGGCTGGGGCAAGGAGGCACTCCATACAGTAGGGCTTCATATCTCCGAGTCACCCTGGGCATTCTCCCCTGACACAGCTTTCAGCCGCTCCCCTGTCTGAAGCCCCCCGCCTGGCTTTTCTCAATCTCCCTTCTCAGGATTGGTGCATTCCAGCTGGGCACAGTGCCTGGGTGGTCCCCCCTTACCCCTCTATGGAACTGAAGGAAGGAAAAGGCAGAAAAATGCAGCAAGGGCCTTTGACCACAAGGAGCACAATGTGAGCGTTGATGATGGCGGCATGGATGTGATGCTCACCTGCCACTGACCCATACTGCTGTCATAGTCCAGCACAACAATCTGATGATCCGACCAGCAGACAGGAAAAGATGTCTCTGTGACCTGTCACCTAGATGGGCCCGATAAGTCCTGGGGATGGGGTGACCTGGCCCTGGCCCCGGAGTATATCCCTGCTTCATTCTCACTGTGTATACTTCATATCACACATAGGATAACAATCATTTATTGGTCATTAGTGAGTTGTCCAGCATACACACAGAGAATAAATACAAATTCACTCAACAGCTATTTACATTACTGTCATAATCTCTGCGAGCATTCAAATATTTACAGTAGAGAGAGGTCTGAAGTGTCATGCATGACCAAAGAATTTGACGTAGCAGAGGCAGTAGAGTAATTATCTAGGTCGACACTCAGCTTGGTTACAGTATTTCTTTGTCATACAGTAGCATCTATTTCTGTGCATACCATGATAAAACTAGGAACAAGGGGATGAATTGTTGGCTTCACGTGAGTCTAAAAGTCTCAGGAGGTGAAGTAAGAGTCTTGCATAGAGTAGAGGCGGTCGATGGGAGTGAGCAGAGAGGAGTCACTGAGGTGGAGGCAGTTGCTGTCGGTCATGTGACACAGTGGGTCAGTGTCCATGTCAGCATACAAGCCTTTAAAACCTAACACATACACACACACAAAACAACAGATGAAAAGTTTGCATAGAAAAAGTCTTGCATACAATTCATTTCTAAAGTTTCAGTTGTTTCTAGGTATTGTATATCACTTCATGCAGTGCACTTTATTTACCATAGGGATGCATGTGATCACCGGGCATCTGAGGAGGTGTCAGGCCCTGTCTAAAGGGGTCCATGTCGTAGTCCTGCTGCTCCAGTGAGGTCAGCCCCATCTGCTGTTGCTGCTGCTGGATGTGGGCGCAGGACGTGGCCAGGGGCTCCATCTCAGTCAGACCACCACGAGAGGGCGCTGTGGAGCAGTGGACAAATGAGAGAGGAGAATAGTCTTTGTATCTCAATGAGCTTTTGCTGAGGATCACCTCAAGTACTTGGACTTTATTTTAAGACCACAGAGAATTGCTCTTAAACTGTAATGGAATACAACTATTGTGCTGTGCAGTAATAAAACTAAAACATGTGTGAGTAACTGTGGTCCTTGAGCATGTTTGTATTTATAATTGGGGTGTGCACAGTGATAACATGTGATATGCAGTAATTATGTTGGAAATTAAAATAACAGAAGAGGAGTTTAATTCATTTGTAGTTATTAGCTCTGGACAATCTCCTAGCAGTAAACTCTGACTGAACCATTATTAAACAAAACTGAATCAGTACTTAATAATAGCTAAATTAGTACTAAATGTAAAAACTAGGAGCACCATTGGCTCATTGGCCCTATGTTGAAATTGTAAAGATATAGTTCCCAGACTTGGACTTGAACCAGAAATGTTCTAAATCAGGGTAAATGCTCTACACATTGAGCCACAAAGTCATTTTATGTATCTCAAAACAGTAAAGGATCCACTAAAACCTAGCATTTGTTCCCTCACCAACCATTTGTGGCAGCTGTGATATCCTTATCTTGCAATGGTACAGAATCATAAAAAAAAAAAAGCTCATAATGTATTTTTTGGCCCATTACTGACTTTTTTCTGAAAATGTCATCTAAATCTGACCAATATCTTGCTAACACAAACAAACTACACTACAGTTTGAGTTAACAATGTGAATAGATAGTTATTTTTGACATAGAAAATAATAAATGTCCAACAAATAAAAGATCATACCATAGCAGAACCAGTAGTTGTCTTTGTGATATGGATACTGTGATTAGTAATATTGTGACGATAAATTTGCATCATAAACCATATCCTAAATCATAGAACTAGTCAATAACTTACTAAAAATCTGTTGTTGATCAGTGTAATACCTGTATGTTGTTTTGTTTGCTCATGTTGCTCTTGACTTTGCTGCTGCTGCTGCTCCTGCTGCTGCTGCTGCCTTCTGGCCAGTTTCTTCATCTATAACAAGATCATCAGCCGCCAAAATTAAAAAGTGCATAGTGACCGACCCCGCTGTGGGCTTGATGCCACCCAGCCATTGCTCCATGTTCACTCAGTTGAAAAGTATTAAAAAATGAGTAAAAGAACATCTTTCATTAGAGGAGGGAAACCACACATGAGCCCACTTTGTGAGGAAATATGGGCTTAATCTGCAGAGATCTCTCCGGGAGATGTCATCAGTTTCCTGTATGAGCAGATAACCGGGCTGATTTGTGCTCTGGCATACAAACGCTAGTGAAAGAGTCCTCGTATTAGGAGCTGAGTTTGTTTTTATTTCAATGGGGACCTATAGTCAGGACAATTACCATGCCTCCTTATAAGGACATTTTTGTAGTTACTGAATAATTGTGAGTGTGCATAATTTTATTAAAATACTCTAAATGCGCTGCGTAAATATCAAAAAGGTAAAAATAAATGTTTGAACTTAGGGATACCATTTCATTTTGAATGTTTGTTTACTGTCGTGATCCTGAGACAGAGGCAAGTAAAAATATTACTAGAAAATTGCCAAATCCTATACACTGGATGGCTAATTCAACATTGCATTAGAAATAGACAAAATGAAAACGTGAACATATTCATTTGGCATCAAAATAGACACATTTCACTATATTTGCAATAAATAGATAAAATACATAACCCCAATTAGATAGGCACATGAAACAGAAAACTATGTTAATGTTCATGTTCATATACTGCACATGGATAAGATGCAAAAGATCTTTTTTTTTATATTCAAAAGATGCTCACAACTCAAAAAACATCTTGTTGATTCCTCTATAAAAAATCCTCTAATTGGACATAACATTGGCAACATTTTTGTGTATGTGTCTGAAAGCTTGTACTTACCTTGGCTCTTTGGTTTTGGAACCAGACCTGCACCACTCGCACACTCAGGCCAGTCTCTGCTGCCAACGTCTCTCTTACCTTGGATTAAAATACAGGAAGGAGAGATATGAAAAAAACTCAGATAGAGGTCAAATAAAAGTGAAGAAAGACATCTGTAAAACGTTGTTACTCTTTCTCTATGTTATACTGTTAAATTACTAAAGATGATAAGCGAAGTAATAGTACAGAGGAATTTCGATGATCCTGCAAACTTGTTGTTAATAATAATATCTCTAACCTTCCGACAAGGCTTAGATGAGACCTCAAATGAGGCCTTGAAGGTGCGTCTCTGCTGAGTAGTTAAAATGGTGCGGGGTCTTTTTGGACGCTTGCACTCAGGGTCTTCAGATCTAGTCCCCCGTCCTGTGACCCTCTCATGGTCTTCGTCCTCATCTTCCTCATCATCACTTTTACCTAAATAGAGAGAGGGAAAAAATCTTGCCATAATACTTACTATAATATCCAACAGTACCCAAAACAAAATAATTTCTTCATTTTGGTCGTTATTAACAAATGGACTAATAATTTTTTTGTTAGTTAATGCAGAAGGCCACGATTTTAGAGGAGATGTTGTGCACTGTTGAACAAGGTCCCAATTCAATTCAATTTAATTATTTTAAATCACAAAGTTGTGGAGCATTTTAAATATGCCATAAATGCAAATATAATAATATATATAATATAATAATATCATTATTTGAGTAAATAAAAGAAAACAAATTACCAGTATCTATGGTCCGCATTTTATTTTCAGTATAACTCTCCACCCTCTCTCAGTATAACTGCTGCAGGTTATTTTTTTACAATTTTACAAAACATAAAAACTAGACTGTGCCATATTGTTAAACAATGATTCAAATTAAAAAAAATTAAAAACAACAAATTAAATAAATACCTCTTATAGACAAAGAGTATAGTCTGTACCTGTGTCAGAGGATGTTGGACTGGCCTGACCCTGGTGGTAGTCCTCTCTGGCACACAGGAGCTGTCCTTCCCTGAGCACACAGCGGTCTCCTGTCTGCAGGCGGCAGGAGCAAACGCTGCAGGTGAAGCAGCGCAGGTGAAACACTGTGGGCCCAGCATGCATTACCAGCTCAGAGGGAGAGATGGCCTCTCTGCAGCCTCCACATCGCTCTGCAAACAGTCTGGACACAAGGAAAAGAGTGAGTTAGTAAATAAAAAAGCTTTTGTTTATAATGACACTTAAGCCACAAGCACCACTTACACATATACAAAGGAACATCAACAGAGAAAAGCTGGTTTACTTGGGGAATGTTGCTGAGTTTATCTGTCACTCAAAACCTGCCAGTATTTCCCCCACATCCTCCCACTCAGACACATACCCTCAGCGGGACGGGTGTGCGACTTAGTGCCCTGGCAACCGTGGCCAGTGGCTTAGGCTCAGAGACTGTTGCCGTGGCTCCAGCCGCCGTGTCCAGGGCCGTGCTCCTGGGGAGGCAGAGAAAGGCTCTCAGCAGGCCATGGCTCCAGGCAGAGGGGGGAACCAGTTTTCCTGATGGGACAGGCTGAGACGCCGCTCTCAGGAATTATCCGCAGAATTATCCTTAAGTCTGCTTAACCAGAGCAGGACAAAGGCAGAGCCAGCCCCCGAGCAGCGGGACCATTGTCCACTGGCTGGCACTGCCACATTTCAGGTCTGTCCTGCGCGATGTAGCAGCATCGTTCTGGAGATGCTATTTATCTCCAAACCGGACTGGGTCAACACACCAGTTGCACAAAGGCATGAGACAGACCGCCAGACCCTCCACTATTTGTTTGTTTGTTTGTTTGTTTTTTTCTAATAAAAATACTGCTACCATGATGCTCCTAATGAGAAGCTATATTTTTTCTTAACTTTCTTCTCTCTTTCTTCTATGTCTGTTGTGATGGTTTAAACCTAAACCTTCCAATACAATAAACTTAAGATGATCCAATTTTTTATGATGATTATTTAACAACAAAACAGTCCAATGACACTTCAAGAATTATTTTTATATGCTGAGAAAGACAAGTGTCATGTGTTTTTTAAATATACTATGTAAAAAACATCACTAATTAAAATAAGTATTTTTGGTAAATTGGGTACACACAGGTTGAGACATTTCTGTCAAAAGTCTTGGGCAGCAACATTCTGAAACCAAACATTGCTCAGTGCTTTTACTGTTGCTGTGGGGTTTCTAGGGAGACTTAAACCCATTCCCAGAGCTGAAGAGGGTCATTCGGGCTGCTTGACCCGTCCGAGCCGTCTAGCCCACGGCAATGGTATGTGCTTTAATATGACCAACATACCGTCTGAGGTATGCACATTCCTGTGGCAACTGAAGAAGCATCAATAAAAGATTTGAAGGAGCATATGTCAGAGGAAATATCCCAACTGTTTTTAGTGTTTCCATGATACAGCACTTTAACTCAATGTTTCAATCTGATGCTAATCCATAATGGCAGTGAGACAGAGAGTATTGGCATTAAAGGTATAAGAGCATTTAGGTTTTCGAGAATTGCTTTTCCATTATATGTCTCGTCCACTAGTTGGTGTTATTATATTATCTTGCACAGTACTTTTAAGCTGTGTTAATGCAAAGGTAAGAGTATCTTGGACACTTATGAAGAGCTCAAAGTGTTTAATATTTTAAAGTTTCCGTTGACATGATTGGTCCAAAGGCTTTGTCCAGAGAGCAGAAACACTCAGTCACGCTGACTTTCGACATGGTAATTAGTGACATAATCATTAGAGAATATGGTCAGCAAAATGCCGCCCTCCTCTGCGCTCAAACATGTGGGTTAACTCTTCAGGCCATGTAGATATAAGACAATGAGAAAAAATGTACAACAATACAATGGCCGCAATGTTTTGTTCTCTTGACTTGGGCGCTGACCTTTGGTTGTCAGGCAAAGACCGCTGGTCGAGAGGACAAACCCAGAGACAGATCCTGTTTCTGGATCAGGTTAACCTGGATCCCGAGCTCAACACATTGTGTATCAGATACAGATGAGTGGGTCAAGAGCAGCGTCTATCACAGGCTAATCTGAGGACACATCTGATGTCCACTGAACTGTCCACTGAACCGTTTGTCCAATCTGCAGACAATCTAAGCAACCCAAACAACAATCTGTAATGGAAATACATAAAACTGTATCCATAAAGGAAGAGCTCATGGCCGCTGCCAATAAGACACATGGTGTCTATGAGTAGTGTGTGTGAAATGAACAAATGCACAATTCTAAGGTATGGTGTTTATTGTTTTAATCTAATTTATTTACTTCCTCTGTGTTATGGAAAGAGAAAAAATAATTATTTTAATATTTTCTAGCTCTTCAGCAGATTGTATGTGTGTTGTAATGTGTTAAAGAAATAATTGGGTAAAATGGTAAAATAAATTAATCTAATCTGTAGACTTGTAGACATTTTTACATTACATTAATATTGTGAAACTGTTCAGCCTATGCTAAATCTCAGTTGATGAAACCTCACATTTGCTGGCAATATAACAGGACCAGCAAGCAGTCAAACAAATATTTTTTTACTAGCGTAATAGTGACTTGGCCCACGCTGGCACAAATTTTGAATTTAGAAAAGCCAAAAACACTAGTACCTCTTATCATAAGTAGCAGACAGACTATGTGTTTTGGGTGGAGAAACCTGGGACCTGCCAGTGGGACGGGTGGCATGGTGGAGACCTCGGGGGCAGGACTTTGGCACCATGCCTCCTGCTAATTGGTCAGGTCAGATATCTCATGGTTGAATGGGCATCATCCCATTGCTGATACTGAAGCAGGAGTGGTTTTCCAGATGCCACAGCACATAAGTGTCCCCCAAAATAATTCCACTCCATCCTATTGTACGGCTGCACCAGACCTTCTCACATATGGCTCCACTCTGCTAATTACCTCACGGTCCTGCTTGGGTCTCTATATTTTAGTAATGACAAATTATTTTATGTTAAACTTACTATTTGTGTTCTGACTTATGTTCTCTCACTAATGCTAGTCATAAAAAACCCTCCATGTCTTAGCTGCAATCTGAATTAGTCATATTTGTTGACAGGTAAGATGATAGAAAAAACTAGTAAGTATAAGTTGAAACGGCACTCTGCATTTTTGGCAGAAAGTCTTCACCAAATTGTTCAGAGTTAATGTGAGGTGTTTGATTTTTATTGTTTCCACTTTTTGTCTTGCTCTGGTTTAGGTGTGATCCCGTTTAGTTGGGGGATGGAGGGCTGGTCGGCAGGTAACACAGAACCGGCCCGTGGGCTACAGTTACGAGGGGGGGACCACCTCTTCCACCGGACCATATGTTGTCCCCAGCTTGCAGTTGCCACGCCAATGGGCCTCCAATTTTTAACACATTTTGACAACATGTCAGTTGTGCTCCACTCCTGGTGTGTGTGAAGGTGTTAGAAGATTTTTTTTTTTTTTTTTGCTTTTGTGTGTATGTGTGCGGATGTAAATTAAGCAATAGCGTTTTCACATTCCTGCTCCCTTGCCACCTCTTTCTTATACGGTCACCTTGTTCTTTTTCTTAGTGCTCATGCCAAGATCCTCCAAAATAAAATTCATAATGAACCAATATACACAAACACTGCTTATTTCTGAATGCTATTAACCAATATGTACCTGATACAAAATGTAAGCAAACACACTATGAGGTAAGTAATTTTACAACATCTACTTAAGATCTATATACACCTAATATATATATTGATATTACAAGCAGCACTATCTTCTTCATCACAACAACATCAACAATATAATTATAAATACATATCTGCAGGTGTAAGATATCCCTAGTTCCACGGACAGCTACTCATTCTTCTTCAAGGTCAAATCTGGAAAGGTTACTAAAATTGCTTTAATAACATAATAACTCTGACTCAAAGCCAAAGACAAAAAGGGACTATATTAAAAGAGGTATGTCTGAGCAAAGCAACCAGTGATTTATGTGGCTTTAATACATCTTTACAGCAGAGTTTAAATATTAAAATAATATATTAGACTAATAAAAACACAGCTTTTACAACAGATGAAACATGTTCTGTTGTCATCAATAAAATATTGAGTGGTATTTTAGATAACTTAAAATTAACAATTTGTCTTAAGGGATTAGACTGTTAATATCATTATAATAAGACAGAGAAATAAAATAAAAAACGTATTTAGTATTGAGTGAAAAGTATACAGTTATTTCATAATGGCTGGCAAATTAAGTTTATGGAAAAACGGACTTTTTACATAATGTCTCCAAATACTAAATGCATCAAACTTTAGGAACTCACAGGGCATAGTCCTTCTTGCAGTAGAGTTTGCGGTCGCGCAGGAAGCAGGAGTTGGTCAGCGCGTCTCCGCACGCGGAGCAGCGCACACAGCGCTCGTGCCACAGGCCGTCAGTGACTCTGAGCAGGAATCTGTCTGTGATGGCCCTCTGGCATCCCGCACACACTGCCCTCTCAGCCATGGCTGAAAACATTTAGGACACTATTCAGATGAAAATGTTTACATTATTCCCGCTGGTCTCAGATTGTAAGCTAAATGTAGCTGCACAAAACTTGCTGCTAAGATCTGTAACCTTTGAATTCAATAAAAACGCAAATAAAAATGTAAGTAACGAGGCCTAAAAATGAGCTGTATCAAATGTGCAGCTGAAGATTAGTGGCAAAAGAGTGACAGTTTACTCATTAGCACTTCTATTAGCCTGTTTTACAATTTAGCCAAACTTCTGAATAAACCATCAAACTTTCAGAAAAACAAAGACTGACAAAATGTTGAGTGAAATAAGTAAAGGAAAAACCCAAATGTTGTCCGCCAAAAGTCCATACCTGTAAAAGTCCCTCTGCAGATATGAGTTGTGTTTAGTTCCTTAGGTTTCTCTCAGAACATCTCTTCGGTCTCAGTATCCTAACTTCTGCTCTGTTTCTGGACAGCAGCGCATTAAAGTTCCCCTGCTCTGGTGGTTCACTTCGCCTGAGCCCGGTGTGATTGTCTGGTTATGTCAATACTACACTCAGAAGTGAAGAGCAGGAGACGCACACACAGACAGAGGCTCGTCCGCGTGCAGGTGCAGGTGCCCCTCGCCCCTTCCCCTCGCTGTGCGTCGGCCTTTGTCTCTGCTCCAGCTTCTCCTCGTTGTCTCTCTCACCACACGTCATGTCACAAAGTTAGAGACGAAGACGCACAGAAAAAAAAAAGCAGTGAGGGTAGATAGGTATGGCATATTTTAGAAACACATTTTATGGTTATTAAAAAAAAAAAAAAAAAAAAAAAAACAACGCCAAAAAGATATTTAAGAAATAAAATTAAATTTTATTTTATCTTTGCATGAACAAAATTACTTAGCCACCCACAAACATTTAGCAGAGAAATGCATTATATTAGGCCACAGGGTTTTTTTTGTTTTTTTTTTTTGTTTTTTTTTTTTTTTGCTTATCAGAGCATTCGTGCCAAAGCCTCAAGTAGCTGCTCTGTGCAGCCTAATCAATACTTATAAACATGTTCTTCACCAAAAATATTTAAATAAAATATATTTATTCTGTGTAAAATTTTAATATATATAATAAAAAGCTGCTAACACTATGGAATTTACGCGCGACTGTTTGTGCTCATGCCGCGCCATCTAGTGGCCATAACAAAAACATCTGTATGATTGAGGAAACGGAGAAAGGGTGAAACGTCTGTAAGCTGTGATATTAACAGATCTTGGTATTTTTCACTCGCTGTGTGAGTTTAGACTATAACTCATATAGCACTCATTGGTAGCCTAATTATTTTTGTGTTTTAATTTTAGTTTTCAATTTTAGTAATGTGAGAAACAAGAAATGCAGGAGACATAATATTTCATGTAACAATTCAAATAACTTTATTCTGTAAAAATTCACAGATTTTTTTTTAGAAATGGAAGGATGGTTCCTGTTTTATACAATTTCACTCAGTAAAATATTCTTTTCAAATTGCATTGGGTTGCTTTGAAAACCTGAAATGATCTATTTACAACATAATCTGTTAAAAAGTCTATTCTGTTTGACAGTGTAGTCAGTCTTCTCGTTTGACTTACCAAACCCTCATAATACTTTGTATTCAAGTTTAATTACAGTTGTCTTGCATGGTACAAAATATGCTGCTTTACAGTTTAGATCAAGTCTTTTCTTCCACCTTCATCTCACTGTGGGGGTATGTACAGAGGGGTACAGGGGGCCTGCTGTCATGTGATCTGGTGCGGCGTCTCCAGCATCTCCATCAGGAACGTGTCAATGGGCGTGTCCCCGATCAGCTTAAAGAAAAACAAGTGCTCCAGACATTTAAGGCCAATGGACCGCAGTGCAGGGAGGCGTAGCAGGAGCTTCGCAAATCTGCCAAGATGAAGGTAAAAACACCATAAATGAAATAAACAATGACTTGTGAAGATGGAGATCAGTAATAGTGAGATATATGGTTCCTACCTGCCTGGCTGGTCTGGATATTTCTGTTTTGTATATGACTCTAATGAAGCATAGACTTTTTCCCTCAGTGCTTCTACTTCAGATGGGTTTGAAAGACCCTTAGCATCTGTAAGTGTGAAAAGCTTATTTAAAAACATCTTCATTAATTGTGGCATATTTTCAAATTCACAATACACCTATTACATATATATCATTTACATAGTCATAGGTTTAGGTGCAAAGTTGAATCATTTCTAATAAATAAAGGTTGTCCACCGACCTGGGTTAAAGAGAACAATGGCTCGTAGACAGCCCAGCTCTGTCTTATCCATCTGCATGTCTTTCATTTTAGAAACTAGCTCTGTCAAAACTCTGTAATTAAAACCATCTTTTGTGAGTCAGGAAACATATTTACATTTTATGCTGCAGCAAAGACAAAATACACACATGGTAAGTTGGAAGTGAGTTAGGTCACAGTTTCTTGTTGATATATCTAGTTTGTACCTGTCAAAGATAGAGCCCACTCCTGCACTGTGGGCACTGCTCCTGTGGACGTGAAGGCCTGTGGCCAACAGGATGCCATCTTTCACTGTGACAGAGCGATGTGAGAATGAAGCTATAAGCAGCTCATTCCAGCCTAGAGAAAGAAGTAATGGTCACTTTAGATCTCAATATTCTACTCACATAGAAGGTGTGAATGTGTAAATGTGTCAGTTTTCTGTCATGAAAGGTGTGGTTTGTGTTCTGTGTATGACACAAAGTCCAGTGAATGTATGGTGAGTACCTGCTCGTAGTAAGATGACTTGGTCATCTAGAGGAAGTTCAGAGAAGTGTGGGATCCTCTTGGCCCACTCCACCAAAGTGAAGAGCTGCTTGTCTGCTGCTTGGCAAATATTTGTGACAGGGTCGTTGGTCTGGAAAGAAAAAATAATGCATGAAAAAAAGCACTTTAATCACATAAATCAGTCAGATTCGCTCTTAGAGTTTGAGTAGTGTTTTACCGAGTTGCCAGGGCTTCCTTCAGAATACGTCTCAGTTTTAGGCTCCACTGCAAGTTCAGCGTCCAGGATCTTGTCTACAGGCATTTCATCATTGAAACTGCTCGTAGACTCCACCTCATTGTCACCCCGCTCTTTCCCGCGCTGCCTCTCCTCCTGCACAGCTGCACACAGTCACAAAATAACCAGAGATTATTTAGATGTCAGACTGGATGCTGTAAGCACACACACAATGACTTTGACGAAATAAGTTTCAACATACAATCAAATATAGACATTATAACACTGGCATTCAGTGTTTTCTTTGACAAGGATTGGTTTCTTATGTCGTCTTACTTAAATGACTTAAATTACCCTTAATAGCTAGTCCCTATTACATTGCATCTAACAACATCCTACAGCCTTATAATTATAACAGAACTCTCTACTTTAAAATTCCAGTTTACTGGTGGCTCTTACATTTTCAAAAAACAGAAACAGAAGCTTGCAGAGGAATCTCTTAATGTTTCTACTTTTGCTCTCTTTCTTTTTGTATTTAGCACTTTACTATTGAAAATAAGTGGGGTGTGCTATGCCTATGCCTTCATATGGTCCTCTCTTATGTTCACCAACCCCAGCTGGTACTGACAGTCAGGCCAGGTCTAAAGACTGTGTCCCATTAAAGGGTTGTCCTCTGTCCTCTGAGTTTCCAGATTACTTGTTCAATAATAATAATAATAATAATAATAATAATAATAATAACAATAATAATAATTATTATTATTATTATTATTATCATTATTATTATTATTATTATTATTATTATTATTATTATTATTATTATTATTATTATTATTATTATTATATACACACACACATACAATGAGGATCTTTCCTTTTAAATGTGTCCAGGTATAACTCCCTACAGCCAAGGTCGTAATAATAAATAACAATAATAGATTTAATTTTGACTCACACACACCTTCTCTCTTCATCCCCATGGCCAGGCACTTCTGGTAGCGACAGTACTGGCAGCGGTTTCGCTGGCGTTTGTCGATCAGGCACTCCTTGTTGTCTCGACACGTGTAGGACAGATCTTTTCGAACAGTTCTTTTGAAGAAGCCCTTGCATCCCTCACAGCTGTATACACCATAGTGTTTCCCTAAAAACATGACATGAGCATTTGTCAACTTTTATGCCGGCATGTATAATATAAGTGCAACTCAAAACTGTGAATATAGTGGAAAAGTGAAAGTTCAGTAGTTCAGTTCAAAGTAAAACCATATATCATATAGATTTAATACAAAGAGTGAAATATGTCAAACATTTATTTTTATTTTTTTTATGGCTTACAGTTAATGAAACCATCAAATTACGGATCTCATAAAATCATTTTTTACACAATCAACATAATCATTAGAATTAAAACTGAACACTTTGTATACCTAATCTATATGTAAAGCAATAAGATATAAGAATATAATGTACATTTCCATTTTACTTGTATGAATTGAACTACTAATTTCTCTGTTCCAAAATATTCTAATTCACTGACATGTTCCTGTTTATATAAGAATTAGCAACTGTTCAGTTGACCTGAGATGATTTAGCTGTAAATATAAACTGAAATGAAATTGAAGTGATTTGCTTAAGCTGTGAGTATTAAAACTATTCCCATGTTTTCCCTGTGTCATTACCTGAGGATCGGTCTCCACAGATAGCACAGATGTGCTTGGACATCCCACCAGGGCTCATGCACTGGTAGTTGATGTTGCCCAGGTTCTGGAGGCCCGGTGGAGGCTTGATGTCCTCTGAGCTGCTAACACTGTTCATAGAGTTCATCTGAGGATGACAGGAAGGAAGAAAAGATTACTAAAGAGCAGAACTTGAGTAAACCGAAGAGAAAACAAAAGACAAGGAAACTGAGGCCAGTCAGAGTCAAGAGTGCTCCATGGTCTCATGACACACTGTCACTTCCTTTATATTGTCATGTTGTCTTCCGCTCAACAAGCATCTTTTTTCTTCTTGTTCCCTCCCACACATTTCACTGTGAAAGTGGTTCACGTGCTTGGTTAGTGGGCAGAGCTGAGGCTTGTGACTGAGGCTTGTCACACAGGTTTTGCGTTTGTTGTCAGGGAGAGGCATATGAGGGCAGTCACGTGTGAACTAAATGTAGCTCCTACAATAAGACAGCAGATGGCGCTATTGTTAGGGATTTCCCAATTACCAAAGAAGAAAACTTTATTAAACAATACAACATGTACTTAATGTAGTTTTTCCTATGATTAGAAATCTTATATATGTTGCAACATTCAAATTCAAACATTTTCTGCTTAAAATAGCAGCCGTCACTGACATCACCTCTCAAGTCATCAAATTCAGGAAGACCTTCAAGAAGCCCCCCTGAGATGCTGAGGTGTGAATGACCCTCTGAGGTTAAAACAACTGGGACTCCCCACCACTTGGTATAATTAATGAAGCATATAGTGTGAAAGATAAAATATGTCAAAGTTACACAACAAGAGCATTTTCTTCTGACTTGTACATATGTACTTTCCTTATCATTTTTGCGCCCTTTGACCTCTAGCCAAGCAATGAAACCCAGGCTCGATGCGTGCACATGTTGTGCATTTGTTAGGTTGTTTATATGCAAACATCTGCACTCCAGCTGAAAAACAACAGGCATGACCTATATATGGTCCCACGTCCTATATATTTGATGCACAGTGACATATATGGCATCCTCCTCCCAGTCACCTCAGGCACTTCCTATCACTTATTTACAACATGCACTCTCTTTTGAATATTGAGCCAGAATTGCCCTGGACCTAGGTCTTTGCTGCTATCACCTAACATCACAAGACAGAATACAAGACATTCCTTTAGAGGTTCTCCAAAGTCTTCATGTATCAGAGGCAAAGCAGTTACACTTAAATGAGCATTCGACCCATGTTTAGTCTTTTGATGAGTCAGTGCAGAATGTCTGTTTTTCTCTGGTGCACTTGATCTCACAGTATTCACAAATAATCAATTTTACACAAGTATATTTTGAGTGGAAAGGGATGCAGTGGATTTAAATTGTTGTTTGAAAATACATTAGGAGAGATTGCGTCCTGCAGTAATGAGCTAAAAGCACCATTTATGGATTATTGATGCATCATACATTCTTTACAACATGATGTATGCATGGTACTGCATGGGTTTGGTAAAGACTTAATGTATACAGTATGTCTTTTGCAGAGTTGGAGGAAGTAGGCTACTCAAAATCAACATATGCACTAGTAAGAGCTATAAAAATATATTAAATGTTAATGCACTTGTAGATTAAGAGTTAGCAAAGCGTTGTTAGATGAATGTAAATTGATATCGTGTGTGTATTTCTTACTATAAACTTCAGTTAACCTGTTAAAAAAACTGGCAAAATGCCCTGTGATCAAAAAGAACTTGGCATTGCATGGACAATATACCATGCAGGACCTTAAACTGATTCTGAAGGTATGATATATACTATCATCAATGCAATGTATATTATTGTCTGCACTACTGCCCAGTGGCATTGGCCTCAATCCAGCTTTTGAAGCACGTGTGGGCATCAATTTCTCTATATGATCATCACTGCACTGGTCCCTCTGGGCTACACAGGATTTTAAACAAACCACTTAAAGAAAGCCTCTCCATTAGCTCATTCTTTCTCCCGCCTTGTCCAATATGGTGAACAGTAAAAAGACAGTCTTGTGTTTTGCTATACATTATTTACTCTATTTGACAAGACGAAAGTCCTTTGACCTCCATGACCTCTTCGTCCTAGTACAAAAGAACTATAGAAGTGCAGGGATGCAGTAATAACTTGTATAGGCAAATATGATAGACACACCAAAGTAAACCAACTCTACCCTTATTCTAGGGCCTATTGACGAGCTAACTGTGTCTTTGCATGTGAGCAGTAACATCTATCAGGGATGACCTTTACGTGAGAAGTTTAAAGGTCACTAGAAGGGTAGGAAAAGAAGGGGAAAGCCAAAGCATGTCAGGGAAACACATCGGATATGCCTAACCTTCAACCTTGTACCCACAGTTAAAGATTCCAAAACCAGACCACATGATCAAGATAAGAATGACTGTAGCATGATGCACACTCTGCCAAAACTGTGAAACCAGAAACTATAAAGTAAAGTAAAGTAATTGTGCTGCTACATTGAGTTTTACAGTGTTGTCTTAGGCTTTTATTTTAAATGGGTATTAGGTTTTAGATTAAAAGAAATATAAGAATTTAGTGGATAAAGCCATTTTGTGTTACCACAGGAAGTCAGTAATGCTGTTATGTTCTATGAAGAAGTACTATAGAAGAAGTAGAAGTAGTTACTGTTACTTCAAAATAATGTTACTTAAGTAGAAGTACTCAACTCAATTACTTATTTAAGGAAAAGTTTTTAAAAATATAGTAAAACTGTAATTTAATTAAATAGAAAGTACTTGCTCCTACCACCACTAATGCTATTACTACTACTTAACTACTACTTAAACTACTGCTGTTTCTACTTTATTGTCATTGCCATTACTGCAATGACTATCATTATCCAATTTGCCACAGAGTTTTTTTTTTCTTCTCAATATTATTGTGAATTATGATTGTAGAAGAATTAGCTCACCATAGGTATCAGAAAAAGTACCGGTACCGGTATTGAAAACCAGGTATTATTTAAGTACTGGCATCAAAGAAATCTGAATGATACCCAGCCCTAATGACTACTACTACAGGAACTACTAGTTAAATTATTGCTATTACTACTCTAATGTTATTGACATTACTATAACCACTATTGTTATTCACTGAGGTCAAAAATACTTTTACTCATCTAGAGACTTGAATATATTGGTACGACTAAAAGTATTCTTAATTCCTTAAAATCTACTTAAGATGTACATTTTCATAAAAAAAATTCACTTCAGTAAATATTTTTTTGTCATACAGTTTGCTTACCTGTGGGCTGCTGAGGGGTCCGTAGTTCATGTTGGGTGTGGAGGGCAGCGATACAGAGGGCGAACCCAGGGACGAGGTGATGACAGGGTAAGGTGAAGCCAAGCCATTCATAGGAGACCCTAAGGTGGACATGGGGGAAGGAAGAGGCCTAGACGTGCTGATGACGGACGGGTGTCCCACCATGCCACCCATGTTAGAGGGGTGTGGGTGTGTGCTCATGGGCCCCGTAGCGTCTGATGGAGGAACAAGAGATCTGTAAGTTATAGGAGCAAGGAATAGTCTGAACAGATGAATGTGAATATGTGCATATGTGTAAAAATAAAGTATCTACTAGGGCTGTGTATTTACAGAAACCTGGCAATACATATCACAATATATGTGTCACAATGCAATATATATCAATATTTATTGATATATATTAAAAACAATTTAAAAAATGGATTTGTCCGTTTTATATGGATACAGTATTGCCCAAAAAATAGTGTGCTCTTAATTCATATTTTCTTACACCAACAGTATCTATAAAGATCAAACAAGCCAGTGCATCTGAAAACACAGAGTGGGCCAACAATACATTATGACTTTCCACAGTGAGTGTTGTGTAAATACCTGAGGCCCGTCTGACTTATGACACAGGCTGCTGACTGTGTTTGGCATCTATTGATATAAACTGACAGGCTGGCATTTACATAGATGACCTACTTAGAAAAGCTGTCATTCACCCAACTAAAGGGCGTGGTGAGTCATTTCATGCATGTGCCAAATCTGTGAGGATTTTCAGTCATCATTAAGACAAATGTCAGTGGTGTTCAGTGTCTGCACAGGCGTAGTAACATACAGTACTTGAGTATATAAAAGTACAAGGCCAATGCAGGCATTTATTTTGCACTGTTTCTCAGTAGTTCCTTATAAATTAATGTAGTCAATTTAGTCCCAGTGCAAAAAATGTTCTAGTTGTTTGTCATTGTACCAGCCCTACTCAGCTTGTGCATGCAGAGTGATGCTTTGCAGAGTGCCACTCTCTACAATGAA
This sequence comes from Bostrychus sinensis, assembly GCA_020698575.1. NCBI lineage: Eukaryota > Metazoa > Chordata > Actinopteri > Gobiiformes > Eleotridae > Bostrychus > Bostrychus sinensis. The sequence continues at coordinate 19,390,049 of CM036246.1, forward strand.
ATGTCTAATTCCTATATGTGGGTGTGCAAAAGTGAACTATGGCAGGGTGCAAGGACTATCATGTAAAGTTTTCATGTGAGTTAGTAGTTATTACAAAGTAGAATAGAGGCCAGTACAGTGCCAACACCTATGACAAGGCAGAGTCAGTTTCCATGCATTATCAGTGTTAAAGGTTCTCTGTATATGCATTTTCAAGATATTGTCTCAAATCAATGATTGTGAGATGTCTCAGTGATGCAGATAATGCAGCACCTTGCTCCTCACAGTGCTCTCAGGAACGCTGATGTGGCACATTCAAAAAATGATGAGTTGACATTTTCTAAAAATAGAAACAGCAATAACCAATATTTTACTGATCAGTTACAGAGACGGTCTCTAGGCTGTAAACTATATTATTAAACAGCTTTTTCTAGTTCAGATGCAGATGCAATGAATCATGAAAACAGTTAATAATTTGTTATGTCAATGATGAGTTTGATTGCCCATAATCTAATATATCATTACTAGTGTCACAGACCAATTGCAAATGTCCTGTGTTAACAAAGGTGAAAGATGAAAATCACTGGATCGAGTCAGTAAACTCCTTTTATAAGTAGCCTGAATAAAAATACACATTTTGCACCCTTTGACATGGAAACTTTTAGCCAGACAAAAGAGTCGTGGGCTTTGAACTATTAATTTGTGATTTCAAGAAATTGTGAAACAAAAAGGAATGTCTGACATTGTCTGCGTACATTTCTGCAAGAAGACACACTGCAGCCCACAGCTGGACACTCATTCCCTCTCAGTATGCCAAGGAACAGATGTTGTGCAACTTCCTGTTTAGAGCGGAGACTCTAGCCCCACCCCATTTCTCACTCTACATCTGATCTGCAGCAGCAAAAATGTATCGGGGCCTCCCTCTCACCCACAGAGGCCTGTGGATACAAGAGATTTACTGGTGAGGATGAAAGCATTCTTATACTGATGCATGTATAGAACATTACAACCAATGCATATTCTGTATCCTATATTTAGGAGTGCAGTCTAGTCTAATCAGTAGCTTATGTAATAGTGAGCACTGTACTCCATGCAATGCAAAAGTTTTTCAACACTGACCACTCTCTTTATGAGCTTGCATTTTACTTTCAAACCCTGCCAGAGATATAATGAGATCTATGGTTAAACAGCGACCTGCCCAATGACATGTGTGGGTATCACAGCTCAAAAACACATATGTGACTGGTGTTAGTAGTGCAAAACAACCAAATGCACTTTAAAAACTACAAATTTCTGATTTGACAGGCTACACAATAGAGCAAAACGTATTGCCAGTGCAAAGCCAATATATATGATACATATCAGACGCTACTGTTAAACAGCAACTTCAGGTTAACATTTTGCAAGAATATTTGGCCAATCAGACAGACACAACTATATGCATCCCATTTTGAGGCCTGAAACCTTACTACTTTGAAATCATATGCTCTGAGTCAAAGCAATTATAATGAAGTACAATAAATCAAACAGAAGGACATCTTCTCCTTCCTGGCAGTAGCATGTGCCGCTTGTGAACGGTCAGCTGGTGGGATGGCTATACGAGAACGGCCAGCAAGCTGTGCATTTTTGGTGAGATGTGTGTGTTTATGTGTGTGGAAATCTGCCAGTGTGTTCAATGAAGGAAGCATAAATTGTCCCAGAGCAGCTCAGTGGAGCCTGTCCTTGTATGACCCACCTCAACCGGCTGTTCTATCTCCATGCTGTGTAAATCACCTGCAAATAAAACATCATACAAGAGATGACAACAAAAAGACTAACAGATTAAAGTATTCACCATTTGAAAAAGAAAAGTGTAAATGTTTACTCAGATTTCCCAGTAATGATTTTAGTCTAAAGTACTGCAAGAACATAGGCGTCTATTTAAGAGCAAACAGAGACAGTGATAGTCACCTTTGACCGCAGGCGTTCCAAATCAAAGGTCAACTGTTGCCAAACTCCTGAACCAAGTTCAAAAGATTTTCTACCTGCAGCCCGCACAATAATACTCATCATTTCCAGGAAATGCTGCAAAGTAGATCCTACATCAACACAACATCAGGAACTCACAGTTGCCTTAAAATCCATCAGTGCATTGACTATTATCCAGTATTAAATGCTAACTTAGAGAATGGAAATCTCTCTCTCTTTGCTTTGAAAAAAAAAAAAAGTATAATAATAAACAAATGTACATACATATAAGTAAGCAACATTTTTTAGACCATTTGTGGAACAAATTAGCTAAAGTCAAATGTCCTGCACTGATCTGCTGATTAACAGGTTTTAAGAAACACCACAGACCACAAAACCCTGTAAATCCCTGACTCTTAATTACTGGCCTGTGGCTAGAAGGAGCACTCCACTGTGTGGTAATTCAATAAGCTCATGGCCCACTAACTAATAATATCTCCTGTCTGTAGAGCAGACCAGTGGCTGTGGTGGGTTTGATGATAGTTTGTAGTAGATATGCTCAGATAAAGGGGGATCCAAAGTATGCCTCAATCTGATAAATGAAATTGTAGTGCATATCTGTGTTTGTTTGCATAGTATGACTGTTTAGTTTGTTGTGGAGCTGTGGCAGAGAACAGAGCATCAGCCTGCAGAGCTCATTAGATAGACTTGGCATGTCATTAAAAAATAATTTCTGTCTAGTCACCAGTACTGGTCAAAAACTTTACTTTCAAACACATCTTGCACTTTAAATGAGAAAACTCAGACAAGAGAACAAAATCGCCACCCGTTAAACACTCATTTCTGTGGCAAATGAGGTTGATGTCTGATCAATTGTGTCAGTAAATCCTCTTAACTCTGGGTAAGTATCTGCAGCTCAGCAGGCCAGCTGTCAAGAAGGTGGGAGGCCGCAGAGGGGGGGCACAGCAGAGCGACGCATGAAGCATAAATGAATGGATGGACGTGTGGCAGATTTGCTCGCCATCACTTCTACTATAACACTAACACCAAGCCTAATCTCTGAATGGATAATTGATTTTTTTGTTGTAGTGTGATTAATGCAATTAGATGTTTATGTACATGAAGGAATGAATGCATTGTTTACATAAATATCCACTGTGCACTTACAGGACAGGATCTGTCCTGGACTCATTTCAGTTAAAAGTCAACATATGAATGATGTCAACCGTCATGTGATTCATCATTTATTTAAAGTTTCATCTGCACAAGAGATTGAGTCAGCGCCCTGACCCTTTACTTTGCCCTGTAGTGAACTCATCATTGAACTCACACATACTTTCCCTGGAGGAATTCAGCTGGTCTCTGTTCTGTCTCTGTTATAGGTAATTACCAGCAAAGCTAATGAAAATAAATATTTTCCATATGCATGCTTCACAAATGCAGACTAGACAGTGGGATTTTAAAGTGGATCGATGAGAAGGCCAGGCCTGAGACTGCAATGAGATAAAAACTGTTTAGTAAGTGATAAAAAATTGGACCTTAAACAAAAAGAGCTAACATGAGTCTGGGCCCAGAGACAGAATGGGCTGACCACACAATCCGGATAAACAAACAAACAGGTAGATGGACTAAAAGGCCCCTGTGCAAACTTCGCATCTGCCCTTGTGACTTTGCTTGATGAGGTAACTTGTGTTTCCACGAAATAGTTTGTCCCTGTCTAGGTTACAAAAGGATTCAAAAAAATGGGTCTCATCACAAATTAAAAGCTACAGTATAGTGATCATGTGAGACTGAGACATGCAATTACGTTTTTCTCTTTAAAAAGGTATATTTTCTATAGCTACATACATTCAAGTTATTAAAACATATAAAAGGAGTCAGCGTTAAGTATTTATTAAACTGGTTTTGTGGCAACATAATTTAACCAGTAGTTGCTGAGAGAACTTATAGGGACTATAAAGTCGTTTAGGGATTCCTATTTCAAAAATGTTGCTAAATACAGTTCCATATAGTCACTGTAAGGAAAACAACTGAGTAATAAGAATAATAGAATAATGAGTTATTAAAAATAACTCTCAACATTGTATTTATTGTTGCTTTACAAAGTGCAGAGGCTTGGCCATTAGTAGTTATAGTGGCTGTAGACTGTGGCTATGTTTGCGATGGTTCTGCTCTGTGGTTTTAAAATGCTGACCTTTTTCCCTTTTAGTCTCATGAACACCCTAAACTGCTGCAAATGGATGATGTAGGCTAATACTACAACACACTACACCTACGCCAAGCCAGTGAGCCACGGTTTGAAAAGTTCAGGTAGCTGTATTTTTTGCAACATTAATTTTCAACCTGACACGTGCTAACACAGACTATGCAACAGCAACTCCTTGCACCTCATAGTTGGTTAAATGGGTCCAGTGATTTTTGAACCTTTCCAACAACAGAGTTATTACTGGCTAGCATGCATTTAAATTGTATAGTACTTAATCAAGTGTGTGACAATAAAAAATATACAAGAATAAGTCATTTTACAAGTGAAAATTAATATGAACATGTAAGGATAGGCTTTTCCACACTCAAAAAGGCTTTGGTAAAAACTTAGCAAAAGAGTGCAAGGGGATTAGAGGTATTATCGTAATGCATCTGTGCTATAGCTTTTAGTGCTCAAGCTTCTCTTGAGTGAAAAATTACAGAGCAGCAGCAGTAGAGAATTAGACCAGTTCTACGGTCTATTAAATCCACTGAGTCCCTGCCCTGATTCTTATGTTGTGTGTTTAATTTGTCTCAAATGAAGACCCTCTCTGACAGAAAGGTGGTACTCACAGTGGCCATAACCTCTGTCCCTCTCAGGGCTGCCTCCAGTTGCAGGTGACGCCACAGGGTGCCACATACCTCCTCAGATCTAAGCAGCACTGGCACGATGCCAGTCACACCAACCCACCAGTCAGACACACTTGGCAAAGTGACAAACTAAAATGAAACAGGTAGTCCTTACTATTGTCATCTACATCAGACAAGATAAAACAGAACCAAAGAGCAATGGGGGTGTGGCCAAAGAGAGCAGAAGGGGCGGTGCCCACAGTGCTGGTTATAGGATTACCCAGATTATCCCTTGCCACAGATCAATCCTGCAGGAGCTGTTTGCTGGCCGAGTTTATGGCACAAAGCAGCTCTTCACTGCCCTCTGCCTTGTGCTTCCCTCTGAGTGAGTGGGCACAACTATCTGCTCTCAGACACCTGTTACAGTGAGGGACACAGAGTGACATTGAAGCAACTAGTGCAAGGTGAAGTGTAGCAGGAGATGTTACCAGCTGCTCCTCACCATAAGACATAAAACACAGCTCTACAGTTCTGAAATACTTCTAAAATAGTTCTTTTTTTCATGAACTAAGTCAAAATGTAACTTACGCAGTGTTATAACAGCACAGACACACATGTATATACTCTCATTGAAATTTTAGCTCTGCATTGTGCATAGTGTTTGTGTTTTTAAGAATAAAGTGAACAGCATTCCAGGAAGTGAAGAATTGTCTTTTGCAGCGGTCAAGAAAACACTGCATATAACAGTCTACATTCTAGTACATTTAAGGCACTAAAACAATGCATGCCAAAGCTACAGGGAACCTAAATAAAACACAACACTAACACAATCTTAGTCACATGCCTGGAAGTAAAAGCAGCCTTTGAGTAGTATTGCAGTGGATGATGTGCCAAAAACACTTTTAACAATTTCTGCACAACCGTTGATCCAGGCTGCATTATTTTCCGCAAAACTAATCTACCACTCAGCTTCATCCAATAAATGTAAAATTGGCACTGACGAATACATGCAGCTGCTCATGTTAATTCGCCCTGCCAGCCTATCAAATGATGACCATGTTTTACCCTTTCAAACAGACAGCACTAAAACTTGAGAAGCCTCGCCGAGCATGTGTACTATATCTATTTTCCTGACATGACTCAACAAGGCTTCTTGGGCCGTGCACCTGCATGTGGCCGGCTCAAATGTCCACACTGCACTTGAAGGACAGCCACCAGTAACAGGAGCCCCTGAGTGACAGTAAGCTTGCTCTGAGCTCCCTGTGACTATACAGTACAAGAAAGGCACTTACAAAGACCTACAGAGGGAAGCTATAATGATAGAGTTCCTTTAAAAATGTGCAGTGATAATAGCAACATGTACCCCTCTTCATACTTGCTAAATGAATCCTGAGTGCCAAAATTAGCTTTCAAAAATTAATCAAAAAATCAATGATGTATCAGAGGAAATAGATTGGATAAAAAGACACTAGTTCTACAGAATATTACAAAAATGTGATATGTGATATCTATGTTGAATATTGTGATAATGATATGATTACTAATATGTATATAAGTAAAAAAAAAAAAAATACTTTGTCTCTGTTTTTACTGCAAAAAAACTAAACTAAGACTAAACCAGGGCTAGACTGAGGAGTAAAGACTAAATAAGGCCATTTTATTATTTGATCCCAACCCAATTTTGATTAAAGGCTCTGACTGATTGACATTTATTTTGACAGTGTAAATCTCTGTGAGATGGAGGATCGTTTCTTGTGTTACAGATGTTGCGTCGGCTGATATTGCAATAAAATTTACAATATTTTATCATTACAAAGACATTGCAACAATTTTTTACTGCACAACACAAACCATTGCTATCACTATTCCTAATAAAACCTTCTGAAAGTCTCACACAGATCTAATGGCCATGTCCTCATGTGTCTTTTTCTATGTGTTGCTTAGTGACAGCCAGTGGAGTGGATACTTTTCATCTTAATCATTTCTTAGGTCTGAAATGTATTTTCTTCTTTACAGAGAGAAAGAGAACATAGAACAATAGCTGGAGGCTCTCATGTATTCCATGTTTTTATGCACCCCACTTGCACTGAAATATATTCTGAATAAGATATAGTTATGTATTAATGCAGCATGTAAAGATTTCTCACTATAGCGGTTGTTATGACTTGACAATGCCTTTCCTGAGGTGGCTAAAGAAGTCAATGCAGCTGTTAGGAAGAAGTCAGGGAAACACAGACGGTCACAAGTCAGTGTACTCTTTGCGCCGTTCTAAACCCAAATTAATCAAAAGGGTTGAGTGTTAGGAATAGGTGTAAAACCTATGGCAAATTCGAAACAGATGATTTGCTAAGGTGTCGAAAGGAATGAAAAAGAGAAATAGAAATAACAAAGTATCTTCAAAGATGGCAGAATGGATGAGGGTTATGTATAAAAGATAAAGATGAAAAATGCTAATTACAATGTACAGAGGAATATCTCACAGTGCATTAATGCAGTAATCAAATAATGCTATGCAGGTAGCCACAATGGATTAATACACTGAAAATACACCAAGGGTTGTCAAAATAGTCAAGCAAGGTTTACAGCATGTTCCTCACGACTCTCAAAGGACAGCTTTAATGAGTCATTGTGTCACTGCTATGCTCCGTGTGAGTCTAAGGTCAATCAACAGTAAATCATTTTTGTAATAATCTAATGGTGCAAGGTGGCAGAGTGGTTAGTGCTCCTGTCGCATAGAAAAGAGGTTGTGGGTTCCATCCCTGAGCTGGTAATCAATCTCTCAGAAGGGAGTCTGCATGTTTTTCCTGGGTTACAGTGGATTCTAATTCCTGGATACTTTGGCTTTTCTCCACTCTTGGCAGATATGCATGTTGAGATGGTGACTTAAACTGTCCCTAATGAATGAATGTGAGAGTAAATGAAAGGTTGTGTGAGCCCTGCAACCAACACATTATTGTCCAGGGTATACTCCACCTAAGGCCCATAGTTGGGGTAGGCTCTAGCCATACGTGATACAAATTAAATAAGTTAAACAGCTAAACCACACTTCATTTTTTTTTTTTTTTGTTTATTTGTAGTATTCAACAAAATGTCTTTAAGTGGACAAGGGCACTTGTTGTATACTCTCATAAAAGACTGGGTGTACAGCGTTCACCCACATGTTACACATATGTTGTAATTGTGTTATGACTAATTACTTGTCTGTATACATCCCATAACTAAAACACTGCCACAGCCTGAGGGTCTCCCAAGGTTCTCCGCTTGATTAAAGCTGCAATTAAATCAAGGCTTTGACCTTCTTCACTAATGACTAATTACTGGCAATTAGCCAACCCCCCAACCCCTGCCCTCCTTACAACCCCTTCTTTTCTCTCACACACACAACCAAAACAGGCCAGCATAACCCTATGACACGTAAAAAGTGAGCCTTCTGTGCATTGTGTGTTAATGTGAGTATCCCAGCTATAGAATCCGTAAGTAAACAGTACCTGCTCTAAGCCCCGCCCCCTTACCCCTCTACCTGTGTGGTTTATGTCTCTGTGTGTGAGGCAGTGGGTGGGGGAATGCTCTCTGCGTGACAATCGGCAGCAGGAGAGCAGGTCTAATGCTGTTGGGATTTCACAGTCAAACACTTCCACCCACATTCTTTAAGTCACATGATATCACGGCTATAGGAAGAAGGCAACTCAGCGAATGTGAGGTCTGGGTGAGCAACTTGGGTGTGTTCATGCATCGCTGCTTCTGCGAGTAAAAGGTGAATCACTGACCCCTGCTATGACATGAGTTCACGTCAACTAGTGTGACCTCTTTCTCCAAAGCCCCCTCTTCTTCTATTATTATTTGGCTACCCCCTTTCTTCTTCCCATATTTGAGAGCAAACACAGAACAAGCGAGCAAATGGCTGTCAGCGTGTCTAGAATCACTTCCACTGATGGAAATAAAAAATGCTGAAGTGTTGAGAGAGAGAAATTGCTGATTCTACTTAAAGCAGCCTGGAGCCATCCTGCACCAGATCTGCTAAAACACAGAAGTCTGGGAAAAGCCTCCTTAGTGGATCATGAAACAATGTGCTTCTAATCATCGGCTTTTGTTGACACTGCTTTGCCTTTAGCCGTTACAACCAGTTCATCATATCCACTCAATTATGACTAGAGTGAATGGTCCTGTGACTGTACATTTTTAATGTGTGGGTTGCTCATTCAAAGCAACTAATAAATCATACTCTTGTGGCCTCAGAAGGACAAGAAGTGTTTGTTACAGGGATCTTTTGGCTTTTTCTTAAAAAATCTGAGTGACTGAAATGCTGGCATCATATTGCATTCTATTAATGGCCAAAAATATTCAGTTTAAAGGTCAGTTTTAGGCATTCATGGGACTGGATGCCTGTGCTTCCAAGTAAATGTAAAATAAAAAATTAACAGGCTAAACAGAAAGAAAAACAAAAACTATAAGCACTTGGATAGCACAGACGACTGCCAAAGCACTGTTCCTACCTGGCAATGGTAAAGATATAGTTCCCAGACTCAAAGTCTAAGATCTTCTAGTGCAGTGATAATTTTTTCTTTGGCCCATTACTGATCTTCACTTTTGCACAATACTGTATTTTGTAAAAGATATAAAGATGATCTTAGCTGTTGTTGATTTGCCCACCAGAGTTCTTGTTAACCAAATTAAATCAAAGCAGGCAAATTACACTTTTGCCATGCACTGACTGAAGCTGACCTTAACCATACCAGCTGTATCTCCATATATCAACTCTCTGCTCACATAGATGCATTAGAAATCCTTACCAGTGTTGCTTCTGTACAGTGTGCCTGCCTGTCTATGCGCTCTCTCCCAGATGTCACTAGCATTCTCCTGGGAGCTCCCTTCATTATAGAAACAATCTTCAGCGCTCCCCAAATGGTGCCGCTGATATCCGTGATAATACAAATGGGCCGCACAATTCTGTCTCATTTCATTTGTTTGCTTGCATCGCCACACTATTATCTTTCATTTCCATTCACAGAAGACAGTGGTTTAGAAGCAGATACCATATTTTTACTGCAGTGCTTTGACAATGAGTGTCTTTCAGTGAGGGGGAAAGGGAAAACATCACATGATAAATGAAGCATATAGTGTGTGACTCAGTGAGGCTCCAAAAACTGTCTAAATGATAAAAGTATCCACTGCACTATAGCCATATTCTTAGTTGGGGCATACAATCAGTCAGGTAGCCTATGTCTCCCATATGTTGTGAACTGGGCTCTGTTTGTCTCTATTGATTTCTATTTAGCCTGTCAAACATCAAAGTTATCAGATGGTTAAGTACAAAGTCTAAATCACACCGGGCTGGCTGTCACAGAGCTGCTTTACTGTATAGCGCTGACCAGGGCGCGTCTTCATTCTCACTGCTGCTATTTGTCACCACTCAGAGTAAACTTGTTTATCACTAGAAAGATCCGCCATTCCTCTTAGCTGTTACTTGCAATTCTCACAAGATTGTAGACCAATAAATTGTGTTTCTGTCCTAAACAGTTTAGCGAGAGACGCGCGACAAGCCTCATAAATTACATAAGCGCAATTAAAGTGCCAACCTCTGACCTTGCCTGACCGGCACAACCAAGATCACCTGACTTTTGTGTTGTTTTGCTGAGGTTTGTACTTCAACTGACTCCGCTTTAAAAACTACAGTTAGCAGAAACAGAATTTGAAGCAGAATAATAATTTAGCGAACACACTATTCAGTGGGTAAAGTCCGCGATCGCTTTCGCGAACACCTCACAGAGAAGACGCCATGAAACAAACGCACTCTCCGCTGCTCACAACAAACGCGGTAGACTGAAACGGAACCACAAACAGTGTATGAATATATGTGGGAGCTGTACTTACTTAGGTGTATATACGGATCATTACTGTCCATACTGTGTGAGTTGTTGTGCCGATTTTCTAGAGTCGCTGCTGCTCCGCATCCCAGTGCATTCCTCTCCCAGCCCGACTGAACTCTGCAAGGCGGCTCTACACAGGGGCCCAGCGAGGGGGGGCGGCCAAACAGGGATTCTCCCAATGACAACAGTGGTTGATATCAAGCTCCAACACGATTGTGGTGAAAGATCTCGCCTGCACTCTGTTGCTTCTTTGTTACTTTGCAGGCAGAGAGCTTACAATGCCGCGGCATTGGAGTGTTCAGGACAGCGTGGCAGTTTTACTTTACGGCAACTGCAAAACAACATCAGCGTCAATTATTAAATGCATATAATGTAATTGCCGGACACGATAAGGACGAGTGAGTGGTAAGTTGCAGTCATAATAGTTATTATAAGTCTTGGTTTGCCATATGACGTTTAACGCACGATTGTAATGCATTGGGCTACCTATAAAATAGGAAATACATTTTACATAGGCAAAGTAAAAAATAAATTAGGTAATTTATTCGTGGAAGAAATACTAAGTAGAACTTTAATTAAATAATTAATAATAAAATGTACAATTCTATACTGATGGTAGCTTTCGTGGGTTTCAACAATGTGGATAGTGAATAAGAACACTTCTGTGAATTCTTTGAATCATTAGATAGGGTTAAAAAACATCAAACATTACATTGTTCTAGGGTCACTGTGTGAACAGTAGTTATGATACATTTGTATAATCATGTAGTCTGTTACAAATGAAATGCAAACTGTATTCTCAGCCTCTTTTTGTGATAAAGGCGTCACCAGAATTGTGCTTATGTGCTTTACGTGTATGCTGTTACGTGTGTAAAATGCGTAAAGTAGGTAAAATCCAAACGTGACCCGCTCTATTTTGATTCTCATATGTTTCTGTGAGTGTTCCCTTGTCAGTGTTTACCTCGTCCTGGCTGTGGTCCTGGTCTGGGTACCCCCCGGAGTCCCCCCACACCCCTCTTGAGCGCGCGGGGTCATGTAGGGGTGAAGCTGCCGGTACCTCAGAAGGTTATTCAGGAGTCAAGCCTGCTCTGAGGTATTCACTGCGTTGAACTGCGTAGCGACCAGACGTTCTGTCAACGCCGGGCCGCTGACCACTCACACCCCGCTAATGGGACAGGCACCCTCGGGTCCACCGTCCATGTAACAGCGTCCCATAAAAGAGCACAGGAGGATGCTAACTAAGATGAATAGCGTTTTTTCTCAGCTCATTCTGCCCTAATCAGAGCTTTTCATTTGTTATGGCCTCGCGCCAGCCCCTCCTCAGCAGCCTCCATTAGGCACATATAACGTATAAATTCATTAAAGTCACAGAGAGACATTAAAATTGCCATTTGTCACACCTCTCTTTGTGTGCCCTAATGGTGGCACATGGTTCAAGGCATTGAGATGATTTTGGTAGCGTTTTTTTCTCCCAGCAGTGCATTATGGGAATAACGTGGGAACTGAACGTGTTTTTGTTTAATCAGTGGATACATTTTCATTTCCACAATGTTATGTTTCTTGTTTGCAAAATTTAAATCCTAAAAAGTATTCTTGCTTCTTGTTCTATGTATTTCAATAACACACTAGCTAATTGCTTTGGTATAATGATATAGTGTTTTGGTGCATATCCAATCCATCCATCAACTTTTGATCCATAGCAACTAGTCAATTAAGCAACCCTTTTACACTAATCCATTTGTACTCACAGCACCATTCCCAACAAACAATGCTTAATCCTAAACCAGACTTCACAAACCTTTGCCACCTGCTATCAAAAACACTTTCGTGCAGCTAAAAGGCTACCATAACCTGAGCAGTCTGTTCTCAGTCTCCTCAAAGCCTTAAACCCCCATACATATCTAATGCACACGCATGAGAAAACACTTTGGCATTCTTCCACCATTTTGTCCCTCTTCTGTCCGTCTCTGGCTTCCGGATGATAGGTCTGGCTGGTCATCATGGGAAATAGCTTTCTCCATCTGCCTCTTCTGTCATTAACCCATCTTCATCAGGCTTTATCAAAGGGGACCCCACCTCCACTACAGCACTACCATCACAGACCCTCTTCAGCCCCTGACACCCCCTGCCCCTTGCTCCCTATACATAAGCCTGAGATGATAAGTGTTCTCCCTCTTTGTGTCAGCCAGGATAAGACAATGCCACACAGAGCTACAGAACATCATCCATCTCATAGGTCATCAATCTGGCACACAAAGGATGAAATGTAGCTCAAACAGCCTCTTGCAGGGGGGGCTCTCTTTGCGTTGAAGGAGCTGGATCACCTCCTCCTCGTTCTTTTTGGCAGCATGGTTAGGTTGGAATGACACAATTGTTTGCATTTATGTAGCCAATTAGTTTTTTAAAGTCGATGAGTATTGGTCAAAATATAAAACTAACTGCTGTCAAAGAAAGATAGCTAAAAATTAAAAAACTCAACACAATATACACCTGCTCCTGACCATCTATAGTTCAAATTTGTCCTCTCTAGAGGACAGATCCCATTGTGCTCTAAAGAAGACGTTTAGCATTTTGAATATTACCAAAATTATGGCGGTTTGGGGAACTTCCTCGTTTTCAAGAAAAATGCCATCCATTTAAAAAGTGCAATTTGTAGAAATAAATAAATTAATAAGTGTTAAATATTTCTCATTGTGCAGGTTTAGGCTCAAAATGATGTTATATTTTATATGGATCTCCAAAGAACACTTTAAATTTTCTAAATTAATGAGGAAATATTATTCCATTTGAATTTTAATAAATGTCCTCCAAAGTGGACATTTGGTGTTAGATCTTCCATTTTGTCCTTTATGTCGTTCTAATAAGAAGGAAACTGATTCAGAAAGAATCTTACTGCAGATGTTGGGTTGCCTGATGGGGAAACACAAGTTGCATGTTTGAGGGAGGCACAGAAGACTCAGAGCTCAGAAAATGAAATTGAGACTGGGCAAGAGGCAAATAAGTCAGAGCCCACATCTAGTCGCCGTCCACTTTGGAGCAAGACAATGTGCACCTTGAGTTGTTATTTTCAAGAACTACTTAGATTTACACATATATGTGTGCTCCTCAAATAATGATGAGTTGTTGTTATTTTTTCAATAGCTCAATAAAAAAAAGCAGTTGTATATTCATTAAAGCAAAAATATTTCCAGTTAAATGTAAAGTAATGGTGTCACACTCATTTAGCTAATCTCTGGAAACACTAGCAAAGGCATTCTAGCCATTAGGCTACACAGTCATGGGAAAGTCAGTCACTGAAACCCTACACAAGAAGAGTTAACCACAAAAAGTTATTTTTAAATAATTTGTATGCTGGAGTGCTGTATCTCAAAAATGAGTGGAAAGAATAAAAATGTGGGAGAAAAAAATATACACAATCATCAAGCCGTAAGTCAGTGATGGTTTGGGGTTCAATGTCACCTGCTGTTGGTCCACTGTTTCTGAAGTTTAGAGTCAATACACCCATTTACTGAAATGTTAGCTCACTTCATGCTTGTGTCTACACTTTATGGAGATGCTGATTTTATCATTAACAAATCATTATCCAACAGAACTTGCAGGCATGCTGTCCTCTCTGCTTAAAGTACCAAACACTGAATAAATTACCATGGTATTACTGTGCTAGACTGACCAACTGTACCTGAAGTATCCAGAGAAACTATGGAGTATTATCAAGAGGAAGATGAAAAACCTCAGACCCAGTAAAACAGATGAGCTGAAGAGTGTGTGATTTGACTACAAGTGTGAAGTCAAATATCCTTGGTTTGTTTATAGTCAACATGATACCTCATGAGCCATAGGCGACCCTGCAAGTACCATAACACCATCTCTGCAGGCACAAAGTTTAAATATTAATTTAATAATGCATTATTATGTAGTAGTGTAATATGTCCTCTAAGTATTACAATCAACGTGCCATGGGACTGCAGATAAAAAGTAGCCTGGGTGCCCATGTTAATTCATATGCATCGTCGTAATTTTAAACAAATAACAGCAAAATGAAAGCTGTTTATGCGCTACTTGTCAGGTCTGTTTTCCATTAATCTTGACTCTTAACAGCAGCTAAATGTAGTACTTTACATCACAACTAAGATAAAATAGTCTGCTCTGACAGAAAGAAAGACAAGTCTTATTTTTACAGCATTTAGTTAAAATAATAATATCTAATACTTGTGTGGTGCCAAATACTTGATACTAAATAAACCAAAGAAGAAATTGACCATGCACCAAATTTGTTTAAGAAAACAAGAGACACATTGTGCCTCTCTAACACAATGACAATGTGGCCAAAGCCTGTAATCCATTTTACACAAATGTCCAGTTAAACTCGTCTCCCCATATATCAGGTTGACCTGTTAATCTCCTATTCATGTCTGCATTGGAGAGGTTTTAACACACAATCAGTATGATGAGTCCTGCACTATATAGACCAAAGCCAGTCCATGCCATCACAACACCACTCCAATTAAACATACTTATGGTATCATCACTATAGGCGCACGTGAATTCACAATTGGAATTATACTTTGCTTTTCAATAAAGTAATCTGGTGTTCATCTTAGCCATACACTGAGGTGACTTGTGTTGTTTGTTTTATATATAATTCCTTGACTGCATAAATGGACATCTACATCTAGATGCAAATTCATTCATTCATCACTGATTGTCATGATTTAAGTTAAAGTGAGGATTTTCTTCGCCAACTGATCTACACCAGTCTATAGCAGAGAATAAGCCAGACCACCTGAGGTTAATCCTGCACGACCTGAAATGCTCATAGAGGATTAGGTCCAGAGTACACCTGCTACTGACACCATACTGCTATACCCTATACACCGTTAACTTACACTATTCTTGAGTCTATTTAAAGTCTATATGTGCCCAGTTGGACTCTCTCTAAATTTTGTAAACCATGGGCCTATACAATCTAGCCTACACATTTCCTTTTATCTAGATTTTCCCATAAAGTTGATTAGATTGTTTACGGCATGTTTACAACATATATAAACAGTTACCAATAATTTATTAAAGCATATAGCCTATGTAGGTCATCAAAGTGACTAAGCAGAAAACACATTAAGGTTTATTTTTAAATAATAACCTCATTTAATGTATAGTGAATTATCACAAAACTATTTTTACACAGCCCACAGGCCACTGAAACCTGTTTTAAGCCCTCAACCAATTTTGCAACGGTAACTAACCTCTTATCTGGTGAGTCCATGTTAGTGGTATCACGACGCCTTGTGGTCAACTGGGGCGTCACAGCAGCAGCGTAATTTCACTTGAACCTCAGTGGCACCCGTAGACTTACGATAAAGTCAGACGTGTATCTTTGCGCCGAACAGGAAGCTTTAACCAAAACATAGCTCACAGGACGACAATGGTTGACAGCCGATGAACAAAAGTCGTAAAACAGCTTGTTATACTTGGATATTTTACTCATGAATTCAAACGAGAATGGCATCTATTTCCACGTCAGACTTAGAAAATCCACAACATTGTCCTGTGATGGATAATGAGACGGGAATCATCTCCATCGACCAGGGAGGCGAGTGGGGTAAGTGCTGCTCATGTGTTCCAGAAAGATCTACCGAGGACAAAAATACATTATAATGAAAAATAATCATAGAAGCTTTCCATCAACAACTCTGTGGTAAAACACATTCAGTGGAGACACATGTGTGCGTACTCCAACAATATCATTAGCCATTTAGCATGTTAGCCGCCCCCACCGAAATGATGTAACCTGCCAGGGCTGCTAGTAATATCATGTAACAACTAATAACAACAGCAAAAACAATACTTATTTTGCACTTAATGCTTACTTTGTATGTGCCTACATGTTTAGCACTTGTACCTGAATAATAGCTTATAAATGAATAGCTTATAATAATAAAATTGTAGTTATAGCTTTTATTTCATCACTGTTGTGATATCCTCAAAATATAAATTTTTAGAGTGAATGACACATGACTCTTGTTAAGTCTGTTTTATGGTGTACTATTTGTTACAGACATCAGCCTTTTTGATGAACTAGAAGACCTGGGAGATGCAGATGAGCTGCTGGAGGCTCTGGAGCATGCAGGCTTTGTGAGTTACACGTTTCCTTACCATGCAAATAAGATTATGGGGCTGGAACAAACAGAAGAATTACTCAAGAGAAAAGCTGCACCTGTTAGAAGAAGAAGGTGCAGCTGTAAGAGTGCACTGGTTTTCACAGTATCACAGGTGGTTTCATTTAGGTTATGGTTTATTGTGTAAGTTGAAGATATATTAATATATTATGCAAGGTTTTAATAAAAAAAACTAATCAAACCTCCACAGACACACACACACAAAAAGCACATTATTCCATAGCTACAACTCTCTAAGACAAAACAGAGATGAATATGTGAACACACTACTCCCTGAATTTCACCAGTACCACATTTGTGTGTAGAATCTTTCACTAAAAATATTTAAAACATAGTGTTAATTGAAAATCAGAGTAGTAGTACTCTAGATTATGTAGATTATTTTTGCAGTTAAACGAATTTGAGTACAGACCAGTAAATCAGATCTTTGTATTTAAATATGTTTAATAGTGCGAAGAGCCCTGCAACAAGCTGGCCCCTGTCCAGGGTGTACCCCGCCTACGGCCCAAAGTTACTGGGATAGGCTCCAGTCACGCGCGACCCCTAACGGGAATAAGCGGTAGAAAATGAATGAATGAATGAATAATAGATAATAGAATAGAATAATAGAAAATAATAATAAAGAGCGCATGTAAGCTCTTACAGATTATAACATTAACTGTCAAAGACATTGCAAATACTTGTGATGACAAGAGTTATGAAAGTATGGTAAAGATATAATAATACTGTATATTATTTTATGTTATATAAGCTCTATACTGAAATTATTTAAAAGATGTTATAATTTGATATCATATTCCTGTTTTATAGGCTAATGATGGACATGATCTAAATTTTGATATCGTCATACCCCCATGGGATGAAAGGGACACAGGGAGCACCTATACAGGTACAGCGCAATGTACAAAGCAATGTTTGATGCACTGGTCCTGTGAAGATGCTTTGTTATTTTGTTAAATAGTAAAATCCATTCTGCAATAACCAGTAACAACCATTTTTTGATTTAGATTTTTTGTTTTTTTCTACCAACAGAATGTGTATAAAACATGTTTTTTTCTTTGTCCCTGTGCATCCAGATGGTGAGATGAGTGTGGACTCCCTGTCACCTGCCCACACTCTGAGCTCTGTCCCCTCTCCTGCCTCTGTGGAAGTCTTGTCCCCATACTCCTTACATGTGAGTTGACTGATTTCAACACCTCATCCTTTTTTTTATTTGCTCAAGACTTTTTTACAACTTTTTTGTTTGTATTATCTTGTGCATGCACACTTGAAATAAACAAGACCCCTAGACCATATGGTGTCCAGACATCAACAGCTGTTTGATGGAAGCACACACACTTGAGATACTTAATAACAAAAGCCTTAAACACCTTGTCTAATTAATATTTTGCTGTCCATCTGTACTGTGTAGCACCCTCTTTTTTGAAGAAGGTGCTGACAACCTGACACATATTAGCATAATTTAGGAGGCAGATGTTTTCACTGTGTGTCAAAACCAAGGACATGGGTTACATCTTTATCAGACCTTCATATAATGTTCCATATAACATTTTTATCTGACTTCTAAATTACACAGCCAAAACATGTTTTGTTTCACTGTCTTTAAGTTAGGACAAGGACATTTGATGTTGTTTATATTATTTATTTATATATTTGTGCAATATTAATCATCGTCTGTTTGTAAAATCTCTTTATTTACTTGTATGTCCAGGATGAAGCTCTTTCACCATGGTCCCAGCCTTCCCCTGCGTCAGTTTGTTCAGAGTCGAGTGGCTTTTCTGAAGCCATCACGCCATCTAAAAAAGCTCCAAAGAGAACCAGTCAGTCTGTGCGAGGTGTGTAATTTCACTCCCTGATTTAAAGCCAAGGGGAACAGAAAACATATAGTTATCTAACAAGAACAGTATACAAAATAATACACTACAACAATACATCTATATGCTTACAAGAAATAATTAGAGATTCTAACAAAATGTCCAAATCCACAGCCAAACCTTCCCAGCCAGCTAAAAGGCCAATCCAGTTTGGTCCAAAGGTTTCAATCCAGCCCAAACCTGTGATCACAGCTGTGCCCTTGGCTCATGCAGCAGCTCCCCTGCAGGCCAATACAATCATCATCCAGCCTCTGCAGACTACTGTGCTACCGGTGGTCAAACCAGCTCCTGTCAGCATCCAACCAGCACCACCTCCAGGTCAGAGCCCACACTGCAACTCACAACAAACGGTCAAACTAATCAAGGTTTTCCTTCGTAACTGCTTGTTATAATAATTTCAGTTAATCCTTAACAAAGACATATATTATATTAGTAACTGTTGACACAAAGGCTTGGAATTTATTTGTTTACTTTATATCTTGTTTTACTGACTTGACCACCAGAGGGCGCTTTAAACTTATTTTTGCTTACAAGTGGCGTTACTGCTCTTGAGCCTGAAGCGCCTTATGCATATGCTTATGCTTACGTGTCTAAAATATATCAAACTTTTTTTTACCTGTTGTAATCAGTGAATACACCTGAAAAGCTTGTTTACTAGGTATTGCATGCATTTACCATAAAAATGATCATAGTGATTGAGTTTTACATTTTATGACATAACACTATTTGTTATGAGGTAAGGTCATTTTAGGGCTGTGGTTTGTGTGTGTTCTCTTAGGATTTCAGTTATTTGGTGGTTTAGCCTGTCTGGTTTAGTAATCTGTTCCCCTGTGTGTGATGTCAGTAGCGCCCAGGCCAACATAAATACTTGTCATTGCCTTGGATGCAAGAGGGTGGAGTATTTGACCTTTTTAAACTTGGATTTGAACTTGGCTTTTCTCTTTTCTTGTAATGGCCAAATGACAGATAGTTTCAACCAGTTCATTTAACTATAATGTCTTGGATAAAGAAAACCTTGCTTCGTGCAAGTGAATGTTCTAATGATTTATTTGGAGAGCAATCATTAAGCATCTGTGATATTTTATAAAGAACAAATACAGATTAGTCCACACTTTGAACCAAGGAAACTCTTTTGTTCTTTTAAACCAAATAAGACAGGTGTTTCTGAGAATTTTCTTTTCACTTTCACCCCTATTAATTACTCTTACAGATGGCAAGTTTGGGTGTAAGATAAAAAGCCGAACATGCTAGTATGTGAACACAATTAGCACTGGCAGGTTGTTTAGAATTAGAGGTGACAGCTGCAGGGTCACTTTAAGGAATGGTTCCTGGCACTGTTAAACAGGTAGGCTAAGTCAGAATCATCAAGGTTTCTACATTATCATTATCATTACATTATCTTCATTAGTCTTTCTCACTTTTTTTCAAATTTGAATCTGTACAGATGTAAACATGTGTGCCTCTAATAGAGCGGTATAATGTTAGAACAAACATGTGATATGTAAAAACTTGGTTGAATATCACAATAATTGGCAATATTTGGATACCCTTAAGGTTAAGGCTTTATTAACCTGAGGTATAGTAAATGTGCAATTCAGTTTTTATTTATAAAAAGATACAAGGCTTTAGACCCAACACTCAAAACTGGGGCTAAATCACAACTTACTAAGCCTTACTGGTTTAAGACTGATCCATGTATAGTGAGAAGTTAATTATGACTAAATCTACACATTATAATGTTTTTATTTGCTCCAGACACATATTTTTCTTGAGATATTGATTTGTATTTACTTTTATTGCGACAACAGTAAATTAGCAATACCTTGTGCAGCCCTAGCCCCTAAGGAATGTGGAAGTTAAGAGCATAGGTCACAATGGTAAAGATCTTTTGCACCTGTATTTTAAAAGTCCTATTAAAGCAAAGGGGTCAGCGTATTTCTTGGGTGAGTGAGGGTCACAGAGCTGTTGCATCTGCTGCATGTGGTGCCACTGTTATATTTCACCATTGGATTAAACATTTTTTAAATAAACAGCAGACCATTGAACATGCAAACACACATAGACAGAAAAACAAACTGACTCACTACCATAATAACAGACAGTGTAATCATATAGCATAAATAAGATTATAGTACAGCAAAGCCCTGTAATAGGAGTGTTTATGTGTTGTGTCTTTCCTCAGGTCATCCCATAGTGCTGTCTCAGCCGGGCCAGGTGCTGCAGATCCAGACCCCACAGGCACTCACTGCTAATGTAGTAACAATGCCAACGCTGAGCCCAGAGAGGCCTGTCCCGGTCGCAGCTCCATCAGTCGTTTCTCTCAGCCTCTGTGCTCCCTCTTCAGACGATGATGTAAGTCAACATAGTAACTACATACTTGCACTCAAATCACTTGGATACATTTTATTCAAAATTGTGATATTTTCTAGAACACACTTTTGCTTTTATTTTAGTAAATTTTGGAAGGCAACATGTCGCATTCAAGTATAGCCTATAATTGAGTTAAAGTGCTTGCTTCTGCTTCTGTCCCTAAAATCAAATTGGGAGATTGAGATTTTTAAGGTGAAAAAAAGTTTTATTTTTACTCAAGTAATACATGTGTTGAGTACTTTTACTTCTACTTGAGTATAAGTTTAAGTTCTTCCACCTCTGAAAATTGCTGCGCAGTCACAGTCTTTTTGGTGAACAACTAATCCCCAATTTTATGTGTCCTAAAAATCACATTGGCAAAAGATGAAAGATATAAAAACATGTCTGCTCTCTCTAAAAGAGTCCTACTCTTCCTCTTTGGTTTCCTTTTTAAACAGTAGAAATTGATTTAATCTAATTTTAGCAGCCTAAAATGTTTTTTCCAAGACATGTATTAGACAAAAACTCTTTACAGAAAACGTTACAGTATAATAAATTCAAGATAGTTTGCACTTCCTGTCTTGAGTGCAGTTGCAGGCAGCTGCATGTTATAACACATGTACGGACTTGCCTGCTGGTTACAATAATCACATTGACTGGAACTAGTACCACATGCATTTGGTCAGTTACAACTTAAGTGTAACCAATTACTCATTATTTTAGAGGAAAATAGGAAAATAAGGTGTTGAATTGCCTAAGCAATTTCTTTATTATGTTAGGCGTGTATTTCCACATCAAAAAAGAAAGATGGTAGTGTCCATTTGAAAACATTACTTTTTGGAGGAAAATTTCATGAAGCTATTGGAAATATAGTTTTACATGTAGTTTTGGACTACAGGGCTGCCAATGTTGCCAATAATATGTAACAGTCTTCTTCTAACATGTCCAAATAACTGCGAAATTGTCCAAATCTGTGTCTGGGGCTTTACTGGCACAAGCAATAAAAACAAACACAGTTTAGATATTGTCGTAGAAGAACATTGTTCTCCAAATAGACAACAGAGAGTGAAAAGGTGAAGTCAGTGCAACTCCAGCCCGACAAAGTGAACTCACAGCCTGGAGACCTTTTGATTTCGAGCATATTAATTTGACTTAGGTCAGAGTAATGATAAGATCAGACAATACATGCACGCAGTGGTGATTACCAGCTACCACTATGATCAGGTACTATCTTCGTAGTTAATTGTGACATATGCTCATGATCTCTGTAATAGTTGCCATCTTTTTCTGAATGCGTGTCCTTATTTAATCGAAGCATCTGGGATATTACAACCAAGGGCTAGTTCTTGGCCCATTGTCCTTTGTAGATAAAATACAAATGTTCCAGTTGTTTGTTTTGTCAGCCTCTATTGCACACTGGTGAGGGAGATCCTCTGACCCTTAGCAACTTTATTGTTGTATTAGGCTATGGTCTTCATGTCAAAACAGCTTGCTCATGTCTGACATTTTGTAGGTTTAGGATATGTTTTCAGTTTTTCTCTTATGTTTTTTGTGTTTTTGAAATATATATTATAGTCTAATTACAGTTATAGCATGTTGGGTTTACTTATATGCACCAAGTACATGCTATGTCTTTATCACCATGATTTTATGATGATTTTTAACAATGCTTTAAATGTTTTGAAATACACATTCACGAATGATGTCTGTGAAGACTCACTGGGATAATTGCATTGCAATAGAAGGTTTAAAAAGCAGTTGTCTGGACAAAAACTTTAAAAACCAAGTCCAGATGACTGCTTTTTAAACCTTTTGCTGCAATTCATGAATGATATCAAATTATTTTAACAAATGGGTCTGACAACTCAGTTGGTCTGCATAACTAAGAGTTGTACATGGGTTGTTACTTAACTACAGAGAAAACCATCCATCCATCTTCTTCCGCTTTATCCGGGGCCGGGTCGTGGGAGTCTAAGCAAAGATGCCCAGACTTCCCTATCCACAGACACTTCCTCCAGCTCTACCGGGGGGACCCCAAGGCGTTCCCAGGCCAGCCGAGAGACATAGTCCCTCCAGCGTGTCCTAGGTCTTCCCCGGGGCCTCCGCCCGGTGGGACATGCCCGGAACACCTCCCCAGGGAGGCGACCAGGAGGCATCTGGAACAGATGCCCGAGCCACCTCAACTGACTCCTCTCGATGTGGAGGAGCAGCGGCTCTACTCCGAGCTCCTCCCGTGTGACAGAGCTCCTCACCTTATCTCTAAGGGAGCGCCCAGCCACCCTGCGGAGGAAACTCATTTCGGCCGCTTGTATCCGGGATCTTGTCCTTTCGGTCATGACCCAAAGCTCATGACCATAGGTGAGAGTAGGAACATAGATCGACCGATAAATCGAGAGCTTCGCCTTTCGGCTCAGCTCCTTCTTTACCACAACAGACCGATACAACGACCGCATTACTGCAGACGCTGCACCGATCCATCTGTCGATCTCACGCTCCATCCTTCCCTCACTCGTGAACAAGACCCCAAGATACTTGAACTCCTCCACTTGAGGCAGGAACTCTCCCCCAACCTGGAGAGGGCAAGCCACCCTTTTCCGGTCGAGAACCATGGCCTCGGACTTGGAGGTGCTGATTCTCATCCCAGCCGCTTCACACTCGGCCGCAAACCGCCCCAGTGCACACTGAAGGTCCTGGTTTGATGAAGCCAACAGGACAACATCATCCGCAAAAAGCAGAGATGAAATCCTGTGGTTCCCAAACCAGACTCTCTCCGGCCCCTGGCTGCGCCTAGAAATTCTGTCCATAAAAATAATGAACAGAACCGGTGACAAAGGGCAGCCCTGCCGGAGTCCAACATGCACTGGGAACAGGTCTGACTTACAACCGGCAATGCGGACCAAGCTCCTGCTCCGGTCATACAGGGACCGGACAGCCCTTAGCAAAGGGCCCCGGACCCCATATTCCCAGAGTACCCCCCACAGGACGCTACGAGGGACACGGTCGAACGCCTTCTCCAAATCCACAAAACACATGTGGACTGGTTGGGCGAACTCCCATGAACCCTCGAGCACCCGATAGAGGGTGTAGAGCTGGTCCACTGTTCCACGGCCAGGACGAAAACCGCATTGTTCCTCCTGAATCCGAGGTTCGACTATCGGCCGAATTTTCCTCTCCAGTACCCTGGAATAGACTTTCCGGGGAGGCTGAGGAGTGTGATCCCCCTGTAGTTGGAACACACCCTCCGGTCCCCCTTCTTAAAAAGAGGGACCACCACCCCGGTCTGCCAGTCCAGAGGCACTGTCCCCAACCGCCACGCGATGTTGCAGAGACGTGTCAGCCACGACAGCCCCGCAACATCCAGGGACTTGAGGTACTCAGGACGGATCTCATCCACCCCCGGAGCCTTGCCACCGAGGAGCTTTCCAACCACCTCAGTGACTTCAGCTTGAGTGATGGACAAGTCCACCTCTGAGTCCCCAGCCTCTGCTTCCTCAACGGAAGGCGTGTCGGTGGGATTGAGGAGATCCTCAAAGTATTCCTTCCACCGCCCGACAACATCCCCAGTCGAGGTCAACAGCTCCCCACCTCCACTGTAAACAGTGTTGGTGAAGCACTGCTTCCCCCTCCTGAGGCGGCGGACGGTTTGCCAGAATTTCTTTGAGGCCAACCGATAGTCCTCCTCCATGGCCTCCCCGAACTTTTCCCAGACCCGAGTTTTTGCCTCCACAACCGCCTGGGCTGCAGCACGCTTGGCCTGCCGGTACCCGTCAGCTGCTTCATGAGTCCCACAAGCCAACCAAGCTCGATAGGACTCCTTCTTCAGCCTGACGACATCCCTTACTTCCGGTGTCCACCACCGGGTTCGGGATTGCCGCCACGACAGGCACCAGAGACCTTGCGACCACAGTTCCGAACGGCCGCATTGACAATAGAGGTGGAGAACATGGTCCACTCGGACTCCATGTCTCCAACCTCCCTCGGGATCTGGTCAAAGCTCTCCCGGAGGTGGGAGTTGAAGACCCCTCTGACAGAGGGCTCAGCCAGACGTTCCCAACAGACCCTCACAACACGTTTGGGTCTGCCGAGTCTGTCCGGCCTCCTTCCCCGCCAGCGGATCCAACTCACCACCAGGTGGTGATCGGTTGACAGCTCAGCCCCTCTCTTCACCCGAGTGTCCAAAACACACGGCCGAAGGTCAGATGACACGACTACAAAGTCGATCATCGACCTCCGGCCTAGGGTGTCCTTGTGCCACGTGCACTTATGGACACCCCTGTGCTCGAACATGGTGTTCGTTATGGACAAACTGTGACTAGCACAGAAGTCCAATAACAAAACACCATTCGGGTTCAGATCGGGGAGGCCGTTCTTCCCAATCACACCCCTCCAGGTGTCACTGTCGCCGCCCACGTGGGCGTTGAAGTCTCCCAGCAAAACAATGGGGTCCCCAGTCGGTGCACCTTCCAGTACACCTCCCAGGGACCCCAAGAAGGCCGGGTACTCTGTACTGCTATTTGGCCCATAGGCACAAACAACAGTAAGAGACCTGTCCCCAACCCGAAGGCGTAGGGACGCGACCCTCTCGTTTACTGGGGTAAACTCCAACACATGGCGGCTGAGCTGGGGGGCTATGAGCAAGCCCACACCGGCCCGCCGCCTCTCACCGCGGGCAACGCCAGAGTGGTGGAGAGTCCAACCTCTCTCGAGGAGCTGGGTTTCAGAGCCCAAGCTATGCGTGGAGGCGAGCCCGACTATATCTAGCCGGTATCTCTCAACCTCCCGCACAAGCTCAGGCTCCTTCCCCCCCAGTGAGGTGACATTCCATGTCCCTACAGCTAGAAGCTGTGTCCGGGGACCGGGCCGTCGAGGCACCCGCCTTCGACTGCTGCCCGATCCACACAGCACCGGTCCCCTACGATTTCCTCTGCGGGTGGTGAGCCCACAGGAGGTCGGGCCCACGTCGCTCTTTCGGGTTGTACCCGGCCGGGCCCCATGGGCAAAGGCCCGGCCACCAGGCGCTCGCATTCGAGCCCCAACCCCAGGCCTGGCTCCAGGGTGGGGCCCCGGCTGCGCCATACCGGGCGACGTCACGGTCCTCGATATAATACTATTCATAGGGGATTTATGATTTATACAAGAAATAAATGCCATTTTAAATGTTTTTGCAGAAATGCACATACAACAACATTTCTCATAATCCTACACATTATAATGTTTTACTGCTTCCATCTGGATGATTTATCTTCACATTATTGGTGTTTTTTGTTTTTGTGTGGTATTTGAATGCTTAACCACAACAAATATAAAAATACTATTATTGTTAGTGCCTGTTGTGTTATGTATAGTAACAGTTGACCTTTGGCTGTAAAAACACCCGACTAAAAGGGCTGAGAGTGACTAGTCCAATTATCACACGGCATAATATAGAAGAAGTACTTTTTGTGCCAGAGTTGGAGAGCATAGATAATAAATTAAAAACCCCTTTACTGAACCACGTCAGTAAAGTTTACAATGGGTGATTGTGGGACAGTGAAAATTATTTAAAGATAAGGCGGATCCTATGTTGTCATGGTAGAGCCAAAAAAGTTTAAAGGACTGAACAGTGTTGGCAAGTTTACAGGACTTATAGGCTCATAAGGTCAAGTGAAATCCACAAACAATGACAGTGAGCTCATGTGTATTGGTATTGTTCAAATCAAGGTCCATGAGAAGTTGGTGTACGACATAGAGCCCCTGCAGCTGCAAATACTTCACAGCTTGTCTTTAGTTTGTGTAAAATGCCTGTTAGAGATGGCATGCTTATACCAGGTGCTCTACATGCATACAGTATGTCTCTGTGCTGTTTACAAGACTGTATTCTGGCCCTTAGTGCAGCACTATAAGCCCTGGTGTTAAACGGCTGCTAAACGATTACATGCTTCAGACAGGTGTTGTGCAGGATGGAGCGTTTGTGACAGCTGTAAACAGCCATTAGCAGTGGCATGGCTATAAGGTAATGGGGTCCTGTTCAGTCAGGGATTAAGTTGTGTGTGTGTGGGTTCTACACTGAAACTGTTGCCCTAAAATTAGAGGACTCAATAAATCCTCCCATTAGTAGTTTAGAAGATTTATGGGTGCCAACCCCAGAATTATAGTGTGTCTATAGTTTTTACAAGTTTAATTCTGAGTCCAAGTACTAAAGTTTACAGAAAACACTGAAAAGATTAGCTGAGAGCTAGCAGGCCTGGACAGTATGAATACAGAAACATACTCTCATAGGGAGAAACAAGACAAAGGAAGCACTTTGTGTAAGATCCACTCCCCTTAATGTTTACCCAAGAGCTTTACAAGAGCACTTAATAAAAAAAATCCTAAAATGTATTATAAATCCACCATGATAAACCCAAGATTAATTTATTTAAAAACCCCAAATTTCACTAACTTAAATTTGAATTGCATACTAACTTAGTTGGATTAATCTAAAATTACAGGTGTACAGTTGTACCTGTGGGGCACAAGCTGCTGGTTGATTTGACTTAGCCTTGTTAACCAATTCTTCTGGAGTGAATAATAATGTATTTAAAAAACTTTTGACACTGTTAACAATATACTACATACATGTACAGTTACAGTGGCACAGCTGTCTTCAACTTCACACTGTCTCATAAATTGAAATTCACTGAAAAATGCCCTTCTGCTATTTCCCCATGCCCCACATCTTTGAGTTTTCTGGTGCCAGTGATTTGAAGTCCCCCTCATCTTCTCTCCTTGGTAACTGCTCCACAGAAGTGTTCCCAGGCTCGGGCTGGTGGCACAGCTCCCAGATCTGGGCCTGCAGACAGAGGGGTTTCTCAGGAGACAGAACACAAATACGAGGGATCCAAATAACTTAATCACCAGTGGAGCTATTAGGCCCAGGATCTTAGAGGCTTACCCCAGAGAGTGCATATGTGTTTTGGGAGGGGCTGTAAGGCGGTTGTCTAGAAATGGACAAAGATGTCCAGACAAAATGAGTCTAGCTCCTTGAATGTAAATATAAGGTCTATGGTGTATCATTATGTAGCCTAATTTTCTAACACTTGACTTCATTCAACTCCTGGATTTACCATAAAATCTTCACTGACCATTTGAACAAAGAATATGTTTGGAAATTAGTATATTTAATATTAAATGGTTTATGATTTAAACTCTGCTTTAAAAACAGACCAGCACATCTAGTCTGAACATGCATAGAGTGTTTAAGTATGTCCCGTGTGAAGCCATTTCTCAAACACTGACATGCTCTATAAACATGTTCCACTTCACATGTTGAGCAGAGACTTTGTATGTGACCTCTTGACCTTGCAGCGGATGTTTTGTAAATATTTTAAGCAAAGGCTTAAACATGTGCATTTTAGGTCTCTTTTGGGTGATGTTAAAACAGTGATTTGTTGCAGAAGTGACATCAAGGTGTCACAGCACGTCTTGACAATTTCTGTTTATTATTTCTTTAAGTTGAGCATCAGAAGCTGAAGTGCTCACTGGCAAAAGCATATAGCAATAGCTAGTTGTTTTGAAAGAGAAAAAAAATGAATTACATAAAAACATAATTCATTGATGAAGTATTTTACCTATTAGATGTGTAGGTACACATACTATTCATTATATTATTTCACACATATATTTCATTTTATGCCTACATTTTTTTTCCATATTGACTTTGGGTGCTTTCACTGACTGCAGATTTATCATAGACACAAAAAGGCATTTCAAACTAAATGGTTTTGCGAACATAGACAAACATGATGTCACACTAATGAGAACAGGTGGCTCTGTTTCTCACTTCACCACATTTTTCTCCATAATTGCTTTTCAGCTATTGTGTTTGGATAGGTGCTAAAATGTGTAATAACAACATTTT
This sequence comes from Bostrychus sinensis, assembly GCA_020698575.1. Lineage (NCBI taxonomy): Eukaryota > Metazoa > Chordata > Actinopteri > Gobiiformes > Eleotridae > Bostrychus > Bostrychus sinensis. Next base: position 19,418,934 of record CM036246.1, read on the forward strand.
TTTGTTTGCTTTATCACTGTAGTCCAAGTTGTCCCAGAGGCAGCAGCGGATGATAAAGAACCGAGAGTCAGCTTCCATGTCACGGAAAAAGAAGAAAGAATATCTGCTGTCACTGGAGGCTCGACTGAAAATGGCATTGTCTGAGAATGAGACACTCAAAAGTGAGAATGGCAACCTCAAGAGGCAACTAGAGGGTCTACTGTGTGAGGTGAGAGACAGATGGTAAAAGCTTTGACGCAGCCACTTTACAAATCGCCTCTTGCTAAGATGGCTGCCAAAAAAAAAAAAGAGAGAGAGAGAGGAAGAAAAACTGCCAATGACAAATGCATCTAAAACTGTACTACATACTGTAACATTATTTTGTTCTTTTTCATTTAGAACACAGTGCTAAAGACAACCGCCCCCAAGAGGAGAGCTGTGTGCCTGATGGTTGTTCTGGTGTTTCTCGTTTTTAATCTTGGACCAACAAAGTAAATACTAAACTTACCACTTACACCGTTAACTTTACTAATTTGCTTAGCACTTTGATTTCACATACAATCCACGTACAGCTAAAAAATATAAATTTGATGCATAAGAATTGTATTAGTGGAAGAGCACCATTGGGAAACCCCATGACTCACTGTGGGAATTAGGCTTCTCATGCAATACGTAGCACACAAAAATATCAACCATGCAGTGTTTCTCATTAAAATGTGTTGTTATTTTTTTATACCTGCTTTGTTTTGGGCAACGTAACCAGTTACTTTGTGTGTTTGTGTTGAAAGTATGGTCAGATTTAAAACATAGACACAGTTGAACAGTGCCAAAGATTGTCCTGGGAAACTGACCAGAGAGTAAGGGTTGTGTAATTTCACAACCTCAAACTCACAGTGCACCACCAAACATGAAGATAAAAACCTTTGTTCTCATGTTGTAAAAATGTTTGTTTTCTTCTGGGAGTAGCTTTCCCCACAAGCACACAGACATTTAGAAAGTCTGATAGGCTTTCATAATCAGTCTGTGTTCTTCGCTGGTAATATGGTCTTTCACTTCATTTGTTCTCGAGAGTTTAAACCTATATTTGTAGGGAGCCGTGAATGAGTTTGTTTTTGTGCTACAGTCAGTGTGTGTGTGTATCTGTGCTTACGTCTGTGTGTTTTGTGTTAGGGCTCTCCTTTGGAATGTAAAATATGCCCCTTTTGAGGTCAGATCCCTTTGAAATGAAAATGCCACTCTGTGTATTTAATACTCCTGAAAGGGTGGTGTGTATTTTCTGTGCCCCAGTGTGTCCTGAGTTATGCAGTCTAGATCAGAGTTCACATTTGACTTGTGGCTAAAAAGTGAAAAGCCCTCCTGTGCGCAGGATGTGAGCAGCAGGGGATTCAGCGGTCATTTCAGTCCAGTCCAAGTCTGTCATGTCAGCTCTATTCTTTCATCTGCTCATCTGACTTACTGCACCTTGTCCCATGTCTTTACTCACCTCATCTCTCTACAGTCTCTTTCAGGGTGGCCCTGGATCCAGGCTGGATGTTGTTTCCACACAGCACAGTGGCAGACACCTGCTGGGCTTCTCCTCAGACGCAGACGCAGAAACTGAAGTTGTCATAGGCTCAGAGCCTCAGAGCACTGGCCCCTCTGAGATGTCAGACAGGTAATCAATTCAACCCACCCAACACCTTTCACAACACTGTATTTATACAAGATGTTGGCAGACCAGGATGCACCTGTGCTCTGGCACTGGTCGCCCATTACACCACATGTAAACATATGCTCCAGTTCTTTACCAACTCTGTCCAAACATCTCCCATTAGAAAACCATGGTTGTGGCTAGGTGAGAATTGGGGTCAGGCTTTATTTGACATCTAGCTTAACTTTGCTAGTAATAGTTTGTTTTTCAAAAGGTTTCTATTCTATTCTTTCTATTTTTTTAATTCTGGCAGAGGTATAAGAGTCATATTTGTAAATTACTCAGGCAAACTTTTTTTGGTAAATTAACTGGACCCCAGTGGAGACATTTTGTGAGGTGGTCAGCATATCTCCAGCAACTGCAGCCTGTGTCGTGTCAGATCTATGCGTAGGGTATGTCACATGTTAATGCAAACCATTCGTGTGTAGCCTCAGGTTTCCCAGCAGCATTTTAACCAGCACAGACAGGAAGGAACACATTAGCCTTTACAAAGGGGTGACAGCACCAAACACTGCAGAGGGCAGTGCAACGGCGGAGATATGCAACCTAATCTGAGTGTACCCCTGAAAACAAGATGTGTGTGTGCTGGGGGGCTTAATGTGGACCCTTGGCAGGACTTTTGGTCAGACCGCTCTGCTCTGACTTGTTGTCTCAAGGAACGTTTTCCAGAACACTCAAGAGTCTGAAGCACAAGGCGTAGTCGCTGTGTTGTCTTGTATTTGGGAGGCCCAGTGGGGCAGTTTACGTCAGGTGGCAGGCGTTTTGTTAGAAAGCTCTGCAGGTGGGCACTGACTGTGGATAGTCTACATCAGCACCTCCCGCAAGATAATCATTCACTCAGTGGTAGGACTGTTATTTCAGTCACTGTAACTTCTGAGGAGGGAAGCCAAGTATGCCATGTGCTGAAGCTGTAATTTTTAACATATGTATACTCTCATGGTACCACAAACTTTTGAATTGGTGTTTTCATATCGTCTTGTTCCTAATAAAACTTGATGTGACCTACTGGGTGGTTAGGGCCAGGCCTCTGTGGCATGGTTCTGATCATTTTGTGCTTGTTTTGTAACTGAGGCAATGCCACTTCTTACGTTGTATGTCAGTGAAATACAATAGTTGGCATTCACTTTAAGGTCTCCTACATTGTACATATTCTTTATTTTAATACAGTTTTGGTTTCTTTTAACTTTGCTAAATCCTATGATATTAAGACCTACTCGGAGTCCTGCGCAAAAAATAAATAAATCATTTTTTAAGTGTAACCTCTCGATTTTCTTTTGTCTATGATGCTTTAGTTCTGAAGATAAGGCTTTGATGGTGGTCAAGGATCCCATCTTTCTCAGACCACCTCCTCCCTGCCAGCCTCCAGTCAACAGAACCAAGTGCATGGAGTAAGTAACCCCACAACATGCCTTATAAGCTTGCTGACACGTCACCTTTCAAAAAAGTCAACAAAAATACCTGAATTAGTTTTGAAGGACTTCATAATTACCCCATTGATTGGCAGGTTGGCCCATGAGCTGAGGGGCTGGGTCCACCGTCATGAAGTGCAACAGACCAAAACCAGACGCATGAGTAACAGTAATCACAAGTCTACTCGAACCATTCTGGTAAGTCACAATATTATGCTTTTGAGTGTATTGTACACAACATTCAATACTGGCACACCACAACCAATGTAATTGTAGAACTCTGCCAGCCACTAAACAGTAAAAGGCATTATTTTTTGGCAAAACTTTCTCATCACACCTTTCCCCTCATGCCTCACTTGATTTTTTTCTATAGGGCTGAGTTTATTCCAGCAACCCTGAGAACATAAACAGTCCAAGGGAGCTGTAGATTAGACACTCACACACCATTTTCTATCATTATTCAGAATCTATCCTGTCCACCAAGAGATCTGTAGTTGTGATAACCTAACCTAAATACAAATGCACTTTGCCTGGGTTTACTCTCTTCGACTGTAGTACGCATTGTTTAAATAAAAATAGTTTTGTTTGCTGTAGATTTGGACAGATAGATTTTTATAGATTCAAAAGTGCTACCTTATTAAGAAACACAACACAAAAAATGATCTCATTAGCCGAAAAATTAGCGGTTACATTTTCTTTCTTTTTTTCACAGAAGACAGACAGGAAGGAGGCTTCTCAGATTGTGCCTGTCCAATACACAAAAACTACTGAAGACAAGTAAGTACTCTGAAAATGTTTAATATTTGTGTTTTATATCAAGTGTCTGTAATAACAGAACTGGAGGTAACTTTTCTTTATATATTTCTTCTTTTCAATGTTATGATGCTGTTATTAAAACATCTGTCCAAAATAACTCTACTATCTCTATCAGACAGATGGAGTTGACAGCTTCTTGGCCGCCTACAGTGTTTTCCCAGTTTGAATTTTGTTATAAAACACCACAACCTTCAAGAACAATAGGAGACACATCTCTTTTTGAGCCATAGATTCTCCAAAACTAAAATACAAAATCCACAATTTATACATAAAGCATGAGAATTTGCGGCAGAGTCCCAGTTTATTGTCTTGTGACATGTTTTTGCCGTCTTTGTTTCCTTACCACTGTATACCTGGACACACCAGCTAAAACAAGCCTTTGGGCAAACACTCACAATGTCGAGTTGTAACTTAGAGTACAAAGCTGAGATTGAAGTCGATTTCACAAATGTAGTTGTTAGTACTATACTCATACATGTCTTATTGTTGAATTTGTCTTTCCAAAAAACACAGCAGTAGTCAAAAACTGCATCTCTTTTCTTCCAACAGGAATTCTGGCAGTGAGCTGCAGGTGTACTATGCACCTCATAACACCTACAGTGACTTCTTTGAGGAGCTGAATCGTCGTCCAGACACTTTCTATGTTGTGTCTTTTCGCAGGGTAACATATCCACTCTATATATGTTTTAGTACTTTAGCACTTCACACTCACTGTTGCACCATAAATAAAAATAGGAAATTTTAGGTGACCTTTTCATAAACTTGGCATCATTTATTTTTTGGACTTTGGATTCCTTAAATAAAATTGATAATATAGAGTTGGTCTTGTCCGCTGTAGGATTTGTTGTAAATGGGCTTAATTGTAATGTTTTGATTTACAGGGTGTTACCCCACTTTCCACAGTCCATTTGTAATCATCAAGACAATGTTTTAAAATGTTGGCATGACCATATGTCACCATTAATCATGTTCTGCAGTACTCACATTGGACATTTTGAGACTTTAGCTTGGTCTTAATTTCCCCTTATTTCCCAATTTCTGTTTATATCTAAATACTGTATTTATAGCAAAACAATACTAACATTTTAAATAAAAAATAACAAAATACTTTCTGGCTTACCAAGTCAAGAATGGGTCAAAGATCATGGCCTTTGTTGCAACATGATGACAAAGTGACTCACTACAAAAAACAGACAGAAGGGACAATGGTAACAATTGTGTTGCAGTTCGGGCCAGGCCTCTACAGGTCAAGTGGCTGTCTCTCAAATTCAACACGTATTTGTGACGGAGAAAAAATCCAGCCACAGGGGGTCAAAATGTACTCTAGCCCCAAGCCTGGATAAATGGAGAGAGTTGTGTCAGGAAGGGCTTTCACCATAAAAACCTGTCCCATTTTGTAAATCAGTGCACACTTGAAGGTAGATGATTTTCTGTGGCAAGCCCAGAATGGTATAGCTGAAAGGAAAGAAAAAGATTCAGCCACCATAAAAAAGAGGTACAGTACTATTAAGATATTTAGTCATTTTTTAATGAAGTGCAATTTACAAGTCAAATGCCAATTAAAACATTGTGGTATAATATAGGTCCAATGGGTGTGTTTTTTTAAATGTAGGGCTATATAATTTTTCCCTGGGATTTTAGAGCACACCTTTTCCACTACCTTGAGTTAAATTAAGGTAGAATAACCTGAAATAATTTCTTCTTGATTGCTTGTTTCTTGTTCCAACACAGTGTCTTTGTGTCGAGACTTTTGGTTTTGGTGGTTTTGTAAGTGTGAAGAGACATGATGGAAAATATAACATGACCAAATTATGAAACAGGTCTTACCTATATTTAGTGGCATGTTTTTTGTGGGCTTGGCACCCTGTGTGGTTTTAGCAGCCATAGATTTCTGGGTGTGCTGCTGTGAGAGGCTGGTAACATGGTGACTGCTCATAACATGCACTAAATCCCAGGAAGTTTAGAGATATTTCACCTGTTGCCATTGCAGCTGCACTTTATGTCAGCTTTGCAGGCTAGTCCCATATCATTAGCTGTAATGTTTTCTGTTTTTTAAAAAATGTACTTGACATTTTGACAAGACATAGGCCCCCTACAGTACATTTGGGACTTGTTGTTTTTTTTTTCATATAATCCCTCCATCCTGTCATCACAAATACTCTTCATTTTTCATTCTACTTAGTCTAAATGTCTCACCACTTCAGTGCTCTGGCTGCCAATATTAGTGTATAGCCACAAAGTTGTTGGTATTGATTTTGGCTAAAAATTATAAAACCCTGAAGTTCTAACTTTACAAAGCATTTTGGTTGTCGAAACAATAGTGTTTCATTATGGTGTGTGGGTCACATGACTTTGGGAACATTACTCTTTTCTACAGCCCCTGCTTTGAGGAGCTTTCCTGTCATTCCCTAATTAATTTTAAATGATTTAGATTTTACAAAGTTTTGTGAGTAATGTAGAAACCACTTAAACTGTTTATCTAAAGGAGTGCAAATTAAATATGTTGTCCATTTGAACTCTCCACAGAGACCTAGGATAGTAGTCTCATACTTGGGTAATGTTCAAAAGCATTTAATAATTTTCTCTTTATCACCTTTTTGTTCTCAGGATCATCTGCTGCTTCCTGCCACAAGCCACAACAAAGGACAGAGACCTAAGATGTCCTTAGTTTTGCCTGCAATCAATATAAATGGTATGTCCAGCGCCACACAACATTTGGGTAGTCAGGTCAATCAACACATTAGAACAGATGAGTAGCTGGGAAGATGGTTCTGTACACAAATGTGTTACATAATGTCTAAAAATTCTTACACAATCACATAAGAACTTATACTTCATTAGGTTTGCTTTTAGCCATAGCACATTTATGACTCTTCAGTGTTTTGTTGTTTACTACAAATATTACATATATAAATTCTCCGAGATGCTCTACTTTTTAGATTATATTATGGTATATTTCAAAATTATCATTTGTATTATTTATTATTAACATTAACCTCCATGTCTAAGGCCAGTTTTATGAGTATCTTGAGATAGTGTCCAGTGTGGGGGCAGTGTCCTTGCTTGCTTTGTGGGGGATGATTTTACCCAGTCCATTTGAGAACCAATCATGCATTTATTTGACCCGTTGGCCTTGTAAACAAAGCACTATAGCCTTGCTTAAAACTCAATAGATGAAGCTAGAACTCTCTATTGGCAAACGCTGTTGCCAAATTGTTTGCTATGAATCACGGACACATGTTCTGGGTTTCCATGAGCTCACCAAAACCTTCTCAGTCATTCAATCTTTGGGATTATCAATACAGTATGTAGGGTCAGTGTGGGTTTTGGTGGGAGAGTTGTTTTAGGGCCAAACACTGCAGAGCTACAGCAGTTATCAATTGCCATGTTTTTTTTACAGAGATGAAGCAAAAAATTTTTGCAAAGTACAGTCTTATTCTGCATGGGAACAGTCGTTTTGCTTTTTGTTCCTTTCTCATCACTCTCCTGATTGTTGTAAAAAATGAAATATTGATTATTAAAACATCTCAATCAACAGGAAAGCATATATGCTGTAAAATTTCTAAAGTTTCTTTTTTTTTTATTAAATCTATTTATTTTAGTTGGGTTTTTTTTTTTTTTTTTTTGGTGATAGGAGGGGGGAGGACACTGTTCTATGTGGGCTTTTCAGAGAGGGTTTTTTTAGTTTTCAACCAGTCAAATGTGCCATTGAAATGGCAGTAAATAGTGAAATATAAAACCTCCTTTTTAACTTTCCGATCAGTGGATTGGTTGAACAAAGGTAGCTTTCAGGAAGTCTGGAAAGATTGATCTGTTACGGTTGCCTGAAATTGGTCACATAAAAAAATGGTTTTACCCTCCTTGGTCCCTTTAATTTTCTGTCAGGTGGAGTAGGTTGCAGAAAGAAGATTCACTAAAGTCCAAAGGCAAAGAAAACTATGTGTTAAAAAGTAGACATTCATACAGTCTCCATTGTTTTTGAGTGTTCAGGCTTTGATTTTGTTGTATTAAGTTAATTGAAGTAAATTATTTACTGTCTTGAATACAAGAGCAGTAGCATACAGTCACTCATCCTCATAGTGCTATAGGGTTCAATATATGACCTGATGCATCAAAGTGACAACCCCCAAGTTTTATTTATTTTATTTCAAGCCCCATGTGTGACACAGATAACAGCCCCCAGTAGCTTTTAGATTTACGTTTATGCTGTGATTAAGAGCAAATATACACATTTATCTTAGTACCTCTTGGTAAAAACCTAAACAATGTTGCCTTTCTCCATCACTATAGCGCTACAGTGGAGTATAATTTTTTCCAGTCTCCCTCCTCTACAGTCACTAAATGGTTTTCATCTGGAGTAGCTGGATAGATCGTGCTAATCTAGAGCACTCATTTGCTCTGTCTTGGTCAATAAGTGCATTCTGAAGTCGGACACTTTGATGTAAGCTATGGTCTGCTGCTGTCAGTCTGCCTGTCCACGGTTCAGGAGTTTTGTTAAACTTACCTGACCTAGACTTCATTTGTTCTCGACAAAACCACTGCACTCCTTTTAAGGAGTAAAGGTAGTGTTTATTCAATGATCTCCTGAGTTTAGAAGTAGCTTAAACAAGTGGATGTGACATGTTTTGGAAGAAAAATGTTTTAGAGATGAAATCACGTACAGGTAAATCATGCACAGTGGGGACATTTCATGAACACTACAAAAATTGCGAAAACAACACACAGTTTTCATTTCATGGTTCAATAGCTACATGTCCTTCCTATATCTTATCACAACATTGCTAGTGCACTTAAGATTCACTGTTGTCTTACAAACTTTTGCAAATTTGACTGCCTCTCAGTATATAGAGACTGCTTTAGCCAGGGCTGGTGATCCTTATACAGTACATACATTTATTCATTTATCTTTTTGCAGTTATTACCGTTAGAGGTTATGAGTGGTTGGAGCCTATCCCAGCCACTATGGGCCTTTGGCACGGGACACCCTGGACAATGGCCACTTTGTCACAGGCCTGACATAGACACATATACTGACAAAAACACTTTCACATTATTTCACCATGGGCAATTTAGAGTCACCAAATTCACCTACCATGTATTTTTACATTTAATATAAATAATGAACAGTATTTTTCAAGTAGATCATAGTTTACTCACAAGGTTTGCACTGTATGCTCATTCAAGCTTGCAACAAGAATGAGATCATTTTAATTATTTTTTTATTTAACACCTTGGCCCAAGAATTAGGTAAGAAACATACAGGCTAACTTCTTTCTAAAATTTAAAATACTGTACCCTGAAAGGGAAAGCAAGCTGAATGAGGCTGCCAACAAATGCCAGCCCACGTAGCAAATGTCCAAGCTACTTTAATGAAATCTTCTCTTCTTTGTAGACTCCAATTTCGCGTTGCAATTTATAGAGATTATACAATAATTACATGTAGATTGCTTCCTTTCTACTGGTTCCACTGTGAACGTGTCCCTTAGAGCCAGTGCCAATCTGGCAGCAGAAATTCTGTCCCAAGATGCACGGTCATGTTTCCTCAAATGTGTTGCTGCCAGACACTGAGGTGGGGGTTATCAGTAAACATCAGCATACTGTGGTGCTTTATGGACCGTCTCCAGATGGCATCTTTAAAAGGGAGACCATGCAGAGTGGGACGATATGCCTGGCAAACTCTTCAAAGAGTGTTTTTTTCAGATAGGAGCCGGTAGCAGTCCGCCTGTGTGCTTCCTGTTCCTCTCTTCAGTAGCTTCTAGAAGAAATGTATAGGCTTTGATTTTTTGAGCATTGAATATGCAAAGAAACTAGGGAAAGTGCAGATTAAAATGCATTGAAGCCTACATGGAAATCATTGGTGCCATTATAGATCTGATGACACCAGAATGCTACTAATAGAGCAGTGAATGTTTATTGTAATGTAAGCCAATGCTAAAAGTGGATTGTGCATATAAAAACATATTGTAGGCACATGTGCATGATAGTGGCAGATGCTAGACACATTTATTTTATTGATACTTTCACTAATCAGCATTTTGGATTGTCATAATGACTCCATGCAACTGGAACAGAAGTCTAACTTTAATCATTAGTTGTATACCTTGAATAATTGGTAATCCTTCTATTCAAATGTAGTAACTACATTTTCTTTTTCTAATTGTGAAACTCTTGGTATTTCACCATGTAATTATAAAAGAATTACATTTTTTTTATAAAGGTGACAGAGCTTAATGTGTGAAACACAGCATAGCGTGACAAATATTCAGACTCACAGAGACAACTTCCAGGGATGTCTGTGAAACCGCTGAAGCAATTTAAAATGTCCCAGTTTAAATCCAGGTGCAAGAGGAAGCAGAGCAGATGAAGTCATATAAAGCATTATATCTAATGATGTGAACATCCGTTAAATCTTCCAGTTGCTGAAGCCACTGCAGCCGCAATCAGATTCACTTAATGTGTCCACCAATGCAGTTTCACAAAAGGCACAATAACTAATGGCTTGCACAGGTGACTGGAAAAATATCTCCAGTTTTAAAGTACTCCCTGAAGTCATAGGTATTTTAAAGACCCCATATCTGGGTCATATAAGACACCACTAAAACCAACTGAGGTGTGTTGACTTGAGCAATCCATATGGTTACACTCTCCTTTCAACACAAAGAAACCCATAAATTTGTCTGGTAATGTAAATATACAACAATCCTTCTACAATCATGTCCACCTCAAAGACCTTCTAATCCACAGCTTAGCATAGCGAGACTGTGGGATACCTCAACCTCAAACATTTTGCATTTGCCAAGATAAAGCAGAAGTAATGACTTGTTTATGAGTGAAACCTCAAGATGACCCTGTGAGAATGTATGGGTCTTTAATAATGTGTTTATCATGGCAGTGTAAACCAACTGCTCTGTGATGCAGTTTGAGTTTATCCATCTTCTCGCTATCTTGTTAGACCAAAAGGGAAATCTGTTGGCTCTTCTCTCGTCACCAGTTTTCTTTCCCCTTTTCTTCTCTCAAATTTGCATGTTCTGCTTTTGATTAGCGTTGCTTTGTTTATTTCTTGCATAGAGAAATATGTGACTCACCTCTGGACACCATCTGTAACCAGACCATCCTCCTCCATTTTCTCATGAGGAGTTTTCTCAGCCCTGCACCAGTACACTCCAATACGCTGTCTATCTTGTCGCAAGCACAAATGCAAAATAATGTGTGACCAGGGGTGTAAGAAGATCAATTCTGCAATATATCTCAATATTTTGGGGCAATATTGTATCAAGATAAAAAAAAAACAGCTGTATATTTGGCTTGATAGTATATTTTCATGTATTGTATCACCAGGTTCTTACTGATGCAACTTTTTGTTTCTGTACAGAGAGCATCATCCGGGACAAGGAGTTTGAGGTGATGATGCAGATTGACTGTGAAGTAACTGATACTAGGATATTACACATCAGGTCGTCATCAATCCCACCTCTGCTTCGGGTAAACCACACGGACACATTTTACCAGCATTCCTCCACAGACAACCAGGCCGTGCCCCCTGTCGGCGTGCTCATGGGATCTGCCTAGGATCAACGTCAACAACAACTGTAACTCAGTAATTGATTTAATGCATATGCACATATTTTATTTTCTTTGCCTGGGTCCTTGAAAGAGTAGTAGTTATGATGCAGTGTTTAGTGGGTTTCTCCTAGACATCATACCCAAGTAATAAAATATATAAAATGGTTGAGCTGCAAGAAGCAGTGCAGTGTACCCTACATAACTCAACTTAAACCACAAATAAATTCACTTTTACTACAAATATCTATGTTCTAAATTGCAAAAAAGCTATAAAGCATCAACAAATAATACAAAAATAAATTGTATGTTTTTGTTTTTTTTACATGTTGCAGCATTATTGAAAACAGGTAAATTTTTTCACACTTGTAATCACATGATCTGGGAAAGCTAGAGATCCAACTACTATAGAGCAGGTTTGCAACATGTAAATACAGTATGTGCAGTGCTGTTTAAGCTTTCAAAGTCTTGACACTGTGCTTTCCTTCTTTTTCATACATGGAATAGATATTTTTTACACAATATTATTAGTCATTTGTAAATAGCGTGCCTAGAAGGGTAATTGGAAATACAGACTGTTTTTTTATATTTGGAGACAAGTACAGTTGGTTGTGGTTTTATAGATAGAATTAGTATATTTAGAATGCTTACTATAAATCTTCAGATTTGAGTTTGGCAACATGTCTGTCCACTTATTATTTTTTTCATAGATTATTGTGTGGTAAATATTTGCACGGTGTCACCTGTTGGTATGTGCAAAATCTCTCTCACAAACTTCAATAAGAAAATCGATATAAACTCCCCTAAAGCACATTACTGAATTTGTGTGTGCTTCTGTATAAGTTGTTTAATCATACAGCTGTTTTGAATGATCTGCTTTCAAAAAATACTTTTGTTTGTGAACTTTACAAATGAACTTTTATCATATGTGGTAATATCACTGTTTTTGGTAAAGAAGTAAATTAATTTGCATTATTATTAATATTGTTGGAATAATGTAAAAAAAGGTTAAGTTGTTTTTATATATTTAATTTTGTTCATGAATAAAAATAAAGTTTGGATTGTCTTCACATGTATGTATGCCAGGTCTCTTAATGGCTCATCTGGGGATTGTTTTTTTGCCAGAGTCAAGTCCAAGTTTGAAAAGGTGTCAACAGCCAAATAAATGTAAGAACATTGAGAGTTAGTAAACCAATGTTTATTGTCCCAAAAACAGTTTAATATAGAAGAAGTAAGTGCCTTCATAAGACTTGTGATATACACACATATCACGTAAAAAAGTTATAGAAAAATATTTTAGGAAAGCTATGAGGGTTTTTTTTATGTGGTTTGGGGTATTTTTGACCTACACCATTAAATTAGTCTGACACCGCTCTACATTCATTAATCTCATAGGGCTTTTATACACGTTTACAATATATACAATGCAACATAATGAGTTTACCGAGGAACCAGGCCTACTAATGTCTTTAAAAAAACATTTAAAAATAAAAGTCATCACAATATTAACACAAAAGGCAATTTTATAGGGATTGATCTACAATCCACTTCAACTTAAAGAGTGTTCCTCTAAAATGACCACTGTCTAAGGCTCTACATAAGCAAACTTAATATTGTATGTGACTTGATGTCCATTGTCCCATGCATACAGTACACCCTCTGTGGGGTTATAATCTATCTGTGTTGTATAAGTGTAATTGTTGGTAAATGGCATTCTGGGAATCATCTGAGTATTAGTGTGTGTGTCAAAGGCATACTCCAAGTTGGCCTCCTTTCGGTTGTAACTGTCCACAAAATACAAGACGCCACACACGATGAAGCAGTTTCCATATTGGTTCCTTCTGAGTCCAGTCCTCCATGTGGTTTCCCTCTGCAGGCTGAGGTCCACTGGGTTCAGCCGACTTAGAACCACGACCTCCTGCAGGAAGCCCTCATCGTCCAGCGCTGGGTAGATAATCCAAAGTCCACTTTCGTCCACTGCGATGACGATGTCAGAGTTGCTGTGCCATTCCCAGGGTGAGGAGGACTCTTCAAAGATTGCGTCATGCAGCATGGTCCAAGCAGCAACATAACGAAGTTGCAGGTCGAACTTGATGATGTCCCGAGAAAAGGCGCGATTGTAATAAAAAGCTCCACCATAAACCACATGGCCAGTGCCAATCCAGTTATAAGGGAGCTTGTAGGAATTGGTAAACTGCCCTAGAAAGGATGAGATGACATGAGAAGTGATCAGTAAGGGCTGCACAATATATTGCAAAGTTATTGTTTTTGCAATTTTGACAAATGCAATGTATCACAATAGTATTATAGTGTTCCATCTGCCAGAATTATCTGATATTTTTTCAGTCTGGAGCATAAATCTAATTATGTTTTTGGCAAATGAAAACCCATTCCTAATTGAGCTCTGAATTTAGACAGGGTGGAAGTTCAACACCAGTTTTGACCAGTGAGTCCAGAGTTTGTATCTCTTCAAATTAAAATTGAATTGAACTTTTACTGTCAGTGGTTAATAAAGCCTTAATTTTATGAAAGGTGTCCAAATACTGCCCATTATATCTTTATTGCAATGTTCAACATCGTTCTCCACAAATATTGCATATTTTTGTAATATTGTGCTGTTTACTTGCCTTGTTTGAATACTTTGAGGTTGGTAAACTCCAGGAGGTTGTTCCCATAGAAATAGTTTGTGACATATATTTTGCCACTATCAGACTTTGGATCCTTCATCCAGGCTCCCTCACTCTTGCCATAGGTGTTGTGAGTGACAGGCTCAGAAATGGTGGCCAGTGTGTCCTTACAGTCCCCTGTAAGAAAAGCAAAAAGTTACTGAGAATTAGGTAGGCACAAATAAGTAGCCTTTTAAATTGTAAGTACACAGATCACTATGAGGACTGTGCATAATAATATTTAAAACAAGGTTAGTAATAGTAGAAGCGGTGATATTAGAAGTAGAAGCCGTTAGTAGTAGTAATGGTAGAATTTGTCATAGTAGTGGTATTAGCAACAGTGCTACACAATAGTAGCAATATTAACGAAAGTTGTAGTAGTAGTTGTAGTAGTAACCAGTACTTTCAACCTAAGTAAACTTTACACTCACTACTTTTTTAGTTTACTTAAAATGCTTTTACTTCTACTTGCATAATAATATTCTGAAGTACTTTTACCTGAGTACAGATTTTGAGTACTTGTTCCACCTCTAACTATAACAAAAATACCTGGCTTTCTCTTATGGGGTTTCTCATGACCTCCGCCTTCTTTCGCCTTCCAGTTCATCTTGTGCTTTGTCTTCACAGGTTTGGCTGTACTGGTGGTGAACAAAGTTCCAGTAATAGTTGTAGTAGCAGAAGATGTAGTAGTCCCAGGTGTGGTTAAGGGCAGCGGGGTGTGGTCTGAGGTCAGCAGGGTCAAAGGTTGTGTGGAAAGTGGCATAGGTATTTCATCTTTACTAGCTTGAGTGGACAAAGCTGCCGTTGACTTTAAGTTTGGGGTAGTGTATGAAGTGGTGGCCATGGTAGAAGCAGCAGTAGTGGTAGTTGGTCTTGGACTGCTAGGATTAGCTGCAGTACTCCATGCAGCTTGGTCTTTCAGCTCTAGGTCAGAGGTTTCCCTCATGGTGGGTGGTGTGCTACTCATTATAAATGCTTTAGTGGAGTCTTTTGTGGCTATCTTTCCGGGGGGTTGGTTTTGGCCCATTGTAGTTTTAGCTCCATGTGGTTCATCTGTCAAATCAATCGGCCACTGTCTGGGTTTTGAAGTGTCCTCTTGTGAGTGCAGCCTAGTGTTGGTTGTTCTGGGCATCTTTGTGGTCATAGTTAGTTCAGATGTGATTTGTGTAGATTCATCTTGATGCACTGTAACATGAGTTGGTGATTGGTGAGTATCTGTCTCTTTAGATTTGGTTGACAGGGTGGTTTTCTGTAAGCTACTAAAAGGATGTTCGCTCTTGGATCGAAATGTTCTTTGGCCTGGTCTTGTTCTGGGGCGCGGCGTTTTGTGTTGAAGTAGATTCTCCTCAGTGAAAAGGTTGATGGGTCCATCAGCACTAAAGCTATCATACTCAAACACTGTGAGGGGAACAAAACAGATCAAGAGTCACAAATTTGATTAACTTATGTAACATGATGTACACAGATTAAACATTCACATGAATATATCAAATTAGAATGTTGAGATTAAAGCTGGCAGACAGGAGGCCTTGAGGAAGACCAAAAAGGAGATTTATCCAAAAAGAGGGCATCAAGTTACTTGGTGTGAGAAAATAAGTTACAAAAGATGTGGCTAAATGACAGATGATTTACTGTGCAGAAGGGAACAGCCAAAAGAACATTTTGATATTTTTGAAGTATTATAAACACTACTTAAATTGACAGAGTTGAGCTTACAATTCTCCCCTGGCTCGCCGTCATCTGCTACCATTGGATCAGGCTCAGATTTGTAGAAAGTCATTCCTCTAATGATGAGTCCGTTGGGTCCTGTTTTTGTCACTTGGTTGACAGAGTCTTTGTGAGTCTCCGGAGGGTTCATCTCAATGATCTGTGCAGACCTTTCGATGTGGTGGACGGAACGATTTTCAGTGACAAATTTCTCCTTCAACTTGTCCTAATTGATGAACACACAATTAATTTACTTTAACAAAAAAAATGTTATTTCTGTATTGGCGTGTCTTTTAAAGAATTAAAAATACTAATACTTGAATTTTACAATATATTTTACACTTGAATCCAGTTTCTAAAATTATTTGAACTATTTCACAAAGTTGAATACAATTATTATGTTTTTTTTTTGTTTGTTTGTTTGTTTGTTTTTGTTTTTTTGTCATGCTCACCTCTGACTTGAGATAGACGTCTGATCTGCTGACCTCATCACGTGACATCTTCTCCTCGTGCCATTTGGAAAGAGTCTGAGTGGGTGGGCTTTCAGTTTCATCTGCCTGTAGCTGTGGTCCTTGTTGAGGCCTGGCTTCTTCAGCGGTGGACTGGTTCTCCAAAACCACCTAAAAGACCGTTACAGATAGTTAACGATGGTTATAGGAGGGCCGGTTTGGCAAGTAATTAATGCCACTAAGCCTGGTTCTGAAGAAGTCATTTGTGTTCACTTTTTTGTACCTTTTCAATGTGGTCTATACGCTCCAGTAGCTTGTTGGTAACAGAGTGCAGCTTCAGCAGGTCCATGCCATAGAAAGATCCCTCAAGCAGCTCCAGGATGGTGGACAGCTGGAGAGTAAAGTACATGAAGCTTGTCAATGCATAGGCTCTATAGTACAAAACTTTAATTGGTTGATATAAGGAAGACCGAACCAATATGGATTCTCAGATATTTCTGTGAATCATCAAGTGTTAACAGATAAGACACTTCACCTTGACATTCTCCTTTCCAGCCTCTCTAAGTTTTTTCAGCCTGTACTCTCCGTCGCATGGGTTGACAGCAGATGGAGGAGCGATGCATGCGCACTTGCACTCCGGTCCAGATGTGATAGTCTCCACCGTATAGAAGTCCTCCGCTCTGGCTTGCCCCTCTTCTATCCGCCGACAAGCGCTCCTGCTCAAGGGTCTGACAACACATTTACAGCGACAGTCAGAGCCTTCCGAGAGGGCTTTCACTTTGTCATAATCACCCAGCAGCTACAAAAGAAGAAGAACGCACGGTTCCCCAGGCTCCGGTTAGAAGTGTTCGCACTGCAAATAAAATGAATGGAAACAACTATGTGCAAAAGTTGGCTTACCTGAGACAGAATGCTCTCCTGACCCTGGACCTCCTGCAGCGGGTCTGTCTGGTGGTCATGATCGGACCTGGTATCTTCGGACCAGCTCCGTGGCGCCGCGCAGCACTGTTCCAGCAGCGCACAGCAAGTGAAGACGGCAAAACAAAATCTGTACATTTTATAGCTACAGACTAGTTGACTAAATGATAGAATTACGCAACAGGCTGCAAAGTAGAAAGTGACATAGTCCAACGCTGTCTCTGAATGTAGTGAAATTTGTCCTCAAATGTAATCATTATTCCACGACGTCATTTTGCAGACAATCATAGGGGTCCCTGGCTAATTTAGAGTGGAGAAACCCCGAGGACAGCAGCCGGCATCTGCTGCGAGGAGTTGACAAGAGGCGGGCCTGAGGAGCTTTATGAGGAGGAGTTCATCTGCTACTACAGCTTTTCAAACACAGTGCAGTTAATTAAAGTTTATAATTAAAAGACGGAGAAGTCACGATTTAATTCTGTCAAAATGTAAAAAAAACAACAAAAACAAATGAATTACTACCTCCTCCAAATACTATTGGTAAACTCGAGTAGCCGCTGTAAACTCCTAGGCTTTTATTTGCTGCCCTCTGGTGATTACAAATATGTTTGTTAAATAGCCCACTGGAGCAGTAATGCAATCAGAAACCACTCCTTTTTCTTAACATTTGGAGTTAACATTACTAATGGGGGACCGTCTGTGTTTCTTGACAATATTTCAATTACTTTTCGCTCAATGTAGAAAGTATCTCTTATAAACAACTAAAAATGTTAACTTAAAAAAAAAAAAAAACTGTCTGGTTTGGGAATGAACATACATTAAAATTGCAATTTGCTTAATATCTTTTCATAAAACAACAGTAATATTTGATATGAACTTCACTTGCAGAAAAACAAGTGGTGACAGGCAAGACCCCAGTCCATCCAGTTCT
This sequence comes from Bostrychus sinensis, assembly GCA_020698575.1. NCBI lineage: Eukaryota > Metazoa > Chordata > Actinopteri > Gobiiformes > Eleotridae > Bostrychus > Bostrychus sinensis. The sequence goes on from CM036246.1 coordinate 19,437,056, forward strand.
GCTCCTAAACCAGTTCTACTTGTCACAGAATTAGACATGTGTTTCTATGTTACATAACCCAATTTAATAGTTGTATAAGGCACATTTCATATGGTTCTAGCAGATCTAGCATGTATATCTATTGGATCTACTGATTAAAACATGTTCCTGAAAACATTTATTAACATTTAAATATCCACTAAAAACAAAATAATTTTAAATTACAAAATTTATTTGATTAAAAGACTTAAACATTATAAATAAAGTGCTAGGGTCCATTTTAAACTTTTGATAGAAAGTGTTGTACTTTCCCCTGATGCCATCGTCTGTAGAGTACTATAATAATCAATGTTCCTGGTAAAAGCTAGAGCAATTATTAGTTAGCATTGTCCTGTTTTTTTAATTCTTTCTTCTGTTGCAACAGGTAAGATAAGATGAGAAATTCGGCTCCACAGTCCACTATATTTGTCTATGTCCATTTTATCAAAAGCAGTGGGATGACCATGCGAAAGAAACTTCTTTTGTAAATGGTCATTCACCATCTCCTCCACTGCACTCAAACGGATCATTGCAGGGATCTCTTCCTCGTCCCCAAGAAGTACTTGTGAAGATCAAAAAAGTTTTCTTAAAGGCAGCGTTCTCGTGATCACAATAGCGATAAAATATTAAGGTAGAAGCTGGAGGCAGGTCCTCGAAATGGTGAATAACAGCAATAGGTTTGTCCCCTTCAAAAGCTTTCTGCAGCTGACTGTCAATGTCCGATTTGACCTCATCACTGTCGTGGCCAGCTTTGCTGGCCCCTTCTATGTGAAGGACTGAGGCGTTGAGGGCAGAAGACAAGGCAGAGGCTATACTCTGGGCTAGGCAGCGCAGTGTCCCCTCGGCCCTCACACCAGCAGTCAGGATCAGACTGATTGGCTCGGTAGGGTGGCTTATCTGGAAATGCCTCTGCAAGTGGATTTTGCTTCTCTTCCACAACTCTTCACGCTGACTGGGGAATTGAACTTTTAGTTTTTCCATTTCTTGATGAAAGATGTCAATCTGGCAAACATCTTTTTCCTGAGGTGGAGACTCAGGCTGAATAAGTTGTAAAACAATGGCAAAGAGGACCACCAGAGCAATGGCAATCCAATATTTCCTTTTGTCTTCTGCAAGGAGGAATGGGAACAATAATGTTTTATTAAATGCTATTAGATACCTAAAAAGTAAAAAAACAAAATATTTTACCTTTAACACCTGAAGAGACCTCAGGAATAGGTGCTGCCTCCTCTTGAGGTGTAGGACCAATTGTTTCAATATCCTTCTCTGGAAGTGTTTGTTCTTCAGTTGGCATTTCTTGTGGCAATGCAGTCTGTGCCTCTGGTTTCTCAGATGCTGATTTCAAAGTTCCTTCATTATCTGTTCAATTTGCAAAAACACATCATAAACTTTAAACAAGTATAATAAACATGAGAAATTTTTACACCTGATTTGAAATTATAATGTTGTGGATTTGCTAAGTAAAGAGTAAGTAAACTTAAGTAAATACACACCCTCAACAGTGGCCTCATCCTTAGTGCTCTTAGTGGGCATGTCTTGGGGCCGATCTGGCTCTTCAGAGCCATCACCTGCTTTTTTAGTTGATAACCAGAGTATCAATTTATACATTACATACATGACATTCAGTGATTTTTTTTCTTTTAACAAATAATATCACTCACAGTCCCCACAGTGCATATTTATTGGTGGCCCCTCTTGTTGTGTCTCTGTGTTATGGCCATCACTCCTGTCTTTGTCCATAGAAACACAGTTGCCTTCTGGTACTTTAACAACACTTGGGGCCTCAGTATTAAGGCAGGACCCTTCTGTGGGAAGCACTGACTCACACTCAGACTGAGTGGTAGTGTCTGTAACAGAAACACACAAAAAGATATGGTTTCATGATAAGAGTTCCTATGGCATGCATGGTCATTTTCTTTTTCTGTAAAATATTAATAATTATTCTCTTCTAAAAGGTATTACATGTACCTTTGAAGCCTGCATTTTTTTCTGTGTCTGTGGTGGCTGATAATGAAGTAGAATGATAAAAAACATGAGTGGATTAGTGTATTGTATGCAGGTTTTTTTCAAGGCTACATGATTGTTTTATAGTAGACCTTGATTGGCTTACCTTCAGAACAATTCTCTACAGTCTCTTTCTGATTGTTTGCCAGATGTGTGTCCTGTGTCTCATCTGCCTTCTCATCTGTGTTTAAGCAAATGTAGACATTCAGGTTAAAGCTCACAAATGTTGAGGTAAGCACATAGCATATTAATAAGCTGCCTTATGTCACTGTCATTATGTCAATAAATACCTTCATTCCGCTGCTGTATATTTGTGTCTTTGTCTGCCATCTCTTCTTAAGATCTTAGATTCAGTGACATAGCTGCGTGGGAGAAAAAAAAACATTTGTTGGCTTAAAATCTCTAGTCCCAAGTACATAGTCTAATCATATAAATTCTTGTCATAAGGTCCCGTTTCAGGTTCAGGGTCCAAGCTTACGTTGTAAAGTCAAGTTGGCTCGCGTCAAATTAACTATTTGTTCATCAGTGGGTGCGGCATGGAAAAATATCGAACGTTTAGTAAGTTTGAACGTTTGAAGTTTATGGATAATTTTTGCAGCAACAATATATTGTGAAAAAAAAAACAAACAAAAAAATAGTCAGACAAATCTGTGCTGCTAATATATGGTAGCTTAACTTAGAACAAGAGCTTACTGGCAATTCAACGCCTGCGTAAACAGTAGTCAGCTACTCAACCTTAAGATTCAATCAGAGATAATGGAATCTACGTCATGAAAACGACCGCTGCGCGATGACTCTGTGTCGTGAGTGGTCACAGACAGCAAAATGCCATAGAGTACCATTATGAACAGCGGCATAAGAAGTATGCAAACAAGCTTTGAAACAACTCTTTTAACTGCTTTGTCATTCTTGGTGAATATTTACCACACACTGAGTATCAGAATACATTTGTGTGAACGCTAACTCGAGTAATTTACATCCCAAATTGCTCCATTGTTGTATAATTGGAAATAGCTTGTGTCCCCAACGATGTGACGACACGATCCCAATCTCTATTTAAACCAAAGAGTAATAACCTTAGTTAAATTGTTGTAGCGTTGACAAACAGGCTAAGTTAGCCGGGGTGGGCGGAAGATGTAGATAAATAGCAAGATTATGGCTGCTATTACGCTAAAATAATACTTTATTGTGTGGATTATTCGTTTCATTATGTTGACAAGCTCTTACTTACTTCTCAGTCGTTCACAAACATTAATGCTTATTTATGCCATACACAAAGCTGCGAGCAAGCGTTAGCTAACCGAAGTGCTTCCGCTCATTTCAGTCCGCCAACAAGTCGGAACCTTTGTAGTCCCGTGTTTCTATGGAGAAAGAAACAGCAGTAGAACGCTTTTCCTGCTCTAACGATGTCCACCTACAAAATACTTCCCCAATGAAGTACAAGGAAGTCCGTTACATATTTATTGCGAACATTATGCTTTGTGGTAATTGTGATTTTTATTAGTATCGCATTGTTTTTATGATGGACTCCGAAGTTTCTGAGAAGGCGGCCCCTCGCCGAGTGACACGGTCAACTAGGCAGTCGTCAGCCAGTGCTAAAGGTAAAAATCTATTCATTTTGACAGTTTACGTTAAGGTAAGCTAGCATTAGGCTTTCGAATGTAATATTTAAATCATAATGCTACACTGTGATCATTCTTGTGCGCTGCTTGATACTGAAAAAAAAAATGTTTTAATAGCGGTGACCTATGAGCTAACCCCAAGAGGTCCTCTAAAGAGAGCTAAAAAGTCTCCAAAACTCCAGTCTGAAGTCTCGGCTGTAAATGGAACCAAAGGCGCGGATAATAGCTCAGACGATGAAGGTGGGCTTGTTTGATGTCGACCCCAAGTGATCTTTTTTTAACTCACCAATTCATTAAAATCGATGAAAAACATACAAAATATTGCCACTCTTCCATTGTAGGCTCCAACAAGAAGAAACGCCGGCTACAGTCAGGAGAGGTACCGCCTGGTGGAGATGGCGCTCCACAGAATACACCAGAGCCAATGGAAACACTGGAAAAAAATGAAAATAAGGAAGATATTACTAAGTATCCTATTAAGTTTTCAGAGGGAACAAATATTTACCCAGGTTAGAACAACATAATTTACATGTTCATGTTGCTTAGCATTTAATATATTTGCAGTGTGTCACCTTGAATTAACTGAAATGCGCAAATTTGTTGTAATCTTGACTGTTGTTGTTGTTTTTTTTTACTTTCCAGGTCCTCTTGGAGATGTAAATTTTAAGCCTTTTGTAGATCTTGGTCCGCGCTGTCATCCTAAAAGTGAAAGTCTCAATAAAATTAAAAGAGGTATGATGGTGCGGTACTTTGTCAATACATGTATATAAGAGTATTCCTACATGTTATTAATTATTTTTTATTAACACTAGTATATTACGTAGTATTTATTTATTTATTTATTTATACTTACAGTGGAAAAACCAAAGAAAGATCCTGTATCTTCATCAAAGTGCACCACACAGGTTAGGCCCCCTGAGAGAACATTTGATACACATCATGTATCAGTCACTAGCATGGAAGATTACAAGAAGAAGATGGAGGCCAAGATCACAGGTAGTAACAGTGAACAGTGATTATAGTTTTTACCAAAAATATATTTGTATTCTTTATTCTGGTAAACCAGTAAATCTGCTCATATGTAATAAAATAACATTAATGATTATGTTAATTTATTTCTAGAAAAAACAAAAGGTAACCATTATGTCCCAAGCAATTATCCAATATCTACGACATCCACAACAATGAGACAGCGCACAATTGATTCTTCAACTCAAAAAAGAAGTGTCCCAGAGAAAAAACAAGGTAAATCAGCTTCTAAAAAAATGTTTTACCAAAAATGGTTAATGGTTAAATGAGCTTTAAAGAGATATTTTTGTTTAGAAAGAACAAAGAAAACTCCTGTTTCTCTCCAGAGCTCTGGATCTGCATCAAAAGGTACAGGCATCAATAATCTGTAATGAACAATTGATGAAATGCTGTGTGTTGATTAAAATTTTTCTTTCAGGATTTCTTTGGTATTTACGGCAGCTGATCCTGTTGATGCTGTTGAGTGCTGGGCTTTTTCTGGCTTTCAGAAACCTCCCTACACTTCAGAGGACTAAAGATGTTGACAGGCATCTCTCCAGGCCTGTAAACTCAGGACGGTTTGTAGAAGAGTTGTCTCGTGTGCAGATGAACTACCCCAGTCAGTGGCCTGAGCTGTGGAAGAGGAGCCAAATCCACATTCAGAAGCACCTAGACACGCCCCAGCCCACCGAGCCAGTCAGCCTGATCCTGACTGCTGGTGTGAAGGCCGAGAAGACACTGCGTTGCCTGGCTCACAGTATAGTCTCTGCCTTCTCCGCTGCTCTCAATGCTTCTGTCATTCACATTGATGGAGCCAGCAAAGCCAAACTAAACAGCGATCAGGTCAAAATGGACATTGACAACCAACTGAAGGCAGCATTTGGAGGAGACAAGCTTGCAGCTGTAATTCACCACTTTGAAAAGCTGCCCCCAGGTTCGACCCTCATCTTTTACCGGTACTGTGATCATGAGACCGCTGCATACAAACGAGCACTCCTTCTGTTCACTGTGCTGCTCTCTGAGGAGGACCTAAGCACTCAACTCAGTCTGAAAGAAGTAGAGGAGATGGTACGAGACTATGTATTAGAAAGGTTTGTTGGCAGTGAAACCTCTTTTAATAAGATGGATCTTGACAAGTTTAGCGGACTGTGGAGCCGCATTGCACATCTAATCTTGCCTGTGATGTATGAAAATGAAGTAGAGCAAAGGGATGTTAATCAGTCTACGCAGGCAAATCAGATATCTGACTTGTGTTGGTTGAAGTGAACAAATATGCACATATGTATGTATGTGTATATGTTTAAATTGACATTCCTATTTCATGTATAATCTACCTTGGTTGGCTTTAATAAACATTGTCATATATATTTTCAGAATTTTAAAAATAAAATGTGTTGATTTGAAATATTAACCTCAACTTCTGAATTCATAGTGAGCATTAGTATCTCTTCTGATCTGCTGTAATCTGCCTAACACAAATTCATTTCTATTCCAGAGTGTGTTCACCTCTTTTCTTATTGATTTGGTTTTGCACTGAAAGTTTTAGCTTTTTTAGATTACCTGCTTTTAAAGTCATTTATAATTTGTCTTTCCTGCCTGAAATGTTCACAATAGTCTTTATCTTTTATTGAAAATATTTGGGTATTTGTATGTTTTTGTGTATACCTGTTCATTATACAGAGATTTGTTTTTTACAATTTGGCACAATGTGACAGATTCTTGTATTGTGATCACCTAAAGTTACTCGTTAATGAAAACATAATGAGTACAGGTGCAAACAAAATGTTGCAAATGTCACAAAACGTGCCTTAAAATATATAAGGATGTATATAGTTAATAATTTTATATTGCTTTCTGAGACCTTGGAACCAGACTGATTTATTGTTTAATCTTTTTGCTGTCTGTTTATATTTTTTCTTCTAAATGTAATTGCAACAATTTGAATAAAGATTATTTTGGTACTTGGTACTTTGGTACTATGATGTTTTTTTTCTTTATAGTGTCATGCTAGACACACACGTTAACAATTGAACTCATTCAAACACGGAAGTAATTAAAAAGGTTTAATCATTTACAATGTTCTAAGGAAGCTTGAGATTTATTTACCTTAAGAGTTATTGCAATAATATATTCCAAATAACAGATAAGGTCAAATCTACCTACTGGAGGAGACATTGGTGCAATTGGTTAGAATACGCTTGGATGACTACAGTATAATAATTTAATAAAGTTTATGAAAATTGCATCCTCTAAGTTTACATTTAACATATCTAGCACAGGGTAAAAAAAGATTCAACTATATGAAAGAGTTTTGTGCTTAAAAGTATACATTGCATTCATAAAATTAATCAAGGCATCTTAACACTGAGAAATCTCAACAATAATGGCTATACAGAAACCAGCGGTTCCAACAGTGAAGACAGATGACGTTACAATCAAAGCAGTGACATTCTTCTGAAAGTGAAGAAGTCAGACATTAAGTCAAAATGACCAACTGTTATCATTGCAGAAATGCTAAATGAGTGCAATATGTATTTTTTTATTGTACCTGTGTTTTTTTCATGTTGTCAACCCCTGGAAAAAAACATTTACCAAAAAGTTACTGTAACATCTGTGGTATTAGCTTGGTGTATGTAACTTGGTGGTTATTAATATTCTTTTTTACCTATTGTGCTTGTGGCATCAGCTATTTTGAGCACCTTTACTATAACAATGTAAGTTATGTTGAGAACAATCCACACTGTGAAAGAAATCAGCACATAAGCAAGCAAGGATTTGCAGTGCTTGGTAGCCACAAAAATGAAGGCAACTGCGAGAATAAAAAAAAAAACAACAACACATATATATCAAACTATCCTAAAATCCTATTATGACCATTCTACAATGTACTGACTTACTTGCAAACGCCTTCTGGATGAGGGCTAACGCATCAATAACGCCATCATAAAGGTTCTTTCTATTAAAATAAATAATAATATTAATAATATAATAATATTAGGATAGGTGATCAACCTTACACAAGAAAGAGAGGTGGACATTACAATTCATGACTGCGTCCAATGTCTAGACAGACAATGACCAGTTCTATCAAGCCAATCACTGTCATCACAAATCCAAGAGCGATGAGAGTCAGCTGACACACAGAAAGAGAAACATTAAGTTTTATTTACTTAAGTTTTGCTATAAATATCATAAATCCTCAGTACTTACATTCAAAGAGTCTCTCACCCAAACCACAACCAATGCCGACAGTTCAAGTATAAAAGCAAACGTGCAGCAAATCCTTCTTGTCCACTAAAAAGGATTAATTTTAGTTACTTTAATTTTTAACGTGCCTACATAACAGCAACAGCAACCTCACCTTACTGATGCTGTGATATTTTGCATTGTTGGGGAAAGTCGAAGGGACTGTTAGAACAAGGGATAACTATATAAAAAAAATACAGGTAAATCAAAATATCTTTGATCCACAGATTGCAATCTTAATGAATGGATAAGAACAGCTTACCATCAAAACAGCAGATGTCACTTGAGGGGTGGACTGTTTCTATCATGGAAGAAAAGTAAGAAAAATGAGAAGTGAATGTGTTTCATATCACACTGGCCTCAGTTGGTCAGGTCTGAGACAACATTGTAACTTTAGACCAACTACACCGCCCAATAATGTGTATGTGAAGATTGACTAAATTGAAAGTGAATGGCTGTTTGTCAGTGTGTGTCTCAGTGCCAACCCTACGACTAACTGGCCATTGTCCAGAATGTACACTGCCTAAGACCCCTAGTTGCTGGGACAGGCTCTTCCTGTGACCTCAAACAGGAAAAGGCGAAGATGAGTGAATGTTAGAAATGTTTGAAACACAGGGACACTGCAATATAAAATACATTATGTATGTTTGCTCTGAATTATGAATCTGTCCCATATGTTTTTGTGTTTACATGTACTTAATTTGTTTGTTGTATATTTTGTAACCCATGAGACCTAGATCAGCAAAGGAAGTGTACTGTGAGTAATTCATGTAATCTGTCAGAATATATTACTGTAAACATAAAACTCAATATATTAAACACAAAATGCATGAGAGCGTTTCCTTATGGTGCTGACCTGCCAGGTAACCCTTGGGGCTCTGGTTGTACTTGCTGTGGTATTTGGTTCTGTTGGTTGTGTAGTTGGTTTTGTTGTAATTTCGGTAGTAGTTGGTTCTGTTGGTTGTGTAGTTGGTTTTGTTGTAATTTCGGTAGTAGTTGGTTCTGTTGGTTGTGTAGTTGGTTTTGTTGTAATTTCGGTAGTAGTTGGTTCTGTTGGTTGTGTAGTTGGTTTTGTTGTAATTTCGGTAGTAGTTGGTTCTGTTGGTTGTGTAGTTGGTTTTGTTGTAATTTCGGTAGTAGTTGGTTCTGTTGGTGGGGTTATGGGAAAATCCACTGGATCCCAAAATATGGCGAATTTTTGAACAAATGTGGCTCTAAAATGTGAGCATATTTTGTCAGTATTGCAATATTAAACATAGTCTGTATTTGTCTTGTTATAGATCAAGTTCCAATGATACTGACCTGAAAACATCGACACTTTCTCCTTCTGATGTCCAGTTAACACTAAGCAAAGTTTTGCCTGTATTGCGTTTTTGAGTGACAGCAGAGCCCTGTAACAGTGTCACATAATAGAAAAGTTTCTTCTGTAAAATGTTCTTTAAAAAGTACAAATATCCATATACTGTATTTTTAATCAACCCGTTTGCTTACTTACCATTAATTCATCACAATTTAGAAGGCGAGCTTCTGTATTTTTCAGAATGATAAATTTGCCCACGGGACGACTGTCATTTGTCCTCCGAGCCTCCAGCATAAAGCCCCTAAATGGCGTAGAGCCCTTACTCCTAAGTGTAACTGCAAAATTGAGAAAAATAAAATAAAATTAAATAGAATTTTAAAAAATATTGCACTATTGTTTGTTTTGGTACCTGTGTATAAATCTGGTCCGCTGTAACTATAGACAACCTCAAATGGTAAACCTGACTGAGGAAGTATTTGTACACCTTCGGAGTCATGAACAACAAGCATATTTTGACATGATTGTGGAACATTCCCATTGGCATATCCTTTTACTTTGTTGATCATAGTAAGGAAAATTAAAGTCCACATAACATTGAATAAAATGTTCATCTATGAGAAGATAAAAACATATTGTCAAATAAAAATCTTATCAGTGCCATATTTTCTGAACAATGCATTTTTTTTTTAAGTTGTATGTCACCAAATCTGTTTTTTTTTCTTACCTTAAATCATATAACTTGTTACTTGTGGGCTCTCAGCAAAATCAAGACAAAGATAAAAAAGAAAAAGTGTTGTCCCCATAGAAATGGGTTGCCCTCTCAGAGCAGTCAAGTGTGTGACTGTGTCCAAGTCACAGAAAAGGAAGGATCAAACCAGGAAGTTATAAATTAACTGAAAACCTCACCCACTTGTTTCAGTTTAATTGATAACAAGTTTACAGCAGAAGTTCCTTGATAAGGTTTGCAGTCTGCAGTCCTCTCATTGTTACTGTGGCTTCTCTACAGCAGTGTTTCTCAACCAGCGGTATGGGGAGCCCTAGGGGTACTCGAGCAGGTTGCAGGGGAGTAGTTGGGATCATATGACAATTTATAAACAAAGTGTGGTTGTACTTGCTGTGGTAGTCAATCAAAATGAGGAGAAAATATTTTTTTCATAGTGAAATGTTGAAACTTATGAAAGATGAAGAAATAAAAAGGTGAAAACTGCTAAAAATATTATTGTATAATTATTTTTTTTAGGTGTAATAGTCATATTTTTAGGTGTAATAGTTTGTTTCAAAGGTGGATTTTACAGGTGGTTTTACATAAATGTACATGTAGTAAATGTTCTGAGTTTATAATTTTTGAGCATAAAATACATAGTAAAATAAGTAAATGTAATAGGAATTCATAAGGCAAATTAATGTTAATGTTTTTGGTTTATGTTTGGTTTTTGTTTTTGTTGGTTTTGTTTTTGAGAAATTTGAGTTTAAAAGAAAAAATGCAGGAGAATTAGTATTTACAATAAAGTATGTAAAAAATGTTTTAATGAGGGGGTACTAGACTAGTCACTGTACCTTGTCAAGTGTATAAAGCACTATAGAGCTTATATGGACACACTGACTAAAACACAATATTAACATCAGACATTTATGCAGTCTCCAAAATGTAAAAATTTTGCACACAATACAGTATTTCTCTAAATATTTCAAAATATATAGATACATATTTACACAGCACTATTAACAAATGAAACAGTCATTAGTACATTGATCCGTGGGAGTGAAGTTTCTGCATTTGGACTTGCTGCACCTCCTTTTTTGCACTTTTCCGAGTGAACATTCTACGCAACAGTGATTTCAAATGGCTCCTAAACTTCACACCAACAAACGCATAGAACACTGGGTTCAGGCAGCAGTGGGAGAAGGCAATTAGACGAGAAACACAAAATGCATACTCCAGGTATATGCTTGGGTGACATTCATGAAATGGTGGCACTAAATGATCTGCCAAGATTTTCAGAAAGATGACCACATTGTATGGCACCCACCCAATATAAAACACAGTCACAATAGAGAAAACTAACTTAACAGCTCTGTTCTTTGTTCTGTATTGAGTCAGATTTATTTTAGCTACTATCCGAATGTAACAGTAAGCCATCACTGCAAAAGCAACCAAAAAGAAAATGTTTTGTTGAAAAGTAGAGATGGTTTGCCACAAATCTGTTTCATAATCGCAGCTCATTGAAGGTTCATCTTGATCTGGAATTAGCGTGACAGTTGTGTACAGCAGAGATGGCAAGGCAGCACCAATGCTCAAGATCCACATGCTGCCAGAGACCAAAATCCCAGTACCTATCTGTTTATTGTTCAGTTCACTGACATGGTGGACCACAGCAATATACCTGTAGATAGTCATTACAGTCAGGAAGAGGACACTGCTGTAAAATCCAATGAAGAAGATGAAAGAGACAATTTTGCAGACTAACTCTGAAAATAGCCATCCGTGTACGTGGTAAATGGCCCAGAAAGGCAGGCCAGTGGTGAAGACGAGGTCAGAGATGGCCAGGTTGAGAATAAAAATATTGGTGAGAGACTTGAGATTTTCATACAAAGCCAAGATCACAAGGACAAGGACGTTTCCAGCGAGGCTCAGTGTGATCACGAGAGCAAAGAAAACAGGGATGGTGAAGGATTCAAACTCGACTACCTCATTGTTTGCACACACTTCATCAGAATAGTCATATTGTAAGCTGTCATTCATGTCAGGTGTTGTCAGAGAGATGTCCATTTTGCAAACCCAGAACCTAAAAGACAATCAAATCTAAATAGATTGTTATATTTTACAACACAACCATAAAATGTATAATGTATCTGGTTACTCACCTGTTCGACTCAATAGGACAGACTGTTGCCTGTGGCACTGTGTCTGAAAATGACATGACCTGAGTAATTCTGAAAGGCATTGTTTCTGTTCCCTGTTCTGTGGTTTATAGAGTTTAATCTCAATTCACTGTTGAAACATCACTGTGGCTCTCTCAGTCTCATATGTTGACTGTTGACTGATTTTATTCAAACAATAAAAAGGGGATTTTTAAAAAAAATCTATAAAATACATATACTAGAGAAAAGGAGAGACAAGGAGGGGCAAGCCCTGTGGATTATGTGTGGCACAGATCACATGACAACAGTGTTTACGCCATTTACCAACCAAACTATCCTGTTTTAAAGTCCCGCCCACAAACCTCATTATCATTGGTCTATGGGCTGCTTCTCGCTACCGGATTGGATAACATACAAGCACTTGACTAACAAGTTTGTCGGCGCTCTCAAACGTCTTGGATTGTTATGGACTTACCTTTAAAATGTAGGTCAGCGTTTTAGTTTTTATCTTTTACTGTTATTCTTTAGCATGTAGCCTGCTTGCTGGGCGCTTACTGGCGCTACTGATAAAGTTATTTTATATATTACTTTTGAACGACAACTTTGTGAAAACTAACAATGTTACACACAGAGCTAAAACACACTGAGAAGTGAAAGTTAAGTACTTTTTTGTAGCTTGCTTTTTATGGTAAGGAATAAGATCACATTTAATACGACATAAAAAGATTAAACATCTAGACGGATTTGAAAAAGTGTTTACTGACGCCCAAAAAGTTGTAAGGTGTCAGTAGCTGTTAACGTTAGCTAAGCAGTGCAAAAGCCTTTAAGCTTTATGGGGACCTTTACCCAACTTATTGTCTTTTCTTAATTAAAACTCGTGTTAGTATTTGTACTCGTATGTACACACGCGAATTGCATTAAATGTCACTTGTCCACTTATATTTGTTGATATTCATCATTCACTTAACGTTAATTATTTATTTTACTTACGTGCTTTTTTCCCTACTTACTAATAGGAGGTTTTGTGAGGACACAAATATATTTTTTATTTATAAATAATTAAAGTAATAATTACATGTACTTATTTATCTCTCTGAACAAAAGTACAAAATGTCCCATCATATAAGCTCTATACTGCAAGTGTGTCAGTGAACTCAAAGGCATTATGATACAGTATGATACATATGAGTTGTCCCTGACTGATTTTGATCTTCTGATTCAGCAGAACCCTCTTTGACCCCTGGTTGCCAGGGGAGACAGCGGTGGGGCCATGGCTTCAGGGGCTACAGTCGGGGAGAGCCAACTCCAGAGGATCATCCGAGATCTGCATGGTATGCTTACCTTATGGGTGCACTTGTTTGCATGTGAATGGAAATGACGACAGGGTTAGGACTGCAGGCTGGCATGGTGTGACTGTTGTCTGTCCCTTGATGACCATGATGACTAGTGTAGTGGTCATCATAGCCAGTGGTGCTTTCCTGGATCTGGTCTGTCGAAAAAATGGCTGAATAGGTAAATTAATTGCTTATAGAAAGGCTGCAGGACAAACATTATGCAAAGAGAGAGGAAGATTTCACTGAAAGGACACCCATCACAGGTGTCCTTCCAGTTTTACAATAGGATACAAGGCAAGTTTGGATTTTTATGGGGCATCTGCATTGTACAAGGAAAGAACAGTAATGAGTTGGTAACCATTTTGAGTTAAGTGGGTGTGTGTTTCAGATTTAGCAAATTAAGGAAACGAGTCAAGATTATGATGTGATACATTACATTTAATTAATTGTTAATGTAGCTTGTGCTGTCATGTCGTGTTTTATTTGTATACACCGGTTTTAAAAAAGTCACTGTTGTTCACTAATACTGATCTTCTATCTCTGTTTGTTTCTGTGATTTTCAGAGTGTGTTGCAGAACTAGCAAAGGAATATAGGGAAAGTGGGGAGCCCATCACAGATGACAGCACCAACTTGCACAAATTCTCCTACAAACTGGAGTATCTCCTACAGGTAGATTTAACGCACATTTGGTTAGGATGTTGACTGTAAAAAAAATATAGTTGTGTGTTAAACTCCCTTTGTATTTTAGTATGGCCAAAAGGAAAAGACCACATTTCTTGGGACTAAGAAAGATTATTGGGATTATTTTTTTGACTGTCTGGCCAAAATTAAAGGAGCCAATGATGGGATCCGCTTTGTCAAATCTATTACTGAGGTAAGAAGAATTCTTTTTTTTCTTTTTTTTTTTTTGTCCTTTTTTTAATTAAAACAAAAATGCAGTCTTTATCCACATTGATTTCAAATTCTTGGACCGTAATGATTAGTAATATGAGATTTCATTTGACAACAAGCATATATTATCTAATTTTTCTTTGCTTTAACAGCTAAAAACATCTCTGGGAAAGGGACGTGCCTTCATCCGCTACTCTCTCGTACATCAGCGCCTGGCTGACACTCTGCAACAGTGTCTAATGAACCAGAGAGTGACAGGGTAGAGTTTATTAATGTATAACAAACTTTTCTCATTATATATACATAATACTACAATTAAAAACAGGCTGTGGAAATGTTTACGCTTTTGCCTACTACCTCTGTTGCTTAGTAATGCCTGTTTTCCATGTTTTCAGTTGCTCATCATATTCCATCATATACAACATAAAAATATTTTTTCTCTGTGAACTTTTTTTGTACTTACAGTGACTGGTACTATACTCGAAGCCCCTTCTTGAAGCCCCACCTCAATGTTGACATCATCAATCACCTGTATGAGCTCAATGATGTGCAGTTTGACGTAGCTTCTAGAGGTCATGACCTTGATGCTGCCTGGCCTACTTTTACCAGGTAAAACAAAATGACATATATATTTGTTGCGTAGTCAGGTTGAAGTGATCACAGTTTGAAGTATAGTTGAAGTAATAACCATCTCAACAGGAGGGCTCTGAATGCAAACTCCCCCAGTCATATATGGAAACCACCAAGTCGCAGCTCTAGCATTAATAGTTTGGCTAGCAACTACTCACAAGTAACTGAAATATTTTATTACACAGATTTTGCCTTTAATGTGCAATTGTTAGTGATTTACTTTCTGTTTCTTCTCTTTTTTTTATCACAGCAACCACCTGATTTCTCCTCTAGCATTGACTATGGCCATGGTCTACTTAATGAACTCAATGAGTCCTTACCATCATGCAGTGAAGACGTCAGCACAATCGATGACCTCCGCCTTGAACTAGACCAGTCTGAGCTGAAACAACAAGAGCTATTGAATAAAATGCACCAAATGGCAGAGGAGGATGCTGAGCTCAGGGGCGTGGCAGAGGATCTCCAAAGGCAATTGGACATCTCCCTCACTTCCCAAGAGCACCTGCAAAGGGAACTGAAAACTGTCCAAGGACGAGAGGAGGCCCTATGCAGAGAAATTGAAGCACTCAGGAATGTGGAAAAAGCCAGTGAGTCTGAGCTACCCCAGCTACAGGAGAAATTAGCATTAGCAGAGACCAAGAACATAGAGCTTTTAGCCAAGTTAGATGGAGTTTTGAATGAAAAAGGACACCAGGCCGCCACCTACTTTGATTCAGCACAAAAGATTCATGAATTACTTGACAAATTAAAAGAGGCAGAGAAATTGAAGATGGACGCTATAGCCGAGATGGAGGAGAAGAAGAGACTAAATGAAAGGTTACAAGAGGAGCTAAGGCTACAAAAGATGGCTGTAAAGGATAGTGATACAAAGCTAGCATCTACAGCTGAGGTCAAGGCCAAATTGGAAGCTCAACTGCAAGAAAAAGTAAGTGCAGTGGATAAGCTGCAGGGAACCTTGACTTTAAAAGAAAAGGAAACAAATAATATGCAGATGCAGCTGATGGACCTCCAAAAAACTTTAGAAAAACAGGAAAAGGAGATGCAAGCGGTGAAGGAGAAATTACAAGAAGAAAATTGTGAACTTACAGAGCAGCTTGAGAGAAAAGAGGCAAATTTAAGCACCAGCAGCAGCACACTACAAGAGCTACAAACCAAGAATGAAATCCTGAGCACAGAGAGGGAAAAACTAGCTGCTAACCTTGCCGAGATTGAGAACAATGTCAGAGATCAAGCTGCAAAGATCGAAGAGTACAAAGTACAGTGTGCCAGTCTAATGGAGCTAAATGAGAAAGTGCTGGAAACAGTGAAGAAAAATGAGGATCAGAAGAAGGAGATGGTTGCAAATCAAGCAGAG
The DNA here is from genome assembly GCA_020698575.1 of Bostrychus sinensis. Classification (NCBI taxonomy): domain Eukaryota; kingdom Metazoa; phylum Chordata; class Actinopteri; order Gobiiformes; family Eleotridae; genus Bostrychus; species Bostrychus sinensis. The sequence continues at coordinate 19,453,326 of CM036246.1, forward strand.
CTAGAGGCTGAGTTAGCAGCTTTGAGAGCCTCGGAGAAACAACTCAGAGGTCAGCTGGACGATACGAAGATGACGGTGGATGAAAAGGAGAAACGGTTGCGTGAGGAGAACCGACAGCTAGATGAAAGCCTACAACGTGCAGATATAGGCCGCCAAGACGTCCGAATCCACAGCCAAGCATTTAGAGCAAGAGAACCAGACACTTAGAGAGGAACAGGAAACTGTAAAAGCTGCTCTTAATCGCATGCAAGCTGATCTGAAGAGCGTACACGGACAGATAAGTGATTTGGAAAAGAACTTGGATGCCTCACGCAAGAATGAGCAAGCCCTGCAAAGTCAACTTCAAAGCAAGGAATCCCACCTAGACAGCAAAAAGGAGGAAATTGGTGAACTTATGAAAAAGGTAAAAATGTTGGAAAAAAATAAGAAGGAACTTGAAAAGGCTAAAGCTGATTCTGAAGCAGCAATTGCTAAACAAACAGAAATGATTGAACATGTAACCTCTGAGAAACAGGCCATAGAAAAGGCTGAGATTGAGAGGAATGCAGTCCAAGTAAAAGAAAACCAGGAAGTGACAAGTAAACTGACTGTGGTAGAAGGTCAATTGGAATTAAGTGTCAAAGAAGGATCCAGGTTGCAAACAGAAGTCCTAGACCTCAAAGTGCAGGTACAAAGAAGTGAAGACGAAAAACTCAAATTGCAAGCACAGTTGGAAATGACAGAGGCCCAGAGAGATGAGCTGAGGACGCTGACTGAGACACTTAAAGCTCAAATCGAGGAGCTGAACCAGAGGCATGTAAGAGAGCTAATGGAGAGCAAAAAGAAAGAGGAGGATTTGATCAAAGAACGGGATAAAGAAGTAGCTACTAGTGCAGAAATGGCTTCCTCACTAGCTGCTGTTCGCGAAGAGTTTTTCACACTAAAAGCTGAAAACGAGCGCTTGGTTCTTGAGAATACTGAGACACGGGAGGGGCTGCACAGGGTCAACACAGAAATGGCAGAGATGGGCATCACAATATGTAAGCTGAGTGCTGAAAAAGAGGAAGCTCAAGAGCACTGGGCAGCGGATGTTGTCAGGATAGAAGAGTTTGAAAAGGAGGTGGAACGGTTTGGTGAGTGCATGGATGAATTACAAGAGGAAAATAAAAACCTAAGAGAGGAACTGATACAGATGGAAAAACTTCCAAAACAAATGAATGAGCTACAGGAGCAGTTGGAAAAAGCCAACAACCAATTGCAAAGTCTGAAAAACTCAGGCCGAGAAGAAGTGGAGGCTGTGAAGTTTCAAATGAGCACAGAAAGCATGAATCACCAAGTACAAATAAAGGTGAGCCACAAGCTATCTTTAACATTTGTGTGACAGATATTATGTATATTGTTACACTGTGGATTTTAGTGTGGTTGTTGTCTTCTGGTTGCAGAGTTTAACTGAACAGCTTGACAAAGTGAAAATCCAAATACAGGAAGAGCAGAAGAGTGCCTCCATTTTGCAAAAGCAAGTTTCTGAACTAGAGGTCAGTTTCACACAACTGTTCTAAGGAAACAGAAAGTGAGCGACAGAAAACAAGTTAATATTTAAAACGTTAAGAACATGTTGCAGTTGCCCTATATTGTAGTTTATTTCAGTATACAGGGCTCAAGACTGTGACCAAATGCCTTGTGCCCCTACAAATTTTCAGTCAGGGGCTACAGTGTCTGGAGCCTTGGTATACATCTATTTAATGCAATCCTGCCACAGAGGTCTCAAGACGGTGCACTTTGTTAGTCCCAAGCCTGGATAAATGGGGAGGGTTGTACCAGAAAAGGGCATCCAACCTAAAACCTATGCCTAATTTAAATATGTGAATCACTGTACACTAAGACGCAGTCAATTCACTGTGGTGACCCCAGAAGGAAGAAGCCGAAAAGAAAGATGGATATAATGCATTATTTAATGGAGATTGTCTCTTGTCTTTTAAGATGGATAAACATAGTGGTGTTGCAACAAACTTTAATTTGATACAGTATTTAAAATGTGTGTACTAATAATTATTTTCTTGTAAGGCTTTGAATGAGCAATACTTGCAGCTGACAGGTGAAAAAGATTCACACATCACTAAAACAGAAACTACACTTCGTGACAATGAGAGTGAGATTCAACAACTTAAAAATGAAGCAAGCAGGTAAGCAGTATTTATTCACTGTTATTAAATATAACTTTAAAAATGTATTAACTAACATAACATAATTTACATTTGTCAGTGCTAAAGTTGCCCATTTGGCTGCACAAACCCTTTGTGATGAATTGAGTCAGAAACTGGAGGCAGCAGAAGCCGACAAGCAAACCCAGATATTGAAGCTGTCCGCAGAGATCGATGACCTTAACCAGACTAAAACCACTCTGGAGGAGCGGCTCATTGAGCTAATTAGGTATGACCAGTCTTTGTTCAAAATGCCGAGATCAGATTAGAAGTGGAGGAGGTTTTTTCATTATTTGATAACATAAAGGTGAAATTACTTTACTGCCACAATAGATGAGTTGAATAAATGTGTAAATGCACAAGATATAGAACCACAGACTTTATCAAGCCCTCTATCACCATTCCTGTGTAGCTCTTAACTAACTCTCACATGAAAAATGTTTGTGCAACAGCTAGGGCTTAGGAGCAGCTTTTAATGAGGACAGGGTGTGCAGTGAATGTTTTAACAACCTTAAAAACACTACAAGACAGTACATACCATGTCTGTTTATCTAACACGCACACTCAGTCCTATTAGAATAAATAGTCGTATTTCGTTGTTTTCCCTTTGTCTTCTGTCTGGCTTGCTTGTTTAAATTACATGAGGTTAGATTGTGTAATAACATAAGTGCATACTAAGAACTCCGAACATACTAGGTTCAAAAAGCCTTTACAATTTTTTTTTCTGAGTGTATCAAGACTGAGCTGTTCTGTTTCTCACTATTTGTATGGTTCAGTGTATAACTCTAAACCTAAACACATTGTTCATAGGGACAAAGATGCTCTTTGGCAGAAGACTGATGCTCTGGAGTTTGAGCAGAAACTGCGGTCAGAGGAGCGCTGGTGGTTGGTGGATAAAGAGGCCACTCACTGCCTCGGCTGCCAGGGCCAGTTCACCTGGTGGCTCCGCAGACATCACTGCAGGTAGAATTCAGAATTATATTTTTTTATTGGCTATTTTTCACTAATACTAATTTTGAGTGATCTTATAATGCTCCCGTCTCTAGGCTTTGTGGTCGCATCTTCTGCTATTACTGCAGCAATAACTTTGTAATGGCCAAGCACAGTGGGAAAAAAGAGCGCTGTTGTAGGGACTGTTACAACCAACACAATGCCGTGGTGGAGAGGTTCACTGAATCAGAGCTGAGTCCTTCAGACACCCAGTCTCCTCCTCCTGGACCAGAACCTCAGCCTTGCCCAGAGCCAGCCCCATACAAACCCGCCCCCAAAGTGACAGGTAAGAACTGCTCCAAACCACACAGCTGTTTTATTTCAGGTCACACAAAAGGGAATGGGAGACAGTTATTAATGTATTTATTCCTTTCAGTTTCAGACCCTACCAACAAGTCTGACGATGGAGTATTCGACATCATCACAGAAGAGGAAGTGCACAGTGTCTATGACAGTGATGCTGCCTCACAGACCACAGCAGGCTCCTTAGATGGAGAACAAGCTCCCAGGCTGCTTAATATGTGAGTTTACGCTCTGAACCACTGAGAATAACTGGCTCAGTTCAATTAAAAGAATAAGTTTGACTCCTGAGCTGCTTATCTATTCACAAAAAAGGAAAAAAAATATTGGTATTTCAAAGAAAACAAAGAGAAAACACTTTTAAATCCCAGCACAGCCATGTGTCTTGTTTACATTTACTAGACTTTCAGACAATAGCAGTGATATTGGATTTCTTTACTTGCCTTCTATTTTATGTATTTTAATTGTTTTAAATAACACACATCAGTATCACAGCAGCGTTAGGTCACCTCAGGAACCACACAACCATATTTGACACTATCCATCAGTATCACGATTGTTATTAATAGTGTTATAGGGGTATGTATCCCTATATACGGGCGCCACGAAGGCATAGTGGCTAGCACTCCTGCCTCACAGCAAGAAGGTCCCGGGTTCGATTCCCAGACCGGGTGGGGCCTTTCTGTGTGGAGTTTGCATGTTCTCCCCGTGTTTGTGTAGGTTTCTTCCGGGTGCTCCAGTTTCCCCTACCACTAAAAACATGTACAATAGGTCCCCCATGGGGCCAGGACTCTGCAAAAGAGATTCTGAATCTCAGTGGGACTTTCCTGGTTAAATAAAGGTCAAATAAATAAAATATAATATAATGATTTTTTTGTGTCATACAGAAGCACAGGTGATGTGACCCCTGAGGATGCTGAAGACCATGTTCCCACTGTTCAAGATTCAGAGATCAATCTACTCAAATCTGGAGAAGTCACGTACGTCCTATGACCTATTGACCCCTTAGCAGATGTTATATAGTCCATAAAATATTCACTAATATTAGTTGTAATCATAGGATGGCTATTCCATTCAGCATTGAAGATATTTCCCAGTTCGGTGGCGGATCCAGGGAGCTCTTTATCAAATCCAGCAACTATAGTGTGATAACTTTAACCGTATGTGACTCTGGACCTACCATCAGCTGGATGTTTTCCTCGGAGCCCAAAAGCATTTCTTTTAGTGTGGTCCACCGGGAATCTAGTGACACTCCTATAGAGCAGTCAAAGGTATAGAAATACACATTGCTTATTAGCATTAGCATTCAGGTTAAGCAAAACGTTGGAAGAAAGAAATGATTCTCAACAGTGAAAATGAAATGCCTCAAGTCAAGGTGATAATTATTGGTATACAGAGGTGTAGCTCCAGTGCATGTGGCCTCGCATCCCATAACTCCTGTGACAATCATTGCTGAATGACAAGTAGCCATTGTCAACAAAAAGAATGAACTGCTGCATGATTGATGTGGTTATTGCTGGATGTTTTCCTCAAAGCCCAAAAGCATTTATTTTAGTGTGGTCCACCAGGATTCTAGTGAAACTTCTGTCAAACAGTTAAAGCTATAGAAATACATATAGCTTAAAACATATGAGCACTATCTTTAGCATTTCTATAGAATGAACTCATTCACATAAATCATATACATAAAAAAAGAACACAATAAAGCAAAACAAACATCTTAGCAGCAGTTGGTCCATGTAACCACACAAAAAAAAAAAACACAAAAGAAAAGTTGATTTCAGTATTCATGGTTATTACCACACAAAAAGCTTTTATGGACACCCCTACTGAGACCACCTCTATGTATTTAAAAAACATCACACGGCAGGCGGTCACAGCTGCTCAGTAACCCAGAAGTATACATGCTGTATTCTAAATGTCAAGGCTGCAAATAAGTTATGACATTTTATTTTACACCAACACATCCTGCCTCTATTTCCTCTTTTTTCAGTTGCTATTTTTACAGTTAAAGTGTAACTAAATAGCTGATTTCTTTTATAGTTCTCAAGCAAGTTTCACTTCACACAATTGTTTCTGTTCTCCTCTCAGGTTCTGATTCCTCTCACTCGGTGCAATTCCCATAAAGAGTCAATTCGGGGACAGATGAAAGTTCGACACCCCGGCCTCTACACCCTCATCTTTGACAACTCTTTTTCTCGGTAGGACACTTCATATTAATTGTTTTGTGTTTATTTTGGCTGTCTTTACTTATTGTTTCAGAGACCTATACACATTCTCAAACCATTCTTCCCTTTGCTCCCAACAGGTTTATTTCTAAAAAGGTTTTGTACCATCTGACTATGGAGAAGCCCATAATCTATGACGGAAGTGACTTTCCCTGAAGCTACAAGCCATGTTCTTTCAGTGCATTATGCACTTTATGGGAATATCTCAGGAGAAGACTTTTTATAATATTTTATTACTAATTAGATTAATACTCAGTTGTTCTGTTTTATGTTTGACCCAGTTGATTTATGAGATTTTAATTGGGTGAGTTGTTGGGAGTGCTGGAGCTTATTTGATTTGTAGCCATAAAGAAAGAGAAGGTTTAGAAAAAAGAACAGCACAAAAAAGTCTGATGTGAGTTCATAAAGTTAAAGAAACAACATGTTGTTCCAGCTGACTTCTCCTGTAAGACAGGAATTGTGTTTTAAATTATATTTGATTACACTGTAAGTGGCCAGTTTTACCCAAATGAGAGATCTTTAGTTTAGATCTTTAAAAGTTTAGTTTAGTCTAAAACGGCATGATTTATTGTATACATAATCCCTATTTATTAGAACAGTAACTGGTTAGTGGCTGGTGAAACCAACTGATAAAGTGAATGCAGTCTCAGTGCACACTGTTATCCAGGATGGCAAAAATACATATGCTAGTCACAATGTCTCCATCAAGTCATAGCATATTATAGTTTTTACATGTCTAATGCGTGCCTCTGCCACAGCTTATGGGCTCATGTACTTTTTAAGTGCCTTTACCATAATCAACAGTGATTGCTCATATTTTGTGTATTTTTTGTATCATTGTTGATGGTCAGGACAAACCTATTTTTGGATTTCTACTTTCACAATCATCTGTGATTAATAATTTAACTCTAGGGATTGAATCTGTTTCACAGTACACCTTAGGTATAGGCATACAATACTTTGATTTTCTTGTTTATGTGGTGATTATATATTTTTGAAGGCTGTTTACATTTTATTGTAGCATACTTGCACAGCAATAAGACATACTACACTACTCGATAAAGGGCTTTCCTAAATGCTGTTTTTCTATACACCCCTTTTTATATTTTGTGGTAAATGGGTTGTATGTTTTATGCAATCTAAAACTGTTTCTGCAAAACTTGCAATTGGATACTGCATGCAATTTGTCAGGTTAATATACAGCATCTCTAAAAGTGAAGGATTTTCTATATTTTCTGAAGGATAATTTTACAATTACTATTCAAATTATTTTCAGTTTATTACTGTTTATTTTTTGAAAATGGATTTGTCCAACTCTTTGCTTACACAAATAAAGACATTCATTTATCCATTATCTGTTTCCTTCAGAAGGACAAGATCAACACATTGTTTCTATCACATTAATTCACTTAGTATGCCAGTAGTTTAATTGAAGTTGTCTATTCTCGTAGTCGTTCACATGTTATTTTAGATGAGCTCCAGTCCTATTAATTGAAAATTCACATCATAATTCACATTTTTGTCCCATTAGTCTTCAATGGCATTTGTAAAGGCCTTTGGCGACACGGTGCGGCGCAAACGTATGTAGACCACTGTGATTTCAAATTAATGTCTCGTTTTAGCAAAGCAACATCTGGGCAACATTCGCCCTCCTGGCGTGGTGTGTCGCAATTGGAGAGGATTTCTAATTTTCTAAGAATATTCTTGCCTTGCATCGACCCACATTCCATGCTCTGCTCCCTGCATCTGTAATGGCCTGTTTTATGCTGAAAGCGCGCAGGGGGATGCTCTGTTATAAACGGAGCTAACCTGACGGACTGTCTTCACTGCTCTGCGCTCACAGGAGATCCCATCCTGCTCAGGCACAGTTAAAAAAAAAAACACTACTGATCCGTAACATGCCCTGCCTCTGCATCACATGGATACTTCTCACTTTGCATTTGGCGCCAACTGTAAGTAAAATGACTGACTTTTCAGGTAGATGTGGGGAAAATGTTTTTTTGTTTGTTCGTTTGTTTTTGTGTTTTATATTTGGTTAAACTTTTGCGTAGGTTGATTTTTCCATGAAATTTTAACATACAACCTTTTGGATCCAAGATAAAGGAAAGGATAAAGGAAAGCAAATGCACACACGCCTTATTGTCGTGTTTTATTATTTATTATTTTTTGAAGCAATTTATTTCTGCGGGATTTAGTTTTGGCTGCAATTAAAGTCTGGGACCGTGAAAGGAGGAAAAACGAGAAGAAATCTATTTTCGACAGTGAAAATGCCACAAGTCAAGATGATAATTATTGGTATACAGAGGTGTAGCTCCAGTGCATGTGGTCTCGCATCCCATAACTCCTGTGACAATCAGTGTTGAATGACAAGTAGCCAGTGTTAACAAAGAATGAACTGCAGCGTGATTGATGTGGTGATTGGAGTTGTGGGGCTTAATATTTTGTCTGATTGCTTAATTAGATGAGTAAAAAGAGTAATTAATTGTTTTCCCACTTAATTTAATTGTTTGCCTCTTTCCTGGAGCAAAATATCTAGCTTGAAATAAAAACACTTGACTGCCTTGATTTGTTTGTGTAAATTAAACCATGGCTAATATTTGTAAAAAATAAAATAAACCTAAAATTGAGAAGCAGGTGCCTGTTTGTATTATAATGAAGTGTGAACGTGAGATTGGGAGGAAGACAGGCACAAGCTGTGTTTCTCCTCATTGTGTTCACTTAATAAAATAGTCAGTACAATAGTAGTAGGTGGCTGCTCTCTGAATGAAATCAACACAAACTGCCAAGTAACAGCTCATAAATTTGCCTTTTGCATTTCCATGTCATGTTCCCATATCTAGAATGGAGATATGCTCACTCATATTTCATTCTGTTTGAAAATGCTACGAAGAGGGCACAAGAGTGTACCCTGTCTGCTGTTGAAAATAGTAAGCAGCATCTGCAAAGTGAGACCAATTCAATGGCCCCTTTTTGGGTAGTTAGTGGATAATGGGCTTCACCTCTTAGAGAATATTTTTTACAGCACACAGCACAAGTGCGGAGAGCCCTTTGGCACTGCATTTAGTTTCACAGCTCATAATACTCAAACCTTTTTCCTGGAGACACTGTATTTCTATATTTCTGTTTTTGTCCATGATATGTACTAGTTTGTGCATAATGCAAGCTGAAATGCATGAGCACTGCTACGCACCTTCAGTGATCGTAACCATGTAGGCTTAACTCTCTCTTGATGCCTTACCCCATGCTATTCAATGCATTATTTTGAGCTAACTGATGTTATTATGTAGAATTAAAATGTCTTCACAGCACACATACACTGTATATTTTATATTCAACACGTATGCTGTAAAATATGGCATTTATGTGATGCAAATAACTCCGTTGTCTTTGCTGCGTTACTTTTTAATACCTGCCCAACACAGGGACAAGCAACCAGAATTTTCTGCACATCTCATTTTCTGCACAACTGTGAAGCACACTCACGGCTAATTGCCTTGATTAATTAAATGACGTAAGCCATGTTTCATTCTTCCTACCAGAATAACAACAGGAACCAAAGTCCCTTCTGAGAATTAACTACACTGGTCAGGCATAACATTATGACCACTGACAGGTGAAGAGGACACAGATTATGTCTTCATTATGGCACCTGTTAGTGAGTACAGTACATGAGGCACCTCAAAGGTGATTTGTTGAAAGCAGGAAAAGGATGCGACAAAGTTTGACAAGGACCAAACTGTGATGGCTTTATGATTGGGTCAGAGCATCTCCAAAGCTAACCTATTGATTAAAGTGTAAAGTGTATGTGCCGCTGTATGACTCAGTGGCAGAGATCTTCCCACTTTATCCCTGATTTTGACTATACTCTGTCCTATCAATAATGCCTAAAAATTGCCCCAAAAAAAAGGGTATTTTATTTCTCATTTCTTTCAGTAACACATGGACTGCTACTTTTGTGAGTGAAAATGACAGGAATATAATAATGAAGACAAAGCAATTAGTGGGTTATCAGAAATGAAGATTGTTATCTACTGAAATTGTCCACAGGCCTCTTGATCTATGCTTCATGGTTTACATTTAGTCTTGAAATACTTGCTTTCTCTTTGTGGCCTGCTATTTTTATCCCCTTTCCCAAGTAACCCTCCTTATATTTATCTTCACTCACTCAACATACAACAACAAACATTATGATAATGGGGCAAATAAATGCACGACATTGCACAGACATGTTTTTTGTGGAACAGCTCCAGGTGGGTTTTTGATTGGTGGCTTTAGTGCAGATGCTGCTGATTCCCCTTGGTGAATCTACTGCATCTTTTTTTATTGGAAATGTTATATTACACAATCTGTGTAACCTGGGGCTGATGAAAGCTGGTGAATACAGGGTGATCCCCAGAGAGTCTCTTTATCCCACTGGAATTTTGTTCCTGAAGTTACTTTTCATTAAAATTTGCTGTAATGTTGTCACTGTCTTTCTCCTTTAGGTCTTTGAAATGAGATAAAAGTAACTGCTATCCTGGACAATAGTGCTGTAGAAATAGCATGTTTTGCTCTTTGTTAGTATCTTGTTTTTTAATATGTTGGTGCTCTTCTATCTCCTTTGTTGTTTTTATTCACTTCCACATCTATTTTAGTATCATGTGACCAGCCTCAATATCAGGGCTATTTAACAGGTGGCCCAAGGGCTACACGCCCATCAGTTAAATTGGACCGGCCCTCGGCCCATCTCAGAAATAAATCAATCATTTATGAGCTATTAAATGTACATTCAGCAATTTGCAACACTTTGCTGGACTAAGGCCAGCAGTACAAGGGCCCATAGGTCCATAATCTTTTGACAATTTGGCCCATAGGAAAATATAGTTACAGGCCTACATACAGGACCTGCTTTGTATGCAGGACTTTTTAATTTAGTGGAATATACAAACTTACATCAGTTGTGAATTATGGCTATTTCTTTTCTCTTTTCAGCCACAATCACGAGGCAGTGTACTTTTTGTAAAAAAAATAAACAAATTAAAAAATTTAAAAATATGCAAAATCAATATGTGAATCACTGCACTCTAGGAGGCAGATTATTGGTGACCATGAGAGGGAAAAGCTTTGAATTTCCAAGCTCACTGACTCAAGTCAAATATTTTTTTCTTTTAGTAAAGGTACAAGCCCTAATGCACCCCAACCATTGAGCTGCTGTGTACAAAGAAGACTGATAATAAGATAAGATGAGATAAGATAAGATTGAACTTAATCTCACACTCAGAGAAATTCACTTGTTAACACAGCTCTTAATACAGATTAAAATGCAGAAAGCAAGAAATGTTAAATATTGTGATATTTTATTAAAATTTGTTATATCTAACAACTGTTTACATGTTTAGCTAAACAAATGCTAGTGTTTCTGACTTTAGGTAGCAGGATTTCTGATTCAATGACTCCTGACTAGTAGTGCTAATACAATCAGCTAAGACATGTATGATGAAGACTCATCGTGCACCAGGCACTAGTGCATAGTTGACGTTGATAGATGCTGATGTCAGTCCTGACATTTTCTGTTCAGTCTTTAACGCTGGATATAAGCCTGTAGTGGCAGGATTAAGTATGCCATGATTAAGTTGATGTTTGGACCTTACCAGAGTGTGTTACATTTGACAAGGAAAGGACTAAAGCCATTGTGAATCCTCCTTTCTTGACCCTCTGGCATTTCTGTCATCTGACTCTCCTGTGGACGTTACCCTTTCTGTCGAATAAAAATGACATCTAATAACATCTTGTTTGGTCTGTTGTCTTTACAGCGTGTCATATTTTGTAACCTTGTATTTGAAATTCACTAGCTCACTATTTAATCTGTATCTGGGATTACAATGCCCAACTAACTTTAGTCACAAGATCTTTTTTTTTTTTTAGATTTGTCCAGCATAAATGTCAAACCAAAGTCAAATGCAAATCTGTTTTGTCTCTTTACAGTTGCCATCATGCAGCGAGGGATGAGGTTGACAGTAGTTATTGAAGGCCTAGACAATTGTCTGTGTCCTTTATGGCAAACTGCCCAGTAAACCTGCATCAGTATCTACACTGAAAGACTTTTTTTGTATGAGAAAAACAGAAAGATAAAAATGTTTCTACAACTTAATAGTGACTGTGAAAGGTGCCCTTGCCCCTTTAGAACATATGGACTATATAGTGCCAGCTCTATATTGCACTATATCACCACAGTGATGTTTCTCATAATACATTTTGATAACGCTTTCTCCATCTCTAGGCTTTGTCCACCCTTCACCCAGAGTGTGAATACATATTTCAGCTGGAGAGAGATGAGCAGCGCTGCCTTCAGTACATCACAGAACAAAGTAACAAAAGCAATGAAGGTATGACTTTTTGTAGCTTCAGGCTTTTAAGGCAGAATAGGTAGACACAAATCAAGGAAGGAGTGAAGACAGTTCAGCTATAAAAATAAGAGAACACATTTACACCGAGTGGTAGAAAAACAAATTGCGCTATGCACTAACTTGCAAGATGTAATTTGGAGTGTTACCGCGTAGATTTATGTATGAATATGTATATAGAGTTATAGCGACAGCTATACTGATGAGAATCAAACACTACCTCCTATTTTTTAACTATTTCATTATGTATGCATTGTAATTTTCTTTCCAAAGGTTGTCTGCCCATGTGGGATGCTGTTGTTTGCTGGCCTAATGCAGTCACTGGGGAAACTGTCCACAGGGCTTGTCCTGCCGTCTTCTCCCTCTTCAAAAATAACACAGGTGACAAACTAAATGGAAATAAAGATGTGTTTTCAAGCAAAAGAATTGATTACTGCCATCTACAGAAATGGGGATAGAATACAAAGTTGGATTTTTCATTTATTTCTTGGATTATGTTTACTCATTCAGCCACTAAATTATGTGTTGTTGTATTTATGAATTGTCCCCCTTCCCCACACAACAGGCACACCAGATTTTCACAGGGCACTGCAGTCTAATCATTTTTTTGTTTTTCCCTTGTAATGGAGCAGGGTTGGTATGAGTCTATAGAGCAATACTGATGTGAGAATATCAAGCCATTATAATAAATATCCAATGTAAGTAGACTCTGTTTTCCTTTGATCTTTCACCTCAGGGTCAGTGGCCCGTAACTGCACCAGTGGAGGTTGGTCCAGGCCATTCCCGCCCTACCATGTGGCCTGCAGTGTTGATGATGACATTCCCGAGGTGAGATAATAAGCCAGGTGAAAAGGTCGCACACCAGGAGAGAGATTATAGACTCTTTCATGAGTGACACGATCATATATGATGTGATTTGCGTTTTTTTTTTTTTTTTTTTTTTTTTTTTTTTTACCTTTCCTTTCTACAAGGGTTCAAACTAAAAACATCATAAGACATTTTAAGAAAAAAAATTATAGTTGTTGTTAATATATTTGTTAAAAATGACTTTGAATTAGTACCTACAGGTCTGGAGTCAGTTCCATTTGCTAAACTTTACTTTATTGTTGGATCTGATCATACTTTGACAAACCATTGTGGTCTAACACATTTCTTTACATGTCCAGCAGAATATAAACATCCAGAACTCTGTGAGAATTATATTTTAAATTAATTAAATTGTATAGGCTAATTGTTGAATGTAATAAAATAATTAAATGTGGATAAAAATATGTATTACTTTTTTTAGTTTTATATATTATTAGGCTATAACATTATATACATGCAGCTGATTTGTTGTCAGTTGCCACAGTACAAATCCTCCATAGAAAGTGTATTGTGGTCTGTTTAACTTGTGGCAGCATTCTTTCAAATGCCGCTGCATTGTTTACCAACGCTAAAAGAATTAATAGGAGCACATGATTAGGGCATAGGGCACTGATGTAGGGAGACAACCAACAAGTCACTAAAACAAATAAAATATACAGTATGTTTTTTACTTGCTTGAAATTTGATCACACTTTGCTGGTTCACCATGTTCACTGTTTTTTATGAGAAGAATATGAAGCTGTTCAAACATAAACAAGCTCTCTTAGCATAAATGAAAGCCGGTTAAATGTGGTCCATCAGGTAGTAGGGTGCATTATCCAGTTTCACTCAGAGAAAATGGGGTATCAATCATACAAAGCCATGTTTTGTCATGGATAATTATTATTACTGCTGGATCTATACCTGATGCCATGCCACACCCACTTCTCTTGAGTGTAATTTAAGTTTTCCAAGGTTGGGGTGAAAAGTTGGTAATTAAAGTTGTGACTGAGCGAAGATTGCTATTTTCAAGATGGTCATTTAATATAGCAATTACATTCAAAATCCAAATTTCTGTCATTTTTTCGAGCCACATTTAAAGTTAAAGTCTGCAATTTTATCTCATTTTGATACATTATATTCAATTTTAAAAGCCTGGTAGCTTTACAAACAGCTTTGATATTCGACTCTAACAACCTTTTAAGCAAATTCTTTTTGATGTGCTTTCAGACCGAGCAGTCATATTTTGCCACTGTGAAGCTCATCTACACCGTTGGCTACAGCATCTCTCTGGCTGTGTTGGCTGTTGCTGTGCTGATTCTGTTGCTGTTCAGGTATGAATATATTACATTTACAGATGGTCCTTTATTCAAATCAGCCTTAATTTATCAGAAACACATATTTTTGTACAAAGAGAATAAAGTAAATTCCAGTACACTCACTCTCTCATGACCTTTGTAATAAATGACAGAGGGGGCCTAGTAATAGCGTGATTAAGGGAACAGAGCAGGAGCAGCAGTGTTGTGTGTCATCCTAATTTCTCTTGGCCTTGGAGTGTTTTAGGGACATACAAACTCACAGATGTGTGAGCAACATTATGTTTACTTACAGAACTGTGCAAAAGACAGATTTTTATGCAAGGCTATGGACAAAGAAAGGTGTACAAACATAAGCAAAATCAAAAAGCAATGGTCTAGATATAGACCTGGACTCAGAGTCAAAGATCTTTTAATTCAGAGGTAAATGGTCTTTCCATTAAGATTGTCTTGTTGCTCCAGACATGCCTATATACTCAAAGTTTATTTTGTTGTCATTCCATGAATCTGATTTCACTTTTTTCTGCATGCATGTATTTCAGCATTGAGTCATTACATGCAGCAATGACTCGTCGTTGGTCAGAGGGATGTCACAAGTTGGTCACTTTTTTAAAGAGATAAGACATGGAATTTTTATTGGTTCTGAAAGTATTGCACTATTGTTGTTAATATTATGCAATCCATCCACTGGGGTCACAAACCAGTGTACAGTACCCTCTTTGCTGGCACCATGCTTGAATAAATGGAGAGGGTTGCGTCAGGAAGGGCAACCATACCAAATCAATATGGCAATTAATGCACATGAGGAGAAAGATGATTAGCTGTGGTGAGCCGCAGAGCAAAAGCTAAAGGAAGGAAGTGGCTAACATTATGCAGTGTTTTATCTTTAACTATACTTCAACATTGATGCTCACTGAGGATGTGAAGTACACCATGTTGCTTCATTTAGTAGGTGACAGAATGTCAAAGTGTCCTTAAACCTGTTGATCCAGCTCTGGAGCTTAGAGACACATCTTAATGAATACTTGCCTTTCTCACATCTTATGATGGGATCATGGGATGTCGGTCATTAAGCCTTTTTAATACACCTGCACACCGTACACTTTCATGTTTATACATTATTTATATTTTGTAATAGTTGTAGATACTATCAGTATCATTTTGTTGGTTTCTTCACAGGAAGCTGCATTGTGCCAGAAACTTCATTCACATCCAGCTGTTCATTACTTTTATCCTGAAAGCTGTGTCTGTGTTTATAAAAGATGCCACCTTGTTCTCCAGTGACGACACTAACCACTGCACCCTTTCCACAGTAAGATAATCACTCTGAGCGCAAGCGCATTTTGCTTGTATTAAAATACCCTCCTGAGCTATTCCTGTTCCCATATTTATGCATCTATGTGGTTACTTTGGGCCTGGCATGTCTCCTTTCTTTTACTAATCCTTACTCCTTAACTGCTTTCTCACACTGTTTTCTTCTGTTCAGTTTGCCTGTAAGGCTTCTGTCATTTTCTGTCATTACTGCGTAATGGCCAATTTCTTCTGGCTCCTGGTGGAGGCGCTCTACCTCAATTCCCTGTTGCTCTCTTCGCTTTACCATAGCCGTTGCTGTATGTGGGGCTTCAGCCTGTTGGGATGGGGTGAGCACAGTTTGTATGTGAGAGACTTTCTCACATTTGTATTATTTATATTTTGGAAACAAACAAATTAAAAGAAAGTCAACCATTTCATTTTATGAACAAAAAATACAAAACGGTGTTATACTTTGATAATTTGACACATGTTGAGAGGTAAATTTAAACATAATCTTTCCCTTCACATCAAGTTTTGTAAATCTCATAACATGCTTGCTCAAAACCAAAATCAGTGACATTTGTATTGTACTGTACTGTGACTTTTCTGACTTATGTTTTTATATGTCTTTGACAGGAGTTCCTTTCTTCTTTATTTCCCTGTGGATTGGATCCCGGGTCTATTTCGAGGACACAGAGTTTGTATTAATCAAATACAAGCTATGATAATGTCATTTTATTATGAAAGGTTAATCTCTGCCGGCTCATTCTTTCAAACAGATGTTGGGACATTAATGAGGAATCACAGTTTTGGTGGATCATCAAAGGACCTATTGTTGTGTCGATAGCGGTGAATATATTACCTGTTAATTATACGCCGTGAAGATAACACATTGTTATGCAGATGTTTTGTTTACCTTCCATTTGGTGACTTTTTCTCAGAAATTGTTTAAAAATGGCCGTTTATAGTGACTCATTAGAAAAGTGTGCCAGACACTGCCCCAGCCTCGGTCTTAATTACACAGTTCATTGCACACATGGCTGTCTTTATTATTACCTTCAACCAACAACAATAATCTTGTTTGTGATGCAGAGCCTGTCACAGTCATAGTGATCATAACATTTTGTTGTTTACAACAGGTAAATTTTATGCTCTTCATGAACATCATCAGGATCCTAATACAGAAACTCAACCCTCGTCTGATCCAGTTCAACAACTCCTCACAGTACAGGTAATCCGTTTGATACACACACAGTCACACTGGACATGCTACCTCTGTGTCTAATATTTGTTGGGCTTTTCTGCTTCACCATAACAGTAATAGTTGTGTGCTGTTGTGGTAGTGTATATTATAGCTTGCAATATCATTAATATAAAATGCATATATGTATTTGACAATGCTAGCTCAATTGGTTAAAGCAGCAATCATCTTCTGCCATGATGGTATGGAATTAGGTCCTTTGTTATTGAAGGAAACACATGCATGATTTACAAAGATGATCACTGTTCTTTTCTATCTTAGAGTCAAATGTTATATACTGGGGGTTTGGAAGCAAAGGGGCATAAGTGCAGTTTTGGGCAATTATTAGTAGCTCTCATTGAGATCTTTTCAATGACAAAAGGACAGAACTGAAATGATAACCCATAAGATATAATTTAATAAAACACAAATCACTGCTAGAACCTTCTCACAGCACTTAGGAATAACTTAAGATGACTCAGAGTAAAGCATGGTCCAACTCTAAAAATACATTTTTCCTTTTTTAAAGTTTAAAACATAATTTCCAACTTAGCCAGTGGTAGTATGAATTTAAAAAAATCTAAATTTGAAAACACAGTAATATCAAAAATTGGGTTTAGTTTGAGGCAGCAGCAGCTGATTCAATTTGTTTTTGCCCTCCTGTAATATTTGTAAAATCGCACTTATGGCTTTGCCTCCAGGCCCTTCGTATAATTTTTACTATATGTTTTGCAAGCTTAATAAAGACCTACACACGCAAAAACATTTAAAAAAACAAGTAGTAAATACAGAAAAGTCTTAAGGCAAAATGCATGTGTTTTTACAAAAACAAAACAAAACTGGAGCATCATGGCTTTTAAGTGAGTAAGTAATTTTCATTGTTTGAGGATTCATTTTATTCTTTATGATAGTCCTTTATATTATGGTACTGGCACGTCATGCATAATCAAGATGTAGATAATGAATAAAAAAGAAAATGAAGTGCTGCTTGACTTCAGTATGCTGCATAGATTAAAAGATAACCCTGCTTACAAAAACATTTATGCTGCTCTTGGATTTAAATATGTCTAATGTAAATCTTGCATCTGCTTTGACCTCTCCCAACACAAAAGATGCATGGCAATTTTTACACATACGTATTCTCTTGATTAAACACTTAACTGATTGAGGCGGGCATATGTGTCTCTGCTTGTTTACGTCAAAGGCTCATTTGCATAGTATATCTTCCTCTTTACTATTATTGTCTTTTTTTTCCTTTATTTTTGTGACAGGCGTCTGTACCAAGTCCACACTTCTCCTCATCCCTTTGTTTGGGACCCACTACATGTTCTTCAACTTTCTGCCTGACTACTTCAGTGTAAACCTGCGCTTCTGCATTGAGCTCTGCTTGGGATCCTTTCAGGTATTCTGTAGCTACATATACAGTACATAAACACACTGATAGGATAAACTTTTGTTAAACTTTATTGTAAAATTATTAGGGCTGGGAAAATTATCACGTCAACGCAGTGCGTCAATTTATTGATTTAATCACATTAATTTTCAATCGACGCATCGATTAATTTGATCACAACAAAAATATTACAATGAAACTGACAGAGGCAGCAAGGCGCCGCAGGTCTTCCAGCGGGTCAGAAATGCACCGCACGAGCATAGAAGAAGACACATTTCTGTTTCCTGTGGGTAACAACAGTGGAACAAACGAACAAGCAAGTTAAAGCAACATGAGTGACCAAAAAAACACTTTGCTAAATGGACGATTCCTCTTCAAATCATCACCAGACGGCAATATAGACAAAACAAAAGTTATTGATGTGAGTGGCTACAATTCATAGTATTTACACTGTTGTGAACCACAACAATTGATATTAATTGAAGAATTAAACTTATTTTTGTTAAAGTTCTAAAAGAGATTACACATGCTTTTTTAGGTAGGTTTTGTGTATTTGTTGGTTGTACCTTATTTAGGCAAACTTTGTCAAGGAAGACAAGTTACAGGTCTCAGAGAGATGATTAATTTATTTTCTTTGCAAGTTTTGTTTGCATTGCACAAGTTTACAGTAAAGTATGTGAAGGTTAATTCAAAATAAACCTTCTAAATTTACAATTTTGTTTGTACGTGAATTCATAATGCGATTAATCGCGATAAAAAAATTTTCAGATTTGCAATTAATTTGTTTTTTTGTTTGTTTTTTTTTTATTCCTGGCCCTAAAAATTATACATTTAAACTAAACCACTCCAAAAATGAAAAATGTGCAAAAATGTACAGTCATTTGCTAGCTTGGCTTAAAGCATTTCCAATCTAATTATCTCATTCTTATTAACAGAATTTCCTGATCCATGTAATTGCTGAATTTATGGTTTGATGAGAAATACACAGTATAAATGATTCTTGTAATGCATTTTCTTTGTTATAGGGGCTTCTTGTTGCTATTCTCTACTGTTTTCTCAATCAAGAGGTCAGCAGCATCATTTTATCTATGGCCACCTAAACACATAAAGAATATCAACATGAGTAACATGTTGACATAGTTGATGAGCAGCTTGAGTATCCATCTTTTGTTTAATCATGTATTTTGTCTGTGTAATACAGGTTCAGAAGGAGATCCATATGCAGTGGCTGAGGTGGCAGGAGAGGAGCTATGGGGTGGTGTCACCTGCAGCAAAGTGCAGCCAAATGGACACTCCTTTTTAAGGGTACCCTCCTGGTTGTCCTTAAAATATTTTCATGTTGACTTTATATTGTTTATCAGACCATGCGTTTAGTTGCCATTTGTGAACTCTGGAGGTGCATTGTTGCATAGAAGTGTTGAAATACTGTGTAGTTATACTGACCACTCGACCACTGCAGAAAGTGTGTTGAAGTGCCTGCCTATGTTCTTGTACATTAATTACCAAATATGTGTTATTTGGTTGGATTTGGTAATTTTGTCTTATTTATGTGCTATTTTTGTATGTTATGTAGCATTTAGCAAATTATTATGAATTGGTCATACAAACACCATTCAGTTGAACGTGCTCTGCCTTAAATTGAATGTACAGTGTTTATTCAGTCACTTAACTGCGACTCTCAATTGCATGTTTCCTTGTGAAAAAAATACAATTTATTGTGACTTTTTTACAAGAAAGGCAGCTACCAAATGGCCCATTCTGATGATTCTAATATTTGTAAATGTGAATGACAATTAAGAGGGGTGCACTCAAGTTAGGTTTGTAAGAATTCATATGAACCTATTATTTGCTAATAACAGTAGTTTCTTTAAAAACACAAGGTATTATTTTGACTTCCTACATGTTCCCCTACACAATAACACACTAAAACTTAATTCTGTCTTAGTGCATGGTTTGTAAGATGAGTTTCAACACTTGTTACTAAATGTAATCGTCCAATATTTATTAATAAATTATTAATAATGTCAACATTGAATTTCTTTCTGATTATGATTTTATTATGATAGTTTTAAAGACATTAAGTTGGTACGTTTCAAAAGCTAATGGGTGGCTCACGGGCGACCCATTGGTGACTGGCTGTTGCACTCATGCACTTATCTATCTCCGACTGGCTGCTCTATTTCAAGTTCCTCCTCATTGGCTCTTTTAATGGTTTCTTTTGTTGAGCTCCGGTATGATTGCGTGGTATCAACAGAATGATATGACTGCTATCTACAGTACGAAACAATATTGCTTTAATATAGGACATAAACATGAGGCAGACTACAGACAAACTGAACCTTACAAACTGGCATTTAGGACATTTTACAGCAAGCATATGTAGCCTAAGCCTGTCTGACAAGTACCAGTATGGATAAAATGTGTTTTTCAGAATGAGAAGCAAAATGTTTAATAAAACTGCTGTTTTATGTGAGCGTAACAGTGTGAGCACTGGCTCAGTAAAGAGGCAGCTCCCCCGTTATTCAGTGACTGACTGTATGGACAGTGGTTAGGAGTAAAATATAGAGTCTGTACAATCCTGGATTTGTTCGTACTCACTTTGTTGAAATGTGTGATTAGTGGCTGACAGTGACATATTTTATCCATAAATATATTCACACTAAAACCAAGTAACATCCTCTTAAACAGTAGTTCACAACCTTTTTTGTCTCGTGTACCCCCTGGTCATACCATTAGTACCATCACTACAAAAAAATATTTTTAATAACTCCCCTTTGAAATAAGCTATTAAATAACAAAAGTATGTAACAAAATATACTTTTCAAATACTACTCATTGCAGTAGTCAGTGAGACACTTGAGCTTGAAATATTTATAGTAAATAAATAATTCTAAGTACCCCTCTGCAAAAATTCTTGACCAATAGCTCATTTGATGCACATATGTGTAGTTAGATGTACATACAATTCCTGGGCTGAAAATGAGTCCCACTCAATCTTCACTTTGAACTGTTTGATAGTCTTTGAACAACACAATGGCTGACTCCTTTATGACCTACGGGTCAGGGTTTAACACCGGGGCATCTTCAGGCCTGTCCCACACTCTGCTTGCTCCTCTCTCTCTCTCTCTCTCTCTCTCTCTCTTCTCTCTCTCTCTCTCTCTCTCCCTCTCTCTCGCTGCAATTTGGGGTTTGGGAGTGGGAAGTACAAAGTTAGACAGGATGTGGAGTCATTACAGTTGCGTACAGCCCCCCACTCTGACAGAGCAGACTGGAGTCCGCATCTGGAGAAGCTACGAAGAGCTTTGTGTCATTTTGGGAAGTCTTTGTCTAACCTGCAGTAACACAAACATCTGGACCTAGTAAATCCAAGCTGGGTGAGTCAAGTAAAGTTGATAAAATGCAGATTTAACTCAGCTAGTTACTGAGGAAAACAGCATATACTACATCTGTGTCTTCATTGTTTGTTCAGTTGTTATAAAGAAAATAGGAGTTGCAGATGTTGCCTACACATTGGTTGGAAGACTGAAATGAACTTTTAAATAAAATTTCTCAGTAAACTCTTTGTGTAGCTGTTGGCTGTGTTTCCTATTGTTCTGTGCAGACAGCCCAGGGGGTGATGTTAATAACAGGGCACTTTTCCATCATTTGCCTGCCTGGACATGTAGCTACATGGCGCATAACTGCTGTGCATAAGGATACTTTAATTAAGCCCTCTCAGCAGTAATTGTCAATGCTCTCCACAGTAATGAGGCACACACACTGTGCCCATGTGGCCTCAGCTCATACGCCTCACTGTTTTGAACAGATTCTGGTGATGAATCACCTGTGGACTCTGTCGTCTGCCCTGCTCCTGCTGGTGTCATACTGTCAACCTCTGAGTCCCGAGGAGAATGAAGTTCTGAAGCAATCAGAGTTCACCCAGAGCCAGGTCAGTGACTCACAAAACACTTGGTCATACAAAGGTGTTTGTTGCTTGTACTAGAATCACAACAGAAGCATCTTCCCACAGTACAACTATGACATGTATTCATGCCTTTATTTTTAGTTGTTTGATAATGTTATTGGAAATATTAGCGAAAATACCACCCACAAACCTACCACATGTAAGTTATTCAATTATGCTTATATAATTTTGTTTCTTTGGCAGTGCTTCCAAAAATAAATTATTGTTGTTTTTTTCTCATTAGCTCCTCCTAACACAACAGTCACTCCAGT
This sequence comes from Bostrychus sinensis, assembly GCA_020698575.1. Classification (NCBI taxonomy): domain Eukaryota; kingdom Metazoa; phylum Chordata; class Actinopteri; order Gobiiformes; family Eleotridae; genus Bostrychus; species Bostrychus sinensis. The sequence continues at coordinate 19,475,710 of CM036246.1, forward strand.
TCAAAATACTACAATTACACCACACTGTCCAGGTAATCAAATCCTACTCGAGAACAGTACAGACTGTGGTTGTCCGTCCCACCTGGTAAAGAATGGGGAGAACTGCACCTGTCCAGAGGGCTTTGCCCTGAATGGAGCATCTGAGTGTAAAGGTAAGAACTGATACTTGCCAATGAATTGTGCACAAGTGAAAATACCCACAATCCCTTCTGGTGATTATATCTAACAGACCAAGAAAATAGATCTTGTTGCCATCACAACAATACTACACAAAGATGTTAAATTATTAAAATAATAACTTGAGGCTCTGGGCAGATACAGTTAAAGGCCACTGCTTAGGCTGCTGTGCAAAAAAGCAGTGCCAAATTAGCTTTTTACTTTTTTTTTTATGAATTATTTGCTAGATTTCCTCTGTGATTATCATGAAGGCAACATTCAATCAATCAGGCTATGGTCAGCTAAAAAGCTTATATTGGTCTTAAGTGTTGAGTTTTATGCAGTGACTTATCTTGTTCCTAATCGACAGATGTTGATGAGTGTAGTGAAGTGGGGTCTGACCCGTGTGGTCCCCGTGCCATCTGCACTAACGCCCCTGGGTCATACTCATGTAGCTGTCTTCGTGGGTTCTTGATGGGTGCAGCGGGATGTCAAGGTTTGTCTGCTGCTGTGTGCATGATGAGATGACATTAATGTTGCAATCTGGTTTGTTTGATGAAATGCACATCCCTGTATATTTTTGCTCTTGCAGATATAGATGAATGCAAACTGGCTGCTTTGATGGGACTACAGGCCTGTCAGAGCAATGCTGAGTGCAAAAACACTATTGGCTCCTTTACCTGTTCGTGCCCACTGGGATATGTACTGGCTTTAAATGGACAGGGCTGTGTTGGTGAGATTTATAATGATTTGTCATGTGTGAAGTGGCATTATGATAGCTAGATGTATCAGTAAGCCAGCAACAATAGATAAATCTGTTTGTGACAAGTAGTTAAAATCTCTAGTGATACAACTGCAGGATTTACTTTTATCTCAATAGCATAAATTTCTTCAGCAGTTTAAAATAAATCAAGGGCTTCAGTGACATTTCACTCATTTTACAGAAAAAGCAAAAAAGGGCCACAATTTGACATAGCAGACATTTCCTAAATAAGTGCTAAAAGGTCAAAGATTCCACAGATGCCAGAGCACAACAGTTGCTTATTAACCCTCCTGTTAACTTGACCCAGGTCAAGTTTACTTATCCAAAAGTTTTCCTTCTAACCTTACCTACTAATTACCTTCATTACTTAACATTTCAGTCAATATTTAATGCAGTTGTGTTCTCTAGCTCTTACAGACTGTGGTTTAATCAGAGTGTTGCAAGAAACTGAAAACAAATCATTGCACAAACTGACCAAATTTACTGTATTTCGGCAAAAAATATCCAACAACTAATGAACTCACAACAGAGCACTTAAACAATGTTTACAGTGTCTAAAACTGTTAAAAAAAAAAAAATAGTATTAGACTCCCACACAGAAGTGGCAGGCTTTAGAAAGTTCAGTTTTAAAGCTTGAAGCCCAGAACTGGACTTTTGAGGACTGTGGTTACCACTCCTTGCCAAACGTTTACTCACATCTCCACATCTCATGCTCTCCCTTTAGACAAGGCTCAAAGGCAGACTAATACTAATTCAGAGAACCATACTTGAAGACTCCAAAACAGTAAAACATGTACAGTATTTCATGTATTAAATGACAAACAACTTAACCAACCTGACTCATGCTCTCAATGAAGTTATCCAGTGCATTGTGTTTTTTGGCTTATTAATTCTTCTTTGTGTTTTCTTTCAAGATTGTATTTGGAGAATCCATGGCCCACTCTCTCTCTCACTAAGGCTATAGCGAGAGGCACTTGAACTGGCAGAAGGGATGGCAATTCCATCTTATGAGTTTATGTTATGAGTGTTTACTACAAACTCAGGGTCAGGTTTTGCTGTAGTTTTGAGAGAGACAGTATATGCCTAAAGTAAATGCTGAAGTTGAATTTGACTCCAGATCAGACCAACAGTGAGTCTCCAAGATATGAATATGAATTATCAACCAGACAATAACAGATGCCTTAAAATTATCCCACTCTTGAGTAGTTGTTGGATTATTGATCGCACAAAGGTGAAAATTATGATATATAATTATTATACATCTGGCAACACTGCTCAATGTGAATAATTTAATTGAAGATGAGGTCAAGAGAATAGTCTGCGTGTGACTGGGATGAAACATGTCCCATCGTGGCAAAGAAAACTATAATATCTTGCACTTTGACTGCCAGGTCAAATTGACCCAAACAGTATCTATGTAATATATACATTGAACCCCGAAATTATTCATACCCCTGGCAAATTCTGACTTAAAGTTACTTTTATTCAACGAGCAAGTTTTTTTTTTTTTTTTTTTTTTTTTTTTTTTCGATGTACAAGAAGTATCATTGTGGAAAAAAATATTTCTCAGCGTTTTTTTTACATTTGAACAAAAAGTGGCCAAAATTATTCATACCCTTTGCAAACTGTCACAGTCTATGAGAAAATCCAAAGTTCTATACCATTCCAAATAATCCATGCTCTTCTAAAGCATCCTAATTACCCTGATTCATTGGCAATAGCTGTTTTAATCAACACAATAGGTGAAAAAACAGAAGCTCTCTGCTGTTGGTTTGTGGACAGTCATAGCTAAGACAAAGGAGCTCTCTGAGGACCTGCAGCTGCGCATTGTGGCTGTTCATAAGTCAGGAAAGGGCTATAAGACCATATCAAAATGTTTTGAGGATCAAGTGGCTACAGTGCAAAGTATTATTAAAAAATACAAGACGTTCTGCACTCTGACAATAGGACGTGGTTGGAAGCCAAAAGTGACTCCTGTGCTGGCCAGGAGAATAGTGAGAGAGGTAAAAAAGAATTCAGGGATCACCACCAAGGCCATCCTGATGAATCTAGGCTCTGCTGGTGGTAACATCTGAAGGCAGACAGTTCAACACACACTGCACACCACTGGGTTCCACGAGCGCAGATCAAGTAGGACACCACTTCTCCAGATAAGGCACTAAAAAGCCCGCTTGGCCTTTGCAAATGCTCATCTGGACAAAGGAGAAGACTCCTGGTCTTCGGTTTTATGGTCAGATGAAACAAAAATTTAATTGTTTGGCAACAATGATGTATCCTTCATTTAGTGTAAAAAAGGAGAAGCCTTCAACCCTAAGAACATCATCCCCTCTGTCAAACCTAGTGGTGGGAACCTAATGTTTTGGGGGTGTTTTTCAGCTGGTGGACCAGGGAACCTAATCACAGTAAGTGACATCATGAAAAAAGAGCAATACATCAAAATTCTCAACAACAACATCAGGCAGTCTGCAGGGAAACTTGGGCACCAGTGGACATTTCAGCACGACAATGACCCAAAACACACAGTAAAAGTGGTGAAGAAATGGCTAGCAGACAAAAACATTAAAGTTTCGCAGTGGCCCAGCCAGAGTCCTGACTCGAATCCAATTGAGAATCTGTGGCGGGAGCTTAAGATCAGGGTGATGACTAAGAGACCCTCCAACCTGAAAGAGCTGGAGCTCATTGCTAAAGATGAATGTGCAAAAATACCAAGGAGACATGCAAAAAGCTGGTCAGCAATTATAGGAAGCATTTGATTGCTGTAATAGCCAATAAAGGCTTTTCTATTGATTATTGAGAAGGGTATGAATAATTTTGGACATGCCACTTGTTCAAATGTAAAAAAAAAAAAAAGCTGAGAAATATTTGTTTCCACAATGATACCTCTTGTGCATCATCTTATTATCTTTTGGGAGAAGCCTGTGTCATTTCCGCTCAAAAAAAAAAAAAAATTTGCCAGGGGTATGAATAATTTCGGGCTTCACTGTACATGGGTGGGGGTGTTACCTTTATGGAAAATGAAAAATGTTTATTAGTTATGCTGATTTTGATTTTGTTGAAAAAATGCTAAAAATACTTTTAACTATGTTTTTTAGACTTTTTAATTTTAAAAACAGATCAGTTTGACCTGCAACATAAGAGGAGGGTTAATAAATAATTTATTTTTATATCCTTTTTTAAATTAGAAAAAGTCACACGCCTTTTCATGTCATTTTATAATCATATGGTATAGCAATTATATGCACTGGCTTAGATAAAATCCTATGTACAAGAGAGCTTTTTGGTGTTTGGTAAATAACTAAATTTTTTTTTCACTAAAAGGACCATAAGTCACCATAAAGTTTTAATTTATGTACAGTATCTAATTCAATTTGACCAAAATTGTCACTAACACCCTTAAGATTATTATCCTTCCAAGATGTATTTGACCCTGAAATAATGACATTCTAATACTCAGAAGGTCTACAACAGGTGTAAACAACCTCTGGGCCGTGGGCCAATCTTGGCCCTTGGCTGTATAATTATTGCTTTAATCAACTTTTTAGCTGATACACACTTTTACTAATTACAACTACTTGTTAGCATTTGTCCCAATAGTGCAGCCAGCAAATGGGGCTGCCATAAGACTCTATTTGCAAGCATACAGCTCTCTGTCATGGTTTTGTGGTTTTAGTTGCCTCCAACCAATAAATAGCAAGTATTCTATCATGTGACCTCCTTCTGTCAAGGTTACGTTTGCCTCTATCCAATAAGTATCCAATGTTTATCTAATTTGCCAAAGAAAAATGTAGCAAAATAGGGGGTGGTGCGGTTGGGGTGAGGATTTTTGTTTATTGATCTATTTATTTTGTATACGTAATTGAACATGCTATCATATGTTCATTTAAAACTGCCAAGGAACCATGACAGAGAACTGTATGTCTATTCATGTGGCCCACCACCTGATAGTTTAAAATTGATTTGGCCCTAGTGCAACCAAACTTGCTTACCCCTGGTCTACAGTGTTTGTAATAAAACCAGCCCAGCCAGCAAGTGCAAGCCCCTCATTTCAATTCCTGGATTTTTTTTCTTGTGTGCAGATGTGGATGAGTGCAGTTTTGAGGAGCAGTGTCGTCGTGATCTAGGCAACGTCTGTGTGAACACTCCTGGCAGCTTCCTGTGCCAGTGCATGCCAGGCTTCAGAGCAGAGGACCCTGCCTGTGTTGGTAGGTCTGGTATTAAGTCTCATCAGTGCCAGTGTTTGAGCTTTTAGGCTGCGTGGCTGCATGCTAGTTTAAATTCACCTTGTTTTCCAGCCCCACTTGTTGGACTACAAATTCTACAAATATGCCAACATCATACTGTGCTTAGGGTTATGACTGTGTTGCTCTTTATACTTTTATGGTTTTATTTGCTTTATCTGCAACTCTTGCCCCTGAATGTTCTATGCTATAGGTCCAGTGTGCTTAGGGTTATGACTGTGTGTTGCTCTTTATACTTTTATGGTTTTATTTGCTTTATCTGCAACTATTGTCCCTGAATGCTCTATGCTATAGGTCCAGTGTGCTTAGGGTTATGACTGTGTGTTGCTCTTTATACTTTTATGGTTTTATTTGCTTTATCTGCAACTATTGTCCCTGAATGCTTTATGCTATAGGTCCAGTGTGCTTAGGGTTATGACTGTGTGTTGCTCTTTATACTTTTATGGCTTTATTTGCTTTATCTGCAACTCTTGTCCCTGAATGCTCTATGCTCTAGGTCCAGTGTGCTTAGGGTTATGACTGTGTGTTGCTCTTTATACTTTTATGGTTTTATTTGCTTTATCTGCAACTATTGTCCCTGAATGCTTTATGCTATAGGTCCAGTGTGCTTAGGGTTATGACTGTGTGTTGCTCTTTATACTTTTATGGTTTTATTTGCTTTATCTGCAACTATTGTCTCTGAATGCTCTATGCTCTAGGTCCAGTGTGCCCACACTACACTGTATGTCAAGGTATGATCCGATTTCCATGTTCTAAACTGTGCTTCTTCAATTTTTTTCAATTAGGGTTGCACAATATATTGCAAACTAATAGTTTAGTAAATACAAAATCTTGTAGGCCAATTCAAATAGTTTTTCATATTTTGCAGCCCTAATTTCAATAGCCTATAGCCATCAGCAAAATACTAATCCAAGGCTTCCAAGCATATTCAAAAAGTAATTTCTATGCAGTATTTTAACACTCTCTCGCTGTTCCCCTTGTGTCCGTCCCAGATGTGGATGAATGTACAGAGAGTCCTACAGTGTGCGCTGGTCAGGGTGTGTGTAAAAACACGCTGGGGAGCTACAAGTGTGTTTGTCAACCAGGTTACCAGGGAAACGGCACACACTGTGAAGGTAAGCAATTAGAACATCTCTCAATGGAAAACTGTGCTTCCTGTCCACAGGGTCACCTTCCTCGTGTCCCGTGTGTTAATGTGGCCTGTTTTGTTTTGTATTAATTTTACCTCAGGTGGTAAAATAATGCAATACAATACTGATGCCTTAGGTTTACAAATATGTTGTTTTCTTTTTGCAGATGAAAATGAGTGCTTATCGGGGTATCATGGCTGTGATACCAATGCACGCTGTGGCAACATTATAGGTTCTTATTTCTGCCAGTGCTATCAAGGCTTTAATGGAGATGGACACTCGTGTTTTGGTGCGTTAACAGTGTGTACACCACAGGCTGTGTGCTGTAGCTGTGTTTGTGCTATTAGTGGTTTTTACAAGTGTCTGCCAGTGAAACTTTAGTTTGCAAAAGTACCACAGCACTTAGGATCTGTTTTTTTCTCTACTACAGATGTTGATGAGTGCACAGTGAACAATGGCCAGTGTGCACACAACTGTACCAATGAGCCTGGAAGTTACAGCTGTCAGTGTGCTTCAGGCTACCAACTGGATAAGGATGGCCATAACTGCGCAGGTAGTTTCAGAAAGTACTAAGTTAAAAAAGTGAACAGTTTAAACCAGTGTATAAACCTCTTTATTTTGTGTCAATTGCCAATTGTGGATATTTACCTAAATATAGGCACACATCAATAAATGTTTTCAGTAGTTCAATTCAAATAGTGATGTGAAGATCATGTCATGTTATGTAATATTCAATCTTTATTTTATTTTATTGTATTTATTTATTTATTTTTTTATTTTATTTTATTTTTTATTTTTTATTTTTTTTGAGAAACTGAATTTTGGTTCATAATGATTTATTTAACTGTGTGTACTGAATCCAATATATATGTGTAGTTTAAAATGACCCACTGAAATGTATTCCTTTCTCAAAAATATTCAAATTTATTGATGAGCGCCTGGTATTACCCACTAAAGGGTCTAAATATAGTCTTGCATTGTGACTTCTAGAGTAGTCGCATCCTGTTCCAAAAAGCCTGATTTAAGTGTCTCTGGTCTCTCAGATGTGGATGAGTGTTTGGCACAGAGTGGGCCATGTGCTCATGGTTGTATTAACACACAGGGATCTTATCAATGCTCCTGCAGGCCTGGATACCAGCTGCACATCGATGGCTACACCTGCGTGGGTCAGTCACTCTGACACTCATCTCACTGTGCTGTTGTACTCATTTTCAGTCACTTAAACAAACAGAGCAAGGGCGTTAATGGAACTGATGCTAAAATAATTATACATTATGTTTAATGCATGATATACTCTCATTTATATGTGTGTATGCAATGTTAATGTATGTTTTTGGTTGTGCGCCCAGACATTAATGAATGTAAACTGCAGAATGGTGGCTGTTCCCACACCTGCACCAACTCTCCAGGCGGGCACACCTGTCACTGCCCACCACCTTTACTTCTGGACACAGATAACCTCACTTGCATTAGTAAGTTAAAGCTATGTAAGCTGTGTATTAAATTATTAATATTCTGACTTTATTTTCGTCTGAACAGATGTAACGTCATGTAAGTTGAGAAATGGCGGCTGTGATCACATGTGCTCTGTGAGGGCAGACGGACACATTCATTGTAGCTGCAGAGTAGGCTGGAAACTGGACTCAGACCTGCAGAGCTGTGTGGGTAAGGGAGGGTAACAGTTATGTTCATTAAAGTTTCTTGTCCAGTTCAGCATTTACTGTATATTAGTTACATGCAAAATAAGGTGATATTTAATTGCTATATCATTTAATAGAAAGTAAGATTTTTATTTGAAAGAGCAATGGTCTACTTCCAGAACTCATTGCAAGATATAAGTATTGTAATAACTGAAATTACTGCTGTTTGTGGATCATGGTTCTTTGCCCTTTAGCTTGTTCAAACAAAACTAATGTAATCCTCTTACGGCTCTAATATAAAATAAACAAAATTAGAAATTATATGGCCAGTGTTTGTACAATTAATGAAGTGAACCTATTTGCAGAAGATTATAGCTGCTATGTAAATGTTGTGTTTTGTCATAAGATGTAAACGAGTGTGGAGACTTCACAAACGGAGGATGTGAGCAGCTGTGTGAAAACCATCCTGGTGGCTTTAACTGCACGTGCAAAGTGGGCTATGCAGTTCGCACGGATGATCCCACAAAGTGTCAGCGTGAGTCAAAAAGTGCACTTCAGTTACAGTGTTTTCCCATCACAGCATAATTCTTTTTTTTTTTTTTTTTTTAGCTTTGTGTGACCCCCCTTGTCACAATTATGGAGTGTGTGTGGCCCCAAATAGCTGTGACTGTCCACCTGGTTACCCAGGACTGGGCTGCTCGGGTAAACTGCCTTCCCTTTATGAAAAATGCATTTATGTTTGTATTGAGCATTGTGCCGTGTATTCATAAACCGATTCTTAAGATGCTGAGCTGTTTTTTCTTGAATACTTCTAAAATGTTCCACACAAAGAATGATGATTACAAGCATGCAGTTTGTTTCCAATTTCTATCAAAATGTGATGACCATCCATTTCAGCCATGTGCTCGCCCCCCTGCGCTCACGGAGGCAGCTGTATGAGGTGGAACAAGTGCTTGTGTTCTGCTGGTTGGACTGGATCAGGCTGCCACACAGGTATCTACTGAACCTGTAGAGTAAACATCACAGAAAATGTATGTAGGGGGAAAACTCTTATCATGTAAAACAACAACAACAAACAAACAAACAAAAACACTGCAAATGTACAACTGTATATTTTATTAAGACCGTGTTGTTTACCCATACATCTGTCTTTGCCAGCGGTATGTGAATTGCCCTGCGCTAACGGTGGTCGCTGTGTGGGGCCCGATACCTGCCAGTGTCCCTCAGACTACACGGGCCCCCAGTGCCTCTTGCGTGAGTACCAAAACCACCAGCACATCTGGCTTTAGTTACAGCTGTGGTGCATTATTTACAAAAGGCGCATAGGTATTTGTAATGGGGGGATTTTACCATTTCTACCTCTGTGCCTTATGTGTTTAATGGTTAAAATATACATGACCTTTTCAATGTACACATGTTTAATGCCGTCTGTCTGTGTGTTGCCGTTTAGCCCTCTGCACGCCTGCCTGTCAAAATGGAGGGAGATGTGTGGATGTGAACAAATGCATATGTATAGGGGGATGGCAAGGAGCTCGCTGTCAAATTGGTAATACAATATAACATTTTATTTTAATGTGTAAGGTGTAAAATAATGAAACACTTATTTTGTTTTATGATTTTCCAGAACGTGACTATGACCTTACAGCATACTCTAATATACTTTAAATGTATATATGTGTATAATCTGTGCTAATCTTTACAAATATTAATTATAAATCACAAATCCAGCTACAGAGGATCACAAGTCAATGTACTCTGAACCAGTCCAATGCCTGGATGAATGGAGAGTCAGATCATTTGTTGTGGTGACCCCAGATGAGAAAAGTCCAAAGTAAAGAAAAATTATTACAAAGCACTACCAATTTCAGACTAATGTAACGTGTTTTTTGTTGACAATCATGGTTCTCTAATTCTCAAATAAGTGCTAGAGAACAAAATGTCCCCAGCACAGCCGAACCAAGGACTCCAGTTCAGTTGTTGTTTACAACACTTTGTGGATAACCTTATCAATGACATGCATCATCTTAGGTTATAAAAATCCCTATAACTGAAGCATAGCCAGACTTGAATGATCAATACTACCACCCAGCGGGTCCCATGCTGATGGTAAACACTGTAAACTTCTCCTGCCTCAGACATCCAGAGTCTCCAGCTCTATCCTTTACAACTCTAGGACAACACTAAATTATCTCACAAACTGACGTCATGAACAGGATATGTCCAAATTAATTAGCTTTACTGCCTGTTACCGCTTCTGCTGATTCTTGAATTGTCCTCCCAGAGCCTGTTCAGTGTCAAAAGTCTTGTAAGAATGAGGGAGTGTGTGTGGGCCTCAATAGGTGCCAATGTGCCAAAGGATTTACTGGGACTTACTGTGAAACAGGTATTGTGTATCTCTAATTCCTACATAATAATAAAAAAAAAAACTTTACTCTGTATTAAAAGTGTTGTTCTTCCAGCGGTGACCACTCCCTGCGTGCCGCCCTGCCAACATGGAGGCACATGCAGTCCTCACAACACCTGCACCTGTCCAGAAGGCACCACAGGCCTACGCTGTGAAAGACTGTATGTACAAAAAACATCCTCAAATGCTAATGAAATAAATGTTCACTGCACAAAGATACCAGTTTATTGCCAAAGATTGTATGCATTAAATAAATCCAACTCAAACTAATTTTTATTGTGTTGTGTGTGTGTTGTGTTGTGTCCTAGGACATGTCCAGTGGTTACTACAGTGGTCAGTATGGCACGGGCTGTAAGAAAGGCCTTCAGAGAAAGTTATGTTGACCGCTGTGGACCTCTGGGTGTACAGCTTTGCACTAAATACAGGTAACCACTTCATTATATTATATTTTATTTGACAAATTGTTTGCTACATCGGTTACCTTAATCTTAAAAATACTTGCATAATATATTGTTGTGTTTGTGTGTATGTGTGTGTGTGTGTGTGCGTGTGTGTGTTGTTTCTCCAGGATGAACCAGGCACGAGTGTATGTGCAGGCCTATAGAGTTGGATATAAAATTTTGTGTACAGAGAAGAGGAGTCGGTGAACATCTTTTTATGCACAGTCTTCAATAGGAAACAATGCCATGGTGTTGGTTAACAAAATGTGAAGTTAAAATTTTTTTGCAGTTTTGTATATCGCAGTTGGGTTTCACATTTTCTTTTTCTTTTTTTTTCTTTTTTTGTGAATATATAGATTGTCTTTACACTTGATTTAAATTTTAAAAAATCCCAAACATTTTGTGTGTAATTTTTGTAAAAATATATTGTTACTCCCCTCGAGTTTTAAACAAGGCTCAAGTCGTTTTGTGGTTTTCAACAGACATTTATTTGGACACTTGTTGCCCCAACAATGCCGTCAGAACTAAAATAAAACACAGAAAGCCTAAATTAACCCTTAAACTTCTTACAGAGAACACAATCAACAAAACCTGTACAAAGCAAAAATAAAATGCATACCTTATTGGCCGTACCAACTCAAAGGAAGTAAACCCAAGGGATACACAGCCTTCAGTCCTCTGAATCCCAAGACAACCCGACACCCCCGTTCCCGCAGACATCACCAGCACAGCACCTCGTGTGGCCCAGACAGGACTGGTGCATCAGTAAAAATAGCACCCAACAGGATTCCCGAGCGGAACAAAAAATACAAGTTCCCTCCCTTTTTAACTGATCAAATTATATTATTATTCTTAATTCTCTGTAAATATTATTATTTATTACAAATTATTTTCTTAATATTTTAACTATTTATTATCTTTTTAACCAAGAAACATTATGAACTAAAATATACAGAGTTGCCTTTGACGGCAGCTACACTCCCACCAAATCACTTGTGATTTCTCTTATGATCTGATGAATGTGAGGTGCAAGCTATACTAAGCAGCTTCAAGTAATGTGACTGTCTTGTGGATGGGTCTCTCTAGATAGACTGGTTTGCTAAGTCTCTTTCCGTAGCCATCTAATGCCGAGTCACCGATTAGCAACTGTACCTTTCGCACACAGCCATCTTCAGCCGGATACACGGCAGTGACTTTGGCTAGCTTCCATTCGCTTCTAGGTGCTGTATCGTCTTTTATGATTACTATGTCATTGACTTTTGCATTTCTGTTTGTCTTGTGCCATTTTTGTCTTTGTTGTAGGCTCAACAAATACTCCTTTTTCCATCTATGCCAGAATTCATTGGCCAGGTATTGCACTCTACGCCATCTTTTGCGAAGGTAAAGGTCCTCCTTTACAAAATCTCCAGGTGGAGGCAAGATTATTGACGATTTCATTGTCAACAGAAGATTGGGTGTAAGTGGTTGGGGTCCCGTAGGATCACTGAGCAAATGTGCTGTTATAGGTCTGCTGTTTACAATTGCCATCACTTCATAAAGGTAAGTACGTAAGGATGAACTGTCAAGTGTTCGGGATGACTGATCCAGGATGGATGTCAACACACTTCTGATTGTCCGGATTTGCCTTTCCCAGGCTCCACCCATATGGCTGGCAGAGGGAGGGTTCATGACAAACTCGCAGCCTAGCTGTTTTAGGCATTCTTGATCCATTTCCTTTACTGCTTCTAGGAACTCATGTCTTGCTCCAACAAAGTTGGTGCCTTGGTCTGACTGAAGTTGGCGAACATTCCCACGAAGGGCAATGAAGGCACGGAGTGAGTTCAGAAACGCATCAGTTGATAGATCGTCGAGCAACTCTATATGCACAGCACGAGAGCACAAACACGTGAACAGCAGTCCATAACGTTTTAGCTCTTTCCTTCCTTCTTTGATGTAAAATGGGCCGAAACAATCCATCCCGCAATATGTGAAGGGAGGAGTTGTCTCCATTCTCTCACGAGGCAGGTCTGCCATTCTTTGCTCTTCTGTTTGGCGTCTAAACTTTCTACATTGGACACAGTGGTAGATAAATAATGATACTGCATGACTACATCCAAGTATCCATATGCCATTTGATCTCAGTTCGTTCATGGTCATTCCTCGTCCTTGATGTTGGACCTGCTGATGATAGTGACTAATCAGTAATCTTGTGATGTGGCTGGTCTTTGGTAAAATAGCCGGATGCTTGATGTGAGGATGTAAAGCTGCATGCTCTAATCGACCTCCCACTCTGAGGATGTTCTTGTGGTCTAGGAAGGGACTAAGTCGATATAGCCGATTGGTTTTGTCTTTAGTAGTTATTTCTTTTCGTGACTGAAGCTCCTTAATCTCTTTGGAGAAGACTGATCTTTGCATGATGGCTATGATTGTCAGCTCAGCTTCCTGTCTTTCTTCAAGACTTGTGGCTTTATTGGTTCTCTTTATTGAGCCTTTAAACTCCTTGACAAATCTGGTGAGCCTTGCGATAGCCTTAACTAACCTTGTCCAGCTGGAGAACTTCAGAAAATGTTCTACTAGTGAATCCACTGTTGTTGAAGTCTGATGAACAAAAACCTTGCGTACTTCTGGATCCTCAGCGTCAAGTTCTCCCACCTTAATCTCTCTGCATGGAAGCTTGTCTTGCCAGAGAAAGCCTGGACCACTAAACCAGTTGGAAGCAATGAGTTCTTTAGCCTTGAGTCCTCGGGCCGCGTGGTCAGCGGGATTGTCTTCTGATGCCACATACTTCCATTGTGTTGGTTTAGTGCTTTCCTTGATGCTTTGGATGCGGTTTGCTACAAAGACATGAAACCGTCTTGCTTCATTGTTGATATATCCTAAGACGACTTGCGAATCCGTCCAGAAGAATTCTTTAGCATCTTGGAGTTCTAATTCTCCTTTGAGCATGTCACTTGTTCGCACTGCTACAACTGCTGCGGACAGCTCCAGTCTTGGCACAGTAGTTATCTTAGTGGGGGCTACTCTAGACTTGGCTATAACTAGGGAGCAGTGAATTTGTCCTATGGCACTGATTACTCTTAGGTAGGTACAGACTCCATAGCCTGCAACACTTGCGTCGGAAAAATGATGGAGTTCATAAATCTGAACTGTCTGGAAATCCACTGGAAGGTAACAGCGGTCAATCTTCACGTCAGCCAGGTTCTTCAGATCCAAAAGCCAGGACTCCCACCGTGGTTTGAGCTCGTTAGAGAGTGGTGTATCCCAGTCGGTCTTTTCACGACACATTTGCTGTAGTATTTGCTTTCCAAGTAGAACAAAAGGTGCCAGAAAGCCAAGTGGGTCGTAAATGGAGGCTACTGTTGACAAAACTCCTCTTCTGGAAAGTGGACGCTCATTCACAACTACTCGAAACTGGAAATGATCTGAAGCGACACACCACTTAACACCTAGAGCTCTTTCGATCTGTGACTCGCCAAAGGCCAGGTCTTGGTTTCTTATGCTTTCAGCACAATCCTCCTTAGGAAGAGATTCAAGTACTTGCTGACTATTGGAGACGAACTTATGAAGTCGCAAACCTCCAGTATTACAGAGCTGCTTTGCTTCGTTCACTAACTGGATCGCCTCTTCTTCTGAGTGGAAACTTATTAAGCCATCGTCCACGTAAAAGTTTCTCTCGATGAATCGTATTGTGGCTTCACTGACCTGGCCTTGACCTTGTGCAGCGATATACTTTAGACCGAAGTTTGCACAGGCCGGTGATGAGGCGGCTCCAAATAGATGGACTCTCATTCGATAGACTGATGGAGTTGAGTGGAAGTCTCCATTGTCCCACCACAGAAACCGGAAGTAGTCTTGATCTTCAGCTCTAACTCTGAACTGGTGAAACATACGTTCTATGTCGCATATCACTGCCACTGGACCCTTACGAAACCGGCACAGGACACCTATCAGGGTGTTAGTTAACTCTGGTCCTGTGAGCAGATGATCGTTTAACGACACTCCTTCGTACTTTGCTGAGCAGTCAAACACAACTCTTATCTTTCCAGGTTTCTGGGGGTGGTACACCCCATGGTGCGGAATGTACCAGGAAGGGCTTCTGTCTAGTTCTTCGGGAGGAACCTTTTCAGCATCTCCACGTGCTACTGTTTCATTCATGAATGTGGTGTAATCCTTATGATATTGTTTGTCTTTCTCAAATCTTTTCTTTAGGCATTTGAGTCGATGTTCTGCACACCTTTTATTGTTTGGTAGACTTGGCTTGTCCTCCTTAAATGGCAAGGGCAACTCGCAGTGACCATCAGCTTTAATTTTTACTCCTTCCTCCATTATGGAAATGAAGCGCAAATCCTCCTGGGAGAAGTGAGAATCTTCTACCTTTCTTTCACTGAAGTCGGACTCGAGTACTTTAATCACATCTGGTGGTGTGACTAATTCCTTGACATGTGTACGACAAATGTAGCGGACTTCATTTGACAATTGATCAGATGACTGCCTAGGTGTCACTTCCTTGACAATGACCTTATGGCTGCCTCCAATGGCATCACCATAATCTACACAGGGATCCGCTCCACCGACTATTGTCCAGCCAAGATCTGTCCTTTGCGCAAATGGCTCATTGTCCCTTCCTGACACTACTTCTCTGGGTAACAATGCTTGTGAACAGTTGTAACCTATAAGCAGGCCAACATCGCATTCTATCAGAGGAGCGATCTCTTCAGCAAGGTGCTCTAGGTGAGGCCATGCTCTTGCAGTCTTGGGTGTGGGGATGTGACTTAGATTAGCAGGAATAAACTCTCTTGTGTATGTCATTGAGAGAGGGATTCTCTTTGATGCGTAGAAGCCTCTGACTTGCAGCCCTGACAACCTTTGGCTTGGAATGACTGTATCTCTGGATGACAGAGTAGAAAGTTTTAACTGAACATGTTTCTTTTGGGTGTCCAGAGCATCTGCCTTTTCTTGTAAAATGAATGTGGTGTCACTCTGACTGTCCAGAAGGGCATAAACAAGGATTTCATGCTCTGGATTGCTTGCTGTGGATAACCAAACTGGAATAATTGTAGATGTAAGGTCACAGTTGTCATTTCGTATCGCATAGTTTGATACTGTCTCATTTGATGTTTCTTTACTTTGTTTGTTGTCCCTTGTGTCCTTTAAACCTTTGGTTTCCTTTCGTTCTTTGTCATTTTCCTTATTCTTTCTGAAGTCCTTGTCACGTTCCTCATGTAAACAGGTTGGGTGTTTCCCTTTGCATTTGTCACAAACACTTCTCTTTTCACATTTCTTTGAATGGTGTCCTAGGCTAAGACATCCAAAGCATAGTCCCTTTGTTTGTACAAACTTAACTCGTTCGGCAATTGACTTGTCCATGAACTTTCGACATGTGTGAATGCCATGGTTTGCTCTTTCACAGAAGACACATCTCCTGATATCTTGTTTCTCTTCTGCACTGCTTGCTAGCACCTTTGCGCCAACACTTCGAGTCTTGGGGTCCTTTGCTTTCTCTGAGTCACTTGACTTGAGAGCATGGAGCGATGTTACTGGATTGCATGCTATCTTGGCTTCTCTTGTGACAAAGTCGACAAAGTTCCTGAAAGTTGGAAATGAACCACTTTGCTCCTCATATTCAATGACTTTCCTATTCCATCTTGCTGTTAGCCAATCAGGGAGCTTACTGAGCATTCTCTGATTTTCACTACAGTCATTTAGAACCTCAAGACTCTTGATTTGTAACATTGCTGCGTCACAGCCTCTCAGAAAGTCTGAGAACTCTAGTAATTCAGCACTGTCCTTTGTTCCAATCTTTGGCCATGATGTTAGTTTATCCCTGAATGCCTTGGCGATTATGAATGAACTTCCATATCTATCTTCCAGAGTATCCCAAGCTGCGTGGTATGCTGCATCTGTTCCCAACAGGAAATAACTCTCGACAGCCTTTCTTGCTGAACCACCAACGTACTTGCGGAGATAGTAAATCTTTTCATTTACTGGGATGTTCTTCCTGTCTATCAGTGTTTGAAAGGACATTTTCCAATCCTTGTACTTGAGAGGGTCGCCATTGAAAACAGCAGGCTCTGGTACTGGTAGACGGCTTATATTAATGGACTCTGCTAAAGCTCTAGCCAGTGCCGTGGTGCTATCTTCTTGTGTAGCATTGTTTGTAGGTTGCCACCTTGTCGTTTCTTGTGGCACAGTGAGCGGTTGTGCATTTGTAGTGGGCTGTGGAGGTGCACGGTAAAGTTCAGGCAGACTTACCGGGATAGATATGGCTTTACTTTTAGTTTTATTGTGTAGAAAGTCTGATATTTCTTCATCTGAGTTCACTTCTTGCTCATACACTTTCAGTCGTGCTTTGGCAGCATTCATTTTCTTGACAGTCTCTAGGCGTTCTATCTGCCTTCGCTTTTGTTCTAATGCCTTAAGTTTTTCAGCATTTTCTGCCTCTTGTTTTAGTAGTCTTTGTCTGTTCTCTGATTCAAGATTTTCAAGCTCTTTGTTCTCACGTTCCATTTCCTCTAAAACTTTCAATGTGGCTTCTGTTGCAGCCAGTTCTGCTGCCACTTCTTGCCTCTTTATAGACGACCTACTTGAATGACTGGAACGTATGCTTACGCTACCTGTGCATTTGGACTTTTGGGAGGCTGCTGACATGAAGACTGAGCCAGCTTCACTCCAGTGAGCTGATCTCTTTGCTGGATCCTTTCCATTTTCTTCTGCAAGATGTTCTTGTGCTTCTTCTACAATCCTTTGAGAAACAGCATCACATGTGTCCACCTTGCGACGGGTTTCGCCATTTGGAGCTTCATAACTGCGTAGCTCTTCATAGGCTTGCTTTACTTCTGATGAAGCGTGTTGGATTTGGACAATGTGATCATATAGACTTACATTGGCAGGTATGTCAAGTGCTCCTTTAGCTTGTTTAGCAACAGCTTTCCATTTGTCATAACTGACCTTAAAGCGAGCCTGAAGCCTGTTTACTCTTTCTTCATGTAATGCTTGGCCTTTTTCAGTGAGTTTTCTGGTTCTTAGGCCTTTTCTCAAACCCTCTTCCTTAGCAGCTTGACTTGTACTTGCTTCTTGTTGGCTTGTGTCTAAAGCTCTCTCACCTAAACTTGCTTGCTGTTGCTGCAACTCCACAGCTTCACTATCTTGGTCTTCGTAGTCAGCCATGTCACTACTGCTCGTACTGATCTGGTATGTACTACTTGTGTGGCTTTAACTTAGCTAACTGTGGTTTCAACCAAATATGTGATTTACCACCCTTTTTAAATGTACATATAAACCTGACATACTTCACAACAAACTTAAAGTGTTATAATCACCTTAAGTCAAACTTAAGAACTGTTCTTTCTTGTTATGAAATAGAAAACAGCAAATAATTGCTTTCAATGTTGAAACAAAATGATAGAGACTTGACCTTGAAAATACCTTAGTGTACCTTTAAAATTGGCAAAACTTGTAATTTACCTTGTAATTAGCCTTGTAACAGTCACAATATGTTGAAACAAGCAATTACTTAAACTTTAACTTGTACTTCGTACACTTAACCCCTATAAGCACAATTTAGTCCCTTCAAATTTAGCAAGGTTAATCTTCTTCTTCACATTTAACTTGTTTTAAACGTGTTACTTCTTCTTAGCTTAACCACGCTGCATTCTTGGACCCTGGTTGCTACTTGTTTGGATTCACGTGCATGCAGTCCGTCTTCTCTTTGATGCTTGAGAGCGATGCCGCGACTTAACGAGCTGCTCGTTTACGGCTCCGCTGCAGCAGGCCCCGCTCTCCTTTCCTCCAGCACGAAGCAGGCTAAGTTCTGACTGTTACTCCCCTCGAGTTTTAAACAAGGCTCAAGTCGTTTTGTGGTTTTCAACAGACATTTATTTGGACACTTGTTGCCCCAACAATGCCGTCAGAACTAAAATAAAACACAGAAAGCCTAAATTAACCCTTAAACTTCTTACAGAGAACACAATCAACAAAACCTGTACAAAGCAAAAATAAAATGCATACCTTATTGGCCGTACCAACTCAAAGGAAGTAAACCCAAGGGATACACAGCCTTCAGTCCTCTGAATCCCAAGACAACCCGACACCCCCGTTCCCGCAGACATCACCAGCACAGCACCTCGTGTGGCCCAGACAGGACTGGTGCATCAGTAAAAATAGCACCCAACAGGATTCCCGAGCGGAACAAAAAATACAAGTTCCCTCCCTTTTTAACTGATCAAATTATATTATTATTCTTAATTCTCTGTAAATATTATTATTTATTACAAATTATTTTCTTAATATTTTAACTATTTATTATCTTTTTAACCAAGAAACATTATGAACTAAAATATACAGAGTTGCCTTTGACGGCAGCTACATATATATTATTCTGATCTACATTGCTTTTGGAAGCAACACAAGTTTGCTTGCCAGCTAAGACAGATCCAGATTATTTTACACTGTAAAATTAAAGGCATCAAACCAACTGATCGAGGCACTGATTATATGTTTTAGTACTTATAATTGCTTATTTATCAGCTGCATACAGGAGACTAAAACAATAAGTAAGTAATTTGTGCA
The DNA here is from genome assembly GCA_020698575.1 of Bostrychus sinensis. Lineage (NCBI taxonomy): Eukaryota > Metazoa > Chordata > Actinopteri > Gobiiformes > Eleotridae > Bostrychus > Bostrychus sinensis. The sequence goes on from CM036246.1 coordinate 19,495,028, forward strand.
AGAGTTCTGATAAAAGTGACTGAAGTGTTTAATCTTTTTTTTTTTTTTTTTTTTTTTTTTTTTAAAAGTTGAACCATCACTCTAACACCCACAGAATTTATACCGACATAATGTGATGAGAGGTCAGCAAAAAAATGAACTGGCCAATTATTTCCTCAGCCTAAACCTCAGTGTATATTCTTCCAGACTGTATAAAACTGTAGGAAACTGTGTGCCCATTTGTTTTGGTGTCTGCCATGCCAAATAACTAATTACAAACAGAAAAAAAAAAAAAAAAAATTGTCTATTTACACTAAAAGAGTAGTAGTACATCGTGAGATTTAGATTTTGTTAACATCATCTTTATAACCTACTACATGCTGCAGTATACTGTGTACTCATTGTGTCATTGTTTTAACAGATGCATACAGGGCTTGACATTAACATTTTTGCTCACTGCCCATTTTGGCTAGTGTTCTATGAAGGTTACTAGCCATTTAGGTTTTCGCTAGCCATAGTTTAGATGTTAAAATATTGATTCATGTGTGATATAGAAGACAATAATATGTTGCTTTTATAATTCTTTTGAAAATTACCACTGAAAAGGTAATCTTTAAAACTGTAATTTATCCAAAAGTAAAAGTTTGTTTAGACTCTGGATCTGTATATTTTTCTTTTTTTGTCTTTTTTTAATTGTTATTTGCATGTTTTCAGTTAAAGAGATGAATTTAGTCTCTCTGCTGATGATTTATATAGGTTTTAAATTAGACAGACAGACAGACAGACAGACAGACAGTAAAATACATAATTCTGGTACAAGAGGACAGCAAAACTGGGAAGAATAAACTAAGCAGAGACAAGTTAAAAGTTAAATGCCCCGACAACTTTAGAACATTTTTTAAACAGTATTTATCTAGGTTTACAATTGGCATTTGATAGCATATAAGTTCCCTCTCGACTACAATACCGTATTTTAACACTAGGAGGATGTCATAACATCCAAAGTCAAAGGAAGCACAGATCGTGAACCAATAAAATAAAATAAAAATCTAGTCAAAGTCAGAGAAGCATCTCTCGCTCTCTACATCAGAATGAAAACATTGCATAATTATTTGCGCTATGAACCTACCGCTAGTTCACCTTATATTGATTAACAGTGTGTGTGTGTTTTCTTCAGGGGAAGCAAAAGTAACTTTATTTTGAAGTTTACTTCCGGAAGTAGCCTGGCCGGTGTACCAGAGTGACCTTCCTGCAGCGCTCGTGTTTTGACAGCCGGCTCGTTAAGGACAAATACATCAATATGGTTTTTGAAGATAAAATGATCATGAATGGAGAGCCCGATGAGGTAAAAACAATCTCTTATTTTGGAACAACTGAACCCCTGTAATGTGCTTCTCTATCTAGCACAGGATTAGCTGCTACATGTTTCAAGCTTAAGTTAGCATTAGCCTCTTTATGCTCATATCCTCTCATCACAGCCTTTTTAAAGTTGGGTTAATAACCAAGTAACTTAAACTGAAATATATTTTGCCATGCTTAATTTCAGGAGGAGGAAGAAGAGGAAGAGGAGGAAGAGGAGGAAATGGTGGTATGGCCTTGTTATAATCTGGCATTTTGACTATAGTAATGTGTGTTAGAGTTAGGTTATTTGACCATTGTCGTCAGTAGGGGGAGAGTTTGTGTTAACTTCACTGTGTTTAAACCCAGCATCAATATCATACTGGGTTTCCTTTATATATAAAAGTGCATATACATACAGTGTATATTTTCTTTTAGGATCCTCTTGAGACGCTGAGACAGAAATGTGAAGAGGCTGAACACTGTGTCCACACTCGGGGGCGTCTCGAGGAGTGTGAAACCAGGGTGGGGTCCCGGTCTTCAACTGAGGAAGACTGCACTGAAGAGCTTTTTGATTTCCTCCATGCTAGGGACCACTGTGTAAGTCATTTAAGGGCTTAGAGGAGTTGATGTTTGGTGAGCTTGCTTTTGGGAAAAACACAGACAAAAAAGAAAAACAAAACAAAAAACAGGACAGAGCATAAAATAAAACGTAAGTAATATTATGGATAACCCACTGGCCTTAATGTACACAATGCTACCATACAAGCTGCTGCTGCAGGGGCATCACCTCACCAGATGAAATCCTTTTTTCTTATTAGATTTTTGTTAGGTGTTGTATATTTGTGAAGTAACTTATTTGTGTTTTTGTCTTCTTTAGGTGGCTCATAAATTATTCCATTCTGTGAAATAAAATCCCGTAGACGTGGACCCACTGGTTTGTTGCATTGTCATTGTATTGTATTAAAGATAACATGAATCTAATCTGGATTTTACAGTATGCTGTCACTTTAAATATCTAACGTGCTCTATCTAGTCATTGTGTATTGGTATTTACTTGCAAACAATATTCAATAAACTTGATGACTTAAAATCAATGTTATGTTTATATTCTGCAGTAAAGAAGCCTGTCGTACTTCTTACATGTTTTTGTAAATCTGCATATTTTCTGTAACACTTTTCCAAGGCGAAGACAGTGGGCAGCTATCTGTTACCAGCCAATCACACGCTCAGAAACTACCTGCTGCTGGAGCACCTGCACTAAACCCCGCCCACCTGCGCTTTTATGAGAGAAGATAAGCGACTGTCACTAAACCTCTGGAGTGGAGTGCACCAGCTGGGCTTAACTTAAGTCGGTCCTAACTAACTCTACGCCGAGTACCGAGTGCAGCAGTGTTCACTAAGAAATTCGGGTCCCCCGTGTTTCCCCTGGTGAACGCCAGGACTTTCTCTCATTTAAAGATCTTTATAATATAA